>CM055662.1:8969797-10169797 GCA_029378335.1 Agrilus mali
TTTTAGTCCTCTGCAAGGCGTCGCGATGGTAGTTTTGTTCACTGGTTATTTTATTTACATAGCGCCGAGGCTTCCTCGCTTAGTTTGATCTTGTTGCAATTTGACGAAATTAATTCGCTTAGATATTCATTAAGTTTCTGCAGGATGGTTGCAAACCGCGATCTCTACCGGTAACATTGTGGGCAAGGGCCATAGGCGTACGTTGCAATGAAGGGATCATATTTTAAATTTTCAAAAACTCCCAAAACAAGATAAAATAAGAAAGAATATAGTAACAGTTGAGTTATAAGGCTCTCATTATCATGAAGACGTCCCAAGAAGGAAATAGTTAGAGGATATTCGAAACATCCTTGTTTTTTACGTTGTGCACTGCTGTATGAAATAATATACGAATAATTTGAACTGTTTGTTAATAAAATAACAACTATTTGTACTTATCTATTTAAATTATATCTATGAAATGTAGATATTTGTACGTTTATAATGTTGCTTGTCGATGGTTTGAATAAGTATGCTTGAGTGCTTCTGTCTGGTCATTAATATCGCTAGTTAGTTAGAAATTTCCCTCCAATGGGGTAGCAGGCGAGGTTATCACCCTTGACCTTGTATAGTTTAAAGGATATTGCCGAAAATCTGCATTTTAAGTTAAATTTATAGTCTGAACAGACCGAGAGCAAGTGCAATAACATTCTTAGATATTAACAAATTCGATAAATTTGACAATCCTCATTAGATGGTTTCCGAACATCCTCATTAGTGATCCCTTCAGTCCGTGATGTTTCCTCTTCCCCCTTCTATTTTCAAATTTCTGTTATAAGCTGCTTCATTCATTCACTAGTTTCAGAACATCATCATTGGTGATTCTCTAAATCGATGGTCTGTCATTTTATTTTCAACTAGCTATGCCCGCGACTTCGTCCGCGTGGAATAGTGACTTTCGGCAGCATTTAAAATTTTTTTCTTCTATATTTTTATTTTCTGGGCCGTAAGCCTTCTTGCCGACGTCATTACACAAAAACCTTTATTTCTTATTTTTGCCCCCTTTAGGGAAATTTTTTACAAACTTTAAATGTCGTATTTATATCTAATCAAAGCCTAAAAAATAAGTTTCAAGCTTCTATCTTTAAAAATTACGGATTTTTCGCACAAATTTTCCTATTTCAACCCCTTACAACCCTTTTTTCACATTAAAAAGTAGCCTATGTCATTTCTCAGGCTCTATACTATCTCTGTACCAAATTTCATTTAAATCGATTCAGTTACTTACTTTCGCATTTATAATATTCCGCGAATTCATTTTCATCGGTTTTTCCAAGGGAATAAGATATTTTTTCGCAGTAAAACGTAAATTTTATTAAAATCGCTCCAGCCGTTTAGACGTGAAGAAGTAACAAACATACACACACACACAAACTTTCGCCCTTATAATATTAGTGTGATGATATGAGTTATGGGGTGTTTTGGTGAGGTAATTTTCGATTTTACGAATTAAAATTCAAAATATAGCATAATTGTGAAAGTAGAAATACTGCTAAGAGCTGATGTCAGTTCTTAGTTTTTCTTTACATAGGTACTTTGAATTTTAAGAAAAACCCTTGCCCCATCCGTACCGGAGAAATAAAAACAGAAAAAATAATTTATGTACCTACCTAAAGGAGGACTGATCGATTGAGTGTCCAAAATATTTGCAACGTCAATACTAATACAATCAGGAAGGAATCCCAACAATTTATAAAATAAAGAAAAATATTATGCTGTATAATTGTTTTTATTGATTCTTCTTATTAAGTACAAAAACCTATATAATTATTATTTGAATCAATTGTAGAGTTTATTATTATTATATTTATTTATTAGTGACACATTACAAAGCACTTTTATATTATTATTTGTTATTTGAATTTCATTTTCATTTCATTTAAAAATCATATTTCACAATAAATGCCAGAAACAGTTTGTAAAAGATCGTAGAAAGGTACCTATTAAGTTTACAATTTTCTGATTTCGTCGTATCAGAATAAAAAAATTCCAGTTTCTGTAAGTAAATGTGGTGACGAATGTTTTTATGAAATGTTCTTAGAATATTGAACACGTGCCTTCAGAGACTAAAGCTTTTTATCAGCACCATTTCTTAATAATTTCGATAAGAAACATTTTAAAATGTTGTCACTCGCCTACAAAGTAGATCACAGGCCATATAAGGGTGTGTAAATATTGGTATACCTGATACGTAATCAAATATATTAATTAAAAATTAAAGCATAAAGTATAAGTACCTACGTCTAGAGCTTTTTATATAAAAAATGTAAATTTTGTTACTTTCCATCCGTTTATTGTGAACCATTTATAGAATCCCTAATTCATAAAATATGATTTCTATTTTAAATTGTTTTACTGGATTGTAATAAAGTAGTAACAAACATACACACTCACAAACTTTCGCCTTTATAATATTAGTGTGATTTTTGTAATCAAGTTTTTTTCTGCATCAATTTCAAGACATCCTCATTTGTGATCCTCTCAGTCCATGGTCTGTCATTTTGTTTTCAACGTTTGCAATCAGCTTTTTTGAGCAAAAAGCACGATCCGTAACATAGTACAACTTGCCGTCAGTGGCAGTGGTAGATGCCGAATGGTCTTGGATAATTGTGAAGTCTTGAAGTTGATGTAAGTCGAGAGCCGGTCTAGCAATAATACAGAAACTCGAGTCTCCTGCTGCTACAGCTATAAGCTCCATGCGTATAGTTTATGCAGAGCACGAAGACCTTCACTAACTTAGGTGCATTTGCTTGGCCTGCTTCCGCTTCACGTGTAATATGATTCCCTAACTTGTTCCGGAGGAAACTGAAATGCAGTTAACTGCCGAAGTCCCGTAGGACTCCTCGGCCGGCGTAACGACAACAACGGCGAAAAGCTAAGTTAGGTGCAAAGGAGAGTGGAATATACGGCACAAATGGGTGACGTCTGCTAAATAATGTAAATGTCCAGGATGTCTGAATCAGCTGAGTTAAACGTTTTCACACTTGCTGACACTTCTATTGTAAAATATACTAACATTTTGTTATCATCCCTAGTGATACGATAACTAGAAGAAGTGAAGAAGCAAAGAACGTACTTGAAAGCTCAAGCTTCTATTTGGATTTTAGGATTAGTGTTCCATTTGCTGACGACAGTTTTAAATATGTGAGAAGTTAAAAATAAAGATTTTAACTTATGCATCACATTAAACGCCTTCAAATCGTTGGACATCATAATAAAAAATTGTTGTACTCTATCTTTCGAAGATTACTTTCACAAATTCAAAATGTGTATACATATATCTGTCTTCATAAATGTATTACAATTTTTTTCTTATTATTTTGATAGATATTTATGAAGACATGTCCATTATTCATTATCAAATTCATTAGACGTAATTTTTTAAACCATTCTATTTAATATTCATGTCATTTGATACAGCGAATGTAGGACACCTCTGCTCAGCAACATTTTCTCCCAATCCACTAACGGAAGAAATACTCAATTTTTACGAGAATGCCACGCATATTCGTTCCACGACCTATCCATAAAAGCTGCAGCATATGCAGATTCATAAAATTTCATCGTTGCCTTTGATTCGTCAGTTTTCGATGAACGCGAAAACGAACTCACTCAGGAAGACGTGGTTGGAAAGAGAAGGAAAAAATGGCGACAGGAAGCACGTTTGAAGGTAGATTTTGTTTCACTTGCATTGTTTCAGACATTTTCATAGCTTAATAACTTGCTATAACCTTTCTGTTTTCCCATTCTTCTTTAGATGTACATACATGTACAAGGTATTTGATGAGTATTTTGAAGAAGATATAGAGGAAGACTTAGAGTCATACAAGAAACTGTTTGATTTTCTCAAATCTTTTTGGAAAATTGTTCCGAATCCAGACTAAGTCATCTAAACTATGTCTAAAACTACACTAATTTTTTAAATAGGTGAAGAATTTTTGGTGTCTAACCACTGAAAAAAAAAAATTGAGTGTGACTTTTGCTTCACTTTTTGGACGTGTGCATCTTTTGAAGATTGGATTTTAGAGTTGGGAGAGTTATATCAATTTGAAATTTATTAAGGCAATCTCCTTAGCCATAATCCAATCAACAACAACTGTTTACTCATCAATTCTCGGTCGATTCATTCAATAGGTACTTCAGCTAAAAAACGACTTCTTTGCGATTCTAGAAGGAAGAAGACTCTGAAGGATAAATCCGTACTCCCTCTGGTTTGTATAAAAAATTTGGATGATTTACATAAACTAAAAAGTTTCTTTTGTCCCTTTTTATTGTCAAAAAAATGAAGATACCAGCCTTTTGGTTTAACAAAATTATAAATCCTGAATTTTCAAAGAAATCTGTTTTGTGTAGTGCACAGTTTATTTGTTGTTCGTTGACTTCTGAAAGAGTTTAAGTATATGCACATTCGACAGCTGACTGATCGTGAGCGAAGAATAAAGATTTTATGGCCGGGACGCTGATGCCATTTTATGTTCCTTTCTGTCCTTTGATGGCGGTCTTTTTGGACGTGCTCGCCTTGTCGAAGAAAAAAGTGCCTTCGGGACGGTACACAAACTTACAGAATTATTTTGTTCGTACGTTTTCTTTTTTGTATATGTCGAGGCAAATAATCCAAACTTTTCACCAAAATTTGATGCGATAAAGTGATTTTTGAAGCATTGACTGTGTTTTACTTTAACAAAAACCTATGTTCTTATAGTTAAGAAGTTTTATCTGGTTAAACCTTGAAAATCTTCATTGCTTTTGATGAGATGATTTCATTGAAAATAAAGTCCTTTCGAATTCGCGTGGGACATTAAAAAAATTATATTATAACTTGTTCAATTAAATATAAACTAATTAAAAAAGAGTAAATAATTGAATTATAACAAGTGTGGTTAGGGATGGTAATAATCCAACGGACACAATTAAAACAGCACAGCGTCATTAGCCAAAGTGCTGGAACATTAAACACATGATGGATGATTTGTGAATGGTCTATTTTGGAATTAATTTGTAGCTGGATTAAGCAGCAGCATTACGTATACGCTTCCTCCGTCTTTCTCCCTGTTGCTATTTCTCTCCTTCTTCCACTGTGTACATATCCATTCCGGTTGAAAAAAGAAAGTAATTAAAGTTACCGCAGCGTGCCGTTATTTATGGTTGTCGGGCTTGATTGGTTCAATTACTTTCATATGTTATTTATGCAAAACTTTTCAACATCGCATTCATTATAAATACATGAAGGCAATTTATGTATCCTAGTATGATTGTGATAAACAGGTTAATTTGTAATTACGTTGATATAGAAACGCCTATAAATAATGTTATTGCTTCAATAAAACAATAATATCCCTGATTTGACAATCCTCGAATAGTTGTAGTTAGAATGTTACATGCGTTATAGAATTTTATACGATGCAGCTAATGCAACGGCCAACAAATCATTTACTCAAACGTTTATTAAACGTAACTGACAAATAATCACTGATATGTGTAAAAGCGATATATCTCTGGTCTAATAAGGAAAGAAGTGAATGCAGTATAAACATTCTACAAAATAAAGGCGGGGAAGTTTTTGAACTTTTATTATTATTATGAATTGTTGAACAAGATGACATGTTGCCAAAAAGATTAACGGATTGGAATATAAATTCTCTTTTCTTATCGCCACTCCAGTTTTGTGACTTTATATTTGAGGGACGTGTCGTCTAGAACTCTAGCATTCAAGAGGACATTGGTTCAATTCAGGAACAGATATTCCATAAATAATTCTTTACTTCGCTTTTGTATTCACTTCTGTTTTCTTATGTAATTGTTCCTTACTCCTCTACTGGCCTTTAGTTCATTGTAATAATAACAAAATTTCAAAAATATTGTCAAAACAGTAAAGCATGAAATGGCATCAAGTATGTTTTTATTAACCACTTCCAGATATTAAAGTGTTAGATGTCCATTTGTTCAAAAATCTCTCGACTCGTTGTTGACTCACTTCAGTAGAACCATTCTTCCAAAGCCCCAAAGATGTACTGAGTATAATATTTTTTGGGAGAATGTGTTTTATTAGAGCTTCTTGTACACACTGCTACGTCGTTTGTGGTATCTTTGGAGATACCAATATTCCTATTTTGTTATTTAATCGTTCCTTGTTCCTCCACTGGCCTTTAGTTCATTGTAATATTCACGATATTTCAAAAATATTGCCGAAACAGACGTATATCAAGCTAGCACGACAAAGTTATTTTTCCGATTTCTGACTTGCACTATAATTTATCGCTAATTTGTTACCAAATCCAAAAATTTGTCGCTCGTGTCGTTTAGCCATAATCAGCTGGTATGCTAGCTTGATATCAAGCTACCACTACACATAGCGTATCTCGAAAACGAAATGTCGTAGGATATTACTGTAAAGGCCATAATTTGTCGCTGAAAGATGACAAATTCAACTAATTCGTCGCTAGTCTTATCTCCAGCTGATAAGCTGACACTGCATATGGCATACATATTTCAAAATAGAAATATAGTAGAAACATATGTACTGTTATGACAAAAATTTGTCGCCAATTATTCTCTAATTTTTGGATTTGGTAACAAAATAGCGACAAATTATAGTGCAAGTCAGAAATCGGAAAAATAACTTTGTCGTGCTAGCTTGATATACGTCCGAAACAGTACAGCATGTAATGACATAAAGTGTTTATCTTCTTGATAATGAAATAATACCTAGAAGTCCGTAGTCCAAAGGGTTTTTGACGCAGTAGATCCTTCCTCCGAATGTGGTGGGAGACGCACAGTGGCGGCTCGTGGTCAAATACGAAGGGGGTTCACAAAGTTAATAACATGTAGGTAATATCAGAACATGAAGCATTTTTCACGATGTTGTAAATGCACCGCAGGCGAAGATTTTTAATATTTTTAGGAGAAACAAATACTTATGGCATTTAATAACACAATAAATAAAAACCTTACATTTACTTATACAGGAAATCCATTCGTCTATGTTTTGCCGACAAATGTGACAAATCCGTAACCCCTGTCTTTGTCCACTCAACACTTTCATTAGGATTACCGGCAAAAATCAGGCACGGAAAGCAAAATAATGCGTTTAATTTATTACACCCACACAACCACGAAGTTTTTTTATACGTTTGAACTTTTTATCTTTTAAGGTACACTCTTGTATCAGCTGTAGTTTTGGGCGAGGTGGACCCCTTTTCTTTATTTCGAAACGATTTTGAAGATTATTTGAATTTTATTTAATATATTTTACCGAACACGACTCCATCATTTACGTAATATTTTAATTAACACGTATTGTGCAATAAATTGTGCGTCATTTACAATTAGTGTACTTTGAACTCTGAAATCTGAGCATGCTTCTGAACATGACTCGTACTGGACATTTTCACCAGGTGGCCTAACCGAAGTTGCAAAACCCTGGCAGATTATCGGGTACCCGTGCCGACGTAGCACATTTTCCGGCTGATTTCGGCTTCTCGTGCAGTGCACCTAAACGCTGTATGTTGAGTGTATATTATCTTCCATTTCACGCGTCCGACGCCTCTCTCTTTAACGCATGGACATCAAACGGAGTATCGCTCACGTGATATGTTCAGAATAAAACTTGAACCAAAAAAGTTAGGTGAAGTCGTCAGCGACACAAAAAAAATTTAAATATTTTCTATGGGTTACCGGTTGGTGTTTTGTAACAATGAACTATGAAATGGTTAAAGAGATGTATATTATACAATAATCATCAATAATATAATAAATATTAAAAGGATAAAATTATATGGTGTAACTAGTTCAATTTTTAAGGGGGTTCACTGAACAAATGCACCTACAGTAAAACCGCCACTGGAGATGCACCATAATGGATTGTGGGAGAATGTATTTAATAAGAGAAGAGACAGTAATCGTTGAATTTTATTCTTGATACCACACCTACTGGCAAATTTTAATTATGAAACTTTCTTTCCATTTCTATTTTTCTTTCGATCTATGAATAACGGCATTAACGGAGTAACGTGATCTAGAAGGCAGCATTCAAGAGATTATTCATTGCTTCAATTCTGGAACAGATATTCCACACAAAATCCTAGAAAGTCCTTTTGTTTTCACGTCATTCTTGCACTATTATCAATGCAGACCTCGACAGAAACTAAATGCTATTAACATTTTTTATTTTACGTTTTTCTTTTGATCCTTGTCTCAATTATTTCTTTAAGATCGTCTGTAGAGTTCTTACATTCTTTTCTATTCTCGTTGAAGATATAGCTTGTACCTACTACAGATCACTGTAACAAGCAGTAAATCGGTTTCAATCACATCAATTAACGTTTAATATTATGCCACCTAACTGCTAATACATTCAAACAAATAGGCCGTCACACACACGTCATCACCGTCGCCCATATAGGTACACATCCAAACATTCATAAACATCTGAAGCTCATATCCTGATGATGCGTCTTCGCCGCGCTCCTTCTTCTCAACCTGATATGGTTGCTGTCAGCGTCTCAAGGTTTCGAAAACAAAACGGCAGCGGCTGTCAACGACGTCTTGATTTAGAGGGATAAATATGCTGCTCTAGTGTCACATTCAAAGGCAGTTATTATGGGTACGGTTTCAGCAGGTTGTGAAAATGACTTGTCAACAGCTTTATAGGCCGAAAACGAAGACCGACACTTGGTTGTGTTTGTTTTCAAACGCCGTCTTCTGGAATTGTTGGAAATAAAAAAAGGAGAGAGCTACCACAACAGCTAACGGAAAGTGTACAAGAAGGTTGTCAACAAACGAGAATAAGGATGGTGTCACAATTCAGTTAACATATGGTTTGTTGACGGTTCAGACGGATATGCCAAAGCCCAATAGTAAATTCTTGATTTCGATAAGCGGCAGGAGGATTTTGATACAGTTATCTAAAGGAAGATAACAAAACAGAAATTCTAATAAGATTTTCCAACACACGCTATGGAAGACTGAGAAATTCTTATTGGTTTAACCTCAAAATGTATCCCTGGTCTTCTATATGATATATTTCGTTTAGCTACCTTTGGAGGTATCTATGACCTATACTAAAATAATATTAAGAGGGCATCAAATCAAGTGCGTCTTATTTAGCTACCGAATTAGTGTTGTTCCAAATGGGTCTACTTCTAAAATAAAATAAACTAAATAAAACTAAATAGATTGGTGCTCTTTTACTGGACTCCTCTCCTCAGATATCCCCTAGCTTTTCATATCGCCGATAATATTTTACCATTTACCACGTATATCAAGCTAGCACAACAAAGTTATTTTTCCGATTTTTGACTTGCACTATAATTTGTCGCTAATTTGTTACCAAATCCAAAAATTTGTCGCTCGTGCCGTTTAGCCATAATCAGCTGTGGTGCTAGCTTGATATCAATCTAACACTACACATAGCGTATCTCGAAAAGGAAATGTCGTAGAATATTATTGTAAAGACCATAATTTGTCGCTGAAATATCACATTCAACGAATTTGTCGCTAGTATTATCTCCAGCTGATAAGCAAAAAACTACTGGAAAACCAAACAATTAATCAAGGAATTCCAACAGTTTTTCGCTTATCAACTGGAGATAAAAGACTAGCGACAAATTATCGTCTTTACAGTAATATCCTACGACATTTCCTCTTCGAGATACGCTATGTGTAGTGCTAGCTTGATATCAAGCTATTATACCAGCTGATTATGGCTAAACGGCACGAACGACAAATTTTTGGATTTGGTAACATATTAGCGACAAATTATAGTGCAAGTCAAAAATTGGAAAAATAACTTTGTCGCGCTACCTTGATATACGTCCGGAAATCCTGAGCACTGTAGACACCTCACAGCTCACACGCCCATCGTCCCTCTTTTCTTTATTAATCTACTGTTTGTACGTATTTGTATTAAAAATATATATAGGTACGCATGTAATGTAGCGTTTTTGAAAGCAGTTTGAATTTTTAAAACTTCATCATTGTTCGCCGGTGTAACTGCCTGTGACACATTGTCAACTGGGTCAAACACATAATAGCAGCCAACTACATACCTTCTTGAGAGTTGTTAAGCTTTCCTTTCAACAAAACAAAGTTTCATTTGTAAGGTGGTCGGCGGTTGGGGCGCAGCGGGAGCCATTACGTCCTTGATACACCAAAAGAACCGCCAACGCTATCTCAGTCTTTTAGACCGTATAATTTCGGTACATGTACCTTGACAAATTACCAGTTTGCCGAGCCGCTCGGTCGGGCTTGCGTGGCCGATATAATACAACACAAAGAGGGCGAGAAGAAAAAAAAGGGGAGAAAAGGGTGTGCAGTAGGTGGCTGACGCGCCATATCAGGTGTAAATTGACAATAATAACGGCCTCGGTCCTTGTGCGTCGCATGAATTTCAACTATGTACCTACACACTTTCAAGGGACCTCAGTCTCTTTTTCCTTATTTCTAGAGGCCGTCTAGGTTTCGCATAAAATTGGCACATTTATTCAAAGCGCCGAGTGTTGCTAGTGAGACGTGACATCAAAGCGGTGTAAAAGGGAGTAAAGTGGTACTTATCTAAACTTCTTTGGGAGTTCTTACGACAAAATACATATGTCTACAGGCATTTACGAACATTTAAATGCTATTTTACGACATCCGGGACATTTTTTAACGTATCACGACAGTTTACAAGTGAATGGTATTGTATAATGACTCTTTTGCAGGAAAATAAAATTGTTTAACTGTAGATTTACTAATAGTTATTTTATAAATTCGCTTCACCAACTCTTAATGTTGTTAAATAGGAAATCTCGTTGACCTACACCTTTGTGCAAAATAGGACAGAATGGTGTAACGTCTTGTTTAATCTTCATTAGGAATCATCAAAATGGATAGGTGGCGATTGGGGCGAGAATAATGAAGACGGAATGGTAGTGAAAGGTATATGGAACTTTTTTGCTATCCCTGCCTCTCTCAATTGCCTAAATTATCCAAAGAAGTTTATCACTTATCATTTGTCTAAATAAAACTAGCGATTTCCTGAATGCTAAACTTTGATCTAAAGAATCGGCCAAGCTTCTCGATTTCTGTAGATTACTCTTCTAGATATCCAAGTGTAACGTATTATTTTTCCTTGTCGATGGACGTTTCTAGCACTTTTGGACTTTTTGATGGGACAATACGTTGCTTCTGAATTCTGAAAATTTCAGTAGTTCTGAATTGAAGATGTTATTTTTTTTAAATAAGAAATCCAATTGCAAGTCGCTCAATATATATATATATATATATATATATATATATATATATATATGTGCTCAAAGTATTATATGAGGACAGATTTTAGAGACAACGTATTTTTTAAGGGCATTTGTATACTTTGGGGACAGGTCTCAAAAAAAAAATATTTTCAAAGTATTATTTGGGGACAATTGTATAATTTGAGGACATTTGTATACTTTGGGGACTGGGCTCGAAAAAGCAATTCATCAACAAAGGCAATGGGAAAAAAGAGCATGTTATCAATAGCCAAGTACCTATAATTTGAAACAACTAGAGTCGTTAGATCATTGAAAACGATATAATACTATTAAATTTATATGCTCAAAGTATTATATAAGGGCAGATATTAGAGACGACGTATTTTTTAAGGACATTTGTATAATTTGAGGTCAGGTCTCAAAAGAAAAATATTTTCAAAGTATTATTTGGGGACAATTGTATAATTTGAGGACATTTGTATATTTTGGGTACTGGGCTCGAAAAAGCATTTCATCAACAAAGGTAATGGAAAAAAGGAGCATTGTCTGCAAAAAAACCTTCTGTCTATAACAGGCCTCAAATAATACGTTACAATGCGTAAATGTCCTCAAACTATTTGAGTATAAATACATAATATTCAAACTATTGATTCTTCACACAATTAAAAATTCATTGTATTTTAGACAAAATATTCCCTTATTAATAATCTGCAGGACATTGTTTCTGATATACATTGCTTATCTGTTTTTTATTATTTTCCGGAAATGAAATCTTACAGAAGACAACCTGTTGGTAGCTACATTACATGAGACTCGACATTTTTTGTTCTGATTTGAGTTCGATTTAAATAGTTGAATACTTCGTTTTTCTTTTTACATGTAAAGGATATACTTATATTGTTAACAGAACCCTATTTCAGGTACACAGTGGTGGGAAAATGCTCTGGTGTAGTCGTCAATCAGATACTATCAATGCCGTTATTCATGTAGATTTATTTTTACAACTTTGTCCTTAAAAAATACCTTTTCTCTATAATAGGCCTCGAATAATACGATACAATGCGAAAATGTCCTCAAACTATTTATGTATAAATACTTATTCAAACCATTGATTTTTTTACACAATGAAAATCTTATTATTAGTATTTTAGACAATTATTCCTTTACTAATAGTCTGCAGGACATTGTTTCTCATATACATTAAATTGCTTATCTGTTCTTGCTCCAAAGATAGTTTTTTTTTTTGAGGTCGTGTTCTTGAACTATCAATACCATAGATTTCACGTATCTTTTGAGGTCTTGTCCTCATTCTTACATCTAAAGTTAATTTTCTTTGTTTACGTTTCATTGATAATTGAAACTGCTACAGCTGGCCGTCGCGTTAGCACGTCGTCGGACCGTTGCACCGCGGCAGCTGGTCGGTCGCGCGGTGCAACGGTCGGCCGTTCCACATTGAGCCTGACCCGTAAGCGCCCGGCGACAGCGGTGGTCGGTCGCCGAGAGACGGTCGGCCTGCCAAGGAGTCGCTCTCAACGCGACCGAATTCAATAATTTTTCAGTCCCGCGCGCGGTGCAACGGTCCGTTAACGCGCCTGAACATGAGTTTTTTCGCTATTATAAGGGGCATAGTCGGACCGCGTCTACTCGGGCCGCTGCACCGCACCAGCTTGCCAGACGCGTCCTCGTCTGCCGACCGGCCTCAAAACACACCTTTTCCCTATAACAGGCCTCGAATAATACGATACAATGCGAAAATGTCCCCAAACTATTTATGTATAAATACTTATTGAAACCATTAATTTTTTTACACAATGAAAATCTTATTATTAGTATTTTAGACAATTATTCCTTTACTAATAGTCTGCAGGACATTGTTTCTCATATACCTTAAATTGCTTATCTGTTCTTGCTCCAAAGATAGTTTTTTTTTTTGAGGTCGTGTCCTTGAACTATCAATACCATAGATTTTACGTATCTTTGAGGTCTTGTCCTCATTCTTACATCTAAAGTTAATTTTCTTTGTTTACGTTTCATTGATAATTGAAGCTGCTACAGCTGGGCGTCGCGTTAGCACGTCGTCCGACCGTTGCACCGCGGCAGTTAGTCGGTCGCGCGGTGCAACGGTCGGCCGTTCCACATTGAGCCTGACCCGTAAGCGCCCGGCGACAGCGGCGGTCGGTCGCCGAGAGACGGTCGGCCTGCCAAGGAGTCGCTCTCAACGCGACCGAATTCAATAATTTTTCAGTCCCGCGCGCGGTGCAACGGTCCGTTAACGCGCCTGAACATGAGTTTTTTCGCTATTATAAGGGGCATAGTCGGACCGCGTCTACTCGGGCCGCTGCACCGCACCAGCTTGCCAGACGCGTCCTCGTCTGCCGACCGGCCTCAAAACACACCTTTTCCCTATAACAGGCCTCGAATAATACGATACAATGCGAAAATGTCCCCAAACTATTTATGTATAAATACTTATTGAAACCATTGATTTTTTTACACAATGAAAATCTTATTATTAGTATTTTAGACAATTATTCCTTTACTAATAGTCTGCAGGACATTGTTTCTCATATACCTTAAATTGCTTATCTGTTCTTGCTCCAAAGATAGTTTTTTTTTTTGAGGTCGTGTCCTTGAACTATCAATACCATAGATTTCACGTATCTTTGAGGTCTTGTCCTCATTCTTACATCTAAAGTTAATTTTCTTTGTTTACGTTTCATTGATAATTGAAACTGCTACAGCTGGGCGTCGCGTTAGCACGTCGTCCGACCGTTGCACCGCGGCAGTTAGTCGGTCGCGCGGTGCAACGGTCGGCCGTTCCACATTGAGCCTGACCCGTAAGCGCCCGGCGACAGCGGCGGTCGGTCGCCGAGAGACGGTCGGCCTGCCAAGGAGTCGCTCTCAACGCGACCGAATTCAATAATTTTTCAGTCCCGCGCGCGGTGCAACGGTCCGTTAACGCGCCTGAACATGAGTTTTTTCGCTATTATAAGGGGCATAGTCGGACCGCGTCTACTCGGGCCGCTGCACCGCACCAGCTTGCCAGACGCGTCCTCGTCTGCCGACCGGCCTCAAAACACACCTTTTCCCTATAACAGGCCTCGAATAATACGATACAATGCGAAAATGTCCCCAAACTATTTATGTATAAATACTTATTGAAACCATTGATTTTTTTACACAATGAAAATCTTATTATTAGTATTTTAGACAATTATTCCTTTACTAATAGTCTGCAGGACATTGTTTCTCATATACCTTAAATTGCTTATCTGTTCTTGCTCCAAAGATAGTTTTTTTTTTTGAGGTCGTGTCCTTGAACTATCAATACCATAGATTTCACGTATCTTTGAGGTCTTGTCCTCATTCTTACATCTAAAGTTAATTTTCTTTGTTTACGTTTCATTGATAATTGAAACTGCTACAGCTGGGCGTCGCGTTAGCACGTCGTCCGACCGTTGCACCGCGGCAGTTAGTCGGTCGCGCGGTGCAACGGTCGGCCGTTCCACATTGAGCCTGACCCGTAAGCGCCCGGCGACAGCGGCGGTCGGTCGCCGAGAGACGGTCGGCCTGCCAAGGAGTCGCTCTCAACGCGACCGAATTCAATAATTTTTCAGTCCCGCGCGCGGTGCAACGGTCCGTTAACGCGCCTGAACATGAGTTTTTTCGCTATTATAAGGGGCATAGTCGGACCGCGTCTACTCGGGCCGTTGCACCGCGCCAGCTTGCCAGACGCGTCCTCGTCTGCCGACCGGCCTCAAAACACACCTTTTCCCTATAACAAGCCTCGAATAATACGATACAATGCGAAAATGTCCCCAAACTATTTATGTATAAATACTTATTGAAACCATTGATTTTTTTACACAATGAAAATCTTATTATTAGTATTTTAGACAATTATTCCTTTACTAATAGTCTGCAGGACATTGTTTCTCATATACCTTACATTGCTTATCTGTTCTTGCTCCAAAGATAGTTTTTTTTTTGAGGTCGTGGCCTCGAACTATTAATATCATCTATGGTTAAATCTATTTAACGTATCTTTTGAAGTCTTGTCCTCATTCAATACATTACATCTTAAATCAATTTTCTTTGTTTACGTTTGATTGATAATTGAAACTGCTGTTATAGGGGTTAGAGGTGATGCATTTACACTTGTTGCCGCAATAGAAAAAATGGGGCCCAAATAATACGTTAGGCATAGTATACCTATATAAATGCCGTTATTCACGTAGATTCATTTTGGCAACGTTGTCCTCAAAAAATACTTATTGTTAACAGAACCCTATTGCAGGTACACAGTGGTGGGAAAATGCTCAAATCCGTGTTCTAGTGTAATCGTCAATCAGATACTATCAATGCCGTTATTCATGTAGATTTATTTTTACAACGTTGTCCTTAAAAAATACCTTTTCTCTATAATAGGCCTCGAATAATACGATACAATGCGAAAATGTCCTCAAACTATTTATGTATAAATACTTAATATTCAAACTATTGATTCTTCACACAATGAAAAATTCATTGTATTTTAGACAAAATATTCCCATACTAATAATCTGCGGGACATTGTTTCTGATGTATATTGCTTATCTGTTTTTTATTATTTTCCGGAAATGAAATCTTACAGAAGACAACCTGTTAATAGTTACATTACGTGAGACTCGACATTTTTTCTGTTCTAGCTTGAGTTCGATTTAAATAATTGATTACTTTGTTTTTTATTCCAAATGTAAAGGATATACTTATATTGTTAACAGAACCCTATTGCAGGTACACAGTGGTGGGAAAATGCTCAAATCTGTGTTCTAGTGTAATCGTCAATCAGATACTATCTATGCCGTTATTCATGTAGATTTATTTTTACAACGTTGTCCTCAAAAAATACCTTTTCTCTATAACAGGCCTCGAATAATACGATACAATGCGAAAATGTCCTCAAACTATTTATGTATAAATACTTAATATTCAAACTATTGATTCTTCACACAATGAAAAATTCATTGTATTTTAGACAAAATATTCCCATACTAATAATCTGCGGGACATTGTTTCTGATGTATATTGCTTATCTGTTTTTTATTATTTTCCGGAAATGAAATCTTACAGAAGACAACCTGTTAATAGTTACATTACGTGAGACTCGACATTTTTTCTGTTCTAGCTTGAGTTCGATTTAAATAATTGATTACTTTGTTTTTTATTCCAAATGTAAAGGATATACTTATATTGTTAACAGAACCCTATTGCAGGTACACAGTGGTGGGAAAATGCTCAAATCTGTGTTCTAGTGTAATCGTCAATCAGATACTATCTATGCCGTTATTCATGTAGATTTATTTTTACAACGTTGTCCTCAAAAAATACCTTTTCTCTATAACAGGCCTCGAATAATACGATACAATGCGAAAATGTCCTCAAACTATTTATGTATAAATACTTATTTAAACCATTGATTATTTACACAATGAAAATCTTATTGTTAGTATTTTAGACTATTATTCCCTTACTAATAGTCTGCAGGACTCTGTTTCTCATATACCTTGCATTGTTTATCTGTGCTTGCTCCAAGGATAGTTGTATTTTTGGGGTCGTGTCCTCGAACTATCAATACCATAGATTTAACGTATTTTTTGAGGTCTTGTCCTCATTCAATACGTTACATCTAAAATCAATTTTCTTTGTTTACGTTTGATTGATAATTGAAACTACTGTTATAAGGGTTAGAGGTGCTGCATTTACACTTGTTGCCGCAATAAAAAACATGAGGCCCAAATAATGCGTTAGGCATATATATATATATATATATATATATATATATATATATAACCACTCCAAAATGAGCTAAAAGCGTTTCAAAGTCTCGTAAGTGACAAAATGTAGTACAGTGTGAAAACATAATTAGATGGATGAAATGAAGACTGAAAGGAAGTGAATGATTCTCATTGAAATATTATTGCTACTCCTGCCTCCCTCATTTGCCTAAATTATCCAAGGAATTGAAGGAGAAATGTTTAGTTGGACCTAGAATCAAACTGGTAAACTCCTAAACGGTAAATAGTGATCTAAAAACTCGGCAAAGCTGCTCGTTTTCTATCAAAAGCCTTATCTTTACACCAAAATGATTATCTGTAGAATATCATTGCTCTTCGTGCCTCTCTCAGTTGCCGAAATTATCCAAGGAAGTTAAAAAGAACTGATTAATTGGGCCTGAAATCAAACTGGTGAGCTCCCAAATGATAAACTATGATCTAAAGGTTTGGCCAAAATGCTTAATTTCTATCTAAAGCTTTTGACTGACCTCCAAATGCATTCGAATAGGTTTTTCTCGTTCAAGGGTTCTAGACGCTTCTGGTTTTTCCGATGAGAATATAAGGTGCCTACCTACCTGGTTCTAAATTTCCACAATATCAATGAGCCTGGGTTGATGAAATTAATTTTTTTAATAAGAAATCCAGATTAAAATTTTTCAAAAATATTGATAAGTAACGCCGTTGCAGGAAAATATTTATTTATATATTAACTTCTTCAAAATTTATAAAATCTCATGATCCACAAAATCTGAATGCATGATGAAACGGACAAAATGAAGACACGAAGTAAAAGATTATCTATGGAATATCACATCTACCCAGGGTATAGCGTTAATTGCGACAAGTTGGGGTGCAATGAGGGAAATCACAAAAAAATACTTAGAGAAAAAATGCTTGCAGTTGAATGGTGAAAAAGTCAAAATAATAATTTTTGGTGAAGTAAGAGGTACAAAAAAAAGACAAAGAGGAAGTGAGATGGAAGGGGAAGGTGATAGAAAGGGTAAAAAAATGCAACTACTTGGGGTACATGCTGACAGAAAACAACAAAGACGATGTGCACATAAGTAACCAAGTAGCTAAAGCTAATGCACTGATGGGGAGAATATGAGGAAAAGGACAAAAATTGTGCAGAAAAAAACTGGGAAAGAAGGGTGGAACTATTTAAAACGTTAATTAAAAGTATAGTCTTTTATGGAGTCGATATATGGGGATGGAAAGAGTATAGAATAGTAGACAATATTTATAAAAGGCATATAAAATGGGTTTTGCGTTTAGAAAGAAGTACCCCCCCCCCCACCAGACTACATTTTAAGAAAGGAAACAAAATGTGGGAAAATGGTGGAGGATACTAGAAGAAGGGTTGTAAAATATGAAGAAAAATTAGGAGAATTACCGGAAGGGGACATAAGAAAGGAAATATGGAGGAAAAAGGTATTGGGGATCGGTACAAAAAATAAATATGATGTGGAAAGGTACAAAGCTTTAACAGAAATGGCAATAAGTAAAGATCAAATGGAGGGGTGGAGAGAAAAGGGATTGAATGTTGATAGGATGGTGGGGAAAAGATGTAATGAAATGGTAAGAGGTGAGGACCTGAGAAAAATTTGGAATCCAGATACTCGAAAGGTATGTGGGAGTTTATATGGGAAGAATGGCAAGGGAATGAGGAGCTAGGATATCTAAGAGAAGGAAAAAGTATAGAGATAATAGCTAGATTCAGCATGGGAAATGAGTGTAATGAGAATATGTTTTGGAAGGAAGAAGGTAAGAGATTGTGTAAAATATGTGGAGAGAAGAGTGAATCTAATGAGCATGTATTAGAAGAAGTAATGGGGAAGAATGAGAGGGAGGAACTTGGAAGAATAATAAATGCGGATGGTAGTGGTCTGGCCCTATTGAAGCAAATTTTAAAAAGAAGTGGTGTGGAAAGTGGGGAGAGAAAATACAGGAAAAATGAATATAAGGGAAAAGGAAGGGAATTGCTTAGTATAAATATTTGGAGAATCTAATATGTTTATTTTTTTTTCCTTGTGTATGTAGAAATGTAAACATAAATTTTTGTTTTTATAAAGCTCTACTACTATACCATAACATTTCAACCCTTGTTTCTCTGATTTGCCTAAATTATCCAAGGAAACCAAGAAGAACTTAAACTGAACTGGCGACCCCCTGAATGTTGACATTTTTTGGACTCTTCTATGAAACAATACGATAGTTCTAAACACTTAGAATACCTATCAGAGATCCTGAGATATGCTTGAGAAGTAGAAAGAAATCAATGACAGGGCAAAGACTTTATCACTGCTCAAGTCATGGTAACTGCTCATTAGAGCAGTAAAACGAAGTATGTGGAAAAGAAACGGTGGTTATTTCGACAAGCAAAGTCCAAACAAAGCACATATGATTAGTTTAGCATAAACAGCTTGACCCAATCGGGAAACTTTTGTTCAGAATTGATCTCGTGCTGTGTACGATACATAATACGCTTTATGTAACAAAACCGAACGATTGATCGACCGGATGAAAATGCACAAGTGCCACTTGATCAGCTTGTAGAAGTGAGACGGAACTGTATATAGTATACGTAGTGTATATCACAGTCCGAACCCCGCTGCTGATTGGTTTATTCTCTTGTCACATTTCAATTCCGAGCGACATGTAATGTTTAGCTGCTTTCGGCCATTTATCATGGAACTGCCGAGTCCCAAGGGAGATGATGCGATGGCAGCAGCAAACCATAGGCATATAGAACATCGAACTGAGCTCTAGTGACTGTCATTTTGATGGACCAGTCGTTTTTTATATTTCCTTTTTTTTAATTTCATTTTCAACTTTTCTGAACCAACTCGACAAAATGTCAGAGGCAGTGTGATATTTGAAGCACGGAACTTGACCCTTTTAATAGATAGAAATCTGCAAGCGTAAACGATACAATGGAAGTTTTTACTGAATCACGTGAAATAATTTTGATGGAAAGGCTGTCAATGTTATTTAATTAAAAAATAAAAAAAACCTATTTCCAACTTTCATTTCCTTTAAAATGTGTTCTACGGTTTGTACTTAATGTAAAATTTTCAAGAATTCTTGTTTGATTCAACAGTATAATTTTTTGTAAATATTTTGTATATTTTATTTCAAATTTATTTTTCTTATTATGTTTGTTAATATCACTTCTTATCTTGTGCATGCCTTTGTTTCCTTCCTATTGTTCCGCTATCGCTATTTCTACCTTTGCCTAAAATTTCACATTCACCTGTACCTGCATGCACCCCTTGCTACTAGCTGGTTTTACTCTTAATTGCTTTATCTTAATTCTGTACTTTCCTAACCACCCATTTCTACGTATTTCTACAACTAATAGTCTCATCATCCTTACTCTCAGTACTTTTTTTCTATCACATCTATTTTACTAATAACCTTTTTGTATAAATACCCTCTAAATTTCCTATCTATATACAGTCTACGATCTGCTCGCTCCTGCTTACATTGTAGTGATGAACAAAATTGGTCTTGGTCTTGCAGATCACCAGACGAATTTGAGCAAGACCAAGACCAAGACTGAGTAAACAAGACCGAGACCAAACCCAAGACTATCCGAGTCTTGGTCTTAGTCTTGCTTTGCTCAATACTATTACATTGTTTATATTTATTTTATTGTCTTTGTTGTTTTATTTTTGCTATTCTTGCGCTTGAAGTTTTGACACTTGTTTTTCTATTTTTTGCATTTTTAATTTTTTTTTTATTGTAGGTACCTATATATCTTCAATTATTCGTATTTTATAATTTGTTAATTTCTGTATATAAATTGTTATTGTTATTGTTAGTGTTTTCTTTTATTTGTTAATATTTTTATTAATATTAACTTTAAAGACGCAAAAAAACTCTACTCGAAACTTAGTTAAAGAAGTTTACCTAAAAGGAAAGCCCTCACTCAATCTAGAAAGATACTTGGGGTATTGTTACCGTAATGATAATATTAACAAATTAAGGATTTGAATTCATTTTTTTACAGAATTACACTTCTCTTTTAGGAATATACATCAATACAAGTTTTTAGAATAAATTGTGCAGAATTTCTGTAATCTTCCTAATATTTGGGGCAGTAATTGAAAGTCTGAGCTGATTTCAGATAGAAATAAAAACTGTTTGTATCCACTCTGAGATCAGTCCAGTCTTTCATTTATTGCCTAAAGAACAAACATTTTCTGTAAATATATATTTGGTTTTTCTGATAGTTTAAGCTAACATGGTCCTTGTTCTTACAAACAATTAAAGGACATAGCAACTTTTTGCTTACCAAAACCTTACTATCTATCCTACCAACCAATCAAATCACAGCAGTAGGTCGGTTAGGTTAGGTTAGGGTTATAAGCTCATGGTAAGAAAAAATAACAATAACTATGTTAATGTTGTGCCGTTATCGTTCTTTCTTTCTGGTTTTTTACAAAAATGTAAGTAAGAAGTTGTCAATAAATAATTTCCAAAATCTTGTAGATATTCACAATAGTAAATTGAAGTCTGGACTGGTCTTAGGTAGATTGTAAAAAAATGGTTTTATCGTCTGAGACCAGTAAAAGTTTCCTATGTATATATATTTTTTATTTACATTAAGGTTGATCAAAATTTTATTTATTGTACACTAAATAATTATTTACCTAACTCAATGGATAAGAAAACATATTTCCAATTTTCATTTCGATTAAAATGTACGATTTGTACTCATTGCAAAATTTTCAAAAATTCTTGACTTGGTTCAAGATAAGATTAAAGCAACAGCGCTGATGAAATATCTTTATTGATTGAGTTCTCGGATTGATAAAACTTTACTGGAAACTTAGTTAAAGAAGCTTATCAGCTACTATAACTACCTACAAGAAAAGCCCCCACTCAATCTATGGGGGTATTGTTACCATAGTGGTAATATTAACTAATTAAGGATTTAAATTTATTCTTCACAGAATTACAGGCGTATATTCATGAAAATAGAAAACAATAGTAAAAGTGGCTCTTTAAATAAAATCATCCTACTATATAGTCAAAGAGACCTTTTAAAACGTTAAAACTCAACAAACAGCCGGACAAAATAGGAAGATGGATAATCGGAAAAAATAGCCTACCCTGTTGTGTACATTATCGATCGAAATTAAGAAGCATGCTGTGTTACAACTGTGTGAGCTCACCTAATAAATTGCAGGACTGCCGACATGTTTAAAACATTTTCTCTTTAATTTGCCCAGAAGAGAATAAATCCACTACCCGATAAACATCTCACTTTAATGCCTTAATAATCAAGACGTATTGCCAATTAAATGTTTGGTGGCCCGCGAAAAAATTAACATGGAAAATTTACAGCGAAATTATGCAGCTCCAGTTCCCATTTTATCCCGTTTTGTTACTTTTTAATTAACTTGAACGCCACGTGTTTTTATAACGTTAAAGTTCGCGGACAATTTTTAGCAACACCACGGACATTTAGGTAGGTACCTACTACGAAAACACTTGGCACTTTTGATGGCCTATTCAAAATTACTTCCTTATTAACCACATACATAAATTGGTACTTGAGGTGTCGTCGTGTGTAAATAATGCATGTTCTCTGGAACACTTTGTTACTTACCTAATGTAATTTTCTGCTTTTACTGTGTCTGGGTACCAGCTAATTTACTAACAATATTAAAGAACCGAGATCATGCAGATTTTTTGTCAAATGAGAAGTTTTTTATAAATAAAATTTAATTCCCCAGAAATTCACACAAACGTATATGGACCTACTGGACCTGTGTTGTATCCCCCGCTACTATGTCGCGTTCTTAATATTGGGTATACACGTACACTCTCAAACAAGAAAATCCCACACGAGCTTACATTAAAAATACATAAATCACTAACTTAACTGCAAAGTATTTGCTTATTTTTATTATTACTACGAGACAATTGGAACATTTTCTTAATTTTCTAAATAAAGTAAATAAAAAAATACAGTTCACCATAGAAATTGGCAACGAAAAAGCTCTTTAGATATCAACATACAAATATACAACAATAAACTTAACTGTGATATTTACAGGAAACCAATCTCTAGATACTGACACTATCATACATAACCAAGCAAGACAACCTAAACAAATTAAATTGTCAGCGTTCCATAGTATGTTACACCGCCTCTTAGAATGTCTTTTGAATCAAAGTAATTACAATAAGGAACTATCCATTATCAAACAGATAGCATTAAATACTGGCTACAAAACAAAGTTAATAGACGATCTAATAAAAACAAAAAACAATAGGAAAATTAAGAGACAATTATATTCAATCAACTTTAAGTAAAGACACAAATTTTAAATAATTAATTATTTACCTAATATAAGCAATAGAATCTGTAGTCAATTTAGCAAACTAGGAATAAAAACTATTCCTGTAAACAAAATTAGCATTGGAAAAATGTTAGTAAACAATAAAAAAAAACTGACAAACTTAATAAGAATGTAATTGTGACACATTTTATATAGGCCAAACGCGCAGAAACTTAAGAACTCGATTCGAAGAACAGAAGAAGGATATCTTAAAAGGAATTTTTGTAACACAGGTTTAAGTACACATTTGTATCAACTCTAATCACTCTTTAGATATGAAAACATCAATCTATTACATCTTGAAAATAAAGGAAAAATGCATAATTTACTGGAACAAATGTAAATTAAAAAATCCCTATTGAAAAAAGACAATATCAACAACGACCAATTAGAGTTTCAAAATAACTTAATAATAGACAAGTACTAAGGTTTCTACCTTTTAACCGAGCGGCATGATAGTCTAGTGGTCTAGATCAGGGATGAGCAACACGCGGCCCGCGGGCCGCTTGCGGCCCGTTAAACTTGTTTATGCGGCCCGCCAAGCATTTCTAAAATTGAATTTATTTTATCCACTTTCTCCCATCAATATATTATTATACAATTAATTAAAATAAAATTGTAGTACAGACTATAAACCGAAACAATTTTATGTGACGGTTAGGTTTTCCTACAATTTTTTTAAACTTTCAAATTTGTAATACATTATAGCCCATCGGAAATGCAAACAAAACAACGGAAGGTTGCAGATGAGCACAGGCATTTCCAAGAAAAGTGGAAATTTGATTATTATTTCACTTTCGTCAAAGATAAAGCTGTATGCTTAATATGTTCAGAGACTGTGTCGACATTAAAAGAATATAACATAAAAAGGCATTACGATACAAAACATGAACAATAATATAAAAACGTAACAGGACAACTCCGTATAGATAAGTTTAATCAAATACTGGCAAAAAAAAGAAAATCTTTGCGGACGGAGAGATGATAAAAGAATGACTGCTGTTGTAGGAATAGCATTTCCTGATAAAATAAATTTTATTTCAAACATTAGTTTATCAAGATCAAGACTGAGTGATGCACGAAAGTGTTACTTTATGTGCGGCCCGCCAAAAAATTTTTAATTTTAAATTGGCCCGTTGATTAAAAAGGTTGCTCACCCCTGGTCTAGATCATTGCTTAGCATTCGGGAGGTCACCCGTTGATTCCGGGGCCGCTACTCTGGTCCAAGTTTTTCTGTGGTTTCCTTGGATCATTTAGGCAAATGCTGGGGTAGTAATATTCCACAGATAGTCCTTCACTTCTCTTCTGTTTCATTTCATCCTCTCATCTTTCTTCCCCCACACCAGCACCCACCCATTCCCACTATTCCTGAATAGGCTGAAGAGGGCCTTCCGCCCTTCCCCCCCGACTTTGCACAAGAGTGTAGGTCGGAGGGGGGGGCAGCCCGCCCACCAATACTGGTGGGAATGAAACACCCAAAAAAAAATTTTAACCGAGCGCATGGTCTAGTCGACTAGATCATTGCTTAGCATTCGGGAGGTCACCCGTTAGATTCCGGGGCCGACTACTCTGGTCCAAGTTTTTCTGTGGTTTCCTTGGATCATTTAGGCAAATGCTGGGGTAGTAATATTCCACAGATAGTCCTTCACTTCTCTTCTGTCTTCATTTCGTCCATCTCATCTTTCTTCCCCCAGCCATCACCCACCCATTCCCACAATTCCTAAAGGAGGCTGAAGCGGGCCTTCCGCCCTACCCCTCCGACTTTGCACAAGAGTGTAGGTCGGGGGGGACAGCCCGCCCATCAATATTGGTCGAAATGCAACACCCAAAAGTTTTTTTTTTTTGTAATATTTAGAGAAATTAATAAATTCCAGTGTGAAACAAAAAAAACAGTTGTATTTCTTGTTTATATTATTAAATAAAAAAGTTTTAGAAAAGAGTTTAGAACATGAGTAGAAAACTGGTAACGAGCAAGTGTCCCATAAAGTAGATTATCTGCACCCCTATATAGCGACGCTAGGAAAAGTACCTGCCTTAAGGGTACTTCTCCGAAAAGTTACAAGTACGTGTCTAGTTAAAAGAGACATACAAAACACTTAGAGATATTTTACTATAATTTATTAAATTATACCATACTCTATGTATATATTCCGCCTTGTTAGGGCATCATCAGGAGTATATTATGTACTGAAGTTTTGAACAATGGTATCCGTTTAAATAGTATTAGTCACCTAGTCTAATATCTTAGGATCTAGGAGGGTGTTACGATAAAATTGTACTTGGTCATTCGCTAGATGTTTCTTTGAAAATACCGCTTTTTTAATTTCAAAGCTTTCATAACGGTCTAGTATTTTACCTCCAGGTAGATGGTGTAATAACTTGATATTGTCTTAACTACATGAATGGTTATTATTTATTAAACGTGAGAAAAGGCATGAGGCATGTTTATTCATCAAAGCGGGGTACCTATTGCTCTTTTGGATTTTCCGATAAATATTGTAAATAATTATTTAACTCAATGTTGATTTTTCTCTAGGTACTTTATTAATTTTTATGGTACTTAAATGTTACAAACACATAAAATTCTTTAAGTTACCACAAAAAGATTGAAAGAAAATTCTATCCCCCCCGGTTCTATTAACCTTTCAAGTATTATCATTTAATTGTCTGTAGCACCTACCTACATAACAAATTGGATGTATGGGAAAAAATTGGAACCAATTGCAGTATGTCCATTGTTTGGAACTCCCAACTACCTCGACTTTGTTAACTTAGGCACTTTTTGTACTTTCTTTTACGAATCCATTGGATGATTAAATAAAAGATATTGACTTAGTAAGTAGTTACTTCCAGTAGCAAAAAAGGAACACACAAGAATGTAAAAAATTGCTGTTTGGAAATTCGTTTTCTCTGGTTCGATAGCTAAGTCAACAAAATAATATTGATCGATTCGTTCTCTTCAGTTACTTGATAAAACAATGCACTTGTCACGGACGATTTTAATTAAAGTTCCGGTCTCGGTGCTTTCCCACGTTCATGCTTTCCTCGCCGTCCAATCGAAGACCGTAGTTGTATGAATGTATGTATGTATGTACGTAGGTATTGGTGGCATGGTGTGCTGTGCTTGGTGGTTCTCTCCCGTTGTCGTCGATTTCCAAGCCGTTAAGATAAAAACACGTCCGTGGCCTTTATTGCGCCCGGTCGCGGTTCTGCTCTTAATTACAGTATCGGACTTAATCACGAAAAGGAGGACCCGACCCGACTCGACTCGAGCTTCTAGTTGATACGAGATGGGCATAGACATAGACAGGGCACCCACCACCGCTTACTCACTCGGTATCTGTAAGGTCATTGTTGTGACTGTATACTGCTACTCACCAATTCAGCTTCTACAACCGTCTCAACCAACGTAGTACCTAGTCACTCTTCTTCCACATCAAGACAGACAGACACCTTCTGCATATTCATTACGTCGTTTAGCTGGAAGGATCGGGATGGGAAAACGGGATAGGTCGGTTGCAGATATAAGGAGTTTAACTAAATCACGTTCAGACCATCACAATTTAAAATAATAGTGTAAATGTGGAACTGGCAGTAGGATGTTCGGATATAACAAACACCAAAGTAATTAATTAAATTTGGTATACCTACACGGAGAAAATAATCATGAAAATATTGCTAGAATTCTAGCAAACATGACTAAAAAATCTGTCAATTATATGGACGCCCAGACGCTCAAGGAGATTTTACTAGAAATATCTAGTCAATCTACGTTCGGTGTTGAGACTGAATTCTAGTAAAATTGACTTGATTAGAAAACATTTCTTACAGTTCTTATGATAATTTGATTTTACTAAACTATTCTTACGACACAATAAAATAATCGAAAGGTAGAGAAGAAAAGTCTAGACTTATTTAGCTTGATTATTCTAATACTAATTATTAGAAAGAATGAAAAATTGTTTTATACCACCAAGTACATTTTACGAGAATTCTAGTAATTTTTGCTAGAAAAATTTTTCTTGACTCATCAAGTAATAAAATCATGATTATTTTTCTCTGGGAGGGTGCTAAAGATTAAGCAATAAAAATACACAAACCAAGAAACGGACTTTATGTTCTTTAATGTAAAACCTTTTTCGTTAAATTCAAATCCATATGGTGTGCTTGAAGTCTTGTCCACAAGTACTGGAAACCTCCTGATGTACTTCAAATTATTTTAGTTTAATTTAAGTTCTCATGATTTACTCGAAACACTTTCCACGTGTGCTTAGGTTTTAAAACTTAATTACTTTACCATGTAACTGTTGCAAAATGTAATTCAAACTTAAGCACCAAACTGCTTTAAATTAAGTAAGACCTTCAGGCTTAGGGCTTGAAGCTCTTTTGATAGCAACAACTGGTTTAGAAAACGATATAATAGTCTTCAATTCAAACTTATCTAAAACTCATGAAGATGTAGATTTCAATAACACAAGCCCGAAGATCACTTAAATTAGTATTATCAATAACTGTGCACTCAATTACTATACTTTTACGTCACAGGTGATATGCCAATAAGAATAGAGAATGCATTCAGATCCGTGAGCCTCTGTCATGACATCTAAATAGTTCTAGCATGGTCATTGCATAAGGTTTTATATTAAAGAAAGTCGATTTTTGTAAGTTAATACTTCGAGATCCCTATTTTAAAGAGATTTTTAGACGATTTTGACCGTGTTAAATTGGTAATGATATTTTAAAAACAGTATCATGTGCAGAAAACGTTACATTTTTTAAAATTGTATTCAAGAAATTCCTTCAGTAGTGAGGCTAATATGAAAGTAGCTTCTTCAAATTAAACTGAGAAGTTACTTTTATCAGTGGAGCTGCTCCTTTTTAGATGTGCATCACAAATCGATAATATATATTAAAAGACAGTTTTTTTTGTGAATCTCTACTTTTCTCCATTACTACTTACTTTCTCCCACTTGCGGTGGTGATGGAAGATGACCCTTAGCCCTCATCCTTCCCTATACTAAGAGAGGTTGGTACCGGGGGGTGGAAGTCAGTGGGCGTGGATGGCAATAATGTATGTTATGATTTTTGTCTAACATTAGTTTTTCTACAAATCTATCATTATTATCTTTATAAATGAAGTCGAATATGTTTAGAGTGGCTTTTAGTGAGTCATAGAGTGACATTAATGTATTACCATTTTCTAAAATATTCAAAAATTCGCTGAAATGTCAAAGATTTTTCAAGAATGTTCCAGAATATTCAACATATTTCAAGAATGATCTGTAATATTCTACAATATTTCTGAAATGATAAAGAATGTTTTGAATCATTATAGGAGGTCCTGGAATGTTCCCGATTTTTCTAAAATGTTCTAGAATATTAAAAAATGTTGAAGAATGTTTTGAATCAATACAGGATGTTATGAAATTTTTCGCAATCTAAATTTATAAAATATATAAAATTCTCATGTCACAATGTTAGTTACCATACTCCTCCGAAACAGCTTGACCGATTTTTATGCATATTCAGTAGGTCTGAGAATCGGCTACTATCTATTTTTCATACCTCTAAGTGATAAGAGTTGTCCACCCCTAACTTTTTTAATTTTTTGGGCATAATTTTTTATTTTTATTTTTTTATGATTTGGCATTAAAAAACCCTTAATTTTCATCCTTTTACCACCAACCCCCATTTTTTAATAGCGATATTAGTACTGTAATAATCTTCAACTCTCAGTGACCGATAACTGATCAATTATTACTATTCGATTAGTCATCCCCGCCAGGCGTCTACTGATGTCACTACTCACCCAGCAAACAGCACGGAGTGGGGATGAGAATGAAGCAGATTTTTTTAGAATGTTACAGGCAGTTCAAATATGTTCTAAGAAGTAAAAGAATGTTTTATTAATCAAAAGGAAGATAAATAAGGATTTCTACCAAATGTTTCTTCAGTCTAAGACCCTTCGATAATGGTGTAACAACCGAAACACGTGTCAGAGACGTTCAATTAAATTTTGTGAAACAAACCAAGTTTTCAATTATTTTCCTTTTGATCATTTAAGTATGTTTCACCAAGAGCCCAGCGAAATATCAGTCACTATTAGAATGTTTTATTATAACATTTCAGAATTATTTGGCAATGTTCAAGAATGTTCCAGAATCTTGAAGATCATTCAAGAATGTTTCAGAATGTTAAAAAAAGTTAGAAAATGTTTTGATCATTATGGGATGTTCTAGATAGTTCTAAATATTTTAGAATGTTCCATTAAACGTGTGATAATATATTCTTGCCAGGGCAACGCCGGACATTGCAGCTAGTATAAGCAAATAAAGTTTCATGAAGAAGTGGTAACACTCACGTGTTTAATATTTTACTCATTTTTATATATATGAGTGTATATAATACCTACCTCATATCATCTCTTCAGTGAGATACATAAAATAGTTTTTACTAAAGATTAACTACTTCCTCTAAATTATATTGAGCAACTGCTCTTATACGAGTAAACGATCAAAGAAAACTTCAAGAAAACAGAATAAATGCTGACATTGTTAAGTTTCTACTCGTCCCTAATGCAGTTTAAATTGAATGAGTAGTTACTTTAAAAATGAAAGTCTTACGTTATCCTCTTCCACCCTAACAGGACTTTTAATAAGACCAAGTATGTACAATGAACACCTATTACACCAGTAGAAAGACACAAAAGCTTGAATGTTAAAAATAGACAATAATATCGACAGATTCCTTAATATCTTTTTATGGTTCATAGGTAGCTGCCACGACGTCTCGTCTTATATAGCAAGATCCTGAAATAGATCTTTTGAAAAGCGAGAACACCCGCAGCGATCAGATGTATCTCGTGCTCTAACATCAATTTTAATCGATTTAGTAATGGACCTGCTCAGTTGGAACCGTCTGCCTGCCTGTGTTCTGCCTACGACGATGTGACATTTTGTTTCACAAAATTCGCTTTGATTCCAGACTCTTTTTTTGTAATGCTTGACGAAAAAGTCGAAAATGCCAATGGTACAAAAACGAATTTTCCTTTATCCTTTTTCATTGCCGAAACACAAAAGCTGACACACCAAATGTATATGTATGTGTGTTATTGGCAAGTGGGAATGTTTTCAATAACGTAGCAATTTCTTTTACTAATAAAAGCGACTAACTGGTATTTTTTATTTTTTAACAATTTTTTTTTGTTACAGGTAAGAACAGCACTTAATGGCTAACGGAGGTTTACATAAATATACATAAGGGAAACTGTAAGTATTTAAAATTCATTATCCACAATGATGGAGAATTGATTTATTTTGCATTTACCGCTATATTTATTGTTAATTATACTATTGCCATTTTTTTTTTTTTTTGATAGAAACACTGACAATTTACGTAAATTCAATTATTTATTAATGGTTTACGAAATTTTCATGAACTGGCTTTTCTATTCATACATATTAATTTTTATCGAATTATTGATTAAATTAATTTTGTTTAGTACTAATGAAATTTAAACGTGGGTACTTAACTCGGAACTCTGTTTAATAATAAATAATTCAGCACTTGTTTTAAAATTACGTATGTACATAAAATTGAGAATTATTGAAATGTTTTTCCAGTTCATTAGCCAACACGTTTATATCTATTTAATAGATGTACTGGAAAACCAAAGTGATTTTGAATGTTTGTTAACGTTAATATGCTTTTTCAAACGCCCAATATTTATTTCCATATATTTATGTTATTAATAAACAGACGTAGGGTGATCGAATGAATGTATTCTACAAAATTAAATAATTGGGAGATACCTACCTACATGTTTTTTGTTTCATATTGTTACCTTGATTACTTGGTAAATATTTATTTTCAACATTGGTAACTAAATTATAAATGTTTTGCCAAATATTCGCTGCGATTTTAGTCTAATTGTTACTATATATTTTAATTATAAGCTAATTATATACGTACACCGCTAAATAATGGAATTGCTACATTTCAATCTAATTAGGCTTCGTATTCGCAATAATGTAATATTTAGCTAAAAATAAATATAACAGGAAATAGTATTTTAATAAATATTATAAATGAATAGAATGAAACAGAGGTTTGTTTTTAGCACTTTGTCAGTTAGTATAGTCCTATTGACACTTTGTGAAGCAATAAACGAATATATAACGGTAATAAATGTAATTGAATAAACCTAAAGTAAAGGCCAGGAGATGAAGAAATGATAAAAAAAGCAGATGAATGTAGAATTGGGCTTGATCGGAATTGGTGGTAGTTTTTGAAGATTGATAAGGATAAGGATTGATGGAGCTCGAAACATGTTAATTGAAGTAGGGTAGTATTGAAATTGGAAATACTGAATAAACCTACGTAAAATAGTGATTAAAGAGGAAGTCTTTACACTTAAAAATTTTACACAACTTCCAATTTTCTTCGTTGGTTGCGAAACAATGTTTGGCACCAAAAAAATGGCATGCGTCGTAATTTTGACATCAAAACACGCACAGGCACACCACACGAGTAACGATTCCTCTTACTTTTCTGATCGAAGAAGAAATCAGAATTACAAACATCATACAGTAATAGTACACACAGTTGAAATGATTGACATTTCAGGAAAGTACTTCGGCATTTAAGTTATCGATAAAAGAAGAGTACGTTCAAAACAGTACTTATAAAAATTTATTTATAAGAAAAAATACCTAATTATAGAACACCTGTGCGTATATATAATGAAATTTATAGATGAAATTATGCGGGATAATATTTATATTGATTACACAATCACTCAAATACAAAATAATTATTATGTACACTGGTCAATTCCTTAATAAAAAAAAATAATAATTCGCTACAGTCCGTTTGATTTCTGTTAAACCAAACTTTTGATCTATTGATACTTGAAAGCAGTGGCGTATCTTCAAATTTTCAATTAGGGAATGTGACTATTTTCTAAGCTTTTCAGACGAACACTTTGTGCCGCCACTGTAAACCTTTATCTTACCAACTCAAGTGTCAGTTGGGGTTGTTTTCAGAACAAGTAGTGTGGCCTTCTAGAGATATTAGCTCATCAGATTTTGTACAAACTGTACAATGTAGATAAAGATTCTAATGGTATTTCAATTTATACAGCTATATTTGGAAAATATTAGATAGACTGTCAAATGCCTTGCTATAGCTTAAAAGCATAGGTTAATTCGTACAAATACTTTCAGTAGTCCTATAAATACAATTTAAAGTTTTTTGGGGGTGTTACGTTTTGTTCAAAAGATTTTGAGTTCGGATGGTTCAAGATTGTTACAGATAAGCGGGTGATACTTTTAGAAAAACTTGGATGAAAAAATCAATTCTACACGCAAAAACGTAGCTATGATTTTGTTGACGGTGGGAGGGTGGTAGTAATTTTTTTTAAAAAAGTACATTTTTGGTTGATATAAAACACATTCAGTTTAATTTTTATTCAGAAAAGATTTAGAAAAAGGAAGGATTTTGAGAAAATAGGCATTTTAGAAAGAAGGGAATAGGCTCCCTGTTCCTTCTTAGCTACGCTCATGTCCACACGTGTAGCAAATTAATCATTTTTGCTTGTAGAAAAGTGCCTACAAGGACATGTGTAATTTCTACATTCGGTGAAGGTTGGGCTTAACTGTACTACTGGAAAGGGGCCTAGGAACTCAAGTATTTTTACCTAGAAATGTCGTTTTTTTTTTGTTTCTAATGTATTATTATTTCAAAATAAAATCTTTATCAAATTAATAAACTTTACAAATTACCATATGTGACGATGTTGCCGGTGCACCACCTTCTTTTTTATTTTAGATTCATTACAAAATTTAAATAAATAGACTAATACATTTCGTATTAGTCTGGTCTAGAAATTTAATAGTTTAATAATTTACTGATTAAGTTAAGTTAAAATAATAACCATCAATTACGAAAATTACTTTAACATATAGAACTAAATACGTAACTTAAACGAAATAAAAAGTAAAATACGTAACAAAACCTAAATGCTTGAGAGGACCCTTCACAAGAGAAGCTGCAGAGAAGGGCACCTACACAATTACATACGACTTTTTTGCCACTGGGCAACCCAAGCTCATTCATTGTTCATGAGATACTGAACTACCTCTACTTTTAGTCAACTATTATTAAACGTGTTAATGTTCGTATTCGAAGATGGTTTTGACACTCTACTTTAGGATGTAATCGCATGTCGCGAATGCATGTGTATTAGCTATCATGTACACGTGTACGTCATTACACACGTGCCTGTACACGGAGACATAATGTGTGTAGGCGCATCGTCGTGTTGTTATCATTAAGTGGCCCGCGTGCGACGCTGTCTGGCTGTTTACGCCCGTTGCGGTTGCCGTCGATAGTCCTGGTGGTAGGTAGTGGTGGTGTCGGTAACGACGACAGAGGCGTCGTGCTAGTCGCGGAGGCGCCGGAAGTGTTGACAGGCCCCTTTGATGGATGCATCTTTGTCAACGAACCGACGACAATGACGCATCCATGCCACGAAAGTTAATTTTTTTTCCTTCCTTTTTTTCAAGATGTATTTTCTGACGCGAAAATACACATGTGTATGTGAATAAGTATTTGTGATGATTAGATTGTACCAGCGGATTTTTGCTGCTAATGAGCTGAAGTAGGAGCAATTAACGTCAAAAAGCAGAAGCGAGGGAGAAGCTAATAATACCTAATAATAGACAGTTTTAGATTTAAAGGAGTTAATGGTAGTTAGAGAAATCTTTAGATCATCGGAATTCCCGTCAAGAATGTTTTGGGGAGGCAAACAGAATAAAAAAAAATAATACAATATTTTTTTTTTGAACTGTGAATAATTTTTTTAAATTTATAGTTACTATCAAGTAGTAAGACACTGAACTGCAGCAACTGCCAAAATCCTCTTTAAAATAGAAAATTTACAATAACTGATATTTGTATAGTAAATAAGAAGTAAGTTAGGGTGGTGAAACGGATTCCCAATTTTTCTTATCCAAATAGTTGCCAGATCCTCTTGCTAACCATATTTATAGAGTGGTTGCATCGTTAAGAATGTTATATCCTGCACTTTAAAACATCATTCGTCATATTGGTAGATTAATAAAAACAATTACATAATAATGAAATCTGATAAAAAAATTGGATGATTCTAGAGTCTAGCAGAATGCCATGATAAATTTACTCCCTGTATAAGTAATGTAAAAATTATGTTAACTTATAAGAGTCGTTCCGTCACATTAGCACGTCATTCTATACAAATAGAAATAAAATCAGAAAAAAACTTTAGTGTCTCTAGTGTCTAGAAGAATTCTTTGAAACTTTAATTGAATACCTTGTATAAAATAAAATAAAAATAATCATAACCTGAACGAGTCCTTCGAATGTCATTCTAAACCATAGAGATATTAGAATAGAGTGCGCGAGAGGACTGTTTTTGCGATTTCAGCTTAGAAAGAGAACGCTGCATATGGGCCCTGTCTATCTCTCTCTAACACTTCACGCGATTGGCTACTTCCCTCCCGGCTCTATGGCTACTACACTCTTTTCCTCTCTTCTTATACAACCGGGAGGGGAGCAGCCAATGGCGTGCTTTGTAAGAAAGAGATAGACGGGGCCCATATGCAGCGTTCTCTTTCTAACATGATATCGCTGCCACTTACCGGATAGCATTGAACAAGCGCACTCTATTCTTATACCCTCTTTGTTCTAAACAAATAGAAGTGAAGTTTGGTTAACATTTTGAAAAATTCTAGAGTCTAGGGGAATGTAGGGAACCTTGAATGTTCCAATTAAATTGACACCCTGTATATTGGATTGTAAAAACAATATTAACTAAAAAAGTCTTGCACAAATTAAAGTGAAACGCAGTAAACAATTTTTGATGGTTCTAAGGTCTAGAGGGATGCCTTGATTTTTGAATGTGTAATAGAACGTAAAACCAATTTTAACTTAACCTAACCTAACCCAAAAGAGTCCTTTATTCACATTACACATAAATGGAAGTAAAATCTAATAAAAAAAATTGTTGAAGGTTTTTGGGAAATTGTAGTCTAGAAGAATGCGCAAATTAAATTGACATCCTGTATAATGGAATTCAAAAGCAATGTTAACTTAAAATAGTCTTTCCGCCACATTGGCACATTATATTGCATAAACAGAACTGAAATGTAATACAAATTTTTGGAAAATTCTGGAGCCAAGCAGAATGCCATAAACCTGGAATGCCCCAATTTAATTGGACACCATGTATAATAGAATGTAAAACTTGAAAGAGTTGTTATTAGTATCTGTTGAAAACAAAAGTTTTGGCTTCTCGCCTTGGAATTCCTTAAGACTGCTATAAATTTTTGATTCACAATCTGGCTCTTAAAATGTCATCAACTCCATTTGTTTGGCAAGTAAAAAAAAAGAGGGACTTAAATTAAGATAAATTTTATCTTCTAAATGTCAACGAACGTCATGAGTCATGACTGCAGACTTAACAAACATGTGTGTGTAGATGTAGGCATGTATTTGTATCCATACAAATATGTTTTTTGCCAACAATTAAGACACAGGAAACATGACTGTAAATTATAGAAAACTATCAACCTAATTATGTAGATGGGAATTTAAGATTTATGCAGTGATCGTAAATTTTACTTACATATACAAAAGTAGATACAGGGTGATCTTCTCTACTCCATTATAAATTCTCATCTGTATAATGAAAATAAATGAACGGTTTTATCTATACAATTTGCAAATTTGACATTTTCAAATGCAGCTGGAGTTCTAAGAAAGGAACCAGCACAATCCTTGTGAAAACTCAGCTCCTTGTACTCAAATTGCTTTCAAACCCGTCGAGTACGATCTGATTTCAGAAGGTGAATGGTGAAATGCCATAAGGCCGTTGTTATTTTTTAATAGTTGCGCTCTTTAACGTGGAGAGAGCAGAGTTTACTTGAAAAAGAGTCCAAGAGATGGGGATACGATTAAGAGGCTATTGTGGGGACAGATGTCGGGACGATATATCAGCTTTAATGGCCGTAATCGCAATACGATTCGGTCTTAAAGGAGTTTATTTGCTAGGAAATTTGCTTCTGTTAATGGCGGTACTTTCATGGAATGGCTCCCGAGATGAGTAAACTGCTATGGGTAATCAACTAATGCGATCTGCTTCTTCACATTTTATACTGCGCTTATTCGGATAGCATTTAACACAAAGGAATAAATTTCGGACTGAATTACATTTAGTACGCGTATTATTGCAACAAACGAAGATTTAGCGAAAGGTGGTGCATAAAGACCCGACACACTAAACACAAGTTTGTCGTAAATTTTATTCTTTATGGGTATTGGTTAGTAAAATCATGGTCTAGGTAATGGGAAAGATTACGGATAGCGTTCTATCTCGAAGAAATAAACTACATACGGTAATAAATTAAAAACCCTTTTACTGAGCGAAGATTTAATTAAAATAAGAGAAACTGGTCAAGGAGGAGTCGAATTCGTTCACTAAAAGTTCTGTGCCACAGAAAATTTAAAATAATAATTCCCTACAGTCCGTTTGATTTCTGTTAAACCAAACTTCCTAGAAGGGAAAAAATCGGTCCTCGGAATGTATCTGTCTGCCTCCATTGATACCTGAAGGTAGTGGCGTATCTCCAAATTTTCAATTAGGGAATGTGACTATATTCTAAGCTTTTCAGACGAACACCTTGTGCCGTCACTGTATATCTTTATCTTACCAACTCAAGTGTCAGTTGGGGTTACTTTCAGACAAAGTGGCGTACAATGTAGATAAGATTCTATTTCAAAATCTCATCAGTAAGAAGATATTTCACTTTGTATCTATATTTGGAAAATATTAGATAGACTGTCACATGCCTTGCTATAGCTTAAAAGCGTTGGTAAATTCGTACAAATACTTTCAGTAGTCCAATAAATACAATTTAGTTTTTTGGGGGTGTTACGTTTTGTTCAAAAGATTTTGAGTTTAGATGGTTCAAGATTGTTACAAATAAGCGGGTGATATTTTTAGAAAAACTTGGATGAAAAAGTAAATTCTATACGCAAAGGCGTAGCTATGATTTTGTTGAGGGTGAATTTGAAAACAAGGTGGTAGTAATTTTTTTTTAGATACATTTAAAGTTGATAAGAAACATATCCAGTTTAATTTTTTATTCATAAAATAATCAGAAAAAGAAAGGATTTTGAGAAAAAATCCCAAAGAAAATATTAAAATGAAATATACTGAAATAACATAAGGAAGCTCAAGGGCTTCAGTAGTTCCTCATTTCGTAATTAATGTTAAACTTGCTTGACTTTGAATTCATTTTCTTGTCTTGATTCAATAGAAGAGCCAGACAAAAATCTAATGTAAAAAAATGAGGTAAAATAATGATAATTATGTCGGAAATATTCAGTCAGGGAATTTTGACAAGAATTTAACAACATCAACAGCACATAGGATCACGTACCTACATCAAGCTAGCACGACAAAGTTATTTTTCCGATTTCTGACTTGCACTATAATTTGTCGCTAATTTGGTACCAAATCCAAAAATTTGTCGCTCGTGCCGTTTAGCCATAATCAGCTGGTATGCGTATAGCGTATCTCGAAAAGGAAATGTCGTAGGATATTGCAGTAAAGACCATAATTTGTCGCTGAAAGATGACACATTCAAAGAATTTGTCGCTATTCTTATCTCCAACTGATAAGCAAAAAGCTGTTGGAAAGCCATTAAACTCTCGAAAGGTAACGTATTGCCCAACTTGGAGGAAACATTAAAAACCTAATTTAAAAAAAAAAAGATAAATAAATCCCATCTTTTAAAACAAATGTAACAAAGAACGCCTTGATTAATTTTTTGATGGTTTTCCAGCAGTTCTGCGCTTATCAGCTGGAGATAGCGACAAATTCGTTGAATGTGTCATCTTTCAGCGACAAATTATGGTCTTTACTGCAATATCCTACAACATTTCCTTTTCGACAAAGGCGATGTGTAGTGGTAGCTGATTATGGCTAAACGGTACGAGCGACAAATTTTTGGATTTGGTAACAAATTAGCGACAAATTATAGTGCAAGTCAAAGAATCGGAAACATAATTTGGCGTGCTAGCTTGATATACGTCATAAGATACTAAACATTTATTAAATGTAGCTTCTGTTATCATTTTTCATTTGTTTCATCTTTAGTTTAAATATATTCAAGACTAATGAATATTTTATTAATTATAATAAATAATTGCTATTTCACTGGCTGACACGTTTCGGGTATTCCCCTATGCTCCAATTAATATCGAAATTCAAGAATCACTGCGAGAAATAATGACCAAGAAATCTTAATCTTGTTTGCAAGGCAAGACAATAGTTGTAATCAAGATCTTATCTTGGTAAAACCTTAGTTGAGAATATTTGGTCATACTTTCATCATTTTTGGAATGTATGTATGGAACATTTGACACAAAATTCTTGAATTTAAAATCAAATTCCTGCCCCTTTCTTCTAAGTCTTCTGGTTTCAGTAGATACATATTTACCCTGGAAGAAATTTGATTCAATGACTGTCAGAGGTAAACTAAAAAGTTTTCTACTTTAGCTTTCGTTTGTTTCCTGTAAGTGTCATTCATGTTTAACATTCTGTAAATATCGTCGGCTCCAGAAAGTCAAAAATAAATCTTCCACGTGGATTTAACACCTGCGGAAAAAGTTTTTTTTTCTTTAAGTCGTTAACGTATTTAAACTGTTACTGCATGAAAAAAGGAGACTTATACCTAAAGCATAAGCTTAAAAAACGCAAAACCAATTTCAATCTCGTCATCAACATATGTTTCCGTTTGTTTGCTTTTCACAGCCTTCTCGAACATAAGTATTTATTTTTAGAAGCTTAACTGATTGTTCAATTCAATTGTTTGTCACCATTCTTAACTTCACACAGCAGTACTGTCAGAATGATCGTATATTCATACTGCAAGAAGATAACAGAGCAAGAAACATATATAAATGACTAAATATAACACAAGAAGTAGATGAATGTCTTGGAAGATTTCAGGGTAGACGAGAAGAATGTATGTCGCCCATAGAAACCAAAAACTTTAACAAAAATTTTTAATGAGCAAAATATATGTATTTTACGTTATACTGAGCTAAAGAATAAATATTTAATGTTAATGACCAAAGAAGGTGGGACCCAAAAATACCAATACTATTGTGTGTATAAAATGTGGGGAGTTTTGTTGGACACATATGTTTAAATTAAATATTTCTCCAAAGTTTTCGTTACCTGCTTCTAGTGTACATTAAAAAAGCAAATAAATGCAAATCATCAGCGTACATAATTAAGCGACTGTTGCCACCAAAGCGTTGTGAAAACTCGTCACTAAAGCAATGGTAGTTCCTTCTTGTTGAAATTTATGGAAAACAGTGTATAATTTTGCCACCAACACTCTAAAATATAACAGTTAAAAATACTTATTCACGCAATTTCCAAATTTAGATATTTATAATACATAAATAAAAACCCACAGCAAATTCAATTATGTGATTGCTTTAGGAATTTGTAACACATAAAGACGTCTAGTAACTGGTTTTTAATTATTTTCATTACTAGTAGTAAATAATATAATTCTCATCCGAGCCAGAGGTTTCCTTCTCGTTTTTGACGTCTTCCTTCACCTAACGACTTCCTCACGAGTTGCGAGGTAAATTCCTAATTGTCAGTGAGTTCGAATATTCTACATTGCTCCATTGTGATACTGTCATTCCACCTGACAATATTCCGCTTCTAATTGGTCTTAAAATATCTACTCGAAATGTTTATAATCGTTTCTAAAACGGTTTATTAATGAAGTCGAGCCGAATACCTACCTACGCTTGAGGACGGATGATGATGATTGGGCGGTTTGTCGAGTGGTTATAAACAGAGACAATCATATAACGTGTATATACAGATATGTATGTACCTACACATTATATGATACAGATATGTATCAGTGTATATGTGTTGTTTGTATACGGATATATATGCGTGTGTTGGTTAACGAACTCACTCGGGGTGCAGGAAGTGGGGGAAGAAAATGACAGATGTGACGACGTCTGTTGATGTGCGTCCTGAAAAGATGATGGCAAAAGGAAACGTGGCATGTCATAATAATTGTTTCGTCTTTATATTTAGTTTTATTGGGCGCGTGTGCGCAGGAAATGTACGCGATATAATAAAGCAATAAAATGACGGTGCCTACATAACGTAACACTACTACTTACTTGCACATGCTCTATGACATTGAAGATATTAGATTAAATTAAAGTAATATTTTTTTCAATATCCAGTCACAACAAAGCTAATAGGAACATGAACCTATGGTTCTAACGTAGAGGGTCTTGCATTATAAGTCAGTGCAGACATTTCCTCCGATGATACCACATTCTGCAACTAGCTGACAATTTTAACGTCTAGTTAAAGAACGAAACTAACTAACGAAATCAAGGATGTAGATGTTGTACTAGGCAAACTGGTTTATCCTACTACCTTTTCGAACTAATTAAGTTTATCAATATGAGTTTACTTTGTAGTTTTATTTAAAGCAATTAACACTAATTTATTCTAAAATCAGGTCTGGATCGGGTAAGATTCAGAGCAAGTTAATTTTTAAGAAAAGCGATAGAGGATGTATCAATTTGGCTAATGCATCTCATTATTTTCTAATAAAGTATTTTAACACACGGAAAAGTAATTTATCCTGAAATCGAATTGTGCTTGAATCAAATTTACAACAAAATAATCTGCATTAGGTCAAACTAGTGCATTCTATCGCTGTTAATAAACTAGTTTGGCTTTGTCGAAACTAGTTTATTTTGTAGTCTTGTTTGATGTAAACATAATTTTGTTCTCAAATCAAGTTTGGATTGTATAATATGCAGATAAAATAAATTTATCAAAAGAGCGATAGAAGATACACCAGTTTGGTCTAAACATCCTAATGATAAACTAATTTAGTCCAGGCAAACCTAATTTATCCGGAAATCGAGTTTAATCTGCATCAAACCGATTATCCTATCAGTTTTGTGAAGCCTGTTTGGCCTTGTCAAAATTAGACAGTTTCCGATCTTGAAGTCGAGTTTAACCGTACTAGATTCAGAACAAGACTATTTAGATATAACAAAAAGGACAACGATGGGATGCACAAATTGGTCTAATTCATCTTATTGATCGCTGTTCTTATACACTAGTTTGGGCCAGACAAATCTAATTTCTACTGAAATCGACTTTGCCCTGCATCAAATAGCTTCTGATAAAACAGTTTGGCCTTGTCAAAACTAGTTGGGTCTAGGTAAAACTAATTTATTCTTAAATCAAATTTGACCTATATCAATTTCAAAGCTAGTTTATCCTGAAAACTTCTCAAAAGCTAGTTTAGCTTAGGCAAAACTAGTTCATTTTTACATAAGATTCAGAACGAACCAATTTGCAATAGGTCAAATTGGTGCATCCTATCGCTCTTGATAAATTAGTTTGGGTTTATCAAAATTAGTTTATTTTGAAATCTTATGCAGTTTAATCAAAACTAATTAAATCTGAAACCAACTTTTACCTGTATCAGATTCAGAACAAACCAGTTTATCAGAAAGGCTGTGAGAGCACAAGGTTGACCTAGTACATATCTATTATATTATCGATTTTATAATAAACTGGTTTAGGGTAGGCAAAACTTGTTATGTAATTCTGAAATAGATTTTTGCCTGCTGCATATTCAGATCAAACCAGTTTACATTTGATCAAGCTGGTACAGGGTGATTCATGATAATGTCGCCCCCCTTTAACTTTGTTATTTGGAGTGTCCCAAAAAAATTAAAGGTATGGTTATGTAGGTGCTAAAAAATACTTTTTTTCTATTTATAACAAAAATTTGAAAAATGATCAGTATACAGGGAAAACCAAAAAGTTAATTTTTTTTAAATGGATCACCCTATATATGAATTTATTTTTCGATTCCTCGTAAAATATAATTTATATAACATACCGTATACTTAAATTTAATAGTTTCTGAAATATTCGCATTTGAAACGTTATCATCAAATATTTTATTAAACAACAACAAACCAAGAAATCTAACAATAAATAATATGACAAAAACAATTTTTAGTTAATATAAGGATGCTCTACTGGGCCTCCATTTTCTTCAACACATTGTATAAGGGTTGTTTGCATTTTCTTTAATCAATCTGTTATGAATGCTGGGTTATTTTCATTTAAATTAATAATTTAATTCCGTATCAAATCTTTAAGATGATCGAGGTTTTCAATTTGGTGGTCGTATGCACGGTTTTTTTAATATAATGTCACTGTTAGTTATTTGTTTTCAGTAGAAAGCGTGGACTAGGACTACTTTATTTGTAGCAATTGTTTAATAAAATATTTGATAATAACGTTTCAAATGCGAATATTTCAGAAACTATTGAATTTAGGTATACGGTATGTTATATAAATTATGCTTAGAATTTTACGAAGAATCGAAAAATAGATTCATATATGTATAGGGTGATCCATTTAAAAAAATTAACTTTTTGGTTTTCCCTGTATACTGATCATTTTTCAAATTATTGTTATAAATAGAAAAAAAAGTATTTTTTAGCACCTACATAACCATACCTTTAATTTTTTTGGGACACTCCAAATAACAAAGTTAAAGGGGGACGACATTATAATGAATCACCCATGAATTTGTTTTGCTCTATCATATTAGGCTTATTGGGAAATCTTTAGTGATGTAGTCGAAACGAATTGTTTACGAAACCGATTTCGACCTACATCATATAGCTCTTGTTAAATTGGTTTGGCCTTGTGAAAACAGTTGGGTGTAGGTAAAACTAATTTATTCTAAAATCAAATTTGACCTATATCAAATTCAAAGCTAGTTTATTCTGAAAACTTCTCAGAAGCTTGTTTGGCTCAGGCAAAACTACTTAGTTCATTTTACATTAGACTCAGAACGAACCAGTTTGCAATAGGTCAAACTGGTGCATTTTATCGCTCTTGATAAACTAGTTTGGCTTTATCAAAATTAGTTTATTTTGAAATCTTATGCAGTTTAATCAAAACTAATTAAATCTGAAACCAAGTTTTACCTGTATCAGATTCAGGACAAACCAGTATATAAGAAAGGCTATGAGAGTACAAGGTTGACCTAGTGCATATTATCGATTTTGTAATAAACTGGTTTAGCTTAGGCAAAACTTGTTAATTCTGAAATAAACTTTTGCCTGCGGGATATTCAGAACAAACCAGTTTACATTTAATAATGCTGGTACATACTTGTACTTGTCACTCTTGATCAATTTGTTTGACTCTAACAAAATTGGCTTATTGGGAAATCTTTTGTGGTGTAGTCAAAACGAATTTATTCTGAAACCGAGCCTTGTCAAAACCAGTTAGGTGTAGGTAAAACTAATTTATTCTTAAATCAAATTTAACCTATATCAAAGGAGGGGTATCGATAAGGTAGGGAAAGTGACCCCTTTAGAAAATTTAAAAAAATATGTTTTTTGAATAGTATGAGCCTCATACCGAATGAAAATACAATTTATTCTTCAAAAAAGTCTTTAATTATTTTTAAAATACTATTTAAATAAATATGCATTATTCTATTTTAAAATAAACTTACATTTGTAGGTTAAGCATACAAGAAATCATAAGTTATAATAAAATGAAAAAAAATATACTGAAAATAATATATCTATTCTGTATCAGAATCATCTGACCATCCGCTCTCGGAGGAGTTCGCTGTTGCAATTTGCACAAACTGACTATAATCGATGAGGCGTTGTAGGCACGTTTGTTTCATGTATTTGATATGACAAATGCTCATGCATAAAAAAAGTTTTATTTTACAATGAGCGCATTTTTTTAGCATCGTGTTTTTTTCATATGTTGTTCTTTAGACGTCAGCGAACATAAAAATACAAAAATTAAGATGCTAATAAATGCGCTCATGTCTAAAAAAACTTGATACAGTAAAAAAAAGTATAAATATCCAAAAAAAAACGCCGTTTTGACTACAGTCTATCGATATTTCCTGTGAAGAAAACGTAGTCACTTCTATTATTTATAATTAATTGCATGCCAAACTAACAAATGTAAGTTTAATTCAAAATATTTTAGAAGAATGCATATTTATTTGAATAGTATTTTAAAAATAATTAAAGATATTTCTGGAGAATAAATTGTATTTTCATTACGTATAAGGCTCATGCTATTCAAAAACCATATTTTTTTAAATTTTCTAAAGGGGTCACGTTCCATAGCTTATCGATACCCATCCTTTTACCTATATCAAATTCAAAGCTAGTTTATTCTGAAAACTTTTCAAAAGCTAGTTTGGCTCAGGCAAAACTATTTAGTTCATTTTACATCAGATTCAGAACGAACCAATTTGCAATAGATCAAACTTATGCATCTTATAGCTCTTTATAAACTAGTTTAGCAATCTCAGTTTATTTTGAAATCTTACGCAGTTTAGTCAACACAAATTTATTCTGAAACCAATTTTGATCTGTATCAGATTCAGAACAAATCAGAAGGGAATATCAGGTTGATGCTGTCGCTCTTTTGATAATCTGGATTGGACCAGGAGAAACTAGTGTATTCTGTAACATATATATATTTGCCTATCTTAGATCTTATTTAATTATTTTACACGTTCGTTTCGACGTTTTATCCGTTTCCTTTAATTCATTGAATTTTTATTATTTTTCAACACTCGTCTCCATCATCAAATAACGAGCAAACTCCTGGGTAACTAATTGACAGGAACGCTATCGAGGTAAGTATATTCGTTCGGTAATCTCGGCCTCATTCCAAAAGAGTTCCGTCCATCCGTAGCATCGTGGCGCTGCTGCCGCCATATTCGACGACGCGACGCTGAAACCGCTTACGACACTATTCTCGAGCGAATGATTTACATGTCGCCTCAATTATCCGTCGCGGCGCTAAACTGAAATTAATAGGCGAATTAATTGATATAAAACTTCCGATATTTATCATCGTTACTGCAGTATATTCGAATGTTTTACTTTTGTTGAAAACGATCTCGTAAATCTTCTTCATTGCTCATCTTTTCAGTTATATTCAAATTATCTCAAATATCTGCCTGTATTTCTGATTATCATTTTTACAAAGGACACAATGATAGAATTATAAATTACCAATTAATATAAGCCATGAAAGGATGTCCCTAAAGAAATTGTGATACTGTCCAACTCCGAAGGATGTAATTGGATGTTATCTAGTTGGAACCATATACTGGTCCTTATCTTAAAAACTTTCTCCTTAGAATAGTCGATAATTATTATTATCGGCATTTATGTGTCCCGATCTCCCGTTAAGTTGTTCCCAGTGGACTCTACAACTCATTTTTTTTTTCTGTACGCTACTCCATTTTCTTAATTCCATTCGTCGAGGATACTTAATCGACCCCACGTTCGGTCCATTATTTTTTTATTCTTATACAACGCACACACACCCAAGGGGGGAAAGACGCACACGCTCTCTTTAATATCCACCTACGCCGTCGTCTTCTCAGTGTCTCCTTTAAGATCCATTACGGCGTCGACATTTTGACTAATGCGTGCTGTTTGGGAGTCACTACTGTATCTGTCACCGTCGCAGACCCGCATGTTTTTGCGCCCCTCTCATTTTTATTTATGGCCCACGTCGTGCAGTCTTCCGAACACGATTATTTAGCGAAATTTTTTGGGCCTAGTGCCTGTTTCACTTGGCAATATTCATTTGACGAAGTCAACGCTTATAAACTAACAAACACAGTGTCGTTGATTCATTGCTCAGTAGATAGTGGAGTAGCGGAAGAAGTAGCAAAGAGGCATTCATGTATTTGCACTATTACTCATCTCAGTTCAAATTAAGAGTCCAAAGGGTAAATTTGAATAACCAAAGTCAGAATACAAAAGCTTGCAATTAAGTCACTTTCATATCAGAATCAAAATGAAAATTTGGATTGTAATTTTTATTACACATACTCAATTCACTGTCTAGTATTTGTTCATCTTTATTCCATAAAAGGAGTCACGCAAGTTGTAGAAATTATCACATTAATGCAATCACATCTCAGTAGATTGAGTCCACACTATTAAATGCGTTTTCATCCCCACCATTAGCATTGGGAATATAAAGTAGTCTCCTGGGAGTCATCTGGGTATGTAGGAGATGGATATCCAGTGATTATATGTATGTCGTTTTTGTTCATAAAATACCAACCCAAGATAAATGAAGATGGAGGGTACATTGTGATGCAAGAGAACCGATTGCTTAGTTTCTACTCGACAAAACCTGTTTGCAAATTTGGTACAAATCATTCTATTACTTAATCAAATCAATATCAATATTCTAGCTTCCTGTAACCTTGTCATTCTCATATAAGGCGTCCGTGGTCCGTGGTGCTTATAAATATTTTGTCATTATTCTTTTTCTAATTTCAGAACACTAGCCTGGGCATGATCTAATCTTAATAAGAATAATTCAAGATCATGTTCGTAAATTATCGAAATCGCAAATGTGGATCACGATTGTCTCTGGTGTGCTGATGAGATCTTATCTTACCACTAATCCTACGTGTTGTAGTTTTGATAAATTAATAGAAGAAAGAAAGAAGTGTTATTATTTATTAATTTGGTTCACGTATTGTGACCATTAGTAGGTAACGAGAAGGAGGGTAGGATGATAGAACACCTTCTGATAAATGAAAGGTTAATTTAGGAAGTATCCAAAGGAGAAGCAGACATACATAATGGCAAATGCAGACATAGATTTAATTTCAGTTCGTAAAAAATTAGAGATGTAGGATGTTTTTGTTGAACATAGAGATGTTTCTATGTATTTGGATTTACGCTTGTTGGCTAGTCGCTATTTCGTATTAGTGTTATAGTGGAGTCTTGTTGGTGTGGGATCGTATTGCCTGAGCGATCCCTTTTTCTATTTTTAAAAAATACCCTTAGCAGGTAGTCCGGTTACTGACCGTTTAGGTTTAAGAAACTTTCTTTTAGTTAGTATTGTACAGAGCAACTGTAAACATTAATTTTATATTCACTTGTTTTTCATAATTAATAAACGTCAGATTAAAACACAAGCCTTTGTGTGGTTTATTCAGTAAAAACAACAGTTTTAGTCCAGAATTGAGTAGAATGGAGGTAGGTTTCCAAACAGTCATCAGACTGACTACCCAAAGCTGATGGCGGTGATATAAATTAAATCTTCGATTCGATCGAAAACCCAGGGACTTAAGTATAGCCTAGGGTTTCACGAGATTCTTGACTTTCAAGAATTCTTGCCTTGGCTTATCGAGACAAGGTCCAGAGAATTACGCCAAGAATTTTCGAAATCAATAAATTTTCTGTTTTAGGCTCTAAATTGATACCTGTATCTTGTTCTGCTCTTCACTAAATTTCTGTTATTAACAGGATCGTTGTTTAAATATTAAAGTTTACAGTAGGTATCCTTTAAAGGACCAAGGTATGTTCCTCCTTGTGTTGACAAAAATCGAGGCACTTGAACCATGGCTAGACATTATGTTCAAGAAATTATGCCAGACAAGAAAAAATACTTTCTTAACCTTGATTTTCAAGTCAAGACAAGGGTTGGACGCCAAAATCAAGGCTTCTGCCTTGGTAAAATCCTAATAATTAATTTGAAATATTATATCAGTATATTGTTCGATACTTGATATTAAAAATCAGCATTATTTTATTATGAAATTATTCATGTAACTTCTAAATTTAAAATCAGCTGCATAGGTCTATCCCCTACTACATGTATATCTGGTACATATATTAAAATAGTTAAAGGAGGGGGCACTTTGCAATAAAACTCGCGGTAGTTTTTAGAACAATTAAAATCACTTCTAGTGGATCTTTTGCCCCGTTAAATAGGATTAAACGCAAGCGCTAGCGGGCTTCCGAGCGTCGAAATTGTTCGGCGTACAACAGCGGCGTCCAAGTCGTAAAATGTATTTCCGCCGCTATCACTGTAAACGCGAGCAAAATTAAAACAGCCATATTCGTTTTAATTACGAGCTGTGCTAATGGCTAATTATACCCATCAATTAATCATATTCTGTGGCGCGGCGGGCGGGTGGGCGAGAGCGAGGTGGCCGTTATGGCCTCGATGATAATGGCCAAAGGAAGACGGTAGCGTTATTACTGCTGACACCGATGCCAACCGAAAAATTAAAAGAAATTTTCACCATTCAGACTTGGAAGGTTAATGGTCGACAATTAGTAATGTACGCTGCTGGGAAATTTTCGAATTATTCTCCACGAAACTGAACGTTGATAAGTTTCGGATTCGAATCCCTACAACTAACTCGAATTTGATTACGACTCTATTCATTTCCGTATATCGAGTTTTCATGAAGTTTATTAATCATTAATACCTAAAAGTCAAGATGACCTTAAGTTAATTAAAACATTGAGTATCTGAGTTATTGACAAATCATTGGGTCATTATTAAAATAAAATAGTTAGACAGGAAAAACATTGCAAAACACTAAATTGACGTCAAGCCCGAAGCTAAACCCCTTAACTTAAGGTGCTTTGGTTCTTGAAGTCTCACATACATTTTAAAATTCAAGGACTTAGAGTTACCAATTATTACACTAAAAAGTAATTTGCTTCATAGCCCTAGACGTGTGAAGAAGGCTTCATGCACGCCATAATGACTTGAGTTACATTAAATGGGCTTCAAATACATTAAAAAGTTTGGAGTACATGTGAAAAGGGCTTTAGGCACCTATCAGGACTTAAATTAAACCTGAAAGGCTTCAACTACATTAAAAACCTTAAACCCTTTTGATGGTTTTGCCTTGCTTTCAAATACTATGTCGGGCTTTAAGCAACTTAAAAAATTTCAAGCTCATTGAAAGGACTAAAAAAGACCTTTGAGTGCTTTAAAGGGGCTCTAAATTGCAAAAGTTTTGTAAGGTAATTTAGATTGCCAAGCCCCAACTATTATTCGAGAAAGAGTTTATACTGCTTTTAAACTCTCAAACTTTTAAATACAATGCACTAAAACTTTGCCCAACCCTGTACTTTTTAGCTAACATTTTATCACTTGAACAATTTTTTTAATCATTAAGTGTATCTTCTCCTTTTATAGATAATTCCACAATAAGAACTAGAAAGGGTACATTTTGAAAGTACAAATCCTGACCCAGATTCAGCCTTTGTTTTTAATTCCATTTCCGTTTAGCAACAAACAACATTTTAATGTTAATGGGTCGGGTCGATCATAAAAGTAAACAAGAAAAGTCACTTTCACTGTTTTTAATTGGAGCAACGGGAGCTTTCAAGAGTTAAAGAGTTTGACACAGAGTTCCTGTTTGACAAATGCGGCTTTTGTATGACCGTAGCTATTGTTTCCAGGTGTTACGGTACTAAAAATGTTCCCTCTAAAGCCCGGGGTAAATCTGTTGTGTTCTACTTTACGGCTTTGTCTGCTATTTACGTCGACGATAAAAAACAGGGCACAGGGTATGCAACAAGTCCCCTATAGAAAGTTGAAAACTTGACAAAAACTCCAAATGACACCCCACAACCACATACCTGTACCTTCACAGCAATTTTGTAAATTTACTTCCATTAAAATTTAATTGAAAATTTTGTTCAAACTCCACATTCATTCGTCAGTACGTATCTATTCCTTTGATTTTTTTATAGAAAATTGATTGAACTTACAACATTTCGTTCATTAATTTGTTGCGAACTTTTATAATAATTATAATTTAGTTAAAACTGTGGATATTCCTGCATTTAGGTAATTTACATACAGTGAGTAAAAGCTCGGGGTAAAGCTTTCACTACCTTAACTTTATATGCACGATTATTAAATATTTTTCCATAGAAATACAAATTTTTAAAATACATTAAGTTTTGTCTGTATTAAATTTTCCTAAAGAGTTTCAGTTATTGGTAGACTAATGGATTACTTTTGCTATACATACACGAATGAGTAAGACATATTTTATTTGGAATGGCTTCTTGTCTAATTATCCATGACCGGGTTTACACAAAGAACCGTGAGCTTGGAATAGTGGCGCATATTTAATTCGGGAACGTATACGTAGGTATCAAATTCCAACCGTGGAACTACCACCGAAGATGACGATGTGAATAGGGCGCTCGTTCCGTCTGTCAAATACGGAGAACAAATGCGAGAAAGAGGATCTGGCGTGCTCTGTGTCATATATTCGTTGTAGGCGACGACAAAAACGCGTCACTTCTCGACTAACGAACCGAATATGTTGACTTTTCTTCCCTTTGTGTCAGAGTGTGGTGGATGCCTAATAGAGAGTCAGCGAGAATAGGAGACGTATGCGGTTTGGATTACGGACGGGCGGGCGGGCTCGGCTTTCTTTGATTAACCACCCATGAAACGAAACCACGAAAGAAGCGATGGTAACTTTTTTAAAATGAAGACAAATTGTATGTTATTTGGCGGCAATTTACTATCCACCTACATAAAAGGTAATTCTTTTATTATGTATTATGTTCTCTAAACAGACATGGTTTTCTAAATAGGCGAATACGTTTCTTGGAATTTCAATTTGCTAATAACAGTCTTCACACTTACTTATTTAATTCGAATTATATGATGGAATTACTAAATGCCAAAAGATATAATTATAATCAGCCTTCTTCAAATTGGGGTTGAACAAGAATTTTTGGTTAAGATCATAATTATATTTTAATTAAGTGAAAACAAAACTTTCTCCGGTGACTGAGAAATTAAGAACCCAAAGTTCCGTATGTTGAGTACAAAAAGTTTCATGACCTTAGAAGACAACATTTTTAAACAGGTGAGAACCGAGTCTAGGGACTTTAATTTACGAATAACTGTCTTCAATTTTATTTATTTATGGTAATCTTTTTGACAATTCAAAATACCTATAAGAAAATATTACTGTTTTAAAATGCCATAAATTTTACTTACAATAATAACAACCAATATTGGACAAGGATAATTTATATTTTAATTAAACTAATAAAAAACTTTCTGCTGTGACTGAGAAATTAGTGACCTAACGTTTCGTATGTTGAGTACAGAAAGTTTCAGGACCAGAGGATGTTTTCAAAAGAGATGAATAAATAAACTATCTTTACGTTCCTTATTTAATCTTCTTTACAATTCGAAATATAAAAAAATAGATCTGCTTCAAAATGCCATAAATTATACTTACAATTATTAATCATCCACTTGGGGATTGTAACCCCTGAGGAGATTGTAGTTGACCATAAAAAGTTGACTAAGAATAATTAGTTTAAAAATAAACAAATAAAGATGTCATGAGTGAGAAAATAAAGACCAAACGCTTTCTGTTTTGATTACAAAAAGTTTTGGGACCTGTGGGGATGAAGAATGGTCATTTTTAAACAGAGAAGAAGAATGACCAGTTCTTCTTCAAAATATACGAAGTTCTTGATTAAAAATATCCAAAAATTTTACTTACAAGAATTATTCCCCAACTTCCAACTGACCATTAAAGGTTGTACAAAGATCATTAGTTTAAGTATATTTTAATTAAATTAGTAAAATGGAACAAAAGTAAACTTGAAATTGAAAATCTGGAGTCCAAATGCTTTGCGTTTCATCTAGGGAAGGTCTGAGACTATTTGAAAACGAGAGTTGCAAGTTTTCAATAGAGGAGCTTTTCCAAATAAAAGAAGACGAACTTGGAGGGATTTTCATTTATAGATAATCGTATTAACATATATTTATTTAATTTGTATTTGCGATTTAAAATGTATAATTAAATACGGAAAGTTTCAGGCGCTGTGGGGACAAGAATAATCATTTTTAAACCGAGGAGGTTTTCCAAATAGTCGAAAACAAGTTCTTTAGATTTTTATTTACCGATAACTGTCTTCAGGTTTATTTATTTTATTTTGTTGTGACTTGAAATGTATGAAGATATTTCGGTTTCAAAACGCCAAAAGTTTTTTTCAAGAGAGAGGGGGTTTGTAATTTTGCGAATATTGTAGTTGAACAAGGAGCATCGGTTTAATCACACTTAGAAGAAAAGCTTTTTCTTTATGACCGAGGAACTGAAAACCAATTGTTCTGTATTTTGAGTAAATGGACACTTTAAACTGGAGGTCTCCTAAACAGACAAAGGCAATTTTTTCCAAAAAATCCATCTTAATTTACCAATAACTGTCTTCACATTTATTTATTACAATTTTTTTAATTACCTACAAATTTTGTTTTTATAAACTTCTTTCCTTAACAACTGGGGGTTGTAACTCTTGAGGAAGTCGCAATTGAAGGATAATTAAAAAAGAAAAGAACTTTCATTTGATATTGAGAAACTGAAGGACAAATGCTTTATATTTTGAGTACGGAAAGTTTCAAGCCCTAAGGGGAAAAATGTAATTGCTTTTATATTAATCAATATCTTTAAAATAATTTCAGTTAACGTTATTATTTTTGTGTCATTTTATTTATTTTTTTAATTGCTTCTCCTTCTCTCACTGTCTAAACATTAATATAATTTTTTTTCTGTTTATATTCAGGATATAATTTGTATATTTTCCGTTTCATCTCCTTCGCAGTTAATTAAATTCGTTTAATTACAAAAAAAGAAGAGTCTGGGATACAGACAACGGGCGGAAACAACGATGTTAAGATAAACATTGCCGTGTAATTAAATTTCATTTTAGGTGAGAATGAGCACAAGCGAGGGAACAGAGCAGGACTAAAGGGGAATCTTATTCAAACAGGATGAATTTTCCACGTTTTTATTTTGTTAAAACCGTTTCGAATTTAACATTAGTTACTTATTAAAGTAGGTACTACTTTTGTAGTTTTATGTATTAACATTCACTTCTAAATAATTATTAAAATGCGAGGTAAAAGGTAACTAATTGATCAAAGTCAACGGATTGAAACGGTTATTTATGGAGATAAAGAAGTTCTTCTACGGATGCTCTGAATAATGATTAACTGTTTTTAAAATCTAAGAACAACTTCCAAAAATACTTCTACAACCACATAAAACACATTTCTCGCCTACCGTGGAACAATAGACACCATATAACAAGAAAACTAAATATACCTTGAAGCCATTCATACATTAATGTCAAAGGAAAGAGGTGCCATTACACGAACTGTATTTGGGTGTATCTCAGCTACTTTATAAAAGACAAACACATACCTAAATAAATGTACACTTATCATTCTCACGCCTGTAACCGCCCACCAGATTTTTACGTTTCTCTTCAACGTATTTATCAAATAGCTAGGTACTACTGCCACAATATAATAATTCAAAGGGAGCAGAAGGTCAATTAGAGTGTCTGTCGCGTCACCGACCTTGTTTCTTTTGTGTCTACGATTCTTCTTTAATACGTCCGAGCTAATGATAACATACAAAAGAAGATAATGACAATACATACAAAGAACATGCCTTGCAGGTATTTTGATGGATATTTCTACCAATGATAAGTACGTGGTTGAATGTATAATTAGGGAAGTTCTTATTTAAAAAAAAGGGCAATTGTACCTTTTTATTATATTTATAAATTTATTTTTCTGGTCTTGACGGTCGCAGCTGTTCTCTGATTGAGGTCAGCTACAACTTCGTTCTTATAATGACTGTACAGTGCAATCAAGAGCGATTTTATTAAATTTAAGGTTGCCTCAATAGTTCATAATGTTATCTTGCATTGTCTTCAAAATCAAAAACATATCAAGAATAAGACATTCCTATGATCTTAAATATTATCGATACTGATATTTACTCGGTATTTTCTTGGTTATATCTCATATTACGTATATCAAGCTAGCACGACAAAGTTATTTTTCCAATTTCTGACTTACACTATAATTTGTCGCTAATTTGTTGCTAATTTGTTACCAAATCCAAAAATTTGTCGCTCGTGCCGTTTAGCCATACTCAGCTGGTATGCTAGCTTGATATCAAGCTAGTACTACACACAGCGTATCTCGAAAAGGAAATATCGTAATATATAATTTGTTGCTAGTCTTATCTCTAACCGATAAGCCAAAAACTGCTGGATAGCCATCAAACTCTCGAAAGGTAACATGTAGCCCAACTCGGGGCAAATAGGGAAAACCTAATTTAAAAAATTTAGTAAATAAAACCGATCTCTTAAAACAAACGTAACAAAGAACTCCTTGATCAGCAGTTTTTCGCTTATCAGCTGGAGATAAGACTAGCGACAAATTCGTTGAATGACTCATCTTTCAGCGACAAATCAGCTACAAATTATGGTCTTTACAGTAATATCCTACGACATTTCCTTTTCAAGATAGGCTTTGTGTAGTGCTTACTTGATATCAAGCTAGCATACCAGTTGATTATGGCTAAACGGCACGAGCTACAAGTTTTTGGATTTGGTAACAAATTTGCAACAAATTAGCGACAAATTATAGTGGAAGTCAGAAATCGGAGAAATAATTTTGTCGTGCTAGCTTGAAATAAATTGTCATATCTTGAATCATGATCACTGTAAGAAATATTGTAGTTTTGTTGTGGATTTGTTATAAGGGCTTTTGTGGATAATTTCTTTGGCTTTTACGTGAATAAACGTTTATTTTTAAGGGTTAAAGATAAATATATGTTGAAAAAGATAAAGCTTTATTTGACATAACAACAAACAGAAGAAAGTCCACAATAACGTTTCACCACACAATAGCTTCTTCAGATGGAACTAGCCTTGTAAAGATTATTTATATTTTAATATTATGGGCACTTAAATATTGATACTTTAGATAATTCAAATATTTAAGATCCAAATTTCTAAAGATTTTTTAAGGCAAAACTATAAAGACAATATCAATATCTTCCTTGCAAAAACACCTAGTATTTATGAAAATAAGACAATATTCGATTTTTTTAACTTTTGATGACAATTAATAATAAGTATCCACGGATATACATAGATGAAAATCGATATTCAAGTTGCTAATTCTGAAAAATATTTAAAACCCAAAATTGTTACTGATCAGTAGTCAGTTATAAGTTATCATCCATATTCATATCATCAGAGTAAATAATTATAAAACAGTGCTAATCAAATATGTGTAAGTTAATTTGATATGTTTGTAAATAACTATGTTAGTATCCGTTACTTACTTGAAATTGGAGATTGGTATTCTATAAAGTTTACTTTTTCCAGTTGTGTTTAGTAGATAGGTAGGTAGTTAGTATGTAACTAATAATATAACGTCGGTCGTTAAAGATTAATGTTCGAGTTTGAACCGATCCTTAAGTGCTGAATAGGAGGACATTAACCTATTTTAAATCGGTTGGATAAAATGATAGCATTATCGTAACACGAGAGACTGAAGGGTGATTAATTTTCCTTGCATACGTAGACAGATCTACTTCTGTTTTATAAGCAGTCATTAAACATTTGCCAAAGCAAAATTTTAGTTCTATAGAAATTACACCAGTGTTTTATGGGCATGCTAAACAACAAGGGAGATCACTGAAAAATAAGAAAAATGTTTGCTTTTTTTTCATTCAATATCAAGTAGGAAATTCAAGATAACGGCATGCTATCCGAGGGACTTTTAGTATTTTGGTTCCAGACTGTTTAGAAAATATTTCCACTGATTGTCAGTTGGTATTCCACATGTCTTAATTCAAGCTAAACTTTGCACTATATGCCTGGACTATAACAAATTTACCATAATTAAAACATGGGATACACAGAAAATGTCATGACCAGGGAACTTTGAGCATAAGAACAGTTGCCCGTTTCACCACCTCAACTCTCTGTGATTAATTTATCGTCCATTTCAATGAGATCATACTAACTGTCTATTATTAATACATATAGGTAATACTAAAAATATTGTTAATTGGCGTTTATTGCTATCCGAACGACGGTAAGAGTAAGCAATTTTTAATTTTAATTTTATTTATTTAATACTCGTGACTGAATTAAGCAAAGTTGGCAATAACATCAGCACAACATAGAGTACTTATTATTATTAATTTTTTTATGTATTTCATTAAAAAAAAAAAACTAAAACTGAAAACTTTTGGGTGTTTCATTCCCACCAATGTTGGTGGGCGGGCTGTTGTCCTCCTGGCCTTCACTGTGGTGCAGTTACAATTAATGAATTTTGTTTAACGTAACGTAATAAAGCACTGCCACAACGTATTATTTAAGTTAGAAATAAAGTTTAAATGAACATCGAATCAACATACGAGTATGGATAGTTAGTTGGTTCGCAGAATTTGGTTTAGCTTTTAAAAAGTCTACCTCACGTACTGTACGTAGGTACTGACAAATAGGATAACATAAAATGTAAACTGCACAAACGTATTATCCTAAATACAATTTACTTCGTCATGGGTTTACTTGACGGACAAAGGATTATCAGTTAGTTAAAAAGCAGTACGAATACTGCCCACATTTGAAAAAGGCTTTTTTTATTCTGTTGATTATTATGCTGATTTTAATTTTATTACGTCTATCTTTAACACCTTCAAGTTATCAACCTTTGAAAAATTGTCACTTTTTATCGTGGGTTGATAACAAATCGAGTTATTGACAAAATCAAATTCATTGCAAGACAGGATGGATTGAATAATATCTAGCTGCAAAAGTAACGATAGATAACGTTATTATTACTAATTGAGTAAAGTTAGAATATGTCGAGTTTAAAGTAGAGAAATTTTAGAAAAAATTGATTCACCTTGTCAAACGTATATCTACCTATAAAAAATTGTTTGGTCTGTTTGTAAATTTTAGTAGCCAAAAAGAAACATTTTTTTATTTTATAAAAAATGTAAATGGTCAAAAAGGAAGTCTTGTGTGCTCATCATCATCTTGCAGGACTACTTCCATTATCTGAAGTTCAGAATTATAAGAAATAATGCAATTTGTCAATTGATATAGGCCTTTATGGTTTAAATAAATAAACGGAGTGTTTTTTGGCAAGGTGTCTTGTGTGTTGTATATTTTTCGATTTCAGGGATAAGTTTCAGTTAGTGGGTGTCAAAGTTGTCTTTGATTTTCTTCTATTTCAAGCATGAAAATTTTGACTGAGGCTAATTCAAGTAGCATGATGTTATTATAAAAATACATATTTACTATTTGCCTAGTGTATACTTTGAGGCGTAGAAAATGACGTATATAAAGCTAGCACGACAAAGTTATTTTTCCGATTCCTAACTTGCACTATAATTTGTCGCTAATTTGTTACCAAATCCAAAAATTTGTCGCTTGTGCCGTTTAGCCATAGTCAGCTGTAGTGCTAGCTTGATATCAAGCTAACATTACACATAGCGTATCTCGAAAACGAAATGTCGTAGGATATTATTGTAAAGGCCATAATTTGTCGCTAATTTGTCGCTGTAAGATGACACATTCAAAGAATTTGTCGCTACTCTTATCGCCAACTGATAAGCAAAAAACTACTGGAAAGCCATCAAACCCTCGGAAGGTAACGTGTTGTCTATCTTGGGGGAAACAGGGAAAACCTAATTTTAAAAAATTTGGTAAATAAATCCGGTCTCTTGAAACAAATGTAACAAAGAACTCCTTGATTAATTGTTTGATGTTTTCCAGCAGTTTTTCGCTTATCAGTTGAAGATAAGACTAGCGACAAATTCTTTGAATGTGTCATCTTTCGGCGACAAATTCTGGCCTTTACAATAATATCCTACGACATTTCGTTTTTGAGATACGCTATGTGTAGTGCTAGCTTGATATCAAGCTAGCACTCACAGCTGATTATGGCTAAACGGCACGAGCGACAAATTTTTGGATTTCAAATTAGCGACAAATTATAGTGCAAGTTAGAAATCGGAAAAATAACTTTGTCGTGCTAGCTTGATATACGTTAGAAAATGGCAAGGATTTTAATGGGGTATCGGGTTGAGTGATAGCGATCACCCGTTATAATGCCCTAACCCTTCTCTCGGTTACTTGAATCTTATTCGCTCTTTTTCTGACTACTTCTCGACTCTCAAAACTATTTATTTTAACTGATCCTCCTTATTTTACTTACCTTATTGTTACCCCCAAACGGAACTTTGTAAACTGGTCACGGCCTGTGCATGTACCGTGCAATTATGTTGAAGTTCCGTGTCGCGGTTCCGTGTTTCGTAAAATCAACACGTTGCATTTTTAAATTGGCACAAATGTAATATAATGAATTAAAAAACAATTAAAGGTAAATATTAGGTCAAACTCTATTGGAAAATTTCTGTGATATTCTTTTAAGAATGTCAGAATCTATGAGAATTCATTTTTCAATCATCGCAATCGATTGAGAAAATTTTAACGATTCTAGCCATGAGATCCAAAGGCGATCTAATGAAACTCTATTCAGGACATTTCCTCGAATCGTTTCAGCAATAAGGAGAAATCTATTAATTGTGTGAGCTCAAAATAGGTTGAAGAGGTCTATCAAAATCTCATCGAATCTCATTTGAACGAAGGATGATCATCGAAAATATCACATCAACATTTTATTTCAAAGAATATTAATAATTTCCTCTTTTCTCGGTTAATTAAAAATTTATTATGAAGCAAATCCCACATGAAGGATTGAAAGGAGTCTCACGATTTCCCACCAAATCTCACTAAAGGGGAGAGAAAGGTCCAAATTAAAAGAAAACTCCCGTAATTAGACAAATGGACGCCCCATTACGAAGAACATACGTATTGTTTTGTTCGACTAACTTTGGAAGGACAAATGTTGACACGCAAATTGTTCCTGTAAAATTTTCATGCCTCTTAAAATATGTATTTAAAGAATAAATTGTAGGAAAGGGTGGTACATTTAAAAAAATAATGAACCATTTCACAATGTTGCTGGACTTCTTAGGTATATCTTCATCATAATGCTTCCATCATAATTACCGAAGAAAATTTTGAAAATCATCTTTAATGTCTTACATGACCTTTGATCTGTAACGAAATTCATCACAAAACTTTCAACTTTGATCAGATAATTTGGTTTGGAATGGTATCATCATTCCAAAACAAAAAGTAGGTCACGTAGTACTAGAGACATGACATATCCAAAGAAAAGTCCTGCCATAATTTCAAATAATCCCTCCATTATCAAATTTTTATATCTTAATAACAAAAATATTTGATGATAGCGATGCTCCCTTCATTTTGATAATAGGTTTAGTGAAACAACCACAAGCCTTTGTTTTTTGTTTAATTAGGCAATATTGTGTGTTTCGGTTTACTCGTCAAATTTCCTTTTTTTTTTTGTAGTGTACCTAATTCGTTGTCCATTTTGGTACAATTTATTATTCCGTAGTCATACTTGTAGCTGCTGTAACGAACCAGGTTAGAAAATTACCCAAAACGCAACCACCCGTACGAACTGTTGTTATGTAGCCCTCCAATCAACCAAACAACGTTGATAATGTTAATTTGGGTCCGTTTTAATCAATCAAAACACTCGACTAACGAAAACAAATTTCGGAATTGCAATCGGACTAAATTGCATTCCGGTATAAATTTTTCATTGAGGAAATGGACGGCACAAGTGGTGGTGGAGGTAGAGTAAGAGGGGAGGAGGAGGGGTGGGGTAAAGATGGAAAGAACAAATGAATTGCTTTTGCTCGCCGGTGGACGAATAATTTATTTCCATTATGGGTCGTTTTATGTCGCGGTTTTTAACTGCACTAATTCAGTTGAGTGGAAACCGTTTGTGCGCGCATTAATTAACGTGTGTCTTGTACAGGAAATTTTGCTACCGCCATCACGAAATGGACGCAGGCGAAGCGATACGACGCGATAGGATGTGGGGCCACCGAACAAACTAACAAACAAAAACAAATAAGCGAAAGCGGTTGCTGAATTGATGGAACTTGCGAAGCGCACTTCCTTATAAGCACTCCAAATTCACTCACTCTCTGTCTCGCTCACCCTCTTGGGTTATGTAAATTATTTAAACGCTTCACTTGGAGGTAATTCAGGACAAAAAAAAACAACACTTAACAACAGTGTGTTCCGACTAAGATCCTAACGCCATTTCCTAAATTAACACTATTCATGTGTATGTATGTTTCCTTCTCTTTTTACACAACAAAAACAGAACAGTAGAAAATGGAATACTTAAGCAGTTTTTAATGGATCTGATATTCCTGAGCAGGATGTACATAAAATAAAAAGTATTAGAAGAGTTTGTAATTACATTCATTGTATCTAAAACCTCTAATGAATAAAAGAATATTTTCCAATCCAAAAGCATAATACTTATACATTTTTGATTTTTTTACTAGTTTTATTTGATTTGATTAATTTTATCTGGAAATATTTACAATTCGATAACCCACAAATAACATTGAATATAACAATTATTTGCGCTTTCATCATCTGCGCTTTGCACTTTTAAATTTTAGTCTAAAATAAAAAAAATGTACCTACCTACACGTTTATATGATGGTAACTAAAAATGACGGTTTCTGTTTTCTTAAGAAACGTATGAGGGGCTTTTATGTAATTCAATTATACAAATGTGTTAAATTTCCAAAATTAGTTTTATTTTCGTCTCATAATATTTCTGCGTTTGTCACTTTCAGTAGGTACTCAGGATTTTAAGAAAATTAATTTTAACGGCGGACTTACTATATCCAAAAACTTTCAAAATTTATCAATACACTAAAATGTCGAAACCTAAGCAAAATCTGTTATATGAATCTCTATAAATTTGGTACACGACTGGAGTATTTTTTCAACCACATCTATTTAAAAATATTTCCTTTTGTGGGTCATTCCTAAACTAAAACAGATTTTCAAAACCTTTTGAACAAAGCATAACATCCCTTTATGGGACTTACTTACTTATTTATTTGATAACATGGCTATGTATTAATTTTCCTGTGGTACAGCGTATTTTTCAAAAACGAGTGCATCCCTGAGTAGTCACATAAAAGAAAATGTCCCCTCCTTTTACTTATTATTGGTGTATAGATATTCGCTCCTAACTGTAATGTTTTATTTTTTGACAAAACTATGCAAAACTGACCGAAGATTCGGTTTTGCAAATATATGTGACGATGTACTGGTAATTACATGATATTAATAAGCCATTTTAGTAGAAGCGACTAGCCGATGATTTACGAATCGAAACCAACTTATTATAAAATGTGTTGAAGAGAATTGAATTGATGAATACAAAGTATCAATTTAATCAACTTCTGCCGGTTTAGATAAATTGCTTGACCTTAACGTTTCATAAAGTGATTTTCCAAAATTTGTCTTGATTTTGATTCGAGAGCACCGATGTGAAAATTGAGACTAGTTCAAGACAATTACTTTGAGAAGAGTTTTGACGTATATCAAGCTAGCACGACAAAGCGATTTTCTGATTTCTGACTTGCACTATAATTTGTCGCTAATTTGTTACCAAATCCAAAAATTTGTCGCTCGTGCCGTTTAGCCATACTTAGCTGGTGCGCTAACTTTATATCAAGCTAGCACTACACATAGCGTACCTCAAAAAGAAATATCGTAGGATATTACTGTAAAAGCCATAATTTGTCGTTAATTTGTCGCTGAGAAATGACACATTCAACGAATTTGTTGCTAGTCTTATCTCCAGCTGATAAGCGAAAGACTGCTGGAAAACCATCAATTAATCAATGAGTTCTTTGTTACATTTGTTTTAAGAGATCGGATTTATTTACCATTTTTTTTTAAATTAGGTTTTCCCTGTTTCCCCCAAGCTAGACAACACGTTACCTTTCGAGAGTTTGATGGCTTTCCAGCAGTTATTCGCTTATTAGTTGAAGGTAAGACTAGCGACAAATTCGTTGAATGTGTCATCTTTCAGCGACAAATCATGGCCTTTACAGTAATATCCTATGACATTTCCTTTTCGAGATACGCTATGTGTAGTGCTAGCTTTATATCAAGCTAGCATACTAGTTGATTATGGTTAAACGGCACGAGTGACAAATTTTTGGATTTGGTAACAAATTACTAGTGCGTCAGAAATCGGAAAAATAACTTTGTCGTGCTAGCTTAATATATGTAGAGTTTTGGACATCGTTATACGGTTTAATAGATACCTACATTACATACATTCATTTTTGGTATTTCTTTAAACAAATAAATCCGTTTTGAACAAAAATTTAGCCTGGTGCATAACAACAATTAAATTTCTGAATTTCTACACCACGTCTACTGGTGGATTAATAAATGTTGTATCTATAAGTGTTACGTATTTGACATTAACAAAATTGCTTGTTAATATTTCATTAAAGTATGACATATTCTTCTCTGTGTCGAAAAAAAATCAAGGCAAAAAATAATGACTAAGAAATTGCACAAAACAAAATAAAATTTTCAAGTCAAGACAAGCATTGGACATTGAAATCAAGACTCCTGTTTTGATATTTAGTGAAGTGATAGTGCAAATGTTTCACTTAAGTTCGAGTTTGCTTCAGGGGCATTAACCCCCCTCCTTAACGTTTTGTATATTTTGATTTTCAACTACTTTACTTATTATCAGTTATATTGCTTGAGCCACCACTTTATATGACTATAACTATAGTAATTTAATGTAACGTCTCTTATTATTTTTGATTTGAATAATATTATTTTGTTTTCGTTTTTAAGTACTTGAGTGTCGAATTGCAAGTTTTCATAGCGACGCTGATCCATCTCGTTCTTTTAATTATTCAAAGAGTACTCTTGAAGCAATTAATTTCACTTCAAGGCCGACAGGATCTTCTCCGCCGACTAATTCTTCTCCTCCTCCTCGTCTTTTTTATTGTTTTTTTTTTCTATCTATCTAGTATAAGTACGAAAGTAAGTGGACGGACAGGGTAGCGAAAAGAACATTTATTAGCAACGCTCGCGTCACTGCGCGACACGACATGACAGTTTTACTCGAAGGATGCAGCAGCAGGCAGCGTCTCATGAATATGAATGGGACGTTTTGTTTTTCCCTGCTACCATCACTGCCAACGTTGCTATCGCTTCTTCCTTTTCTTCTTCTTCTCCTTCTTCTGCTCCACTACTCAAATAACCCGCTACCGAGGAACCTAACTGCACGTTCCTCGAACGAAGTCACAATTTTCACCCATATATTAAAAAAGAGAACGCGACACGCACTCAGAATAATGCATGATGGGGATGGATAACGGAGGAAGAGGGAGACGTAAATGGGGAGATAGATGTTGTAGGTAAAACGCACGCGGCTGCACGTTGATTGATGTTGGCCATCTTCGGAAGTGACAATTATTGCTTGGAACTTTTTAAAACCCATTCAGAAACACCGCACTGTAGCACAGCACCCCCGCTGTTGGCTCACTCTTTTCAAATTCAGTTTCCGTACTTTGACCTTTTCGGCTACTTTTGTGGTTTAAATTATTATTCAGCACCTACCTACTTACATGTTTTCATTCAATTCTTGTCATTTGTTCTATTACTGATTGTGGTAGGTAATCCCTGATGACAATAGAATTTCTGGAATAACTAAATAACTGATGCCACTTTCCGTGCATTATTCAGAAAGCATTAGAGTTTACCATACATTACAGAATTGTTTGAGGGGTTCTCGGCCATATTCTCAATCATTATCATCAAAATGAAATTTTTTGCATTATGAACTGCTCAGTGGAGAACCCTACATGATAAAAAATAAGATCGCTTAGCGACTCTTCATGGGCACGTATATCAAGCTAGCACGACAAAGTTATTTTTCCGATTTTTAACTTGCACTATAATTTGTCGCTAATTTGTTACCAAATCCAAAAATTTGTCGCTCGTGCCGTTTAGCCATAATCAGCTGTAGTGCTAGCTTGATATCAAGCTAACATTACACATAGCGTATCTCGAAACGAAATGTCGTAGGATATTATTGCAAAGGCCATAATTTGTCGCTAATTTCTCGCTGAAAGATGACACATTCAACGAATTTGTCGCTAGTCTTATCTCCAGCTGATAAGCGAAAAACTGCAGGAAAACCATCAAACAATTAATCAAGGAGTTAGTTACATTTGTTTTAAGAGATAGGATTTATTTACCAAATTTTTTAAATTAGGTTTTCCCTGTTTCCCCCAAGTTGGGCAACACGTTAGCTTTTGAGAGTTTGATGGCTTTCCACCAGTTTTTTGCTTATCAGTTTAATATAAGACTAGCGACAAATTCGTTGAATGAGTCATCTTTCAGCAACAAATTAGCGACATATTATAGCCTTTACAGTAATATCCTATGACATTTCGTTTTCGAGATATGCCATATGTAGTGCCAGTTTGATGGATTTCCAGCAGTTTTTCGCTTATCAGTTGAAGATAAGACTAGCGACAAATTCGTTGAATGTGTCATCTTTCAGCGACAAATTAGCGACAAATTATGGCCTTTGCAATAATATCCTACGACATTTCGTTTCGAGATACGCTATGTGTAGTGCTAGCTTGATTATGGCTAAACGGCACGAGCGACAAATTTTTCGATTTGGTAACAAATTAGCGACAAATTATAGTGCAAGTTAGAAATCGGAAAAATAACTTTGTCGTGCTAGCTTGATATACGTTTCATGGGCTATGTCTGTTAACCATTGTATCGTAAGTTTGATGAGTAGTGTCGTGATTTATACATATCTGCCTAAAGAGGTTGGCAAATCTACTCAACTGAACCATCTTCTCATACTGATCAATTGAGAATCCTTAAAACACGTTTTGATAAATGAATGAGAATATCGTCGAGAATTCTTCATATTGGAATCCAGCAAAATCTCATCTTGCAAATAATTGAATTCGTGTGGATTTTTGGATTCAATCTTTTTTCAATTCCCTTCATCGGCTACGGAATCCAATAAGACTTCAGTATCATAATACCTGATAGGCGTCAAAAAGTAAGCAGTGCATTGTGTCTATTTGGGTTACTTTAGGTGAGTCCACTCACCCACGTGTGTTAAAATAACATGATTTAACAAGATTTACATTCATTTCCAAAAATAAATTGCATAATCGCTTGTATAAAGTTGTTGTGGCGTTTTCGTGTTTTCCACCTCTTCAATTCCTGGAATTATTTGTGCATTTCTTGAGCTTCGTCTTCCGTTGAAATCCGAACAGCTGGACGTCACACATCATCTTGGTGCAAAGAATTAACGTTACGCGTCATTCCTTTCTGCCGCAGAAGACATCACCTTCAACCGCACTAAAGTGTAGGCATCGTTGCACTCGACAAACTAAATTTACATTATTCTCGGGAAGTGCAGAGTGCGCAGTTCATCAGCCTTGTTTCATACATAAATTTGGAATAACTAACGACCGCGTGCTCTTCATGTCATCCCTTTGCCCTCCTCCTCACGCCATTCTCATCCAACGCTTCTTCTAAGTGCAACTCTATTACCGCAAGTCAAAACAAAAAGCATTCCATGGTACCGAGGAAATGACAGTTACATACATACTTCCACGGATCTCGTGTCACATTTCAAATTGCTGCAATGCTATTTCTGAATTTAATAAGATATTTGCTAAATATACATTAGATCATTATTTTTCTCCTTGCAGCATCAGAAATAAGATGTGAATAACAGTAATGGCTCCTTTGAAAGATACTACTTTGTGACTTAATAATTCAATATTAGAAGAATGTTAAGGCACAATCCAAAGACGTGCTACTCAAAAAAGTAAGCAAAGCGAAGATATTGAGGACAGTTCAAATTATGGAAGCAGACTCCAAAAAAACTAGTTTTTATTAAAAAGTCTCATCGTTTCTGCTGTTGGGATGTTGTTGATTTGTTGATTTTTATGATTAGGGGTTGTCACATGCAAATCGGCAGATCTATCTAAACCACTAGAGTTACTAGTTAGGTACCTCTAAAAAATTTTGTGCTTTGCTTAGTGATTTTGAAATCAGTCTGTGGGATATTTATAAGAACCAATGAATTTTAAAACTCGATTCACATTTGAAGAACCTATTCCAAATATGTCTGAAGATGTTAATCATAATTAAACAATGTCATATAAAGGTATTATTTAGTCTAAATATAAGTTTACTTAGCTAAATTGTAGATACATGACTATGTCACGCGAAGAAACAATTAGCTCCTTTTTATTCGTACAAATTCGAATGAAATGTAAGTATTATCATAAAAAATTTAATCAAACTCCCGTTATTGGGAATCAATTATTAATGCTGTCTAAACTTACTTATCTCAAATGCATTGAAAAACTTTAAAAGCGTCCATTAAGTTGCATGATTTATGAGGTAATTCCAGGAATTTGATTGCCTCATTTGACCTCACGTTTCAAAACTCTTTTCATTCCAGCATTTGCAATTTACTTTACTGGACGAATTTGAAAAAGGGGAATATTCTGCTCATAGAATAAAAATATTACTCTTCTAGTAAGAGTGTTTATTCACCCCTGACACATTTTTACATAAAACTTTTATCATTAGGTTCCATTAGGGTCTATATAGGTAACGTTTTATATAAAGCCTCGGTTTTTGGGTGATTCTTAGTACGGCTCACATACATGTACTTAAATGTTACAGTGGAATAGCAGAAAATATACTTTTGCATCATTTTTGTAATGGTCTCTGGATTACCCTGATGCTCCTGCTTATATACGTAATGTTCAATGTTTTTGTTTCATAAATATACGCAAGCTTTCGGAATTTGCTTAATTCACCAACTGGAGGGGGTGCAAGCATAATATGACTATCTTGGGAGAAGAGCAAAATGCGGAGCGCAAATAGGTACAAAGCTATAAGAGCATACCAAGGGAACGTTAAATTATTTCATGTGGGGTTATTAGGCCATGAACAGGGCAAAATATGGTGTGTGGCGTCCTACTTACAGCTATTTATGTGTTATTCAGTCCTAATGTTTGCTTGGATTTTAGTAAATTTTGTAGATTACGTTCCCAATATAGTAATGTCTGGATAATCCGGACGAAAAGTTGCCAGAATTAGCTACCCCTAAACATTTGGACTACATAGAAATCATATTTGTACACAAAATGGACGGATTACAGTTAGGTACCATTTAAATCTTGCTGAGTGGTCAAAAGAGGTACTTTATGACTGCAAAAAAATATTTATGTATAGTCACCCTGATAAGCCCCAAATATCATACATATCAAGCTAGCACCACATAGTTATTTTTCCGATTTTTGACTTGTAGTTACTATAATTTGTCGCCAATTTGTTACCAATTCCAAAAATTTGTCGCTCGTGCCCTTTAGCCATAATCAATTGGTATGCTGGCTTGATATCAAGTTAGCACTACACATAGTGTGTCTCGAATAGGAAATGGCTTAGGATATTACTGTAGAGGCCATAATTTGTCGCTGAAAGATGACACATTCAACAAATTTGTCGCTAGTCTTGTCTCCAACTGATAAGGAAAAAACTGCTGGAAAGCCATCAAACTCTCAAAAGGTAACGTGTTGCCCAACTTGGGGGAAACAGGGAAAACCTATTTGAAATGTAACAAAGAACTTGATTAATTGTTTGATGGTTTTTCAGCGGTTTTTCGCTTATCAGCTGGAGATAAATCTAGCGACAAATTCGTTAAATGTGTCATCTTTCAGCGACAAATTATGGCCTTTACAGTAATATCCTACATTTCCTTTTCGAGATATGCCATATGTAGTGCCAGTTTGATGTTTTTCCAGCAGTCTTTCGCTTATCAGATGGAGATAAGACTAGCGACTAATTTGTTGAATATGTCATCTTTCAGCGACAAATTAGTAATAAATCATGGTCTTTACAGTAATATCCTACGATATTTCCACTTCGAGATACGCTATATGTTGTGCTAACTTGATATCAAGCTAGCATACCAGCTGATTATGGCTAAACGACACGAGCGACAAATTTTTGTATTTGGTAACAAATTAGCGACAAATTATAGTGCAAGTAAAAAATCGGAAAAATAACTTTGTCGTGCTAGCTTGATATACGTCCAAAAATCCCAAACCTTTCGTGATTGAGTTAGTAGTTCGAAATTTCAATTATAAACATCTCTTAGATTTGTAAGGACTACACTGTACCTCTTCAGGGTAAAGTTATGAATAAGTTAGGTTAGATTAGGTTGCTTCTTCTCGGTAATTGAAATCTGACAGTTCCAACAATTCTGACCTCAAAGCGTTGTGGGTATACAAAATTTTTCACCTACAAATGTTATATATAAGAAATTGGGCATCTCACGAATAAAAGTTTTAACTAATTTACTTTTTTTTGCAAATCTGCACATTTTGCTTGTGGTGTTTAATAATATAAATGCCTACGTAATCATTTTCAATCGTCATCTAAAAATTCATTTCTATTACTTCCGAAATATTGTCAATTTTTTTTACCATTTCGGGGAAGAAGTTGAAGACTTCCTTTTTTACATTTTTCGACAGGCAAATGTCACATAAAGCAACCGAATCGGACACTGAGAGATAAATGCGGTCTACGGTCTGGCTTCGGAGAATTCGTTGCGGCAATGAGGATGCCGAGACGACGGCGTCTCAAGACGCCGACGCCTACGACGTCGTCTTACATGTAGACGAAACCATCCCCTTAAATTTAAATCCAAATAGGACGCGAGCGTCTCGACGCAAAGAGACGGCGACTCTTCGAGATATATACGTATGTATAGCCAAAATATACGGTCCTTTTACATATAATATACTTGCGCATACTTATACAGGGGGTTAATTATTTTATTAAAAGTGAGACTGCAGATTCTGTTAACAAATTATAACAACGTAAGGGCAAAAGTTTTTTATTGTGTAAAAAACCAAAATAATTGGTCATCTTGTATTTAAATTTCTAACTGGATCTTCACTGATCAGCTGAAGATTTACCTAATTTCATCCCTTATTGAAAAAATAATGGTGATTCCAAAAAATTAAAAGAAATTCCCAAAAATATTTTATTTTCAGACTAAACACGCTGTATTATATATCTTACTGTTATCATTAAATATTGTGATGATCTTTTGTTTGATATATTTTTATTTTTATGATAAGAATCTTGTTGTTCTCATTCTGTAAAAATGTTTATTTCCACTTTCAGCAACATGCCTCTGTAATTTTGTATTCTGTGTTATTGAAACTTTACACTGTGTATTATCCCTGTAGATAACAATTAAATTTTGTGATATTTTTAGGTTTCATTTATTCGTATTTTGCTCTAGTTGCTCTAACAATAAGTCTCATTCATTATGAATCACCCTGTATATAAATACACATAGTAATTTATGTATGTGGGGTAAGGTGTGTATGTATACGAAGATGGTACGTTGTCAGGTGTGCTCGTATGTAACGTTGCGGTGTGGTATCCACTTTTCTGGATTTGCATTAGCGAATTTCTTGATCGAATTGAAAAGGCGCTTTCGTGAGAACGAAGCCTTTTGCTTGATTTAAGAGGTCGGTCTTACACCTAACCCCTTTTACTGAATTAAAAACGAAAAATTCACACTGATTTTTACAGAACCCTCTTTCACAGATGAGCTTTTTCGTGAATTATGTCGGCATAAAATGCGTTTCTACTTTTATGGTCCCTACAATACGATTATTACTTAGGTATATTTCCGTCATAATAAAACTATACAACTTTTTTAGGCTTACGTAGATCCTTAATTCGAAAAATAGTTTTTACCTTGTGATAACGTGAAACATTCATACATTTTAAAGAAAGTGTTCCAACATAAATTTAAATTTTTACGTAAGCAATACTAAACAAAAAGAAATGGTTAGGGTATAGTGAATCGGGTGACCGTTCTTATTTAACCTAATGCTCAGAGTTTCCTGCCATTTTTATCGCCTCCAAATTAGGTATTATTGTAATTACTTATTAAATATATTTAAATTATTGTAAATTATTTAGTTTGAATTTAAAATTTTTGTACTACAATATGCCTGTAATGAACCAATTTAATTTAATAGTTAAATATAATTCATTCATATTATAATTTTACGTAAAATTATCGTGTGTACAATTGTACATATACAATTAGTTATTGATTGCATAGCCTTTATTTGAAGAAAGTGTAAATAATATCTGGGGGAATTTTGAATATCACCTGACTGTTGTGTAATAACATAAAATAATGAATGTACTAATTGGGTGCTAAACGAGCAGGTGGTTGTTAAATTGTCTTGATGTGGTATGCAGCTGTGCCAAGAAAAGTTACAAATTAAAGAAGTTCCACTCACTTCACAACTTCCTACCACTCACCTGGGTGACACACTTTTAAATGACATTAATTATTTAGATGAATTTATGATAAGCAGTTGTGACGTGGTACGATTTTTTAAGGAGACTTTTTTGGTTGGGCATAAGTTTGAAAAGAAAATCTTGGCACCACAATACAAAATTAAAATTAATGACAATTATCGTATTGTATCTAATATGAGCATTCGGTTCTTGATATCGCCTTATTATTTTTTTTTTATAATTCCTGACTATTTTTGCAGTTTCTTGTTTTAATAATAATTTTATCGCCACAAATGAGTCTCTCTTTTCTATTTCTGTAATCGATAAAAAATACGTCCTGCTAACCTTCCTTTTTTTACCGTGCTTTATATTTGTAACTGACTTAGGTACCTAATTTTTTTCTTCTTATACAAAAAATAATGTTAACAGATATTTATAAGAAGTGCCCGTTGTTTCCACTAAAAGGAATAATAATAAGTAAAATATGCATTTTGATAAAAATAGTAGTTGAAGTAGCTACTGCCGCTAACAATGTGTAAGTGTAACAAACAGTGTCATCTTCAATTTGCGCCGTTGTTTACAACTTAAGTGCAATTTTGACGCCCGGAGCTGTCGGGCGGCGTTTTCGCGACAACTGAAAATTCCCTCCAATTCGAAATGAGAAATAGCACGCGCTGCGAGATATAAATTAGGTAGGACTTGTCCTTTATTATCCGCACGATATTCATCCATTGCACTGATTACATACAACACATACATTCATACATATGCGTTCCATATATGCTTCGAGCATCATAACGCTTTACAGAAAATGTCTAATATTCGGTGATGCATGCTACTAAGAAAAATTACTTTTGCTGGTGTCGCCTGTCGCAACATGTTACTTTACTCGTACGTAGAATGGAAATAGGAAGAAAATTTTTCTTTTCTTCGGTTTTTCCATAAGATATTTATATACCGACCGAGTTAGATGCACGTTTCTAGGAGCATACACAGAGAGAATTTAAACAAATTGTTCATCCTCTGTATGCAACATGAAGCAGTAATGAACTAGTTTCATTTTTGAAATTTTGGACAATGTAATGCGACAACTTCAAAATAAATTTTATTTTTGTTTTATATAAAATATTGGTAATTAGGAGGATGGATCAAACATAAACGAGCCTTTGTTAATAAAACATTTATTTTGAAAATTTTCACAAAAAAAACAAATTCCTCTATTTTTCGACATATATACTAAAAATATTAATATTAAATTACTCTAAATCTCGATATCTGGAATTTTTTTGTGTCACTTGGTGATTCAAGTTATATTGTAATGGTAAAAGTTGTAAATATCCTTTTTAACTGTGTATACACCCTGTATATTTTACATGTTCTTTGATCTACATAAATAGATATTTATCGTTGTAGTGTAAACATGCGTTTTTCGATTTCAAATAAAATTCCCCAAACCCGTCTCACTCAGTTTGGCTTTGAATGGCACGAGACATTTAAAAACACATTTGTGTTTTAACCGTTGTTTGTTCAAGAGGTGTTTCCTTTCATTTAGCCGCCCGATCGTTCTAAAGCGGTTAAGTAAACAAAATGTTAATGCGTTTGATCACGCGCGTCTACGAAGCAAGAAAAAAAAAAGAACTCCGAAGAACGAAGCTCCTCCGATTTTATACCGAAAGTACTTTGGAATTATCTAAAGTGCTGCCATCCGTCTTTGCAACTGTGAAAGTAATCTGACACTTCTTTCATCTTGCTTTCTTATACTTCACCTCTATTTCTCATTCGAACTAACAACTAACTTGATGTCTATTTAGTTTTATTAAAGATTTAAAATCCCATTTATCCACAAGCACCTCTAGAAATTTGAGTACTAAACCTTTTCTGTACAGTTGTAGGCATTATAGTCTGAGTAAGGAAAAAAAATAAAAATTACCAAGTGTCCTGGTTCACATTTAATTGGAATGACGATATTGTAGTACCATTCCAAGGAAACAAAGGTCAGCATTATTTGAAAGCTTTTGCAGGGGTGTTTTAAAGCGTGTAATAAATAGTTGCAAACACGATATACAAAGTAAATATCGTTAAAACGTATCAAGTGCCTGAGAGGGTCTATAAAACTTTTATTGAATCTAAGCACCAAATATGGCTTCAATTAATAACAATTATTATTTCTCTTGAAAGTTTAATTTATCTCTATAGTCGCCACTACATGATTCAGAGTATATATAGTTCAAATTTTGCATTGTGTACCTATTGAATTTTACACATATTCATATCAATGTTTACCACAACAATTTGCTTTTTGCCTATTTAGAAGTTTTCCTTTTAGGGAAAAGTTAAGTACTGCTTATAATCACGATAACAAGAAGCAAAGTTGCCTTAGTCCTTTTCAGAGTTTATTTATGGTAAAAATATACCCAATAGAAATATAGTCGTCATGAAATAGTTTTATTAATAAAATTTAGTATGAGTTGAAGACAAGGTTTTAAAAATTGAAACGTATATAAAATTACGTTCACAAGCAATCACCTTTTGTTAATTTTTTATGTAGATACTTACTGACTCCTAGGTACCCCTACCTAACGAGCAAAGAAGTACCTACCTATATTTATTTTAGTATGAGATTGAAGGCACGTTAAAAACAGGTGATTTTCAATAAAATTCTCGCTATAATCTTGTCTTGATTCAGGGCATGATCAAGGCGAGAGCACTGATATAATGTAAATATTGACACAAGTTCAGGAGAATTACGTTGATATTTTTTTTAATTAGTTCTATAAATATCTAATAGACTATGGTATTTAAACTAACAATTCTGTTTTTAACAAAAATTTTGCGTAATGCATGAAACAATATAATTAATGCCTGAAACAGTGGTATAATCCACGTCTACCTTTTGATTAATAAATGTTTTAGGTTCTAAATGGATACTTCTCTAATCTATATGCCTTGTAAAGTTTTTGTTATTAACAATGTTGCTTATTAAACATTAAAATTTGCGGCATCCTTTTAAAGCTCCAAAAAAGCTCCTTTCTGGGTCAAGAAATATCGAGGCAATAAAACCAAAATTACAAAAAATGTGATAAAAAATTGCATAATACAAGATTTTTTTTATCTTGATTTAATGTCAAGACATGTTAAGACTCTTGTCTTGGTTATAAAATGTACTAAAAATCTTTGGTATTATTTAGAATTTTAACACTTAGATATCTTTAATAAATCAAACACAAAATTAACAACTTTTTTTCTCTATTGTTACAGGTACAAATTCTACTTCATTCCTAGTATGTAGATATATATAAGCAGATAAGCACTTAATCTGCTGGAATGAATTAACCTCAAATCAGGTAACATTTGAATAAATTTGCGCAAAAAGCATCTCTTAAAGGTTCATGAAGATTTACTGGAATATTTATCTGTAGACTATATTATTAATCAACAGTAAACGAAATAGGATTGTGTCTTCCTCATATTATATTATGTATAATTAGCTATTTCCGCGACTTCGTCCGCGTGGAATAGTGACTCGGCAGCATTAAAAATTTTTATCTTCTATATTTTTATTTTCTGGGCCGTAAGCCTTTTTGCCGACGTCATTACACAAAAACTTTCATACCCTATTTTTGCCCCCTTTAGGGTAAAATTTTTACAAACCTTAAATGTCGTATTTATATCTAATCAAAAGCCTAAAAAATAAGTTTCAAGCCTCTAGTTTTATATCTACTTATCTATCTCTGTACCAAATTCTCATTTAAATCGGTTCAGTAGTTTGGGCGTGATTGCGTAACACACAGACAGACAGAGTTACTTTCGCATTTATAATATTTTAGATTTATATAGTTCAATTTTCGTTTAAAATAGTTTATATAGCTTAGTATTCAACTACTTTTATTGATCCAAATAAGCAAAACCTCTAACTTTTTACACTTAATATTTTAATTTTCTGGGCTGTAAGCTTTTTGGACGACGTCATTACACAAAAGCTTTCATCGGCTAATTTTATACCCTTTAGGGTAAATTTTTTACAAACATTGAATGTCGTATTTATTTATATCTTATCAAAAGCCTAAAAAATAAGCTTCAAACTTCTATCTTTAAAAATTACGGAATTTCCGCACAAACTTTTCTATTTCAACCTCTTTCAACCCTTTTTTCGCATTAAAAAGTTGCCTATGTCCTTTCTCAGGCTTTAGACTGTCTCTGTACCAAATTTCATTTAAATCGGTTCAGTAAATTTTAGGCGAGATTGTGTAGCATACAGACAGAGTTACTTTCGCATTTATAATATTCCGCGAATTCATTTTAATCGATTTTTACATTAGAATAAGATATTTTCCCGCAGTAAAACGTAGCCTATGTGTTAATCCAGGGTGTCAGCTAACTCCATACCAAATTTTATTAAAATCGCTCCAGCCGTTTAGACATGAAGGAATAACATACATACACACTCACACACTTACACACTTTCGCCTTTATAGTATTAGTGTAATTAGTCTAAAACGAGGTCGTAATCGGAGGTGCATTAAAGCAAACTGAATTTACGTAGTTGTGGACCTAAATTGTTAAGGAATTGGAAATTTCCACATGTAAAAGTCAGTAAGTAGCCAAAATTAATTTTGAAAGGAAAAAAGGGGTACTTAATTTGATGTAAATGTCAAAAATACTAATATTCAGTATTACGTATATAAAATTTCTTCAAATTCATATATTCTGAGTAACTTTGTGATGGTAGATATTGTAAGTCATATAAATTTGCAACCCTAAATAATTATAAAATTGAAATATTTCGTATTTTCAATTATCTGACGTGCTTCGACCTAAAGCGATAATTGTTGAGGAGTACCTAATATCTAGTAATTAAGTTAAAATATAACCAATGGTTTTAATGTAGATACTAAATTCTTGCAGTTTTTGTCACCAGTTTTCGGGCTGCATTGATCTCTACCCTAAATCATGTTTCTTGATTGCGGGTTTAATTAACTGGTCACTTTTATAATCCCTTTAAAATCAGCAGGGAGTAATCTGGCCGCGGCGCGCTATTGACATACGCCCAAAAAATTATAATAAAACTACCTTTCTGTTGGTGCAGTGTATTTATAAATTTACATTTTAAGTCCTTACTTAAGGTGCTAGTGGTATATTAATTTATGATACCGGCTGGTCGTCCAACACCCACTGGATATCATTGACCCTCCCCTTAACGATCTGTCACTTTATTGCTTCCTTCTTCTATCGGGGCGCGTTGTGGTTAGGTATATTTATATCCACTCGTCCTGTCAACACTATCCATAAATCCTTATAAATAATTTCAAAACGTCATCCGTCTTTTTGCCCGGCTATTCACAATTAAACCCGTTCCGAAATAAATGCTTTTAAATCATAATCAACGATGCGCCGCGGTATGAACGCCACCTGCCTCCGAAGAAGACGTGAGGGGGCGGGAAACATGAAACCTCGTTCTGTCGCTAATTACTCGTAATAAATTAAAATTCAGAACAAAAAGGTCGTTTTGGAAGCGCACAGCAATGTCTTCAGTGGCGTGGCGGCGAGCAGACGTGTACACCCAAAAAAAGAGAAGCAATTAAGACCAAAATACGTCCGTACAACGATAAATCCGGCACGATGCAATGCGCCCTTATTTAGATCCGGAAATCATGAATAAACATCGGTTTCCAAGTTGGCGTTGCCCGCCTCGTTCAAGACTTAAGAAGCAACTCGCCAACAGCTTGCCATTAAAAGATGATTAGATGGCGCTTGGAGAAAAATCAGCGAATGTAGGCGGATGTTGGGCTGATGAAGATTAATTTTCGCTCAATTAAGAGCGAAAACGTGTTTTGAATAATAACGACGCGTTGCATAATTCATTCGGACATTGAATATGTAATTAATATAAAGTGAAAGAAAGTGTTAGATAAAGGTTAACATGGCAATCCTTTTAAAGAGTATTGTCATAGAACTTGTAGAAGATAATTTTTTTCCCACATATTAATTTGTATAATAAATAGTCCGGTCAATTTAGATATTCGAAGCTACATAAATTCCCACCAAGCTGAAAATCAGTAAGATCGTTTAAAATATGATTAAAAATAAAATTTGAAAGTTCCCCATCTTTCCCCTGCATGAAAAATTTTTTATTCAAGGTCAAAGGTCAAAAAAATGAGTTTCGCGATTTTCAGCAAAAGCTAAGTTTTATCATAAAAATTCTTCAGACAAAAATTGTAGATCATAAAATTATCTATAAAATATGTATCCATATTTTTTTTCCTAAGAGCCACCGTTTCCGAGATATCTGGTTAAATGAAACCCAGTCCCTTATTTTATACACCAGTGTAACCTCGAGACAACATCTGTCTCCTGTTCAATAATTGTATGCGTGGCTAGGGTCTTATACCTGCTTTATGTCAGTGTGCCCAATAAATGAAATATTGTTAGTCTCAGGGTTGCCAGATTAGGGGATTTTCCCAAAAAAATTGGGGATTTTTTCCTTTGGGGTATTTTTTGGGGATATATTTTTCAGGGGAATTCTTCTGGGGAAAAATTTTCCTCTACAATCTGTTTTCTATTTGCACTAAATATTTTCTAGTTCTTGGGGATTTATTTGTCACAAAGCTTATTTTGGGGTATTTTAGTGATACATATTTTATAGATAATTTTATGATCTACAATTTTTGTCTGGGGTAATTTTATGATAAAACTTACCGTTTTGCTGAAAATCGCGAAAAACTCATTTTTATGACCTTTAACCTTGAATAAAATTTTTTCCATACAGGGGAAAGATGGGGAACTTTCAAATTTTATTTTTAATCATATTTTAAACAATCTCACTGATTTTCAGCTTGGTGGGAATTTATGTAGCTTTACTCTTATTTTTTGGTCTAATTTGACCGCACTAAAAGATGCATATTTATTATTTACTTACGGTATTTATGTATATTAATCCAAATGTTTTTTGGCTTTCTGACGTAAAAATATGCCTTCATCAGAATCGTCAAAAGCATCAAATCAATCATCATCTATGTGAAAGTTATATAATTTAGAACAAAAAAAAAGGTTTGAGACCAAATCTGATTGTATTACAAATAAGTGGCTGCAGTTTCTAATCCACCCTTTTTTTTGTGAACAAAAAGAGTCTCCTATATTAATCTTAGTTAGTAACCAGAGATCCAATCAATTTTGAATTTTCCTATTAAAAAAAAAGAGGATACTTTCGAATTTTGACGAATTTTTATCTTCCCAAATTTTATTTCGAGGTTCTAGTAAAAAAAAATAATAAGAAACAAACACTACTATGTATCTATCACAATTTTTATTTAAAAAATACACTATTATAGTTTCGGTACTACACGTACCATTATCAAGTGATTCTACAGAGTTACAAATAAGAATGACAAATAAGAAGAAAGAAGAAGAAGAAACTTGGGTGTTTCATTCCCACCAATATTGGTGGGCGGGCTGTCCCCCCCGGCCTACACTCTTGTGCAAAGTCGGGGGCGTAGGGCGGAAGGCCCTCTTCAGCCTCCTTCAGGAATCGTGGGAATGGGTGGGTGGTGGTGTGGGGGAAGAAAGATGAGACGGACGAAATGAAGACAGAAGAGAAGTGAAAGACTATCTGTGGAATATTACTACCCCAGCATTTGCCTAAATGATCCAAGGAAACCGGAATCGAACCGGTGACCTCCCGAATGCTAAGCAATGATCTAGACCACTAGACCATGCCGCTCGGTGACAAATAAGAACACAGGGGTGCTATTTAAACAGTATTGGCAGAATAATGTGGTAAAACCCAAATTGGGGTTATTATGTACAAACATTAAATAACAGGGACTTATACAGCTCTTGTTGATTGTTGAGAAGGTTATTATTATTGGTTTTTATAGGTTTGTATATTTCCAGCGATTCTTATACATTCAATTTAAAACTTTTGTTAGCAACATGAATTATTTGAAGGAAAAAATCTTAGATGCTCATTATAGCGAATTTCAAAAGAACGGCCAGTTTGACCGATATAAACCGCAGTACAATCTGAACAACATAACTATGTAATACACCACTTTTCTAAAATTGATCAATTGTGTCTTAATTTACAATTAAATAAAATCTTTTTTAATTTAGTTTGTGACTTAAAACTAACTTTTAAATTATCTACAATAAGATTTTAAAAAAATTGCAATTTTCTCAGTAGAACTACCGAAATAAGTTAGCGAAATTATATTAACAACTTTTTCTCTTTGTTTTTGTATTCACGAAATATTAAATAAATACCTACATATGTGTTAATAGCTATCAGTAAATCGTGGCCCAATGGCAATCGAACGTAAAATAAACGTTACTATTCCATGAAATCTAGAGGATTCTACCTGCATAGTCCTTCGCACTGACAATTGTTACATTGATATTGCAGTGACATCTACCAAACAACTTAAAAACTAATTGCTCCTTTCTAGAATATATTGTACAATAATGATCTAAACATTATTGTATCTAAATAACTATTTGAATTAATCCAAAATTGCATTGAAAATCGGAGTCGTATACTTTCAAAAAAATGTGTGTGTAAAAATAACTGTCACATACATTTGTACAATTTATTTGCGACAAACTTCAATTTGGTTTTCTTTCATTGCATCTAACCGAAAAGGCATTAAAGAATAAACTTCTATGTGATAAATTTGGTAATATAAATATTGATTAATATTATTGTAATTTTCTAGCACCGCATACTGTTAATAAAATAAAATACTGTTATAAAAATAAAATTTGATCGTTTAAACCCTACGTCAAATAAAAAAATCATTCTTTTCTCAGGTAATTTTTTTTTGTATTAAGGAAGATATCATTTTTTTATATTTTTCTGATATATGATTTTTGAACCGGTACGTTATGACTAGATCCTACTATAATACGCTTGTACCTCTTAAAGTTGCCCCGATCTTATCTTTAAACTTCTTAACAACAAACAATATGTATATTGATTCGGTTATAAGTAACTATTATCCTGGGGTTAGAAAACTACCTACTGCAAAATTAATCAAAATAATACAGAAGAACTTGAAATCAAAAAGTTCTTGTATAAACCATAAAAACGTAACTGTTTCGGATAAATTCCGTTTAATCTTACAAGTGGTTTGTTTTTAGTTTTTATTATTGGTTCAAATGTGTTTTAACTCTTTTATGTTTTTTAAATAGGCAAAATAAATTATTATTTTTAGTAGGTACTTTCTTTAAAACACCAAAATAAAGCGAATAAAAAAAATATGAAAGATCTAATTATTTAGATCAAAAAATCTAAAGTGACTATATTGTATTCATATCACCCTTTATTATTTCGTTCTGTATTGTTAACCGAGCGGCATGGTCTAGTGGTCTAGATCATTGCTTAGCATTCGGGAGGTCACCGGTTCGATTCCGGGGCCGGCTACTCTGGTCCAAGTTTTTCTGTGGTTTCCTTGGATCATTTAGGCAAATGCTGGGGTAGTAATATTCCACAGATAGTCTTTCACTTCTCTTCTGTCTTCATTTCGTCCGTCTCATCTTTCTTCCCCCACACCACCACCCACCCATTCCCACGATTCCTGAAGGAGGCTGAAGAGGGCCTTCCGCCCTACCCCTCCGACTTTGCACAACAGTGTAGGTCGGGGGGGACAGCCCGCCCACCAATATTGGTGGGAATGAAACACCCAAGTTTCTTTTTTCTTTCTGTATTGTTTATGTCACCTGTTTCACATTTCGATTAAACTTCACATTATTTATTTATATTACTGGTTTATAACCAATTCGCTTTTATCGGGAATTTATACTTTAGGTGAAATTTTTTGAAAAGATATATACCTATCAACTTTTTTTACGCGGTAAAAATACCACCGCGCCGCCACTGATTACAGCCAGTGACGTTTACACCGCGACAAAAAACTATAATCTGTATCAATTTTGACATTTTCTTGTTCACTGTTTGTGAATTTCTGGCAATTTTCCATCCGAATTTTAGTGTTATATTTTAAAAGCTTAAATACTAAAGAAGCGAATTTTTCGTTTAGTATTTCTAGAGACATTAAGTCTACTGTTACACAATCTTCCCCTTTAATGCTTAATAGTTTTTTAATTGTTTCTTTTATATGACTATTTATAAATGGTAATCGTCAAGTGTTTACGAATAAAAAGATCTTCAAAGGGTACGATCGAGTCTAGACTTTCCGTTTTTGTGTAGTGGGTGTATTGTTTTAGTTTTATTGGTTTATTCTAACGAGCTTTTGCTGTGTTTCGGCCCGTAAGACATCAAACAGCATCACGCGAAGGAGCATGTGAAACATATGTCAATCAGCTGCTGTAAATAAACCCGTTTCTTCTCTAGTCAAGGAGCCAATATTTTTGGTTTCCACATCTCGCGCTGTCGCTTGGCTACACCTACTTGTCAGTCGAAATTATAAGTGGTGTCTTCCCGAGAAAAGCCAACGCCTCCAAAGACCCAAAACGACTGCAACCGGCCAGAAACCGAAATATCTTAATGTATAGATGTATATAGATAGTATATATACTGACGCCGCCTCGTTTCTATTTTTGCAATTACTGGAATGAAGAAAATGAAGATGTATAACTGCTTATAACATACCATATGACGTGGTGGTTTTATTGCTGATCCTTTTTTTCTGCTTTTATACGAAGTAACAAGACACCAAAAAGGAACATTGCTGAAACGAAACGCATGATATTCTAATTACGTACTAACAAGAAACTAACTTGAAGACAGTTTAACTTCCCACTTTTTGAGTGGTGACTGGAAGAAAACAACCACGTGAAACACTTATTTTATGACGATTTCTATTTAAAGAGACTGAGCATAAAACCCATACATCGACTCCTCTCCTCAAAAACAGTAGGTAGTGTCTATATGAATCGAAAGAGGATAAAAAAGGAATCGACTGAAAAAATAAAATATGGTAGGTGCCATTTGAAAAAAACAATTTATTCGTGTTTGAAGTTTTTAAACTTTGAAGTTTTATTTTGGAGGCCCTGTATAAATTATTTAGTTCAATTTTGCCAAGGTGTTAGCACTAATATTCAGCTATTACTAGTAAAATTTTCAACAGTCTGACTCGTATTTTGTGGAAGTTATGATTTTTTATAATTTGGGTTGCTGTAACGATTTTTGTCCTATAAATTAAATTAACTCAGAAATCGATCGTCATAGGTGTACAAGCTTGTTATCAAAGTCACCTTAGAATTACACGTTTTATTCGAATTCAGCGTAAAAAATATACCATTCAATTTAAAATAATAAAGTTGGTGTCGACTTCCGGTATATATATATATTTCGGTTTAAAACGTGCGACGACGTTGTCCGATGTCTAGATTCCATTGTTTCCGATCCTCCCATTGTCCCATTTGTAAGTTTCGATCGCTCATTGCTTTTCGTATTCCTTCCATCCAGTTCTTTATTGGTCTTCCTCTTCGTCTCCTAATATTTGGTATCCACTCCATTGTTTGTTTCGGCAGTCGTGTTTGTCCCATCCGTTGAACATGTCCATACCAGCTCAGCTGTTTTTTCTCTATATCATCCATAATTGTGCCTTCTATTTCCATTTGGTTACGTATTTCTTGGTTTCTTATTCTTTGAATTCTTGATATTCTAGCCGATCTCCTCAACGCATCCATTTCTGCAGCTTCCACCCTTCTCTTATTTCTTTCTGTTAATCTCCATGTCTCAGATCCATACGTTAACTGGATTTTGATCATTGTATTGTAGATCTTTAACTTTCGTGATCTAGTTATGTTTTTGCTCCATAATATTCCATTTAAACTGTAAGGTGTATATATTTGTATCGTTCAAAGGTATGCCCATCCCAGAACATTTTCGTTTCCATTGCATTAGAGTTTGCTTTATATAGATTTTGAATAAAGTGGGTGATATGGTGCATCCCTGTCGTAATCCCTTATTCACATAAAATGGACCTGACAATCTGTTTCCTACTTTTATTCTAGATGATGAGCGATAATATAAATTTTTCAATGCGCCAATCAAAGTCTGGTTTATATTTGTGTTCTGTAGTGTTTCCCATAGCATACACCAAGGTATTGAATCGTAAGCTTTGGTTAGATCTACGAATAATTATGCGTTGCTAGGTTTACTGAACTTCTTTTTTCAATTATCTGCTTTAAACAGAACACATTGTCTGTGCAAGATCTTCCAGCTCTGAATCCACATTGCTCCTCCTCTTCGCCAAATTCTCTTTCAATTAGCGTTCTTAAAATTCTTCCGTACAGTCTGCTAAGCGTACTTGTAACCGAGATGCCTCTGTAGTTCGAGCATTCGTCTTTTCTCCCTTTTTTATGGATTGAAGACACATAAGCCTGTTACCAAGTATCTGGCACATTTTCTCCGTTGATGTATCGGCTGAATATTGTAGTGAGCAGTTGGAATAGTTTTCCAGTACCGTTCTTGATGAGTTCTGCATATATTCCTTCTGGTCCGCAGGATCTACCTTGTTTTAGACGTTTTATATTCTCCACCACCATTTCCGTATCAATTTCGATGTTTTCACCTTGAATGCTGACTGGATTTTCCATTTCTTCGAATTGTGGACGTCGTTCTTGTAGTAAGTCTGTATAGTGCTCTACCCATTGTTGTTGTCGGATTACAGTTATGTTGGATTTTTCGTTTCCTGTTGTTTTAACATTTTTTATAAACTTCCACACTTTCGTAGATTTCCTTCCCCCTATGTATGTGTCTATTTCTCGGCATTTTTTATCCCACAGTTCATTCTTTGCTTTGTTAATTTTGTTTCTCGTTTTTCTTTTCATCACGTTGTAAGTATCTCGGTCTTCCTGTAGTCTTGTTGTGATCCATTTCATATAAGCTTTCTTCTTTAGTGCTATCATTTCCTCTATTTCACTGTCCCACCATATTTTTGTACTACTAAATTTCCTTTTCTCTCCAATAGCCTCTCTTGCTGCTTGATGTATACTCTACACAATATTCTGGTATATTTTGGGTGGATTGTAAATACCTGTCGAGTCTACGTTGATGCAAATACTTGGTGGAATCTTCTAAAAGGCCCTCCAGATTATATTTCGGGTAATCTATTGTTTCACCTGCTTCATCATGTTGGGTATCTGGTTTTTTGTCGCTGACGAAAGTTCTTGCAAACTTTGCCTTCAGAAGATAGTGATCCGATCCACATGTAATTCCTCGATGAACCTTCACGTCTTCTATTTTTAAAGTTGTTCTTTGTCTTGTGATAACATAATCTATGATTGATTTCAATTGTCTTGTTGGTTGTTCCCAAGTATATTTATGGATCCATTTATGTCTGTAGAAACCGTTTGTGATTTTAAGTTCGTTTTGTCCACACAAGTCAATTAATCTATTTCCATTGTCATTAACGGTATTCTCTCCATATGGTCCCACCATGTTGTCGTCTGTCTTTGATCCGGTCCTACTATTAAAGTCGCCCAACAATATAAGTTCTCTGGTGTTCCCAATTTCAACCACTCTATCGTTAAGTTTTTCGAAGAATTCATCCTTTATTTGGGTTTGTTCATCATCTGAAGGTGTATATACTGCTTTAATAGTGATTCTCCGGCCCCACAGATCCAGGTTAAGTGTTATTATGTTTTCATTTACATATTGCCAGTTTCTGATGTTTTTCTTATATTTTTAATGTATCAGAATAGAAACTCCACGTTTTGCTCTTTGCTCTTTGGGCACTCCACTGAATATATGGACATATCTTCCAACTTCTTCAGTTCCGTGGCCTTTCTTCTTGGTCTCAGTTAGTGCTATAATATCCATATTCATCGTCTCTAGTTCCGACGTAATTTCTAACATCGTGTTTCGACTGCCTTGTATATTCCATGTTCCGTAATTCATAAACCTTTTCCATGCCCTTGGTCGTTTTCCCGTAGATCCAATCTGTGTTCCGAGGCTATTTCTAGACTTTTTAGCTGTGGTGAAGTTTTTATGGGTGTTGAGTCGCTGGCCCAACGTCCCAACCCCCAACCTGGAGGACCAGGGTATCTCTCTTTGTCTGACTCCTCACTCTCGACCTGTCCGGCTTGGGTAGCCCTACCAGTAGCTATGCTACCGCCGGTATAGCTCTCAAGGTCCTTGGAGTACGCAAGCTCCCTCACCCGGCAGCTATATGCCTTCGTCAAGGTGGAGATACCTTCGAGGGAGACTTCCAGTATAACCGGATGTAAATCGAACTTTGAAAATATTTTTAAAATAAGCAGCATAAACAATAATCAAATAAGCCCAAGTTTCAGAATTGAATTCCTTCTACTAATTTATTCATAAACTTCTAATACCCCATCAACTTGAAAAACCCTGTATATTAATATTATGCTACACTACGTGGGTGTATGAGCGTATAGATTTCTTAGTTCTAAGTATCAACGCCCTGTTACTTATGGCTTTCATTGCATACACACTTCCACAACAATTTTAATCCTAGACTTTTATGTTACAACATAAAAAATAATCTTTGTCTTAATTAATACTTTTCAATTACTTCCTACTGAGGAGCGCGGTAAAATGTGTTTTATAAAAACGTACTCATTTTATGCCTTGCTAGTTTCTATATGCAACATGCATATTCGCCCTTTGGGATATAATTGTATCAAAACTAATAGAAGTTATAAAACAAATTATGTAATTTTCAATAAACGTTTATATATCGTATATGTAAACAACAAATACGCGGAGAAGAAGTAGAATTATCGGTACAAAAAGTTGTTGCACTCAAGATATGATAGAAATTAATATACACAGGTGCCTCTATAAAACAAGATAGTCGAAAAGCAAAAAATGTACTAGGTACCTGTTGTTTTACTTATGAATACTTGTTTCTGTGTATAAACAAAATACGTGTCGTGTCAGTAAAGGCTTTAGAGAAGGGTGAAAATGATCTATATAAGAGCTGTACTAATCTCATTGTGATTAAAAGCGGTTCAAACGTGATTTGAGAACTAAACGTCAATTTTAAACTCTCAGTAGGTATTTATTGTGATTCTTAATTATGAAAATTGCAGTGGTAAGTACCCACATATTTTTTAGTTCGTTTATTCATGTACAAATGTTCTCTTTTTCCAAAGAGTTTTTTTTGTAGAGACTTTGTTTACATATTTTCTTTAAATAATGAAAGGAAACAGTAAATCTGGAAATACCCAAATCTAATGATTTGTTCAAAACGTAGGTGCACCTGATTTTCAAAAGTTGATAGTAGCTCCTTTTTTTACATTAATGATAAATTTTTTAAATATGATAACATTGAATCCGATCTTAAATTTAGCACACCGTAGAAGTCAGTGCCCAACTATTTAATATTCTTTGACTTTCTTACAAGAAACAAGCAATAACAGCTTATAATTCAAAAATTGCAATTTGTTTCTGTAATACCTACATAGTACCTACTAGTAAATTTCTCACTAAAATTTAATTGACTATCCTTATATTAAAATCTATTTCGTGAATTTGACAACGGTCTGTCTAATTCATGCTGCTCCATAATTTTACAAATCTATCTATATTTTCCTTGTAGATTTCAGCAGCTATTCTTATGGTACTCGCTTTTTCTAAAAATGTATCAGGTAGTGACGAAGATGATGTAAGTGTGCAATATAAAATAAATATAACTAAAATAAAGTAATTTTAATTCACCTGTTTGTTAAGCATCATGGTGCACATTACCATTTCGACTATTCTGTCCACGATCCTCACACTGGAGACAAAAAATCTCAAACAGAAACGAGGGATGGCAAATTATTAAAGGGGTCATATACATTTCATGAGGCTGATGGTACAAAGAGAATTGTGGAATATGCGTCTGATCCATACCACGGATTTCAAGCTTTGGTTAAAAGACTGGGACATGCTGAACATCCTCATAATGCTGAAAGTCATGTTGGTATCACTCATTGGGGAAATTTTTAAGTTTACTAAACTTGCTTTACTCCACAACTGTTATAAAAAATTGTTATAGATATAGGTATTTAAAGGAACACGTAAGTAACGTGTAAAAATAGGTCATCTAGTAACGTAATAACCAAATAAATAACGTACTAATTTCTGAAGTAATGGCTTTTATTTGTTTAATTAATACTTCCTCGACCTTCATTTCACTGTGAAGTAAAACACTTTACTAACTTCAGTTCACAGAATATGTCAGTAGATGGCGATGTATGATCCATAACATGATAGAAAGAATCCTTTAATTTATGAATAAAAACACTTGTATATGATTTTCACAAATTATTTATTAATTTAGCAACATGTTTCGCCTTAACTTAGGCTTCTTCGGGCTATTGAGTATTTACTACTAACTATGAAAACTACTTCAGGTCCTTAAATAGCTACTGATAGTAGGGGGTGGTATTGGGTTAAAACAAATTCAGCAGAGTGGAGCTGTTACATTCTACTTGGTCATTTAAAATTATTCCTAGTTTTTTATATTTTTTTATTTCCAAGTTTTCTGATAATGTTTTTGTCCTTTATTATTTATATGTAAAATCTCGATATTTTCATTAAAACTGTGTCCTACAGTTACATGGTTCGCATATGTTGAATCTGTTTCGTTTTTTACATAACTATTTTTGTGTTCTTTTATAAGTTTTTTAAATGTTCTCCCTGTTTGATCAATGTAGGCTTTAGGGCAAGACCCACAAGTTACCTTATAAACTCCTGACTTATTGTCTTTTTTTTATTGTATCTTAGTTACTTTTAATCAATTTTTCTAAAGAGTACTTAATTGGTTTTATAAGCAATGTTCAACCCAATGTTTCTTTAATACGAAGAAATTTTATCAGTTAAATTGCCTAAATAACTTATGCTATTATATTTTTTGGTTTTGCTTTCATTAACCGGATATTCTAATTTTAAACCTCTATTTTGTTGTGTTTTTAATATTAATTGATCTATAGTAGACGGATTATAACCGTTATTTAGTGAAATTTGTTTAATAATATTAAGTTATTTTTCATAATTATTTTTCGACATCATATACAATTCACTTAAAAGAAAACACACGATGGATAGTTTTACCAATGTATTTTTGTACCCGACAATATTGTTTCGGTCCAAAAGGACCATTAACAAGAGTATTGCGTTTGTTTATTTGTGTTCGATTAATTAGGTGAATTGAGATTTTTCTAGTTTTAGTTATCGCACGAAGATTTCAGAAATTTTTAGGTGGGATTAATTTATTTATTTGAAATGTAAGAATTCCAACTGCTTCGTTTCATGAAACCGTTTGATAACGGCCGTGAAGCCAAAATGGATTTTAAAACTGGAGAAAGTGAATTTAGTACTAAAGTCAAAATCGGGAGAAATGTTTGTCTTTTAAAATTAATTTTTCAAACCTCCAGAAAACGAAAGAAAATGTAAAGAGTGGTAAATGAATAATTATTTTAAAGATTTAAAGATCCACACCGAATTTCAAATATTTTCTGTACTTTTATTTCCTCTCTCCTTTTTCTTTTTCTAATCTCATCTATCCACTCTCCGCTCCTCTTTCTTCTTCCTCCTCATTCTTCACATATTCTATATTCGTATGTTCTATATTTTCTCTTTATCTTCTTATGTCATTTATTCCCTATCTATCTAAGCAATTAAGGGTAAAACCAGCTATGTATTAGTAAGGGGTGCATGCAGGTACAAGTGAATGCGAAATTCTAGGTAGAGATATAGAATAGAATTTACTTGGAAAGGAAACAAAGGCATCCACAAGATAAGAAGTTCATAAGTCTACATTGAAATGTTATGTAACAAATAGGTACAATAAGAAAAAAATTACAAGGTTAGAAAAATAAATTTAAAAAAAAAATATGCCTTTACCGCCACACTCCTTTTTCTACACTCTTCTCTCCTTTTATCTCCTACTATTCGCTCTTCTTTCCTCTACATTCTATTTTCTTCTCTATCCGCTATCCACTCTCCTTTATTTTTCCTTTTTCCTTCTTTACCTCCTCTTTCCTTTGTTTCTCCTTTGTCCACTTTTGCTCCCTCTTTCTAATCTCCTCTCTCGTCCCCTCAATTTACCACTGTCCTATATCCTTCCCTGTTTCTACTCTCTTTATTCTCTGTTATCTCTTACTCTTCTCCCTTTTTTCCCTCTCCCCTATCCTTTCTTCCTTCTCTTCCTTTGTTTTTCTTTTTTTTTCAACTGTTTTACTCAATTCTCTCTACTATTCTCCCTCCTTTTCTGCTCTCTTATTTCTCCACTACTACTTTTTTGTATTTGGGTTCTTTCCCGTTTATTGTCTCTCCATCTTTTTATGTATTTTATTTCTTCAATAACCTCTTACTCCTCTCCACTTCTAACTCTCTGTCTGTCTTTCCTTTTCACTTTTTTTCTCTTCTGGTTTATATATACCAAAAGTTTTCTTTTTATTTTTAAAAAATAAATAAAAACAGTTGCCTAAGTTCATCGTATGGACACTACTGTGTTCTAGCATTTTGGTAGGTATTTAAAATAATCGAATATCGGTTTTAATGTTTTCGTCTTAGTTTTTTATGTGTTCTTATTCCAATTTACCTATTCGTTTCCGTTTTTTATTGTCATTATAGAAAATGGACTATAATGATTATTTGTACTTGAAAGGGGAATTGCAAATCCGTCCTGAAGTAATTAACTTCGAACACAAAGGAATTTGTTGTTATAAGAAATGGAAAAAGCGTCAATGCTCTGTTCAATTATAAAAGCATTTCGTTTGAAAGTTAGGTTAGTAGGCCACCATCCACTACTAAATACTTAAAAAAAATAATTGCTCCGTCAAGCCTCAATCAATAAGAGAAAAAATTTATCAAGAGGATTATAATAGAGACGATGCGAGTAAGGAAATTATTGTATACTGTCTATAATACCTTCTTAAATAGTATTTATAAAGTAAAGTACAAGGTTCTTTACCGGTTTTTTAGGTTTTTGCAATCAAAATGACTTTTTGTGATTATTTATTTCTTAGATACAATTTGTATAGAGACCGTGCTGCCTTTGAACACCCTCCCTACAATACAGACCTTTCGCTATGTGACTTTTATATGTTTGGGCAGTTCAAAAAGGCGCTTAGTGAGGATAGATTTGTTAGTGATTAAAATGAGGAGGAGTTCAAATAATATGGATACATTTTTTTTTTCAAAATTATTATAAAATAACTGCTATAAAAAAAATACATCGCTAAAATTTGAAAAATAATATACTTACCCATTGTAACAAGGTTTCTCAAAGAAACAGCGTGCTTATGTTAATTGAATTGCCCTTGCATATCAAAAACTTTTTGTAGTGAAACATCTTTGGGCGCGATGAGAGTAAAATCTCAAGGCCATGAAACGACACATTTCGTAACGATTCGTCTAGCGAAGCTATGACAATAGAAAGGCGCGCATGCGCATATCGGTATTACAGTCAGCTGTTAGTGACCGGCATCTCATAGCAGTTATATTACCTACAGTAAGTGTATTACAGTAAATGTTTATTTAACAAATATTAATGTTTATTTAAGAGTGAGTATTATTATGTATTAATTTTAATTTCTTGTAGTTATTGATAGTTTACGGTTTCTTAAGTACTTGGAAAAATAAACGGAGGCGAAAAAAATTTGATGTGTGTATCTACGTATGTGTTTTCATTTTTAAAGCATAAATCCTGAAAATTCTCGTACTCTCTTTCTTTCACCAAACATTACTTATTCGTTATAAAGGTATACAGATCGCCGAAGAAGTTTCACGTGTACTGAGTTGCACATGATTAAATTTTTTATTTAATTACGTATAGGTACTGGTAATAAAAACTTGCAAAATGCATGTTTTTCAAAGTAGAGAAAACTGCAACAAATAAACCCGATACACAATAGGTACGTGCGTCAAATTCTTGTTAAAGCGGAAGACTGTTTTACGGCTGTGTTTACGATCAGTTGAAGACTTTGTTATTATTTTTTCGTTATTTTTCGCGATAGTGTATGGTGCATAGTGGCTGTTGCATTTGATCCACGCGGCCGTCGGCGAGCGCATTCGGCCCGTTTTTATTCCGAGATTTATGGATGAAACAGGGGCAAAATATTGTTCAGTGCGCCGCACTTTGTCGACTCATAAATTCAAATTTAGAAAGCTGCTATAATGCGGAACATTAATTTTTATGGCAACAGTGGATCCTAGCCGCTTATGAGTTTGGTTTATATTGATTATAAAATGTATTACGAAAATGGAACTATAATCGACATCATTAAATCCATAATTTATAACTTTTTGCTGAGTAAAACACCGACAGGGGGATTAATATCTTGTAATTAACTAGATTAGAGAACGACCTAAAAAGCCAGTTTATGTAATTGATATTAAAACGGGAGCTTTGCCTTTTATATGTAATGTATTATTTACTATAAGCTCGCATTGGTGTATTAGTTAAAAATACGCAGAGTACGTATGTGCTTTAAAATTATTGAAGGATTGTGGTTACGTCACCCTCTTATAGTCTATACAGACCAATCAAAAAGGCATATCAGCCTTAAAAATATAGTGAAATTGACTCTTGAAGACGTATATCAAGCTAGCACGACAAACTTATTTTTCCGATTTCTTACTTGCACTATAATTTGTCGCTAATTTGTTACCAAATCCATAAATTTGTCCTTTAGCCATAATCAGCTGGTATGCTAGCTTCATATCAAGTTAGCACTACACATAGCGTATCTCGAAAAGGAAATATCGTAGGATATTACTGTAAATACCATAATTTGTCGCTAATTTTTCGCTAGTCTTATCTCCCACTGATAAGCAAAACACTGCTGGAAAGCCATCAAACTCTCGAAAAGTAACGTGTTGTCCAACTTGGGGGAAATAGGGAAAACCTAATTGAAAAAAATTTGGCAAATAAATGCGATCTCTTTAAATAAAAGTAACAAAGAACTCCTTGAATAATTTTTTGATGGTTTTCCAGCAGTTTTTCGCTTATCAGTTGGAGATAAGACTAGCGCAAAATTCGTTGAATGTGTCATCTTTAAGCGACAAATTATGGTCTTTACAGTAATATCCTACGACATTTTCTTTTCGAGATACGCTATGTGTAGTGCTAGCTTGATATCAAGCTGGCATACCAGCTGATTATGGCTAAACGGACGAGCGACAAATTTTTGGATTTGGTAACAAATTAGCGACAAATTATAGTGCGTCAGAAATCGGAAAAATAACTTTGTCGTGCTTGCTTTATATACATCTCTTGAAGTGCCTTTTTTAACTTTACAGCACTTTTACTACCGTTTACAGCAATTACATTACACAAAATCTCTTGGATGTCGAAAATTAGCTAAAATGACAGGACTGGGCATTTATTCGATCTACGTATATTATTAATGAATGATTCTAATTTATTTATTTATTTATTCCATTTAGCCCCAAAGCATACATAAAAAATATAATTTGCAGATATTATAGCGACATATTTTAACAACAAATAATTTATTGCATTAACATTTTATCGTAAATCAGTGACTTTATAGGTATATTTTAGAATCATTAAAATTATTGAAATTAAATCATTCATAAACAAACAGTCGTTTAGAGTCTCTCCTAAAAGTATTCAGTGTATTATTATATAAATCACACCATTAAAAATTTTTATTGCACAATTCTGACAGCCTCATACATATACTTTGTTTCTGACCTAGCTGAAGTAATGGTAGGTAAAAGTCATATCCATTGTCTCTCAATAATATAGGTGGTACATATAGTCCAAAATCCCCCCGTATTTCAGAGCAATCGACAAAATTATTAATTATTTTGAAAAGGAAAACAATATCGGCTCTGTCCATGGTCCATAGCAGACTCAAAGATAGGAATTGACAAAAGCTCATATAAATGAGATAAGTTGTGGTCAAAGGGGTGATAATATTTTCAGTTTTGTTAGCCATATATCTCTATTATAATAAATATTATATATTTTCTGTTCAATTAATATACAGCATTTTTTAAACCTATATCTTTTGATATCCACATAGTGGGCCCATACATAACAGAAGGATATATAAAGTAATAATACAAAGTTCTAAAAGTTTGAATATTTTTAAACTTAATGGAAAATCTCTTTATAATAAATTAAATTTTCTTTTTTACTTTTATCTCAATATGCTGAATATGAGCCTTAAAAGATAGTTTTGAATCGAAAATAACCCCCTTATATGATTAACATTATTAAGTTTATCCTTGTTAATCTCATATGAAAATAAAGGTAAATGAGTTCTACCGAATCTAATTGAAAAGCATTTTTGTGTGTTGTCTTAGTCTATTAGAGATACACCATTTACACACTCACACTTCTGTAAGAGAACTTAATCAATTATTTATTGACCTTATAGTTCTGTATAGGTGATTAATTAAAAACTTTCTGAAAATCATGAAAAGTTGGTAATCGTATAGTTCAGATCAATATTTCCACTTTTCTCACTTTTTTGAAATTCATTTAATAAGTTTTTAATTTCAATATTTACCTGAAATTTATCCTCTAATCTGAAGCTGACGATTTTATTCCTCTAGTCATACGTGATGTCCTTTGGTTTTGATTTATTACCATAAATAACTTATATTATAATCAATTAAGGAATCTTTAAATTATAACAACTCCATAAAGTTGCAAAATTGTTTGTTAAATAACAAAATGTCCATTTGGCCATACTGTAGCTTCTTCAGGTGGAGTAATTTACTTTTCTTCAACATGATGAGTTATGGTGTTAAATGTTAACTTGTATGTTTAAATATTTGATTTAAAAGCAGCAATATTTTTTTAGTACCTACCAGTGCCCTAAATTTTACGAAATTGGATTCTCGGTTATATTTGTTTAAAAATAAGTAATTATTGATCTGTATATATACTGTTACGAGTACTTGCCAATTAAGTTGGTGTGAGCATAATTAATGAACATCTTCCCTGATTACATAAGGAATATTCTCGGCTTTCCTGATACATCTAGAAAACACCAGCAAAGATCAATGGGAAAACAATTGGAATACTAGGCGGCTGTAGAATACCCTAGAAAAAGGCTGAGAAGACTATAAAAGTGGACGAGACACTCACACCGAGTCAGTTGACAGTTTACAGTAACAGCTGATGCAAAGTGATCGATAGGCGATACAGGCGAATCATAGAGGCGATAGTGTTCATAGAGAGCGATAAATAGTGTCTACCGGAACGGCGATTAAAAAGTGACTTTTAGTGAAATAAATTGTGCGGACTTGTTCATAACTGTAGTGTAATCAAATTCATTTTAGTAATTAAATAAACTCGTTGTTTTGTTTTGTTAATTGTGTTTTCTGTGACCGAACACGTCACATTTGGTGTCAGGAGTGGGATAGTAAGGGAATTGAAGATTCCCGAAGAAAGTTAGTGCGACAGATTGTAGAAGAGGTCCGAAGAGAAGAAGAATTTTGAAGCCTTATGCCAGTAACAAGAAAACAATCAGCAATAATGGAAGAACAAATAAGGGCTTTAATGGAAATGATGAAGGCAATGAAGGCAGGCCAGGAAGAAATGAAGGAAGAAGTGAAGGCAGGCCAGGAAGAAATGAAGAATAAAATGGAAGCTGGACAAGAAAGAATGGAATGTGGACAGGAAGAATTGAAAAATAAAATGGAAGCTGGACAGGACGAAATGAAATTGGCACAAGAAGAATTGAAGAATAAAATAGAAGCTGGACAAGAAAAGATGGAAGCGATGCAAGAAGAATTGAGGGTAAAGCTGAAGGAAGTCAGAACCGAAGTGCAAGAAGAGTTAAAGGAAGTCAGAGTAGAAGTGCAAGAAGAATTAAAGGAAGTACGACAAGAATTGGAGACGACACAAGAGAAGCTAAGAGATGAGTTGAAAGAAGAAGTACAAAAGGAAATAGAGAAGATGAGACAGAAGTTCGAGAACACAAAACCGGCAAGTGAAGTAAAGTCCGAAGACACTGCGAAGACGATTAGAATTAAACCACCGACTTTCGACGGAAAAGTTTGCTGGTCTGTATACAAACGACAGTTCGAGGCAGCGGCAGAAGCAAACAACTGGAACGATTTTGAGAAAGCAACGGCGCTGGTCATAGCTCTGCGAGGAGAAGCATTGGACGTCCTTCAAGGTATTCCAGAGCGCCAACAACGGGACTTCTCTGCGCTGTTAGAGCGACTTGAAATGAGATATGGCGACAAACATTTGCAACAAGTGTACCAAACCCAACTCAAGTGTCGCAATCAGAAGACATCAGAAAATCTACAGGAGTTCGAGGCCGATGTGGAACGTCTAGTTAGATTGGCCTATCCTACCGCTCCGCAGGACTTCGCAGACCAACTAGCAGTCCAAACATTCGTCGATGGTGTAAGGGACACCGACTTACAACAAGTTCTCCGTTTGGCCCGCCACAAGACTGCGAGTGACGCACTGGCGCACGCCTTAGAATTCGAAGCTGCAAAACAAGCTTCCAAAGGGCACGTGCGTGTACGCCAAACAGCTGTTGAAGACGACGAATACAAGAATGAAGTCACAAGGCTGATTAAAGAATGCGTCGAAACTGTCAAGAAGACAACCATCAACGACAAGAGAGAATCGGCCAAATGTTGGGAATGCGGGAAGGTCGGTCACTTTTCCCGAGACTGTGACAAAAACAAAGGAAGACCAAGGTGCTGGGAATGTGGAAGGCACGGACATTTACGGCGAGACTGCCCGGCCGAAGAACGCCGTGCGGACCGACAGCAGTCGGGAAACTAAGATCAGCCAACTTTGAGGGGCGCAAGTTGGCTTCTCCCCACCAAGCCCCAGCAGAAATCGTCGTTTCCCAACTAAACGTAAGCAAGTCCTTATTCGTCGAAGGTCACATCAACAACAAGAAGGTTAGAATGGTGGTCGATACGGGAGCTTCTAAGACCATAATCCGTCCCCTGCAGAGGAAGCTACGTTTGACCACGGTTACCGGAGAAACAGCGCCGATTAGAGGAGAATGCGACATCGAATTGAGATTGGGAGAAGTATGCCTTCGACACAGGGCACTGGTAGCCGATGTCGCCGACGACGTGATCATTGGATTGGATCTTCTTGAACGAAACAAAATTAATCTGGATTTGGGCTCCGGCATTTTACGCATCGGCAAGGAAGAGTTGGTGATGACAAACCCCACCAAAGAGTACGGTCTTCGAAAGGTCATCGTAGCAGAAGACCGATTACTACCTGCTAGATCCGAGGTAGTTCTCAAAATAAACATCGACGGCGAAGGTGCGGATGGTTTAGTGGGGATAGTAGAAGCCAAAAACCTGGATTTGACACAGAAAGCCATACTGATAGGACGAACATTAATTCGAACTGGGACGCCGAACGCATCTGTCAGAGTGGTCAATCTGAAGGACTTCGAGCAAAAAGTGTGTAAAGGAATGGAAGTAGGAGTCCTTGAACCCGTGGTGTCCATCCTCCAGTGCGAAGTTGAAGCTGAACCCTCAATGGCAGAGAGCGAACCACTTCCAACCGTTCTTCGAGACTTAGTGCAGCGTTCGGCCACAAACCTTAACAGCGACCAAATTAGAAAATTCGAAGAACTACTCAGCAAGTATCGAAACGTCTTCGCCCTCTCTGACAACGACTTTGGGAGAACGAATCTGACATACCACCGTATAGACACGGGATCAGCTCGTCCTATTAAACAACCATCTAGAAGAGTTCCATGGGCTAAGCAAGAAGAAGTCAACAACCTGGTGAAGAACATGGAAGAACAGGGGGTAATCGAACCATCACAAAGTGCTTGGGCTTCGCCGATAGTGTTGGTTAGGAAGAAGGATGGATCGACCAGGTTCTGCGTTGATTACAGGAAGCTCAACGACGTAACTTTAAAGGACAGCTATCCCTTACCCAGAATCGACGACACCCTTGACAGCTTGGTTGGTGCCAAATGGTTTTCAACGTTAGATTTGAAGAGTGGATACTGGCAAGTGGAACTGGATCCACAAGACAAGCAGAAGACCGCATTCACGACTGGTTACGGGCTGTGGCACTTTAACGTTATGCCATTTGGACTATGTAACGCTCCCGCCACCTTCGAGCGACTTATGGAAAATGTGCTACAAGGGCTCAATTGGAAGGTTTGTCTGGTGTACCTAGACGACGTGATAGTACTGGGAAAGACATTCGAAGACCACCTCCAGAATGTCGAAGAAGTGATCAAGAAGCTTTCAGCAGCCAAGTTGAAACTTAGTCCCAAGAAATGCCATCTGTTCTGTAAGGAGGTGAAATATCTTGGCCACGTTATTACCTCAGAAGGAATAAGAACTGATCCTGACAAGACTGAAGCTGTGAGAAGTTGGCCTGTTCCGAAGAACCAACACGACTTGAGAAGCTTTTTGGGGCTGTGTTCCTATTACCGACGATTCGTAAAGGGATTTGCAGATATAGCTCGACCGCTCCACAAGTTAACAGAGGATGGTGTCCCTTTCCAATGGTCAGAACGATGTCAGCAAGCTTTTGAAACACTGAAGTCTACCCTTTCTCAAGCCCCAATACTGACATACCCACAGTTCGACACAGACTTCATTGTCGATACGGATGCCAGCAATGTAGGAATTGGTGGTGTACTGTCGCAGATGCAGGAAGGAAAAGAGAAAGTCATTGGCTACTTCAGTAAGGCACTGTCAAAGCCGGAGCGAAACTATTGCGTGACCCGTAGAGAATTGCTGGCAGTCGTCAAAACTCTCGAACATTTCCATAAGTATCTCTACGGACGAAAATTCCTGCTAAGGACAGACCATGCGTCCCTGAAATGGCTGCTGCAATTTAAAAACCCAGAAGGACAACTGGCTCGATGGCTACAGCGGCTACAAGTATACGACTTCAGCATCGAGTATCGTGCTGGAAAACAACATGGTAACGCTGATGCCCTCTCGCGAAGACCATGCTCGAAGAACTGCAAACATTGCATGGCCGCCGAAAAGAAGGAACCAGTCAACTTGGCAAGGATCTGTCAGACGATGGTGGAACCTGAAGAACACTGGCAGAACGAAGACCTGGCGAAAGACCAAGATAACGACGAAGACATTAAACCGATACTGCGGTGGAAAAAGGCAGGAACAGCACGACCTACCTGGGCAGATGTTAGTAGTACGAGTACCATCACGAAGAGCTATTGGGCCTTATGGGATTCACTCATCGTCGAGAATGGGGTACTAAAAAGAGTGTGGGAAAGCCCTGACGGAACTAAAATTCGACATCAAGTAGTTCTCCCGAAGAACAGAGTCAACGAGGTGCTGACAGAAGTCCATGGAGGTGTTGGTGGAGGACACTTCGGAGTAACAAAGACGTTGGAGAAGGTGCGAGAGCGATTCTATTGGCTAAAGTGTAGAAGAGACGTCGAAAATTGGTGTAAGAAGTGCCCAACGTGTGCGTCAGCCAAGGGACCTCAGACTCGAAGCCGAGGGCGAATGAAGCAGTACAATGTTGGTGCCCCATTTGAGAGAATAGCTCTGGACGTAGCAGGACCATTCCCAACAACAGCTGCTGGCAATAAATACATCTTGGTAGTGATGGACTATTTTAGCAAATGGCCCGAAGTGTACGCAATCCCTAACCAAGAAGCTACTACGGTCGCTGGAATGTTGGTCAACCAATGGATCAGCCGGTATGGAGTTCCGATGGAGATCCACTCTGACCAGGGACGGAACTTTGAATCCGCAGTATTCCGGGAAGTCTGTGAGCTGCTAGGAGTACAGAAAACTAGGACCACTCCATTACATCCACAATCTGACGGAATGGTCGAACGGTTTAACGCGACGCTAGAAACCAATTTGAAAATGGTTGTTAACGATTATCAGACAGACTGGGACCAGCATATACCTTTGTTCCTGTTGGCCTATCGAAGTGCGGTTCACGAGACCACCGGCAGAACACCAGCCAGCATTTTATTTGGAAGAGAGCTGAAGTTACCGATGGACATCCGGTTTGGACACCCAGAAGATCGGCGACCTTCAGCTACCGACTACGCACAGCAGCTAGAGGAACGACTCGATACCATCCATAGAGTCGTTCGTAACAAAATCCAAGTAGGGAGTGACCGCATGAAGACCAGGTACGACCGGAGAGCCAACAGCACAGGATTCAGAGAAGGGGACCAGGTGTGGCTTTACAATCCTGTCCGTCGGAAAGGACGCTCACCGAAGCTACAGCGAGCCTGGGAAGGACCTTACACTGTGGTCAGAAGGCTGAATGACGTGGTCTACCGTATTCAGAGAGGACCAAAGGCCAAGATGAAAGTTGTACACTTGGACCGCCTGGCGCCCTACAAAGGTCAAGACATTGATCGGGACGATCAATTCTAAGAAGGGGGCAGTGTTACGAGTACTTGCCAATTAAGTTGGTGTGAGCATAATTAATGAACATCTTCCCTGATTACATAAGGAATATTCTCGGCTTTCCTGAAACATCTAGAAAACACCAGCAAAGATCAATGGGAAAACAATTGGAATACTAGGCGGCTGTAGAATACCCTAGAAAAAGGCTGAGAAGACTATAAAAGTGGACGAGACACTCACACCGAGTCAGTTGACAGTTTACAGTAACAGCTGATGCAAAGTGATCGATAGGCGATACAGGCGAACCATAGAGGCGATAGTGTTCATAGAGAGCGATAAATAGTGTCTACCGGAACGGCGATTAAAAAGTGACTTTTAGTGAAATAAATTGTGCGGACTTGTTCATAACTGTAGTGTAATCAAATTCATTTTAGTAATTAAATAAACTCGTTGTTTTGTTTTGTTAATTGTGTTTTCTGTGACCGAACACGTCACAATACTTTTAAATTTTATTTAAATATTCAGACACCTTTTTTACAAAGTGTTTTTTTTTGTTACAGGTGAGTTTCCATTGAATTACAAGGCCGTGCATCGTTGTGTGGCAACATTATTTTTGATTGAATTTTCAAATGAAAACCAATTATGTTAAAAGGCCTTCCAAAGCTTTTTGTCAGAATCTACTACGGGTGAATTCTTTGAGGTAATTAAAATTTTAATGAAGAAACCTCTTTGACCATTTACACACTAAAAAGATGCTAGAGGTTAATTAATTACAATCATATTACAGTACGTATTTCGTTTAAAAGGCTTCCTATTCCCGTCTCTCGTTTCATTTTGCAAACCTTTTCATTCGGACTTTAAATCAAAATCAACTTTTTTCCAAGAACATGAAAGTATTTCATCGGAAAAAAACTTCATCGACTTCAACTTCATTTTTCTCACAAAACGGGCATAATTTATATACTTAAACAAGTTCAAAAGGTTGCAGTTATTTGTATTGAAAAATATAACTATGTTAAAGAACAAAGCAAATTAATATTCTTAGTCCATTCTCTGCATTACAATTAACCGAATTTTCGTTTAAGACTTAGTGAACAAGTAGATAGTACCTCTAGGATATCATTCAATGATTGATTGTGTAGTACTGAAATCGGTCGATTACTGTAGGGTAGTGTAAAGCATGCCTATTGTCATACTTCCTTGATCATTTACACACTAAGAAGATGCTAATTGTTAAATAAGTACAATCATCACAGGAGCACAGAGAAAAATAATCATGATTTTATTACTTATGAGTCAAGCAAAATTTTTCTAGTAAATAATACTAGAATTCTTATAAAATGTACTTCTTGGTGGTATAAAACAATTTTTAATTCTTTCTAATAATTAGTATTAGAATAATCAAGCTAAATAAGTCTCAACTTTTTTTTCTACCTCTCGATTAGTGTCGTAAAGAAAAACAAAATACTAGAATGAGAATAGTTTAGTAAAATTAGTGATAAGAACTGTAAAAAATGTTTTCTAATCAAGTCAATTTTACTAGAATTCAGTCTCAACACCGAACGTAGATTGACTAGACATTTCTAGTAAAATCTCCTTGAGCGTCTGGTCGTCCATATAATTGACAGATTTTTTAGTCATGTTTTTTAGAATTCTAGCAATATTTTCATGATTGAAAAATTAAAAGGCTTCCTGTTTCTGTTACTAATTTCATTTTGCAAACCTTTTCACTCGAACATTAAATCGAAATAATTTTTTTTACAAGAATATGAAAGTATTTCATCGAAAATAAAACTTCATTGACTTTAACTTCATTTTTCTCAAAACAAGCTACAAAATGGGCATTATTTAAATACTTTAAACAAGTTCAAAAAGTTGCAGTTATTTGTATTGAAAAATAAAACTATATTAAAGAACATAGGAAATTAATATTCTCAGTCCATTCTCTGCATTACAATTAACCGAATTTTTGTATAAGACTTAGTTAATAAGTAGATAGTACTTATAGACGGCGTGGAGCTGTATTCAGTCAGTTACTGTAGAGTACAGTAACGTCGTAATTATTGTTGTGTTGTGATACGGTAATCAGTGACAACTCCTCAAGAAAGGAAGCGAGGTGCACTACGAGGCCCTTCTTTTTTTATTAAATTTTTGGGTTTTTCTTTAATTGTATCAAAAGTTAGTAATAATGAGCGAAAAAGAAAATAAGTACTATTTTGTTTGAAAATGTTTATGTAAAGAAGAAAAGAACACTACATAAATAATAACAAATGGAAAGAAATATATACAAAAGATAAATTAATATTTCGGATAGGAAAATAACAATTAAAAAACACAGAGAAAAAAAAAGAAACTGATGACTTTTAATCTGTAGACGGTATACTATCCGAATAGAAGACAGAAATATTTATAAGATCAGATCGTTAGTAAAAGAGAAGGAAAATATTCTAGAAGAAAGATATTGACACACGGAGAAAAATAATCATGATTTTATTACTTGATGAGTCAAGCAAAATTTTTCTAGTAAATAATACCAGAATTCTCATAAAATGTACTGGGTGGTAAAAAACAATTTTTCATTCTTTCTAATAATTAATATTAGAATAATCAAGCTAAATAAGTCTAGACTTTTTTTCTCTACCTCTCGATTATTTTATTGTGTCGTAAAGGAAAAAATACTAGAATGAGAATAGATTAGTAAAATTAGTGATAAGAACTGTAAAAAATGTTTTCTAATCAAGTCAATTTTACTAGAATTCAGTCTCAACACCGAACGTAGATTGACTAGACATTTCTAGTAAAATCTGCTTTAGCATCTGGTCGTCCATATAATTGACAGATTTTTTTAGTCATCTTTGCTAGAATTCTAGCAATATTTTCATGATTCAGTTAAGGATAATGGTGTGAAAAAACAGTACATCAGTAATGGGTGCATGGAGGTATAGATAAAGGCGAAATTCTTGGTAGAGCTAAGTAATAGTAAGATAGTATAATAATGAAACAATAAAAGTTAGGTTGATAGAAAACAAAGGCATGCACAAGATAAGAATTTGAAAGTTTATAGATGGATAGAATTGGCAAGTATAAAAATAAAATTTTTATTAGTTCAAACGTAGAAAAACACTTGTTTCACAAAATTTATTTAATAGATTTCTCTAACAATTGTTTCGGTAATTACACCATTTTTAAAGTTGATACAATTTACCAAATGTTTTTCTAAGTTTGAACTATTAAAAATGTTTCACCAAGAGATCAGGGAAAATTCAATTTCTACTAAAATTTTTAATATTGAAAAAGAAGAAGAAATATAAATTTTTTAAAAATATACATTTTTTTGTCACAAAATTAACTACAAACTGGCCGGTGTATGCATTAGAGCTAATTTAGTGGAAATATTATTTTCCCTCAAAATAAACAAATGTTTTGACAGTTTGTGTACTACCCAGCCAGTTTACAAACAAGACAAAAAATAAAAAGAAAAACTTGCAGTTTTGGTAAGATTATTGAAGTTGTTCCCTTTTCAAAGCCAGTTAAAAGAATTTCACCATAAAAGATAAAGTTTGGAAACTTAAATTAATAAAAAAAAGTAAACGCTCTCGCGCGGCATCGATTACTGTTGAACGTAAACATTCTTTTTTTTTTTGCTTGCGGCAGTCTATAAAGTGGTTTTTCAAGACCATCGCATCACATCACATGGTATCGTTACGGTTCAATTTCCGACCACGTAAAGCAATAATTATATGGGAATCAACAACCACTCTCCGCAGTTAATTTCCATCTTCTGTCTGTCCCCAGGCAGTGCTCGCAATGAAAGACTCTTGGACTTGTGTATCGCGATGCAAGTTTTTGTCTCGAATGCCACCCATTACCGAAACTAATCGATCTGCGTGTTGGGATGTCAGATGAACGGACTTAAGTCCGTGATAGATTAGATCTTATTGATTGATTACGGACGGAGTAAAAACCTACACAACTTTTTGTTAGATATATCTACCTACTGCTAAGTCTGGGCAATGAAGGCTACCTATTTTCCTTCGGGTGTTTTGTACCTAAATGAACTAATCTGTTAAAACAACCAATAGAAATGTACAAAATTAATTAACAAATGCGTAATTATTGTTGACGAAGAAAGAATCTAAAACGTTTCTACCAGATGTGTTAAGATTCTTTTTCAAAACGAAAATAAAGTCTCCTTATTTCTTTATTCAATATTTCTTAGTTTTTTATATATGTTAGATGTTTAGAGAATAGTAGGATGTTATGTTAAGTTCAAAATTGTTGTTGTTCGTTCATGAAGTTTATAACTTACTTTTTTATAGTGTTTCTGAAGTTTTTACGTCTTTATTATAATGTTCTACAAAAGTTAGACATGATGTTAGAAACTTCTTACAAAAGGTAGCGTTTTTGTCAGGATTTTTTGTTCAGATTTAAATTACTTGAATAAAGAGTGAGGCTTCTTTGTGAAAAACTATAACTAAACTACCCACTGGAATTACTATTTTAATCTCCAGTTTCTTCTCAGTTTAACTTTTTCATTATTCACTGATTAGAAAGATTAAAAATTAACGTAATACGATTATACTTCTTTTAAAATTTTGATTATAATTTAAAAAATTATAAACAAACTTTTAAGCATATCAATTTTGGCCAATGTTTATAATAAACAAGAGGTAAGCACAATACAAATACAATAAAAATTGTATTTAAATGTTGTGGATAATTTCACATGTTGCCGCAACGAATGTACGTAAAAAACGCTGCTGGTAACATAACATATGTAGGTATAACCAGGTAACAAGAAAACTGTAATAAGGACATAAAGACCAGGGTAGATAAGTTTTGAAACCAAAAAAAATAATAGTAGGATGAAACCCATTGGAAAAGGAAGAGAATATAGCAGAAATGAAAGGAAAAATAATTTACGGGCGATCTGAGGTCAGAAAAGGGAAGGGGGTGAGTAAAGGGTAAAAAATGGTTTTCCTTGATTTCCGGAAAAACTATGGAAAAAAGTTAAATGGCAAAGTTGTAGGTAATAAAAAGACCTACAACTTTTGTATTTACACTTTTTTCACATAACCTCAAAATGTATGTAAAAAATTCAAATAACCAACTTTTTGGTTTTTATTTTTCTTTTACAAAAAAAAATTTTTTTCACAAAATTTGGTGAAAACTTACCTACTTATGTCTCAAACACGCTGTAATTTTTTTGATTTGAAATATTTATTTTTTCGCCTTATTTTTACTTAATATCGAAAAAGCACCCTAATTTTCAATCGAAAATTCTCACGTCAAAATATCTGCTTTTTTTAAAACGTTGGTTGGCTTATTCTTCGTTGAAATCTCTACTTTCTGATGGTGTAAAAAAAACATACATTACTATGGTAAGTTTTCTCAGGAAATGCAAAAAAAAGACGAAGGGAATTTCATCTAAAAAATGTGATCGCTGCTATTTTTTTCAGTAAAAAAGTTGTTTTATTAAATTCTAATTACATTAATGTCATAGAAAATCTCATAATATATAAATATACATGTAAATCGTACTATTGAATTCACATACTTTATACTGATTACGTTATTCATTATAATATTTTTAAAAACAATCTAGTTTTTATCGTTTTTTTTGCATTTCCTGAGAAAACTTACCATAATAATGTATATTTTTTCTCACACCATCAGAAAGTAGAGATTTCAACGAAGACAAAGCCCACCAACGTTTTTAAAAAAGCAGATATTTTGACGTGAGAATTTTCGATTGAAAATTAGGGTGCTTTTTCGATATTAAGTAAAAATAAGGTGAAAAAATAAATATTTCAAATCAAAAAAATTACAGCGTGTTTGGGATATAAATAGGTAAGTTTTCAACAAATTTCGTGAAAAAAAAAATTTTTGTAAAAGGTTAAAATAAAAAACCAGAAAGTTGGTTATTTAAATTTTTCACATAAACTTTGAGGTTTTGTGAAAAAAGTGTAAATACAAAAGTTGTAGATATTTTTATTACCTACAACTTTGCCGTTTAACTTTTTTCCATAAGACTTGTAGTTTTTCTGTAAATCAAGGAAAACCATTTTTTACCCTTAAAAACTCACCCCCTGCCAATTCCCGACCTTAGATCGCCCGTAAATTATTTTTCCTTTCATTTCTGTTATATTCTCTTCCTTTCCAATGGGTTTCATCCTACTATATTTTTTTTTTTACTTTTTACTATTTTTGAAGCACTGGTCTAATATAAGCATTTAGACGACTAAAACACGTTTTATCTTAACGTCTCTCTTTTATTTCTAGTAAGAACGTACTGCTAATCAATAATCGAATAATAAATTTAATTTTACAGCTATGTTTGTACATACAATACATAGATTTTTTCTAATAAAATCTGTGACAAAAAGCCAGAAAAAGATCAGTTGTTAATTATAAACACTCTTTACAAATCCTAATTTAATTAGGTAGTCACATGTGACTTTAAAATGACAGAATCGCAAACAGTTTGTTTGTTAATTAAGGACGTACTCACTCTGCGATTGGATGAAATCGGGCGTGATATTGCTTTCATAAACAAAGCGTGAAAGACAAGAGTTGTCTTTCTTCTTCTCCTTCGGGCTTTGTCGTTGTCGTCTATACATGCAACAGGGTACATTAATCCCAATGCGATTCGAGAAACTACCAATGATCTAAGACAAGTGTGAAATTGTTTATATAGCGTCAGCTTTTCCGAGAATTATTCATTCTTTCTCGTGAAAGAGTAAACTATGATGACAGAATCAGTACAGAACTGATGATGTAGAAATTAGGTTAGGATTCCAAAGATTTGATGATTAATTTGAACGGGACTTATTAAAACTATAGAAAAGTGTACCTACTTGTTCATTGTTAACTATATTTCAACAAATCCTCATCATTCAACCTCTGCTCAAACTCCTTGTACCTTTGTCAATGCGCAATTAATGTTCAAATAATACATATACATACTGTAATGTCTGTAGAAGTCACAGTGGTATTTATAATGGCTGTTAAATAGAATTTCATCTTTTAAGTTTACATTATTTTAAAGCCAAATAAATATTCCTCTCTGTTTTAAGAAATATAGGGACTCTTAAATCAAGACAAGAAATTATAACTACGAAATTGCGCAACACAGTAAAAATTATTTTCTTGATTTTGATCAGAACAAAGTTTGATGTTGAGGTCAATAATATTGACTTAGTGAATCCCATAATATAAATTCAATTAGTTAAATACATTAATAAACGATTTTATTCTAACCCTTTTCTGATTTCATGTACGAGGACGGATCAAATATAAACGAGCCTTTGCTCATAAAACATTTATTTTGAAAATTTTCACAAAACCACAAATTTCTCTATTTTTCGACATATCCCCCTTGTTTAATTATACAGTTTTCCCAACGGATTGATAGTTTTTTCATCTCGTTTTCATAAAAAGAAGCAGGTCGGGAGTCTATCCAGTTGCGCACAAACGCCTCCACATGTTCATCAGTCTAAAATCGCTCGCCTCCTAGTGATTCTTTGAGGGGCCCAAACGTGGAAATCACAAGGGGATAAGTTTTGGGCTATATAGATGGTGCTCCGACTGAGTCTAGTGCATTTCACTGATTTGGGCCTGCGTTAAAGCTGCGATGCGAACTCGGGTGTAAAGACAGCACATCCACAGAATACGTATGAAGTACACTCCGACATACGTCACTAGGCCAAGCCAAGATTAACATTATCGTATAAAAAACGTTACAAAACGATATTATTCCGAACAAAGTAAAAGCTCATCATCACATCTGATATTCACTGAATTATAAAAAGGCAAAAAGGGAGAAGGGGTGACTACGAACTCATTTAGGTGAGAAAAAGTCCCGTTTGACACTTTCATCGAAATAAAACACTTTAATGTACAGAAACTACAGTTTAATCTGCATTTTCACTTATATACATATGCAAAATAGTCCCTCTTGGTGAGGTAACCTTGGAGAAAGGGGTTTGTGAAAGGGTTAATTATACTGTGCGAAACCCTTCTTAATTCAATAATAATTTTTCACTAGAATTTTTCCTTGTCCTACAATCATTTTTTGTATGTACGTTCTAGGATACGTATAAAGTAAGATTATACCGATGAAATAGTTGTCAGAGGGTCTACGTTATTGGTGGACACCCCAATCTGATCCAGTTCACAGATTCTAGCACAGTCGTGGTGGTCCCTTTCAATAAGGTTTCTAACGCGTGCAATGTTAACCGGCGATATGCTGGTGCGCGGACGACGAGGATGATTAACATTTTCGACACGATTACGCCCTTCGTTAAATTTTTTGCACCAAACTTTTACCCGTTGCCACGAAAGCGTTTCATTTCCGAACTTGTGCTAGCAATCTGCGCAAAGTTTCAGCTGGTTTCACGTTTTCACGTGTAAGAAACTTAATAATAATCCGTTGCGCAACGCTGCTATGCATCTCTTTCTCACTCATTGTGATAGCTACTAACCAAGCAAACACAGAAATACGACGAGTCGTTTCCGTGTCACCTAATATCCCCACTTCAAGTTGCTAACGCCCGTATGCGCCTTGAACAACTATCCGGCGCTCAATTTAAAAAGGTTCGTTTATATTTGATCCGCCCTCGTATTTCTGTTTATTTAGTATTTAGTTAAAGACCATAATCGATAAAGTTATTGTTTACAATTTTTTATCCACTTCTGCTGTCCATCTGCAACAGAACTCGAGAACGACTCCATAGTCGACAGTGCACATTAAACAAACATTTCAAATGTGACGGGTACCAATGTAAATAACTAGTGTAAATACTCAGTCTCTGGGGTCTTCATTCCCATAAAAACGTCCAGCTCGGTGGGTTTCATCATGCGTCTTTTATTACTTCTTCCTCTTTAAAACGAACATCCCCAACGGAAATAACAGCGGCCTAGGATAGTAACAAAAATATACATGCATATATGTGTGACGTCGTGTGGGATATGATAAAGGGAAAACGATGGAGTTGGCTGGGGCCGAAAAGAAAAATATTCATAAAACGCATCCGCGTCTCCTTATATGTACCTACTATCAACTTCAAGAAAAATAAAGATTCAGACGACCAGTTAGGGCGATGATATGAAATTTAGGAACAGGAATAGAATAAGCAAAAGTTTTATTCTCAGGAAGATGACTAAATTAAACTACACGAATAAAAAGTATGAAAGAACTTACTGAAAATACAATTTTAACGTTCAATTTTCATTTCAATTCTAGATATATACAGAAACATTGTTAGGTCCATTAATGAAAATACTTGAAAAAATATTTATAGATCCCTGATATGACATGGGGGAAAACGGGTCAGGTCAAAGGGGTAAGAAAGAGTTTGTGGAATACTAAAAAAATGTTTTTTTAGGTGGGAGCGCAAGGATTGGGGATAAATGAGGGCATTACTGCTAAAGCACTCACTTCGTTTATGTTGTCTTTTCCTACCTACCGTAACCTTATAATGTTAATACCTACTTAAAAAGAATGTAGTACCTAAGAACTTTCTTCCACTACTGTATCTGCTCCTTCAGAATATCCACTCATTTTATTCAGCGTGTTCTACGCAGGAACATTCTCCCCGTCAGAGGTACCGAAATTATTTGAAAGGGGTGCCCAACTCGTTGCGGTTTTCCGCATGCAATTTTGTTTACTGTCAACGAAGCCTCACGCCTGTAGATTGGCATCCAATAACCTTAAGTTAATATCGAACGTGACCAACAAGAACTAATAAAACGAATTTGATGATTGAGTTTGTAATCTAATTTTCGCACTGCTGGGTTTCGAGGGTTTGCAACCCCCTTTCTGTTTAGTTCGATTGAACAAGTCCCAACGCCCTTCGGTGCGTGATGCCGACGAGGCACTGCGGGACTTGTGGAAGATTTTTTTAAGCATTTCGGGGCTTTTAAGCAATGTTATTGTGTACAGTCACGCATGAAATTAATTTGGTATTTTAATTTTGTAAAGTTCCCCTTAAGGGTGTGATGTGTATATAATTGTATATATTGTGACATTTTAAGAAGCAGATATTTAAACAATGGTAAACCATTTGGAATTCGCCACAAGATTATTTTTTTTGTTTTATAACAGCCACTTGTTTCAATTTTAAACCCCCTAATCTTCGTGCAAAACTATTATTTCTATATAGAAAGGAATTTAAAATCATTCATGTTAAGAATATACTTAACCTTATTAAGAAATTACTACACAGGCTGTAATTTTTGTCTACTCAAAAAAATTCTTTCTTTTTTCTATCTTTCTCCTTTCATGTCTTCATTCAGTTCCTTGCCATGCCCTTCCTACCCAAAATGCTGACTTTACAATTTATTAATAAACACGAAATCAAACGGAACTTTGCAAGTTGGTCACGGCCCACTTTTGTCGTGCAATCATGTCGCATTTCCGTGTGGCGGTTCCTTGTTTCGTAAAATCGACACGGTGCATATTTAAATTAAAACAAATGTAATTAATGAAGTGGAAAACAATTAAAAGGAAATATTATTTTGGAAAAATATGAGCACTATGTGACACTATCAAATCAAAAATCTCATCATCTTTCTACATCCAAGAATTTTCCTGTGGTACGGTTGTTATAAAAGGTTGTAAAGTTACATAAGATACTTTAGTAGTCAATTTTACTATATTTTTGAGCTTAATATATCTATATATCGATTGTTTTGGACAAAATACTCGAACTTTGGTAAATAATTTTCCTTTTTTTGTAAGCTTTAACCTTTTTAAATATAAATTTTAATTCAGTTTTTTGCTTTCTTAATCCTGACTCTAAATTTAAGCTTGTTTCTTCGCTTCATTCCTTATAATATTCTTTATTATTTCCACTTTTCCTATCTTTGTTGCTTCTGTCCTTATCCTTCATGTTTCGTGAATTTACGTCATCCAAATATATGTTGTAAAGTTTTTTCTTCTTTTTTTAACAATGCATGCATAGCCTGTTCCTTTCAGATTCAGACATCATTTTTACCTCAAAATTTTTCTTTTAACCTTCGTGAATTCACGTCATTCTAACTTAAGCTTCTTCCTCACATGGCCTACAAAGTTTGTTCCTTTTAAACTTCCAATATTTGTTTGCTCTCGTTTTAGAATCTAATCGGAATCTGACATTAATTCCCTTTCATACTATTTTTGTTTGCTTTCCTTGAAACAATCAGGAGTCTCTATAATAATTTCTGATTTTATTTCCCTGTCATCTTCTATATATAATGACTTTTAGGATTCTTTCTTGATCCTGTCTTTCTAAATTTTTATTTGTTTCTTCCGCTTCCTTTGTATCACTTGTGCTTTTAATCGTTACAGAATTTTTTCTTCTTCTTCACATAGCCTGCATTCTGTTGCTCTCAGACTCCCAATGTTTCTTTACATTCGTTTCAGAACGATTTCCAATTTATTTCCTTTCATTTTGCGTTCCTTCAAACGGTCTAAAGTATCTATAGTTTCTAGGGCAGTTTTCTTGTATTTTTCCGCACATTGTGAATTTTTCAGCTTACTTTCTAGCTATAAATATTTACTCATTTCTTCAGCATAATTCCATAGGCGTGCTTTGTTTCTCTTTCATTCTCTATTATAATAATCTGAAAACGATTCTTATTTCTCTAGATGTTCCTTTCTAGCCCTTTTCCATTTTTTTTATCTCTCTTTCGATGTTTACTATTTCACTTAATTTATTTTTAACCCATTTGTACCTTTCAATTTTTGGTATAAAATTCGTTCATCACATACAGCCTTATTCATAGTCAGTTAGTAGTGACTACTAGCAAGCTACTAAGAGCCTACTAAGAAAATCGTATTCAGAGTGACATAACCTCGAGCGGTAGATCTTAAATTAATCTACGGCTTTTAAGATGCGAGTTATTGGTACAAAATACAAAATTAAAAATAATACCACAAGAATAAAATGGAAAGGATTTATAAAATTGAATTGAAAAATTAAAAATCAAACTGGTACATGTCTTTTTAATTTATTTCAATGGGCAGTTATCCTTTAAAAATTATTACAATCGTTTTATCTGAAATAATTACAAACATTATTGAATTAACATCTTGTTTGTATATTTTAAAGCAAAATTTTATTCTTAAGATAATGGTAATAATGATTCGTAAATGAAAAATGAATGAATTTAATCGTTTATTGAGTCTGAGTACATAAGCAAGTTAATATATTAATTTATTTGCCAGTAAGTATATCCTACTGAGAGAAATGAACCCCTTTTAGTAGACCAGACAAAGTAAAGGTGGTTAATATTAGTGGTTGATTTCTTTCGAAAACTTCATTATTACATTTTTATACAACTCTGGGTTGTTTAAATTGTCCTTTATCGATTAGGAAAGATTGTTATGTATTCTTCTTTGGGTATTTAGTCCTGGGCAGTTGATGATATATCCCATTGTTTGAATGGAGTTGGTGTTGCATTTTGTACATTGTGGGGTAGTTCTTCATTAGGTATAGGTACGTGTGTTAAATATGTATAGCCAATTCTGAGTATTTTTGTAATGTAACTTCTTAAATTGATAATTTTTTCGATATTAATTGTTATCGGAATGTTGAACGTAAATAACAGCTACACTACTACAAAAATAAGTAAAAGGGAAAACACACCAACAACTCATCCATGCACTGTATTGAATAATAAGTTAACTTAAAAGTAAGGTTAAGCCGTTAAACGTCAAAAATACCGATATTTACACCTTCAGTAGGTCATTTGTTACAATTTCGTACTGTTGTCAAATCGCTTCGACGCAAACCATTCTACTAGCTAGTAGCATACTAAGTGACGTCTATGAATACGATGCAGATAGTCACGTCTTAGTAGCTACTACTTAGTAGACTACTTACATCCTACCGAACTGTTGACTATGAATAAGGCTGATAATTTCTGCGCCATTCGCCGTATGTCTTCTCGTGCAGTCTGTTAATAATTTCACTAAACCACCCCGTTTTTTTTTGGTGAAAAATTTGTAGTTACAAATATTTGGTTTACATTAAACTGCTTTTAAATAGTATCAGTACAGTGTAATTGTCTTCTCTTTAAGAGTAGTTTTGATTCTATCAAAGCAGGTGAAGAAATGTCTTGCCCTGAAGGGCGGCTGGTTTTGAACTTTCATTATTAACCCCATCTTTCTTCGTTTCTTTTCGCTGTTTAATATGTTATACGTACATACATAAATACCAATTTATTATTTTTAAAGGATATATTATTTGAATCACGTATTTGCAGATGTTTCCCTATTTTATATCAGCCTGGCTAAAACAAGTACATTTAGTTTAGTCTGTACTTCGCATGCCAAACGTGAAGTTATTGGCAATTTCAAGCGAAAAATTACAACGACCATCGGATTATTTATTTACGATACTTTATGTCTTTTGTTCACCACCTCAGATGGTGGTGGTGGTGCTTTGCTATTGACTTTTATTATTTAGAAGAATACTTTATTGCGAAACGAGAAATAAGTGGTAACATTATTCCCTTTATATCCCCAACAATCGATTGAGAAAATAAATGGAGAGTATCTTTCATCATAGTCATTTCGTTTAACGTAAATTAATCCGAGAACAAAAGTCACCAGTTGCTATAAATCAAAGGACACTAAACGACAATAATAGTTCAATACGGTCGACATAATGTCACTATTTCTCCAATATTTATTGACGTTTTATTTCCGTAAAACCGTGGCATTGCTTGCAATAAAAGCTTCAAGTGCAGCAATTACATCGGCCAATTGGCGCGACCACAATAAAAGTATTTTCGCTCATAATGTAATTGTCTGTGTAGTATGTATCTGGTTTTAATATCAAAAGCGCTAACGCGGTTTTACAGCTATCCGGCCCCGAGAAAAAAGTTTATTTTGAAAGATATCTTTATGGCGAGTGGCTTTACGATTAATATGTTCTTTTTTTATTGGGGCAATTTTTAGTTTACGATCCGGCTAGATGGCCGGCCAGACATAAAATATTTTGTTTACTGCAATATTACTCCGCGCGATACTAAAAATCAAACCATTAACGGTAACGGTAAAGAGCTGCTCTCAACGAAAGTGAAAATGTGTATCCTTGTGTATTTAGCCACATATACGTACATATAAGTAACGTACCTAACGTTTTAAGTATAAATGCATGTTGCATGTTTTGTGCCCGCCTATAAAATTAAGAATGATTTCAACTTAAGTGTCGAAGGCATGTTGCAGCCCTAGAGCAGTAAGTATTTACAATTATGTAGAAATTGTGTTGCGGTTTATGTGAGACGCTTGAAAGTAATAAACTAGGCGCCGTTTTTACATTTGAAAGGTGATGTTTGTTCCGATAACAGCTCGGAAGTGGTATCCTTAAAACCTTGAGACATTAACGGAAATGTTTCGCAGTCTTTAATAGCAAGTTGTTAATTGAAAGAAACTATGGAGAGGAACTTACTTACTTTGAAATAGAACAAACTTGAAAGAATTTGTTACTTACAATCATGATTTTCTTTTTAAGACTCAATTTGCACACAGCTTGTTTTTAACACTAGTACTAACTGAGAGACATACTAGTTTCATTATAGAAACACGCTATCTGACGCAAAAAAACGTAAGCATTTCATGTAATACAAGTCCTGAGAGGAGACAGACAATCTTATTAGATTATTTGGCTCCTCAAAGTACCTATACAGTGTTGAAATTCTTCTCCCTTTTATTAAGAGAAAATTTGAGGGTGAACAAAAATATATATTAGGGTGAATAATTATAAATAGCATAGTGAATGCCGACAGCAATATCTGCGTATCCATAGAACTTGCCAGTTTACCACCATAATCTACTTTGAAAAGGCTGATAAAATACCAAAAGATTTTTTTATCCTTCAAAGTTGCAATTTTGGGGGATAAATACAGTCTTTCTGAATTTTTTATAATAAAGAAAACATTTGTTTTAAACAACTTCAAATATATGAATTTCGTTTCAAGATCTTGACATCACCAATAGATATCTGTCTTATAAAACATTGGAGTTATATTGTCCCATGAAGGCAATCCACCGTACGTGAAGACATTTCAAGACGCATAGTGGGTTGCCTGCCTAGTTTCTATTATTATAATATAAAAGGCTAGAATTTTCCAGAACCTGCAGTGTGGATCTTTCTAAAATGAGTCCATTCTCGTTAAATAAACTTCTACGAAGTTGCAGTTTAGTTCGATTCTAATTGCAGAGCGAATGAAGAAGCGATTCAATGAGCGATATAACAGTAATAAAGCGATTAACTATTTAATTGTGTTGGTGGTTCTCGAAAATTAAATCGGTATTCCAGTATTAGAAAACAAGAGATGTCAATCTTATATAATTGATTATCATCATCATTACTCAAACTAATTTATTTTTGTAATTAATGTCCAAATAATATCAATACAGTAAAAACTCCCCCAGGCTCTACTGTACAAATAACTAACTTAATCGCTTCTCTGCCCTTTTCAGCTTTGTGTCAGCTTTTTCTATAACGTTCCAAAAACTGTAGGCTTAATTTGTCGAATGGCTTCCGGGCTGGTTCCCACGTTGTCGATTTATTTGTTTTGACGTTTTGAGAGTCATGTCGCTCTCTTCTTTAGAAAGTCTGAAAAACCAGCCCGGAAACCATTCTACAAACGACGCTAACCACAGAAGCCTGCAGACCAAACTGTAGACTTAATTACTCAAATGGAATGTCGGCAACCCATCGTACCTACCTATAGGTCTTGAATGTTGGGCTGCCTGCCTACACATCTTGATATACGGGAAACTTCTATAATATAATTTTAAACCATTGTATTACTCAGTGGCCGTTTTACTGTAAGTGCATTTGTTCAGTTAACCCCCTTAAAAATTGAACTAGTTACACCATATAATTTTATCCTTTTAAAATTTATTATACTATTGATGATTATCGTATAATATACATCTCTTTTACCATTTCATAGTTCATAGTTACAAAACACCAACCCGTAACCCATAGAAAATATTTAAATTTTTCTTGTGTCGCTGACGACTTCACCTAACTTTTTTGGTTCAAGTTTTGATTCTGAACATATCACGTGAGCGATACTCCGTTTGATTTCCATGTGTTAGAGAGAGAGAGGTAGTCGGACGCGTGAAATGGAAGATAGAATACACTCAACATACAGTGTTTAGGTGCACTGCACGAGAAGCCGGAATCAGCCGGAATAATGTCGTGCTACGTCGGCACGGCTACCCGATAATCTGCCAGGGTTTTGCAACTTCGGTTAGGCCACCTGGTGAAAATGTCCAGTACGAGTCATGTTCAGAAGCATGCTCAGATTTCAGAGTTCAAAGTCCACTAATTGTAAATGACGCACAATTTATTGCACAATAGGTGTTAATTAAAATATTACGTAAATGATGGAGTCGTGTTCAGTAAAATATATTAAATAAAATTCAAATAATTTTCAAAATCGTTTCGAAATAAAGAAAAGGGGTCCACCTCGCCCAAAACTACAGCTGATACAAGAGTGTACCTTAAAAAATAAAAAGTTCAAACGTGTGTTTAAAGTAGAACAGTATAAAAAAACTTCGTGGTTGTGTGGGTGTAATAAATTAAACGCATTATTTTGGTTTCCGTGCCTGATTTTTGCCGGTAATCCTAATGAAAGTGTTGAGTGGACAAAGACAGGGGTTACGGATTTGTCACATTTGTCGGCAAAACATAGACGAATGGATTTCCTGTATAAGTAAATGTAAGGTTTTTATTTATTGTGTTATTAAATGCCATAAGTATTTGTTTCTCCTAAAAATATTAAAAATCTTCGCCTGCGGCGCATTTACAACATCGTGAAATGCGCTTCATGTTCTGATATTACCTACATGTTATTAACTTTTTGAACCCCCTTCGTATTTGACCACGAGCCGCCACTGGTATTACTTATATGGAAGAGCCGTTAAAAAATTTAAGGGAAGCGTTTTTGAGGAAATATAGGAAATATGAATGTAGATATTTTCTTTTCGACATTTCTACAGAACTGGATTAAAAGAGTGTGAATTTAAATATTTATCATATTTTGCACGATAGAAGTAGTGATATAGTCTCATATGCATATTTGTCTGTTTATTTGTAGAGTTAAATTTTTATCGGATAATTACACTCTCTGCTTGACACAAAACTAGAACCTGCAACATTTCATCTTTTCGTAATTATAAATTCGCTTTTTCTGTGAAATTAAAATTCGATGGAACTTACCTTTTAATCATACTATGTACATAGGTAGTTGCTGTATTGATTCTCAGACTAGAAAAAAAATCTTTTGATCAATGTGCATACTAATGGAAATTTTTTCGAATGCACTCTACTTGATAACGAATTTTGAAAAGTCGTGTCGATAGGTTTTTTTGCTTGAAAATGGGCTCCAAGACCTTTAAGGACTAAAAAAATTACATTTACAGCATTTTCTTGAAGCTTTTGGATGTAATTAAAGGACTTATGTCCTTTTAGTGTGCTTCAAGCGCTTTTCACAAATGCTTCAAACCTTTTGATGTATTATTTGAGTTATTTTGATGTAATTTAAATCCTTATCTTGTGCACAAAACCCTTTCACGTATGCCTAGGGACTTTAACGACTGGCTTAGGACTCGAAGCCATTTCAGGCATGGCGTCGTCCAGATCTGTCTGTAAGGCCTCTTCTTAGGACACAATTAATTGTTAGTGGAAATAAACATCAAATGGGTTAATATTCTCCAATAAAACAAACGTTTTATTTTCACAAAATTACTTTGAGAATGATTGAATAAATCGAAACAATTGTTAGAGTCTTCTAATTAAAATTTTGTGAAAATAAAACGTTTGTTTTCTTGGAGATTATTATGTCGTTTCACAACTTCTATTGGGTTAATATTCTATGGATTAATAATGTCGACACAGCAGTGTCATTTTCTTGTACAACTTATTATAATTCCAGCATCTTGTGCCTATGTACGTAAAATATTTGCATTAGATGCATCATGTGTTAATCTTTTGTACTTATGTAGTATAACTTTTTTTCTGCGTGTATTAGCACTACTTTGTAAATATTTTTCTAATGTAAATGCAGATTTCCGTTAATAAATTATGACAAAGTCGTGAATGATTTGGAGGTGCAACGGTGCGAAGTGGGTCAGGCTTCTCAACGGTGCATGCCGCCGGTTGAATTTTTAATAAACGTTTGAAAGGTGCATTTTATTTTATTTGTGCACGAGAACTGCCTGCCTTTCGGTACGTGAATGTGCACTATTGGGTAGGTACGATCGACTGGCACCAGCTGATAGCGCCTGGGCCCGTTTGTTTCTTACCCATTCAATCGGTTTTTATGGATTTTCAAATAGCACGTTCCTCCTGCTGGCACTCCACCGCTTTTGCTGTCTCTGCTTGTAAATCAAAGCGATCACCTACCTGTACACGTGTAAACGTGTGTTCACATGCCAATATGCATTAATGCAACGTTCCCGTTTTTTTTATAGCATGTATGCAAAAGATAGGTGCTTTTGAATATTAACACATAAATGAAAAGACACAAAAACTGAAATGTATGACATAACACTCGTAATCCTTTTAGAAATTTCCTTTCTGTATGACATTAAAGTTTTTAATAAATAGTGCCTTATTTTGACCAGATCTCCTCATCTCCGACAATTGGAAACAAAAAACGTAACAGGTGGACACTCTTCCTTCTGAGCTATGACACAAAATTCGTCTCTTTTATGTAATAATAGGTGTTTTTTGTCTGTTCTTTTTTCTTTTTGTAATTTTCTAAATTCTTTCACTATCTGTTGTCATAAAGAAGAGCGAATTTTGTATGGTTTAATGTAAGATTGAATAGATTAAATAATGCCTTACAAAACAAATAACACTTATAAACTAATTATAAATATATCTAAAACTACTTGCCTAATTAACTACCAATTAGGGGCGTTGGTAATGGCAGAGACTTTAATCGGGCATTAGGGTGAGTGATAGCGGTAACCCGCTACACCCCCCTAACCCTTCTAACTCGCTTGCTTGACCTTTCTCACCTCTACTCTTTACTACAACTGTCCAAACTAATTCTTTTATACTGACCCACATAGTGCTTTTTACCCCCAAACGGAACTTTGCAAGTTGGTCACGGCCCACTTTTGCTGTGCAATTATATCGCATTTCCGTGTGGCGGTTCCTTGTTCTGTAAAATCAACACGTTGCATATTTAAATGAAAACAAATATAATTAATGAAATGAAGAACAATAAGGAAAATATTATTTTGGAAAAATATGAGCACTCTGTGACAAAATCCATTTGTCGAAATTTGTCATCAGAAATTGTTGGAATCGTCTGTGTTACGGTATATTAATTACGATCGGTTTTATTAAAAACTTGTGTGTATATTTATGAAAATAATTATTCAAATATATTTAAAATAGAATGCGAAAAGGAACAGAAAATACAAGTACAATGTCGAAACTTCATTTCGATTTAGTTTTCAGAAAAATTCTGACAGTGTGGATCGTGGATGTAATGATGAAGGATATGAGTATTAAAAAATGTTGAAACAGGACAATTGGTGTCCTAACTTCAACTTTACGCCAAAGTAATATTGTACAGCCAGTTTATGATGTTTCCTTTAAAGATGACACGAACTTTTGTAAAAACTTTAAATTTAAAATATCGTAACTATATAATTCACAAGTAACTTATATGTACGACTGAATGGTAAACTATAATAACAATATATCGTAAAAACAAAAGAGAAGTGAATGAATTAAAACTAAATGATAACGTGTCTGTTGACTAACTGAAGAATGACTGAACTAATAACCGTTCATTACTGAATTGTTAGTGTCTGAATGCTAACTGAAAACTGACTGAAAAATTGAATATGAAAGTGAAAATGCACAAAGAGGGGTGACAATACAAAGAGATAAGAAAACAAGTAAGATGACTTAAGATGATAATATAACAATACCTGGCAACTATTAATATAAATTTGGAAAATACAGGCCTAATGGGGTTTTGCCTTCCTGCTCTTTTCAACGTATCTACTGAAGATGTCTCCCGCAGTTAGAGACGAAACGTCTAGAAATCTCCAAAATAATGAACCACTGCCAATCAGCCCGGAAAATACTACTCCATTAGAAATTTTTGTATATCGTATCTAACATTTAACGCATGGGAAGAAATTGGTTTACTATGGCGAGATATGGTAAGCCTTCACCAAGACAATAGTGTTAATCAATCACTACGTCCAGTTCTTGTCTTGTCGTTAAAATTAAGATCAAAAAGTAATTCTTTATATTTTGTGCAATTCTTGTCTTTATTTAAGAGTTTTCTTGACTCAAATATATCGAGACTCTTGATCTTAAAAATTCTCAATGTAATTTTCCTGACCTTATGTCGGTATTCAAATCAGTGTTGTTGTTTTGAATCAAGAAAAGGTCAAGACAAAAATTCATGAAAATCAAGAATCTCGTGAAGCCTTAGGAAGCGCTCACATCAGTTTTAAAGGTAAATAAAAAAAGTGGAAAGTTTCTTCTTGTCTTGATTTTTTTTTTAATTTAAGACAAAATAACGTGTGAAAATCGGGACAAGATCACGTAATCATGTTCAGAAATGTTCAGATCAAGAAATTTTGTCAAGCATCTCAACATCTTTTAGTCAAAGAAGATCGAGTGATGATCAAGAAATTGGGCAGAATATAATGGTCTTAATTTTCACAAGACAAGAACTGGACTCTTGTGTTGATGAAACTTTACCATCTCTCTCGTCATAGCAAACCAATTTCTTTCCATGAGTAATAGGTGTTGGATACGATATAGAAGTTCTGTTTCAGGCAGGTAAAGGTACTTAGGCAAAACTATGTCGCATAGTGTCCCAAGATGGTCATAACGTTTGTATGATTCGTAATTTAATGTCATTAAGCGAACAAAAATAAATGAACATGTGATGTTATTAGTTCCTAAGTCAATTTGCTTTGTTCCTCTAAAATATTGAGCCATTATCATCCTCTTATGGTTGACCACTTCGTCTTCGTTCTTCATTTTCAAAACACAAGTCTCGACTACGATCTTTCTTTAAGAACTAAGTTATACTGGAAAGTGTGTTGGTCAGAGTAAATTTTGATTTGCAAGTTAGTGACGCTGGATTTACAATGACTTAGTGTAGATTGGAATGAAAATATCGCAAAAAATTTTGTTTTTCAAGTTTTATTTAAGTATTACTTTAAAATCTGTCAAAATTAAGCTTAAGAGAACAGTAACTGTTGTCACTGTAGAGCATTATGTTGTTTTCACTTAGGTAACCAAAATATATGTAAAAATGTTAAAATTTCCTTTACTTGCAAACACTATGATAAATATACATATGTGGTAAAAATTTACATATTATACATGTACTTGTCAAATCCACTTTTAATACCATAGAAGGGTGCGTTTTAATGTTGATAAAAATATTTTCTCGTATATATTCACGACAGAACGTTCTTAAGATTTGGTCCAACGAGCCGGATAAAGACGTAACCTGGTGCTTCCAGTTCGTGATGCACTTATATTTTCTAGTGCTAGTGCTGCCACTATACTAAATATATAGGTATATACGTAGTTGGTCTCATGTACATGTTCACATATTGTACGTGTTCTGCCGTTGTTGAAAAGCCCCGACATATGGTAGTACTACTACGTACGTACGTACATACGTCTTGCGTTGCCCGATGCAATTTCGAAGAAAAGTGCTTCGGTCGGTAGTTCCGTGTCAGCGGGTAATAAAAACGAGTTCCTTTCGTCGTGCTTGCACTGATCTTAATGTATTCATACATGTAAAGCTCCTTCGGAAATATCGACGAGCTTGAACAACAGTTCTCGAAACACGAAAAGACGACGTCGTCGACGACTCGACGTCGGAAACCGTCTGAACTTATGGCGTTTGCAGGACATGCAATGAACCGATGAATAGAACGCGAACGTTAGACCCGTCAAACCTGGAACAGGAAAAAAACCCATCATCGTTTCTTTCCGATCCATGTTGCAATAAAAAAGGCACTTTTTACTATGCATGAACTTCTGTCTGTTGATACCTATGTCATGATTAAGATTTTTTATGTTGGACATTGTTATTCATATTAGGCATGCTTCTGTTTTCTTACTAATTTGTGTTACCGTATAAACTGAATATGACACGAATCTTATCCAATAAGTTTTCATCAAATAAGCTAAGCTCTTCAGAATTTATTGTTAATCATTAATTTTTGTCAATTATAGGTATAAATGCTTTTGGGACAGGTCATTTAAGTAAGTAGAGGTAGTGCTTTGTGCACAAAACCATGGAATTCAATTTTGTAAAGCTTTCTTTGGCTCTTTTTTATATTGCTTTAATTTTACTTTCGTTTCGTTCAGTTTGTCAACTATAATTTCGGTTTCTACATTTAAAGATTTGTGTCTTAGCGATTCCAAGACTTTTTTTTTAAAGAAATTTCTAACTAGAATTTTTGACGAATGTTTGTATATAATTAGAATAAAATTATTTTGAAAAGGAGGGTGAGCAGTTATTAAAAAAATAGAACACTCAGAAAGAAATGTTAGGAATGGTTTTATTTAGGGGTTCATCCCATAAGATACAATAAGTGGTAGATTTTTCTAAGGATTCTCTATGATCTACTTTTCTTCTAAAATGATCAGTTTGTATTCATTTTCGTATCAATTCAACGTAGGTAAATGGCCTAATGGTGGCCAAAATAATAAGACACCTTGCATAATTTTAGATTTTGAAATTATATATATATATACAGGACTACAGGAAATTCGATAAATTGTCTTGGAGGAGTTAAAATAGAGCTCATTTACGATCGATTTTGTCATGTGATACTCAAATCGAAAATAGTAAATTTTTGAGATAGGTACCTAATTGAGATACTAAGGTAAAAAAACTAATGTTGCGTTTTGTGACGGTTAGTTTTTTTCTATTGTACAGCTGTACCACATTGACAATTATTACTCGAAGGACCAATGCACTCGATTGTATGATAAAATGATTAACAATATAAAATAACCATATTTAATTATTGTTTGGTCTGCAGGCTTCCGTGGTGGCGGCGTTTGTCGAATGGTTTCCGGGCTGGTTTCTATACTGTCGGTTTATTTGTTTTGACATTTCGAGAGTCATGTCGCTCTCTTTTTCAGAAGGTCTGAAGCAAAACAATTTTATTTAATTTACATGTGCACACTAAATTTAAATTTTACAAAACTTGCACAAAAATATATTTAAAAACGATGAAAAAATATGTTAAACTTACTACTATGTCTTCGAGATAATTTCGATGAGATGGATAAATTGATTCTCTGTTAAATGATGATCGTAGGCTTTCACGGCCGGCGTTCGTACAGTAACCAAGTATTTTCCGGGTTGTTATGCCGTGGTCCTGTCTTCCTCCTTTACTAAGTCTCAGCAGAAGAAGCAGCAGGAGCAGCAGTAAAAGAGGAACACAGGACCACGGCATAACAACCCGGAAAATACTTGGTTACCATATGATTCTCCGTTACTTACTAAAATTTCTTAACATCTAACTTCTTACCTCTACTCATAATACTAAGATAACCAATTAAAAGGTCTACGCAACGTGACTTTCGTCAGGGTGATGATTATAACCAACCCTGGGAATACCAGAAGAAAACTTTTGCTTACCTAGATGACAATAGCATCGGATCAGAAAAAATGTTAATGATGTTTGCTGAGGGCAGTTTCTTAAAATAGATGTTTCTCAAAATAGATATTTACAGTATTATTTACAGCCATTGGTTGTGAATCACACAAACAAAATAAAATGAAAATATGAAAAAGGCAATGTTATAAAAATGTAAACAGCTAATAAAAACAATTCGCAGCTGCAGGCGCGACTACCGATTTCTAGAAAAGATCTCTAATAGCTTTTGATTGTATTTTACTATTACGGTTGTAAAAATGAGAGTAACTTTAAACCATTTTTAGATAGCTACAACTGAACTATGGTCTATGAACTAGGTCTTAATTTAGTTAACTTTAATATTGAGTTTTTCGATTGTATTATGTCCACTAATTTTGTTCTTTTTATAATTAAATCATTATAGCACTTATCTTAAAATTGCCCTTACCCCCTTGGCAACTAAATTGTCCCTCTTGCTGAGCGTAGGCCCCAGCTAGGGAAACAGTGGTGTATAGTAAAGGCAATCAGAACTGGCAAAGTCCCCAATAAATCGTCTGTGAGAAGTGATGTATCTTTTTTCTCGTTCTTACTTGGGCATAACCAGTCTTTGCCACGTTTTGAACACACCCTTATCAGAAGAAATTGCGAAATCCGGGCTTGTTGGTCGTGATCTAGGATTGTTTCTCCTTCGGTGAGAACACCGAAGAAGTTTCCTATCCGACGTTTCGCCAACAACTGTTTTGGCATCCTCAGGGAATGTAGCGTGGGCGTAATGTTCATTGCTGCGGTTGTACTGACACTTCGGTGTTCTCACCTAGACCACGGCCAACAAGCACGGATTTCACAATTTCTTCTAATAACGCCGGCCGTGAAAGCCTAAGTCTTTTCAACACCCTTACCACCTCCCTTACTGAGTTAAGAAATATTACGAATCATACAGACAAAGTAGCAATAGTTAACCGAGCAAGCATTTGTTGCAATTACTATACTATGTACTTGTCTTTCTAAACTTACTGCATTTTCAATGACGTTTGTCGTGTCTTACAGAAGGAATTGTCTCGACTATCTCTATACTCTAAATTAGTAAGATGAAAGAAGAAAGAAGATGTGACGGTTTATTGGGGTTTACGCCAGTTGTAATCGTCTGTACTATAGACAGAATATTCCATTTTGTCTGGACATGTATAAAACATAATATCAAATAACTACATCAAAGAAAATTCCGTACAAACAAGTAAAATTCCATGACAACCATTTTATGGAAAAATAGGGCCAAGTGGTATTTTTAAAGGAACTATCTGGTAAACTTAGCTCTGTACAAAATTTCATAACTTCTTACGAACAATCATGACATTTGGCTTTATTCTTTTTAGGTCCTGCCCTGACGCAAAAAGTGCAGTCTCTGTTTGTTGAATCGTGGCTTCAAAATGTCTTTTATTGTCTTTTTTGTCTATCTGAAAGCTGGTACTCACTCCTTTGCGGTATTGTTTTAGATTGTTTGTAGCCACACTTGATAGAAATAAGTTCAACTATTTTTAGGATGTAAAATTCAAATTGTTTTAGTCGTCCTTTGCACTTTACACTTTACAATTGTGGTGTTCCGTATTGTGTTGAGTTCTTTTAAATTACAACTTAATATAGTCCAGGGGATTATTTGATAGTTGTTTGATTAATAGATGAATGTTGAATAAATTTTTACGCTTTATTTGATAGATAAAATATATTTATACCAAGTATGTACGGAATCCTGAACCTACGAAAAAAATGAATTTGTTTAAAGGACACTGCATAGGTATGTGTTAAAAAAAATGTTGATAGTGAATAGCGCCTCCTTTTTATTTTGTAATTTATTGGATAGCTAGAATTTACATTTTCTATCCTGCAACTATTTACTTAATTAATTGTTGTAGGCGTTACTTGTTGAATTATAATTTTATTAATCACTACAATTGTTTCGCCAAACATTGGCTTCTTCAGGTGAAGATGAGTCTAATAAGTCTTATTAGACTCATCTTCACCAATGTTTGGCGAAACAATTGTAGTGATTAATAAAATTATAATTGAAACTTTTTATCGTTTTATTCGCTTTCTATTTTAATTATTTACTTATTAACTTTGGTGATCAATATATTTTTTGGAAAAGTTGTTTGTTGATATCTTTAGATCCTCTTGATAATCTCAAGATAGATATATTTGTTGAATTGCTGATAATGTACCTGCTTGATAAATAATTGTTAGATTGGGTAGATAAATTATGCTTGATGTTGCTCGTTATTAGAAGATATTAGAACTTGATAATGTCCTGTAGTAAAGTTTAATGGAATTTATGGAGAGTTTATGGGGGGTACAATGAGAACAGGACTCCAGGGATTGTTGAAATTGGCAAAGGAACTGAAGATGACAATATACCAATAACGAATTTTCCATGAAAGTATTGAATCATTTAAAGGTAAATAACCCTTGAAAGAAGTTTTACAATCTGTATGACAAGGGCGTTTGGACCATAGTTTTACCAAGACAAGATTCTTAATCTCAACGTCTAAATATTGTTTTCACATGAAAATAAAGATTAAGAAAGTAATTTTTCTTGTCTAGTGCAACTTATTGGTCATAATTTCTTATCCTAATTTAAGAGTCTCGATATTTCTCAACACAGTATCTTAGCCTGGGAAAGAATACTGTGTTTTAATATACAATCTTGCATGTCCTACATTTCTACAACATGCTATCTTAGAAGACCTTCCCCTACCCTACTGCCCGACTGCTTTCCTACCACCTTAATGCAGTTGTGGTGGGAACGAGACACCCTGATTTTTTTTTTCAGGTTCCCTAACACCCTACATTTTGTAGATATAATAATACATCGTACTTTTCAAATTGAGGATTAAATCGTTTTGTTTTGTTCTTTAATATAACGGAAACTAGATAGCTACACAATGTAACATTTTCTTTTCTTTTGCAGTAGAAAATGAATTTCTCGTCACGTAACATCTGCTAGCTGAGCTAGCTGACCCCTTGTTTCGAAAGAAATTAATTAACTGGAATTCACGACCGGCGCTTGTTTTCAAATATTTAAGAGGAAACTAAAAATTAAAAGAAAACAAACCTACGAACTCTGCCATGAATACTAAATGTCTCAACAGTTACAAAGCATTTTGATTCCTACTTCCCTAATTAATTAAATTTATATTACAGAAATACAAATAGACTATATCCCAAATGTAACTGGAGTCTTTTTTTTAATTTCTTTTTATATATTAGTTAGACTAACCTTTCTTATTCTTGTTTTTGTTAAATTAAATTTTGTAATCATGCAAAGTTGGATTTTCGTGTTTAGTTATTCGTAACCATAAACGTTCGAGCTTGAACAAGCTTACTTAATCAATTTTTTGCTGGAAGTGTATTTTTGCTGGAAACTTCTTAAGACTTTGATTAATAAATGAAATCCAGATTAATTTAGCACCCTACACCTGCACTAGTATTAGTAGTAGGTAGGTGTAGCAGTGGCAGAAGGGGATACTTCTGAAAATTAAAAGAAAACAGATGAAGCGAGAGCGATGGCTTGCCCCGTTGTTTCTTATGCATACAAAACAGTGTTTCAACAGCTACAAGAAATAATCCTTCAACTTATAATGACTAAGTTTATGTAAACAAAAGTTTCCCGTTGCGCGATGACTCTCTATCGCTAATGGAACTTTCTTATTAATATCGTGAAAAAGTGTCAGGCGAACAAGAATATCAGTAACAACAACAACAACATCTACTACCACTCCTACTTACTCCGTTTGGTTAACGGTTTGTCACGTAAGTGCGTTACTATGAAATTATCCGGATATAACCCTTCTTTGTTCAAGTATTTATTCTGTTAATGTGAAATATGTAGAAGTTTTGATAAAGGGGTGTAAGCTTATTTTAGGTACCTACTCATTTAAAAAAAAAACTTGTTATCTTGTTAGAGTAAGAAAGTTTTACTAGGATGTTTAGAACGCTGCAAGATAAATGGTTTCTTGTTTGTATTGTATAATAAACTCTCTAACTTCTCGTATATGATTTTAACAAAGAGTATCGGTGGCTCTTGACTGAGAAAGGTAACGAAATTGTACTACTTTGATTATTTAATCAATACAGCTGCAAATTTAAGTAGACAATCTGTACATAGTGATAAAATTAAAGAAACCCATATTGGAAATAATTTTCCTAACAGACTTTTCCGGTTCTATAAGGGCCCACTTTTTGACGTATTTCAAGCTAGCACGACAAAGCTATTTTTCCGATTTCTGACTTGCACTATAATTTGTCGCTAATTTGTGACCAAATCCAAAAATTTGTCGCTCGTGCCGTTTAGCCATGGTATGCTAGTTTGATATCAAGCTAGCACTGCACATAGCCTATATCGAAAAGGAAATGTAGGATTTTACTGTAAAGACCTAGCGACAAATTCGTTGAATATGTTATCTTTCAGCGATAAATTAGCAACAAATTAAGGCCTTTACAGTAAAATCCTACATTTCCTTTTCGAGATATGCCATATGTAGTGCTAGCTTGATATCAAACTAGCATACCAGCTGATTATGGCTAAACGACACGAGCGACAAATTTTTGGATTTGGTAACAAATTAGCGACAAATTATAGTGCAAGTCAGAAATCGGAAAAATAACTTTGTCGTGCTAGCTTGCAATACGTCACTTTTTGTAGCACCTAGATTATTATTCGGTTTTACAAAAGTTGGATTTACAAAAAAAAATTATAAAGAAATGTTAGTCATAGTTTTCGTCATATTTATCTTGTTGATAATTTGAAAATATTTTTGTAAAACTGTACATTTAGATATCGATAAAAATAACTTCAACTTTTTTATTTCTACTCCGTAAGTCGTCATCTTCTTCGTCCCTACTATATCCCCAAATACATTTTTTGTGTTGTAGAATGTTCTATGACTCTTCATTCTCCACTATTTATCGATTTTCTAGAAACTTTCCATCTTCAACAATGTAACAAACTTAAACAATTCTTAAAAATGTAAAAAGTTTAATATGTCAGCATCCCCACAAATCGTCTATAACTGTGAAACTACGAAAGTTATTGAATAATAAATTAAACCTGGAAAAAATGTATTTTTCTATTGTGAGATGTACCTATAGGTTCAGAAATATTTTATAAAATTGCTTATGAGTTGGAAATCAAAACAGTGCTAACGTTCCTAACCCATCCTTTACCCCCATTCCCTGCCGCCTTCTCCACCGCTTCTTCTACGGTGTATGGCTATACTATTGTTCTCTTTTCGTATTTTTTTATTAATCTAATTTCCCACCCTTACCTTAGTTCACTCTTTCTGTTCACACCATTCACATGCCCGAATCACTTCAATTAGTTGTACTATACAATGACCTGAACTAAATATATTCTTGTCAGTTCCTGTCGAATATTCGTGTTTTCAATTCTGTTTAATTTTGTGAGTCCTTCAACTCCTCCCAATTTTTCATTTTCATTAAATGAACTTTGTGGAAACGCTTCTCTTTGCTTGGTAAAGTTTCTAATTGCTTAGCCGTTAATGTTTGTCTTTTGGTATGTGGTTCTTACTATTACGGGATGAATTTCAAATAAAACACACTTTGCAATGTCACTTAATTTTATTTCTTACCACTGGACCGGTTTCGACTTACAAAGTCATTATCAACAGTGCTTGCTAATGTTACTTAGATCTAATTTATACCTACAATGCCTACCACTTAAAGAGAGGGAGGGTTAGTTGTTCCTTTTTGGATAACACATTTGAACAGTGGAGTGTATTTGATGTCAATCTGGTCATTTAATAAATTAACATTATCTAATTTATTATATTTAAAGATTTCTAAAGACTCTAGCATGTCTAGTTTTTTACCTTTATTTTGATAATGTATAGGTGTTATAACATTGTCAAATAAATGATTATTTTCAGTAATGTGTTCCGCAAATGTCGAGGAACCATTTTTTAGTCTAATTGCTCTTTCGTGGTCTTTTAGCCTTGTTTTAAATTTTCTACCAGTTTGACCCAAATACACACCATTACAAGACTTACATTCTAGTTTATATACTCCGGATTTGTCCATTTTTTCTATCTTGTCTTTAGTGTTAAATAATAGATTGCTTAATTTTGCATGCGGCTTAAAAGCTATTCTCATATTGACTAAATCTTTTTTTATTATATTTGCGATGTTATCTGTAATATTCCCAAAATATGTTAATGTCCTATATTGTACATTCTTATCTCTTATCCTAGGGTACACTCTACCTATTGCTTGTTTATACAATTTTTTATTTAGTAATTTATCTATCAGTTTATCATTATAACCATTATTCTTCGCTATTTCTTTAATTACACCAATTTCTTTAATCAAGGCTGTTTTTGATAGTGGGATGGTAATTGCTCTATGTATCATAGAATTAAATGCTGCTAACTTATGGCTTGTTGGGTTTTTAGATGTGTTATGTATTACAGTATCCGTATGTGTCGGTTTCCTAAAGATATCAAATTCTATCTTGTTATTTAATCTCGTTAATTTTAAATCTAAGAATATGATACTGTTGTCTTTTTCTAATTCTACCGTGAATTTAATTTTATTGTGCAAAGAATTTAAATAATTTAAGAAATTATCTATTTGTCTGTTTGAGCCTTTAAATCCTACAATAACATCATCAACATATCTCCACCAAAAGGTAATTAGTTTTGCATTCTTGGAATTTAGTATCTTATCTTCTAAATTAGACATGAATATATCCGCTAATAGAGGGCTTATTGGATTTCCCATTGCAAGGCCATTCTTTTGTTCGTAGAAGGTATTATTGAAGCGGCAGTAATTTTGTTCCAAAACTAGTTCTAAGTATGCTAAAATTTCCTGTTTTATACCAGGAATTATTCTTTTTTCATCAAGTAAGGACGAAATAATACAGATACATTCTTTTGGTGGTATATTGGAGAACATATTAGTAACATCAAAGGAAACCAATCTTTCATTATTCCGTAAAACTATGTCTTTTAAATTATTGACTAGTACCACTGAGTTTTTAACACTATGTTTACTTTTCCACTGCAATGTATTTCTGATGATTTTGTTTAATTGTTTAGACAGGGCATAGGCTGGAGCATTATATGACTACATATTATATGACTACATAAACAAGTAAAACTACATAAACAAGACCAGCCAATAAGACCTGTGGTATCATATATTAATGCTCCAGCCTATGCCCTGTCTAAACAATTAAACAAAATCATCAGAAATACATTGCAGTGGAAAAGTAAACATAGTGTTAAAAACTCAGTGGTACTAGTCAATAATTTAAAAGACATAGTTTTACGGAATAATGAAAGATTGGTTTCCTTTGATGTTACTAATATGTTCTCCAATATACCACCAAAAGAATGTATCTGTATTATTTCGTCCTTACTTGATGAAAAAAGAATAATTCCTGGTATAAAACAGGAAATTTTAGCATACTTAGAACTAGTTTTGGAACAAAATTACTGCCGCTTCAATAATACCTTCTACGAACAAAAGAATGGCCTTGCAATGGGAAATCCAATAAGCCCTCTATTAGCGGATATATTCATGTCTAATTTAGAAGATAAGATACTAAATTCCAAGAATGCAAAACTAATTACCTTTTGGTGGAGATATGTTGATGATGTTATTGTAGGATTTAAAGGCTCAAACAGACAAATAGATAATTTCTTAAATTATTTAAATTCTTTGCACAATAAAATTAAATTCACGGTAGAATTAGAAAAAGACAACAGTATCATATTCTTAGATTTAAAATTAACGAGATTAAATAACAAGATAGAATTTGATATCTTTAGGAAACCGACACATACGGATACTGTAATACATAACACATCTAAAAACCCAACAAGCCATAAGTTAGCAGCATTTAATTCTATGATACATAGAGCAATTACCATCCCACTATCAAAAACAGCCTTGATTAAAGAAATTGGTGTAATTAAAGAAATAGCGAAGAATAATGGTTATAATGATAAACTGATAGATAAATTACTAAATAAAAAATTGTATAAACAAGCAATAGGTAGAGTGTACCCTAGGATAAGAGATAAGAATGTACAATATAGGACATTAACATATTTTGGGAATATTACAGATAACATCGCAAATATAATAAAAAAAGATTTAGTCAATATGAGAATAGCTTTTAAGCCGCATGCAAAATTAAGCAATCTATTATTTAACACTAAAGACAAGATAGAAAAAATGGACAAATCCGGAGTATATAAACTAGAATGTAAGTCTTGTAATGGTGTGTATTTGGGTCAAACTGGTAGAAAATTTAAAACAAGGCTAAAAGACCACGAAAGAGCAATTAGACTAAAAAATGGTTCCTCGACATTTGCGGAACACATTACTGAAAATAATCATTTATTTGACAATGTTATAACACCTATACATTATCAAAATAAAGGTAAAAAACTAGACATGCTAGAGTTTTTTAAAAAAAGTTCTTACTATTGTTCTTCATTAAAAGTGTTCAACGTAGTTACTGTTTCGATTCCCTGACCTGCCCCGTAGAACTGAAACTTTCTTTTTAATAATAATTGTTTATTCTTTTTGAATAATTACTAGAATCTGTAATAAAATGTCAACCTCCTGAATCAGAATTCAATTTCTACCATAGTCCACATGACAAAGAACATCAATTCTCTATTGGTCTTATCTATTTTATAAATCATGATGTTACGTTGTATTATTTTCTTAATGTGAAACATTTAATACTGTGACGTGTTCGGTCACGGAAAACACAATTAACAAAACAAAACAACGAATTTATTTAATTACTAAAGTTAATTTGACTACACTACAGTTATAAACAAGTCTACACAATTTATTTCACTAAAAGTCTATTTCCCCGCTCGCCTCTGGTACAAACACTCGCTATACCATAGACACTATGACTTCGCTCGGTATGAATTCTATCGGCCGTGTTGCCTATCGATCGCTTCGCTTCCAAACATCAGCTGTTCACTGTCAACTAACTCGATGTGTGCCGCGTCCGCCTTTTATAGTCTGTTCAGCCTTTTTCTAGGGAATTCTACAGCCGTCTAGTAATTCAATTGTTTTCCCATTGATCGTTGCTGGTGTTTTCTAGATGTTTCGGGAAATCCGGGAATATTCCTTATGTATTCAGGGAAGATGTTAGTTAATTATGCTCACACCAACTTGATTGGCAAGTACTCGTAACAATACTTTGCCTTTATTTTCTTTAAATATCTCTTTGTGCCTTCCTTATTTTATTAGTATGTTACTATACGCCCTTAGATACTTATTACGTACGTACGTATCTGTGGCAGCGTCACGATGCATTTTGATGGTTGCAGTATTTCATAGTAGTTACGGGGGTGTATATGAGCTTTTACCTGCATTCGTGTATTGTGTATTTTCGTGTGAGCTCACCTTTGTATACGTACCTACTTACATAAACTTGGGGATGTGCACCTAGTATGATGTGAAGCGCGCATTATTATTCATTTCCTAGGCGCCCGGGGATCACAAAAGCCGAAAGGGCTGCTGTTTATATTTTCATAACCTTCCATATTTATATCTATCTTGGTTTTCTTTTTTAAACCTTCCAACGGTTACAACAAATATTCCAAAGGAATAGTAGGAGGAGAACAAAGTGGAGGTCTAATAAATAAGGTACAACAAGGTTTCATTATTTATTTTTGTTTTATTTATTTGAGAAATGAAGAGGATGAAATTGGCCAAACCGGCTTCAGAAAATTATCTACCTTTTTGTATATTTTAAATAAATGGTGTGATGCAATAAATAACCAGAGACCATACACTAATGTCCAAAAACTTGACTCGACAATTTTGGAATAAAAAAAAAAATGTGCCCGAAATGTGCTATTGTGTGCTACGTAAAAAAAATAATTCCAAAAACTTAACTTTTATGACTAGGTCCTTTTTATGATGTTTAGTTAGCTCCACAACATCACTTCATAAAAATCAAAATTGTGTTGTAATGTGCTTTTTATATTTAATGATAGTTTTCTATTAGTGTAGGGAATAAACTTTTCATATGGTACCGTTTTAGTGTTATCACAACACATAAACAAAGAGACTGAAAGTTTGGCTCATTTATGTATATATATCTTAGAATAGAAGATTAGTAATTATTAAGTAATAAATATATATTCTTATAAAACAATATGAAAATATTTATGTAGTCAAGTCATTTCCCCATTCTCGTCAAAGTAAAATTTCCATTTTTCTTCGTAATAACATTAGTAGTAGAGAAAGTATTAATGAAGACAGCATTTTATGGAAAATCTAAACTTTTTATTCAAATATTTTTTTTACACATTGGCACATAACAGCACATTGCGAGCACATTACAGCACTATATGTTTAGTTTTGATAAAGTGATTTTCTGGAGCTAACTAAATATCATAAAAAGGATGTCTCAATAAAAATTCAGTTTTTCACCCACCTAAATATTGTTTTTTTAATGGCACATGGTAGCACATCTTGAACACATTTCAACACAATTGGTTTGGTTTTAATGAAGTGATGTTGTGGAGCTAACTAAACATCATAAAAAGAACCTAGGTATAAAAGTTAAGTTTTTTGAATAATTTTTTTTTACGTAAGTAGCACATAATAGCACATTTCAGGCACATTTTGGCACATATTTTTTTTTTCTTTTAAATTCCAAAATTGTTGAGTCAACTTTTTGGACATTATACACTGGAGCACCTACAACAGACAGGCAGTAGATGCCATGTGTTGAGAGTTGCTACTCCTACTATTAATTTGATAGTCGAGATGGTGGTGAGGCTAATCTCTTGGCGAAACATTTTAAAAAATTTATAATTAGAAAAGAAAACGCTTGGTTTTTTCTGTTTCACTTATATTTATTATTACTCTGACATATGTTTCGGCTATAATGCCATTATTCCATTATGCCATTATAGCCGAAACATATGTCAGAGTAATAATAAATATAAGTGAAACAGAAAAAACCAAGCGTTTTCTTTTCTAATTATAAATTTATTAGTTTGAGATTGAATGTTATGTTGGTGGTTTTGATAAAATGCTGACCATATTCTGTTTTGATTGTTTATTATAAAGAGAGACTCAAAGCATGGAAGATTAAATGATGCAGGGCTGTAGTCCAAAAATTTAGGTATCACTATATAGAATAAATAGTTACTACCTTTCCTCCCCTGAGAGCAGGGTTGGAAAAAAAACAGTTTTTTATTAAATTTATGAAACAAACAGTTCAAAATGTTTAAAACATGTGTTCATATCTTTTAAACATTTGTTTTTTTCGTTTAATTTGAACATATGTTTTAAACATTTTAAACTAGTTTTAAACAAGTATATTTTTTTATCATGTGAGGGAAATTCAACCGACCTGCTGTTCGGACCTATTGTCTCCATACGGGTAAGACAAAACGTTCATTGAACAAAGAAATTGTTTGTCAGCATTTTTTTTATTAATGCCGCATAAGCTAAAACGCGTAATTGGAACGTATGGTATATATTTTTTCAACCACGTCTATTTGAAAATATCTCCTGCTTCTCTGAAAATTGTTCTAATCTAAATGAATTCTCAAAGGCCTTTGAACAGAGTATAATAGCACCCTCGAATGCCTTAAATTGCATATATATAGGACTTTTTTTATGAAGATTGCAAAAATGATTAAAGGTGTTTGTACGAGTTTTTTTATACCAAGCTGTATTTTTCAAGAGACAATGCCGCCGTTTGACGATTGTATGTTTGACGGTATGTCCGTATTTTTATAACTTACAATTAGTCTGAAGCTCCTAAGTACAGACGGCCGCTGAATTGATTTATTGATTGCATCCACACGTCCACTGCACCACACATTTTGGAACTAAAGTCGTTTAAAAGCATTTCATGAAAAATGTCGTTTTCTGTATTCCACAAACATGAATTTAACAAATTTAAACAGAAATTGATTATTATTTAGCTTAATTTAGAATTTATTTTTTACTTTTCTTTTTATTTTATTTTTGTTTATGTTAACAATTAGTATGTATTATATGTATATGTATAATAAATGAGTTTTTTCTTAGTGAATTATGTTTTCCTCATTTTATACCCATAACCAATATTTTTCTCTAGCTGAACGAATTTAATGAATGTTTCACATGCTTTTTTTTTGTTTTGAACACAGTTTAAAATACTGTTAAAAACACTTTAATTTAAAATATGTTTTATTTAGATTGTGTTTTAAACGGTGTTTAAAACAGGTGTTTTAAACATGCCAACCCTGCCTGAGAGGCTTCACTTTCCTTACCTATGATAAAACTTTATGATCCATCCCTATTTTTCAGTATGTCTGTGGACTACACAAAAAGAAGTCTTGCCTACGTGCCTCTGTCTATAGTATAGTGGATATGCATAGGTTCGTTTTATGAAGATATTATTCCTAATTTATTTTGTTCTATAACCCATTGAACAGGCATCGTGCCATTTAAAATGGAAATTATATAGGTATAATGGTTACGGGTAGTTTGCTATTAGTATCACAGTGTCGTATAGGAGGAAGAATTGTGGCCTCGTATATCTTCTGGGGGCGGTCATATGTCGACATTGTTCACTATATTTACGATCTTTAATGAAGTAAACATATGTCCTGTTAAACACAAAAATATAGGTACGAGTAAACCAGCCCACGTGTCATTTGCATAGTGATTAAGTCATTTTATTTTATTTTATTTTGTTTGTTCGGATAAAAGGAATATTCACACAATATTTAGATACCCATCATATAGACGATGATTTCGTTTGGAAAGCTCGTGAATAAATAAACACTAAAACAGCGTCTAGTATTTTTGTTTAATGTTCAGTTTTAAATTTTAATCTGTTCCAAAAATGCTCTTGAATAATTCAAGGGAAAAAATTCACGCATTGTAAAGTGACGGAAAGTGTTTGAAATAAAATATTCTAGTTTAATATTAACACAGCATTTTACGAAAAACAAAAAACAGACTGAAATGGTTTTAATAGCTAAACAGTGTTAGTTATTTGTAAATGTAAAATAACATTTTCAAAATTAAAGAATCTTGAATGTCCTAACGACGTTCATAAATTATGAGAACATTTTTCATACATTTTGAACCCCTCTCTTCCCCCAAAGGTTTTCGTAATTTCTAGACGATCTATTTAAAAAGAAAATTATGTAAATACACCACAGGCATTTTTAAGTTTGTTTCAATTAAATGCAATATGAATAGTTCCACTTATGTTACATTTTTTGTAAAGTTCGTTGGATATCGATAACCTAATTTCTTTCGTATTGTTTCTAAAGTTTTATTTTTCCCAAAAACTGTGATTTTATTAAAAGCATGATGATGCGTTGGCGTACGTAATCTGCAAATCAACTTTTTTTATTATATAAAAAAGAAGAAAGGAAGTAAAGTAGACAGAGGCTGTTACTGGTTGAAGTTTGCTTTATGTAAAATGTTTCAAAAGGCTTTGCAATTCAGCTTAGGGCGAAATTTAGGGAAGTCAGAAAATCAGGACTTTGTCACGTAGCGCAGTTTACCCAAAAGATGTCGACGCTCGCTCGCGATATATCCTATGCCCAGGCAGGCTGCTTTGCTCTGCCTCAGATCTGCTCTGCTCCGCTTCGTGTCGTTGATAAAATGCGAAATTGTTGTTTTAACGTTGGACGACGTCGCTGTTTTATAATCGTCTCAAAAATACTTTAATCTCACATTCAAAGCTCGCCCTCTCCGATTTAAACACTAACTGGCTTTAGGGTGTCTTTTCGTAAAAGAATTCTTTTTACATGTCTTCAGCTTACATTTCGGCGTTTTTATATTTTTTGTTTTAATCTTCCTCCTTTCAGAAAGTCGTGAAAGATAGAATTTCAATTTTGTTTTCGAATCGTTGACATTTATTATACGTATATATGAGCCTACTTATACTCAAACTAATTCATCCACCAATTTATCACATCATTTAACTACTTTATAAAATATTTACTGAGACTTAGAAAAAGGAGGACAATTTGTGGGAACATAATTTAACCCTAGCCTAATCTAAGCTACAAAAAAATTATATAACCATGAAGACATCATCTTCGTATCTTCAGATTAAGATTTAAAGAATTATCCAATTAAAATTTTTTATTTGCTGCAATAACGTGTCTGTCTGTTACTAGTAGCTTTTAAATAACCATAATTTGTAGTGCCTTAATAAACATCCGTGAACCACGTGGTGTTTGTGTATTCGCAACCAGCAATACAAGATGCAAGGATATTAATTCAATTCGATGATTAAAAACAAATCTATAGTAACGTTTTATACTATTTATTGAATCAAACTTGAATCATCGAATCGAAATATGCAATTATAGTAGAAAATTTATGATAAATTTCGGTAACTACGTTTAAAAAATTAGAAAAAGGTGTAGTTGTAGTTATTTTTTGAAACGCCAAAAAAGCATTATTTTATTATCATTAATTGAACACAATTTCTGTATTTTTTTGCTACTTCAAAAAGCAAAGGCGACACTTTCAATTAATTGACACACAACAATAATTTTAGTAACTAACCACAAACTAGATTCAGAGAACCAGTCCCAAATCAACAAATATGCTGTAGAATACTTAAAATAAGGTCACGTGGCTCTCGTTCATTTATAAAGGCCCTGTATAAATAAACTTCATTGTTTTTTACTAGTTATCTTTTCGACTTTTTGAGGAATTGGATTCACATCATCGATATTCTTTACAATAATATATTTATTACTACTTAAATATAGAATAACAACAATTAGTACTTTGTACTTTACATATGTATATCCACGCTTTCACTGGTATACTATACTATTGTGACGTGTTCAGTCACGGAAAACACAATTAACAAAACAAAACAACGAATTTATTTAATTACTAAAGTTAATTTGACTACACTACAGTTATAAACAAGTTAGTCTACACAATTTATTTCACTAAAAGTCTCTTTTTCCGCTCGCCTCTACTGTAAACACTCGCTATAATGAGACACTATCTATGTATCGCCTGTTGTTCGCCTATCGATCGCTTCGCTTCCAAACATCAGCTTTCCACTGTCAACTAACTCGGTGTGTGCCGTCTTCGCCTTTTATAGTCTTTTCAGCCTCTTTCTAGGGAATTCTACAGCCGTCTAGTAATCCAATTGTTTTCTCATTGATCGTTGCTGGTGTTTTCTAGATGTTTCAGGAAAGCCGGGAATATTTCTTATGTATTCAGGGAACATGTTCGTTAATTATGCTCACACCAACTTAATTGGCAAGTACTCGTAACACTATTTTGGTGCTTTTCTTCTCAGTGTCTCTATTCCTTATGATACCTCTTCTCTCTCCAACCTTACAATTTTTCATTCATTGTCATTTCCTTTTTCTATTATGTTACTTACCTTATATTTCTCATAAATACCCTCTTTTATTAAAACGATTATAGCACTCCGTCTTAACTGTCTTATCGCTTATACCCACCCATTCCTTTTTATACCTACTGATTATTTTCCATATTTTTTTCCGTCAAATTCTTTTGTCTTTTAATTTGTTCTCTGTATCCCGTGTCATTTTTTTGTATTCTTCCTCATCTTTCCAACATCTTTTAAACACATTTGTACTCCCCTTTTTTGTTTCGTTTATTATTCCACCAGCTTTTAATATTTGTAGTAGTAGTAGTAGTAGTAAGAGCCTTTATTGCAACAAAAAGTTATATATATAAATCTCTACACACAAAAAAGAATATAATTTATTATCCAACCTATAATTGTTAGTATTACACATATAAACTAATCACTTCCCTTCCTTCTCTCCTATCATCATTTTTCCTGTATTTTTCCTCCCCCTCTTTCCACATCTCTCCTTTTCAAAATTTGCTTCAATAGGGTCAGACCACTACCATCCGCATTTATTATCCTTCCAAGTTCCTCCCTCTCATTCTTCCCCGTTACTTCTTCTAATACATGCTCCATTGATTCAGTCTTCTCTCTACATACTCTACACAATCTCTTACTTTCTTCCATCCAAAACTTATTCTCATTACACTCATTCCCCATTCTGAATCTAGCTATTATCTCTATACTTTTTCCTTCTCTTAGATATCCTGGCACCTCATCCCCTTGCCATTCTACCCATATTAATTCCCTCATACCTTTCGCGTATCTTGATTCCCATATTTTTCTTAAATCCTCACCTCTTACTATTTCATTACATCTTTTCCCCACCATCCTACTAACATTCAATCCTTTTCTCTTCACTCTTCCATTTGTTCTTTACTTATTGCCATTTCTGTTAAGGCCTTCTCCCTTTCCACATCATATTTATTTTTTTCCAATCCCCGATATCTTTTTCTTCCATATCTCTTTTCTTAAATCTCCTCCTCTCTTCTAGGGTTCCTTTCTTTCAACCAACAATCTCTCTATACTCACCCTCATCCCCTCTTTCGTTTCTTTCTGTTACTTTTAAGCGGCTCATAATCAATTGGTCTCTTGTCTTTTCCAACGTCGTGTATTATTTAAATATATCATATTTTTCTTCCACTCCGTCTTAGTTTTCTTATGACTAACCCATTTTTTCCTTTTTTTACCAATTAATTACTCTCCAAAGTTCTTCCGTTTCCTTCTTATCACCATATTCCTCTTTACCTTTTTTTATATAATTCCGTCTCCTTTTTTGTATTCTTCCTCATTACGTTCAGTCCTTCTCTAACTTTGAAACACATCGTTGTTATCCCTCTTTTTATTTTTTCTTTGCTGCACAACATCCTTACCTCCAAGACTTACCAATTACACTCATTTTTATTCTTCTCTTTTTCATACAATCACTCATCAATTCTTTCATCTCTTTCCAGTTGTCGATTATCTCCAACTTTTTTTTTAATACTCCTCCTAAACTCTTACTCTGGTTCTTCCAATCAATAATCTTCTTAGTCTTATACTCATCTTCCCTTTCGTTTCCTTTTCTATCTTTTATTTACTTTTCTATGGTCAGTGATCTGAACTTACTATTTCCACTATTTTTCTTCTATCATTAAGTTGTTCGTATAAGCAATTATCCCAGTAGGTACTTGTAATCTTCAAATTTTACTACCTCCTCAGAAGAACAATGTCACAATGTTTTTATTTTTTACATCCAGAATTTGATCTCTTCTCTCAAGTCCCCTTCGTTGTAATTACTGTCTAGAGAAAGTGCAAAGACTCTGCTTTTCTTCCTGCTCCTTCCTCTTTATCTGTCTGACAAGTAAGTTGCTACTTACACATCCAGTTCACTGAGGCGTTGTTTCATTTTTCAAGCATAATTGACACGCAGTAATTCTGAGGGCTGACCAGGTGTTCTTGGCACCTTAATTCCATGTCTGTATCTCGACCAGCCATGCGAGAAATCCCGTCTGACCATTATCCTTCGGAATCGATGCACCTGTCGAAGCGACTGGACAAAACGAACGGCTCCACTAAAACCTCAAGCTCGACTATTTTTCCTCTTATCACCGCGTCTTAGTATTGTCAACTCCATCTTTACCACCACTTATTTTATTATTACAACAAATGTAGCTAGCATAAATCCTCTGATATGTGGAAGAGGTGTTAGACTTTGGGCAGATGATTTAAGCACACCAACATTCATATTTTTAATTAGATGTCGAACTTATTGTGAAGGTCAAGTGTTGATCTGTTCATCAAAGATTGATCGTAAGAACAAATGATAAGATGTTGATTACCATTGGAAGTAGTTGTTCCTAGTTAGATTCGTGTAATCTTTTGTTCTTGCAAAACGTCGAGTCGATGAAATAACCTGTCGGATGCAGCCGCTGCTTACTAATTACTGACGATGAAACGGTCAGTGCTATTATGTGTGTGTATACATATGTGTGTTGTATGTATTTGGGTGTACATTATGTTCGTTGTGTGAAAGAATGTTGTGGTAGTTGTGGACGAACTGGATTACCGATAACTGATAGAAATGGGGAGATACGTCAATCCGAACTGCAAGAGGGCAAAATAAAAGAAATAGAGAAATCGAAGTGGAAGAAATTGTTCTTTCTCCAATAATATTGTTGAGTGACTGACAAATATTATTTCAAAATATTTACCCATTTTATAGGGATGTGTACGTCGTTGTGAAGGTATTTAAAATTTTTCAAATTAAATAAGAAAAAGAATTAACAAAAATCAAGAAAAATGAAAATGGTTTTTAAATAAAATTTAATGAATGAAGTTCTGAAGGTTGCAGCTCCTTTTCTATAATCATTAGATACTATAAATACCATTAGAAACCTTTCGTCTTCTATATTATAAATCTCTAAGTTTTCATTCAACTCTTTTCGCTCAGTTAAACATTCTCTTTAATTCCTCATTCAGTTAATGCTATCTATAAATTTTAGGTAGTGACTGTCGAAAACACTTTTAACGTTTGCCTAAAATTATACTTTTCAAACAAAGTCCAGTTTTATTTTGAGCACTTCATCAGTGAAAATTGTGACAGATGCTTTTATGCTAAGTGCTTCGGTTGTTGAATTAACGTCTCCCTAATTTCCTACCTTTCTCCATCCCTCTTCTTGCACACCATCACCATTTTTCGAAAAGTTTCCCAGCCAGCCATCGCCGTGTCCACCTCTGTTCCCTATCCACCCTTTCTCTCACTTTCTTTCCACCAACTCGGAACAGAACGACAAATAATGAATGTTGCGAATGCATTTCTTCTCCATTCGCATCGAAGGCACTACTCGATTTGACAAAGGTAAAGATTTAATCCAATTGAACTTTAATGCAGTTTCCGTCGTCTTAGAACGGCGCCTTTTCTTGTCGTCGACGACTACGTGAATTCTTAAGCAATTATCCAGGGAAAAACCGGACGCAGGCAGGTACCTGTTCAACTCTTGAGCTTTTACTAGGGAGCAGAATTTATAACTAGTTAACTTTGCTACGTCAGAAATTAATAAAGAAAGTTTAAGTTCGTTAGTGGGCGTCGGAATGGTCGAACAAATGGAAATGGACAGACGCTTGGATGCGTCGAACTTTGGGACGCGTTCTCTTGTTTTAAATCTCCAAAAGCCGGTCAAATGTCAAACAGTTAAAAATACTTACTTCTCTAAGATGCTGTCATGATTTTCATTAATTAATATTTACATTTAAATTTGCATGCTTACTGTTTTTTACTGTTCCCTTCGGCTTCATTTATTAATTTCTTAGCCGGATTTAGAAATCCAGGGGTCCGAAGCATTTAATAATGTCGGGTCACCTTTTCGAGTGCGTAGTAATATATTTTGTAGCCTGTGTCTTCAATACGAAATATTTAATTTGCTATCCTCCTCCAAGATTAGGGTCTTATTATGTTTACCCACATTTTTCATGACATGTATAAAAACATAACTTAAAAATGAGGCCCTAAAGTACATCCTTCTATATTTTTATGTGAAATATTTATTTTAATAATAATCATTAAATTTATCCAGAAATGATATGTTTCAGTTATTTATTTTTCTCTTTTTTTTTTCTCTGGAGATTCAACATATTTAAATTTATTGGCAACAGTGTGTTCCCCTTCCTACATACCTATACGTTGCCCTTGCGGCCTTGCTTCACTGTTGAGCGGCTACAACTCATTCATTGGAGGGCTTTTATCAAGAGAACACTAGCAGAGACGAGCAAGCATAATTGCCATTTACTGACTGAAAATTTACATTAAACTTCAGGACCTGGATTTTTGAGTTTTATTTAATTATTTTAAATACTAATGATTTTGAAATATTAATACAACTTTCCAATTCAAGAGTTTATAACGTTGAAAATGTAGGTAAACATTTTGATCAGGTTTTCCCAGGTACTTATAGTATTCACCTTGTTTTTTTTCTCACCCCTTTTGCTGTTGACGATGGACTTTCGACGTGTCGCCTGTTTTCGTTCGTAGGTGAACAAGTTTAAATTTGAATGAGTTCTCGCAAAAGTCCTAGGTACTGGCTGCAACTCTAGTTTTCCGCCTGGGCCATTAGCTGGAGTCGTAGAAGTTAGTTGGGGTAATTTTGTTTGGAGCGGAAGGTGTTGGGCTTCTTTTCTCTTTTTTTACTTACTGTTTGAAAGAAGCGCTGGCCTGACATGGAATTTAAATTAGTCTTAACTATGGGTTTACTTGCTTAATAAAACGAATAGTCGTTGTTGTCGTTTTTGACGATTTTCACCGGTACCTACGTGAAGTCTGTTGGATGCGACCCTGTATTTTAAAGTTGCTTAATTAAAATTGCAATTAAATGACGTACAATATTATCAAATTATGCCTTTCTTTTCAATTTTTATTTAACAGTGTTCTGTAAAAAAATTGTTGTGATTTTTAGGAAAATATTACATAATTAATGTACGAAGTATCTCAAATGAAAACAACACTTATGATTTGAGTTGGAAGCAAAATGTTTATTTTATAAATAAAAGTGACGTTTACTTTAATTTTTTTTAACATTCTTGTTTCTTTGTTTCAGGTAATTCACAATTCCTAAGTCTATATGCGAGATGTAGCATAATGTTTTTGGGTGAGAATATTGATTATTTAGCTAGTACTTTTTTTTACATGGCGAGAAGATTAAAGAGATTGTAAAATTTTATCTAAAAGATGCCGCATATTTTAAATCGGTCTCCGAGGTAATTAGTAGTCTCGGCACTACCGAAAAGGTGACTTCTATAATTAACTGCTTTGATCTTAAAAGCATATCAAACGAATATATCTTTCACTTCAAAATAATGTGACATTAACGTACTTATGCCAAACGTTTATGTTTTAACATGTGCTCCTCAGATATGAGATTTAGTCGTCTTTTCTCAACGCGTGTCCTTAATGGATGCTGAACGTTATATTATAAACAAGATTTGTTTTCTTGGCATAATTTATACGAGATAAAGTGATTTAAAATGGACTTAGAGAAGATGAAAGCAAACGTATAATATCGTCTTCAACTTTCAGTTGTGATATTTCGCTTAAAATAAACATGTAAGTCATCCTTACACTTTCTAAAACTACCTTAATAATTTCAAAGCAAGGAAGTCCATACTTATTATAACTTATTAATTTTTTTTTCGTTTATAATGAATTAGTAAAATACAAACAGAAAAGATATAATTAGGTATGATATTTAAATCATTTGACTTGCTGTATCCTGAAAATGGCATTAGCCAGAAAAAGAGACATTTAGATTGGCAATAAAAATTTTAGGTCCAAAATAATACCAAAATACCTGCAATTAATGTATTTATTGATGAGGTATATAATTCGCATCTTGATACAGTTAGGAATGTTCATGAACAGACTCCTAGATATCGTTCAGTGTTGACCTTATTCTATTTCTTTCCCTTTTCACCAACCTCCTCTTCTTTGTTCTACTCTTCCTTCTCAACTCATTTTTTCCAACTTTTTCCTTCCTCCTCCTCCTCGCCCCTTCCTCTTCGTACCCCTCCTCCTCCCTTCTTCCTACTCCTCCTTCTTCTCCTTCTCCTTTTTTTATCTTGCATTTTCTTCATTTCATTCTGTTTTATTACAATCTACGTCTACTAATTTCAGGATCCTTTTTTATGATCCAACCCCATGTAGTGTCCATATGCTTCCTTTTTTCTTTGTTATGTGATCTCTGAAAGTTTTCACCTGATGTGTCGTCGATTTTACTGTTTTTAAAGGTTCCTCTGTATCATTTCTGATTTTATCCACCATTTATCGTAGCCTGTTCGTCACTGCTGTGTGGAACATTTTTTTGTTGGGGAGAGCTGGTCTTTTTACCAGTTCATTTAATAATTTGAAATTTTGTAAATGACATTAGTCAGAAAATGGAGGAAGGTAAAAATTTTCAATTATTGTGTTTGTATTTTAAGTATACAGGGTTTTTCAAGTTGAATAGCTATTAGAAGTAGTAGAAAAAATTCAATTCTGAAACTTGGGCTCATTTGGTTATTGTTTATGCCGCTTCTTTTAAATATATTTTCAAGTTCGATTTACATCCGGTTATACCGGAAGTCGACACCAAATTTGTTATTTTAAATTGAATGGTATATTTTTTACGCTGAATTCGAATAAAACGTGTAATTCTAAGGTGAGTTTGATAACGAGCTTGTACACTTATGACGATAGGTTTCTGAGTTAATTTAATTTATAGAAATGCAATCGCTACCGCAACCCAAATGATAAAAAATCATCTTCCACAAAATACGACTGTTGAACTTTTACTAGTAATAGTTTATTAGTGCTAACGCTTTGACAAAATTGAATTAAATAATTTATACAGGGCGTTCAAAATAATATTCTAAAGTTTAAGAACTTCAAACACGAATAACATCGTTTTTTCAAATGGCACCTACCATCTTTTATTTTTTCGATTCATATAGATACTCCCTACTGTTTTATTTGAAAATTTTCGAGTAATTCTGAATTTTTAAAATATAATTTCATTAATTTTGGCGTAATAAGAGTGTGTCTTGGACAATTGACAACTAAAGACAATCCAAGCAAAATCACAGTAAAACCTTTTTTATCGCTTAATTTCTGTTAGGGAGATGTTCGAGACAAATGTTTATAATAAATACTTCAATTAATGTTTTCGTTTTTGATTATTTTTTGTAACAGAAATTAATCGAAAATGCGAGTTTAGGCTTCATTTTGCATTGATTGCCGTTAGTTGTTATTTTTCCAAGGCACACCTTTTTAAATATTTTTAAAAGAAACGGCATAAACAATAACCAAATGAGCCCAAGTTTCAGAATTGAATTCCTTCTACTAATTCATATACTTCTAATAGCCTATCAACTTGAAAAACCCTGTATATATACTTTATTTCTGATCAATCACCATTGCTACGACAGAAAGATTTCTTTTTAATGCGAACGCGAATTTTCATACATTCCTCTTTTTTATTGTTTTATTTTTTTTGTTTTTATGTTTGCCCCCTATTTTCTTTTTTATGATGTTTTATAATTATATAATGCACCTTGTCTCAGAACTTAACTTTATTATTGAACTTTTTAGTTGCTATTCAATAAAGACTCGAAAAAATTATTATTAAAAAAAAAATTCTTTCAACTGAAATATAATTTTTGTATATCTTTTCATTTAATGGAATAAACCAACTGACCAAGATATAACACTTGGGACTAAAACTATAATAAAACTTCTGTTGTGACGTTTATGCCTAAGGCGTGCGCAAATATATCGTTCCCATACGATCTATTCCAGTCTCCGATGCTATTCGGTGTAGGCATTGAAAGGATAAATGGCTACAGCAAATGCCGAAATGGCCCGCCGTTGACTAGACATAAATTTGACATCATCTTTCATGTATTTATCTTCACTATCTGGTGAACTCTAGGTAGCAATTTTTACGTCTAAGTAGAAAAATCGTAAATGCATATTATATATTGGAGCTTAATTTGTCTTCTTTACTTTGGTACTTACCAATATTTAAATGGTGTATAATAGATGCACTTTGAAACTTTGATCACTGTGTCTCTTTGCTTCGTATTATGTCAGAAAACTGCCTCTTTCCATCATTTTTATTATTTCCATAAACGAATTAATGAAAATGGAATTCAAGTGAAACCCATTTTGCGTATTCTTCTCTTGGTATGATAAAAAATCAGCAGTCATAATTTATTGTAATGTTAGTTAAATTGGAATTTCAGTATAGATTTAATAATTACCACCGAGAGGGGTATAGAACAAAGGAGACTGAAATCTTTATAAATGTTGCTCACGTTTTTCGAACTGACACAAAAAAAGAGACGAATGGAAGCAATTTTTCCAGTTGAAGTAAAATAGTTGGTTTAGTAAGGAATTGACTGAAAAGTTTAACACCCTTAGAATGTATTTTAACTGTTTTTCTAGTTGTTAGTGGTATTTACTTGTTTCCTAGGTTTCACGAATAATTGTCAGGGCTAATTTGGGAAAAGGAGCTATTGTAGTTACTAGCCTTTGTGTCTGCTTCTTCAAGTTTAGTATTGCGTGGTATAATGAATTATAAGTATTAAGAAAAAATTGTTAAACTTTTCTTTTCTTATACTCCCAAGTATTTATTTAGTTTTATTCTGTTATCCTTCCTATATTCCATGCTACCTTATCCATTGTCTAACTGCCCTTATTCTTTTCCATCTTTACGATTTTTCTCATTACATTTATCTCTTCTTGATTATCTTGTTCTTAGTTTGCCCCATTTCTTACTTTACCATTTGGTTCATTACTCCTTTCACGCAAATATAAATTTCCGTTTCTTTCTGATGTTCACTAATTTTTAATATGCAGTTCCATATATATTTTATAAAATTTCCGCGAATTCATTTTCATCGATTTTTCCATGGGAATAAGATATTTTCCCGGAGTATAACGTAGCGTATGTGTTAATCCAGAGTGTCAGCTAACTCCATACCAAATTTTATTAAAATCACTCCAGCCGTTTAGACGTGAAGAAGTAACAAACAAACTCACACACTCACACACAAACTTTCGCCTTTATAATATTAGTGTGATTATCTCATCTCGCTCTCATTCTATTTATCTGCTCTTCTACTATCCCTGCTTTTCTCTCTTACCATTCGTTTCTCCTATTTTACCTTTAATTTCAACTTTCCATTTTATTTTTCCCATTTGCATCCACTCCTTACAACTCATAACATACTTCTTTCTTATTTTACTCTTCTTCTTTTCTTTTATCTCTTCCACTCTTTTCATTCGTCACCCATAATTTATTATTTTTCACTTTCCTTTTAGTTGTGCTCTTCTGTTACAATTGGTATCGTTTCCACCTTCTTAGCTTTAACTTGCTTAAATAACCACACTTAGTGTTTTTTTCGTAGAAGAATGCAGAATTTTTTGGACTTGCAAATACTCAAATTTTCTGGTTACTCCAAGTTTCACAGAGCTCAAAGGTGTTTGAATGCTTTTGAGTTTTTCTGGTCCAACAACTGTAACGAAAGTTGCAACGTTCCATACGGATTATTAGGTTCAATAAAAGCGCGCTTCCATTTTATTAGGTAACAATCTTTTATTCGAAGAAGGCCGCTTTTGAGACCATTTCATCTCGCAATAATGAACTCAATGATGATGGCGTCGTGTGCAGGATGCTTCCGGAAATTGCAGTTATAAACTGTTTTTACTGTACAGTATTTACGTATACGTACAGCGAAGCACAGAACTATATACTACAATTAGGACGCTAATGCAACAATAGTAAAGATCCTTTATTAACAATAAACCTATTTAGTAATTTTCATTGTTTCTTCATGAACTAGGTTAATTTAATATATTCACATTAGTTTCTAGTAGGCGAGTCAGAAAATAAAAACTGAACGACTTATTAACCTCAAAATCTGAAAGAGTGCTTAAAAAGTTTTAGTTTTTAGTATCAATAACGGTATACATAGGTACCTACCTACCTATTAATTAGGTTTTATGAATATTTGTCTAATTTATATGAAACAGTTACTTCTTCGGCCGTACATATTATTTTATCATACCATTCATTTTTAATAAAGTTCTGTGCACTGATTTTCTTTGCTGGGAAATGGGGATATTCATCAGTATGAAAGTATTTAACTCAAAAAGGCCCATGTAACAGAAGACTTGTGAATAGTGACGAAAGTCATAAATTTTTGTTTAAAATAAATATGAAATAACTACTGTCACCAACTTTTACATTTCGTGTGCTTTCTGAAATTTCATCATTTTTTTCAAGTTAATCATTAATATTTACTGCTTGCAATAAAGAAACTGCTCTGTTAAGATACCTATGCATATTTATCCACTAGATATTAGTTTTAAAAGTAGGATAAAATATTCAATTTTCAATATTCATGAGTGGGTTGTATTTATCTATAACTTTATACCATTATTTATCAATAGCATTTAAATATTACAGAAATTTTATTTATTATACAGAAACATTTACATGGAAGATATCCGTATAATAAATCCCACAGAGATAAACGCAGTTATCTGGTGGTAGGCCTGATTACAAAAAAAGGACTTAAATCTAAGAAAGAAAAACCTTAACCTAAATATCAAATAAAATTTGATAATTTTGTAAATTTAATAACAGTAGTGTATCAGAATTTCGACTATATTAACAACTAGCTATGCCCGCGACTTTCGGCAGCATTTACAATTTTTTTCTTCTATATTTTTATTTTCTGAGCCGTAAGCCTTTTTGCCGACGTCATTACACAAAAACTTTCATTCCTTATTTTTGCCTCCTTTAGGGTAAAATTTTTACAAACTTTAAATGCCGTATTTATATCTCATCAAAAGCCTAAAAGATAAGTCTCAAGCCTTTAGCTTTATATCTACTTATCTATCTCTGTTTTATTCCCTAACAATGTTTTACCATGGGTAGGGTAGTTTTTTGGTTGACGTGTAGAATTGAGAAGTTCGTTTTTTGTTTTATATATATTTAATAACATAAGTAACCTTTTTTACACATTACACTATATACAAGATTAAATATATTTGTAGAAGAGATCGATTTTGACAATGAATATACTTTGAATTGAGAAGATGAATTGAAAGTTGTTAATAGATAGAAGTCGTTAAAGGCAATTCTTTTGAACTTGTCAGCAACTTGTTATTTTGAATCTTTAGAAAAGTAAAACACTACGTAGAAATGGGGTGAGGGTGTGGTCAAAGATAATCAGGATTGATAGGGATTGGATAAGTCAAAAATAGGCGGGTTTGATACAAGTTGTAGTAGGACAGCGGAACAGGGTTGTAAACATTTCAAAGAAGTTAACGGGATTTAGGATCAGTCACGGTAATATAAGATATTGGTGGTTTTATGGACGGTTTTAATGAGGGTGTAATTTAGAGGGTCTCGCAGGTTGCTAAATTTTACAAAGGAGCGGAAAGGGGCAGTAAAATAATAACTGTTAAGCGTGAGAAGAAAAAGTTGAAACTAATAGAAAACTTAAAGAATTCGTCGAAGGACGCTAAGGATCGAAAGGACACAATAAAGTAATAACAGTAGAATATTTGTAAGAAAGTTAAGAAGTCTTAAAAGAAATATTAAAGAATTGTTGAAGGAAGTGTACTACAATAGATTTTATTACAGACAGCGACAAAGAAACTTTTAGATGTAATTTAAGAAAATTGTAAAAACTTAACATAAAGAAGAAATATTGAAACCTATTTAAATTCCTAATTAAATATTCAATTTAATCGTAAGATGAAACACTCCCCTGGTTAAGAGACGTACGATCAAATACATAATTTTAAATAACTTAGTAAGTCCACTAATTAATCCATAAATCTAAATGAAAGTGTTCTCTTGATACACTCACTACTCGTTATCACTGTTAAAATCTACTGGTAATGGGGCCAGTCTTTTTACAATCTCTGTACCAAATTCTCATTTAAATCGGTTCAGTAGTTTGGGCGTGATTGCGTAACACACAGACAGACAGAGTTCCTTTCGCATTTATAATATTATAGATTAATATAGTTTAATTATAGTTTAAAATAGTTTATATAGCTTAGTATTTAACTACTTTCATTGATCCAAATAAACAAAACCTCTACAACTTTTTACACTTAATATTTTAATTTTCTGGGTTGTAAGCTTTTTAGACGACGTCATTACACAAAAACTTTCATCAGCTAATTTTATCCCCTTTAGGGTAAAATTTTTACAAACATTGAATGTCGTATTTATTTATATCTAATCAAAAGCCTAAAAAATCTTTAAAAATTACGGAATTTCCGCACAAACTTTCCTATTTCAATCCCTAACAACCCTTTTTTCGCATTAAAAAGTAGCCTATGTCCTTTCTCAGGCTCCAGATTATCTCTGTACCAAATTTCCTTTAAAATCGGTTCAGTAAATTTTAGGCGAGACTGTGTAGCATACAGACAGAGTTACTTTTGCATTTATAATATTCCGCGAATTTATTTCATCGATTTTCCCATGGGAATAAGATATTTTCCCGCAGTAAAACGTAGCCTATGTGTTAATCCAGGGTGTCAGCTAACTCCATACCAAATTTTATTAAAATCGCTCCAGCCGTTTAGACGTGAAGAAGTAACTTTCGCCTTTATAATATAAGTGTGATTGTATATTTTTTCTTTTTTCTTTTCTTAATTCCAGTAACATTGTTTGTTTATACTACATTATGTACGATCCAGTCTTGTAATTTTTTTTTGGTTTTCTCTTGTCTTTTAGTTATATTTCCTTCAACGTATTTGGTATACTATTAAATTACTAATTGCTTTACCAACTGTTCTTTATGCTAACTGTTTTAGTTCTCAGTGGCATAGGTATAATTTAATGTTTTACTGTTTGAGTCCTTGTAGAAGGATTGGAAGTAGTCGTAATGGTAATTTAGTGCCTATAGGGCATACAATTGCCTGAGGTTTAGTGGATTCTGGTCGATTATAAAGTAATTTTTGTTTATTATTTTTATTAAGTTTGTTTGTAAATTTATTAACATTGTCATTACATTGTCGTAGGCACCACCCCAGGCAATTATCCCGTAACTAATATGACTGTTGAATAAAGCCTAGTAAATCGTTCTTAATGACCTTATGTTCATGATTTTAGCTAGCTTATGGAAGACGAAAACCAAATACAGTATATTTCGTTTATTACGACAATAAAAGGACCATTAAATTCCGTCGCTATATCCGGAAGTCGCTATATAAAAAGAAAGAAGGAAATTATGCAAGAAAAGTACTACCCAGTAGTAACTGATTCTTAGATTTAACTTTATCAACCTTAACATTTATAAACAATTACTACAGCTGCTGACTATCTGTGAATGTAATGAAAAGATAAAAAAGTTTTGTGTTTAGACTCGGTCGCAATATCAGTATGAGATTTCTAGCATCTTGTAATTAATAGTTCATTAAAATTAGTCGCTAAAACCGAAATCGATGTTACATCCAAAGTCGTTACAGCCAAATTTTCTTCTTAAATTACTCCTTAAATTCAAGGGACATGTGTTATGTCGTTATAACCAAAAGGTCGTTACAACCGTAGTCGTTATAAATGAAATCCACTGTATTTAGTTTTGTTAACGATGTATTCAATGTGTTTATCCCATTCCAATCTAACGTCTATTTGTATTCCTAGATATTTACATCTTTCAACTTTGTTAAGTCTTTTGAAATGAAACTTATTTTGTTACAGTTTTAAATTTATGAAATGTAAGTATCTCATTAATCTTCACGAAATAAAAATTGTTGATTTGCTCAACTTTTTAGCAACACAAGAAATACACTTAATTTTTTTTTCGTATTAAAATGACAAATGACTTTTTAATTCCGTAACCTGATGATAGTGGGTACTTCGCTCGAGCGCAATTTAGTATTAAAATGGCCGTTTATTATTATTGCTTTAGTTATTTACCCCTTACAAAAGGAGAATCACTTTAAAATGTCCGTCGTTCGTGGAGCTTTACGAACCGTGGCGCCGTTTGGCCCGTTTGATCGTCGCATTTAGCACGTTTGTTACGATTGGGCCATTATGTCCTCTACAAGCTTGCTCTGAATCATACAGCGGAACACTGGCGTTTCATTTTGTTGCTGATGTTTACTTTTTCAGAAAATGCTGACTGAGAGATGACTTTCAAAAACGTAAAACTACAAACAACTCAACAACGACGATATTCATTGTTATTTGAATACGAAAAGAAAATACCAAATAAACTGGAGAGTCGTTTACTGCAGACAAAATGCCACCTAGTTAAAAAAAAACAGATACTGCACATACATCAAACACATTTTGCACATATGAAAATAATAACAAGAACCAGGAAAGATTGTCTTTTATTGTCATTTGGCCAATTTCCGGAATCGTTTAGAACCTATGGAATGCCAATTATATTTATCTTTTTTCTTGAAAAGTATATTCAGTCCTGTTTAGGTCTGTAAAACATGATCCAGGGAATTAAGTTTTATCGCCATATTTAGCGAAAGTATTGAGAAAAGAAAACTGCCAGAAATAGGGCTGATGACTTCAAAATCTTCTCCCTCCTAATCTCATTCTTTGCGTTTGATCAGTTAGAATTATTTTTGCCCTGTGACTTCTTATATTTTTCCGACTCATTACAGATTTAAACGGCGAAAGTCGTTCAGAGTCTTTTACTGAATTTTTGTTATCTTGCATTTCATTTAATTCGTTCCTTGAATGTCTCAACGACAGCGCTTTAGCTGCAATAACATTCTTACGGAAGCAGGAAAAGTTTAATCCAAGTTTCAAAGATGCATATTTTACTTTTAACGTCAACGTTTCGAAAGCTTTTGACTGGTCTCTTGTTGCAAATCGCCACCGAGTTTCGCGAAGTGAAGTCAACTCCGTGAGTATATTATTACTTGCAGATACGATCTCAAGTCCGATTTCACAAGATACTCGTGTACATGTAAGTATGTATGTATATATGTAAGCACTTATATACTGACGAAAAAGGGGTTGAGTTGTTACTTTCCACCAAAGGCCACGTCCCTCTTCTTCCCTTTGAGTCCATTTCCGCCAGTTTACCGGTCCCTGGGACGTTTCTCTTCAGTCAGGAAAGGTCAACCGTATGGCATGTTTACTTCTCTATTCCCGACACTTTTGTTGGCAGTTTAAATGGGATTTTAAACTTGGATGCAAGAGCTTGGGCCAGCCGTAAACTTCAGCGGACCGTGTTGACGCTCGCGACGCCTGGATTGTCGACAATATCGATGCTGCCGGACGTCGATAAGAGATGCTATCGGTTCTCCTTCGTACGGACATTAATGCAGCCACACGAGCGTTTTCTATGCGGTTGAGAAAACTGTTTATTGACGGCTTGGGAACGAACCATTGATAGACACCAAGACAACCGACAAGGAAGAATATCACCCTGAAGGCAAACAAAATTGCTTGAGAACTTCCATTTTATTTCACGTGCATGCTTTAAAATTACAATCACTTTTAAGTAATTTTAAAATATACTATCTTTCACGAATATCTGTCAAAAATGATAGCAATAAAATGAAGATCCTCTTATAACACTTGAAATACGTAATGGAAATAATTAACGCTTCAGTAAAGCAAGTGCATAAATTTACCTCAATATTTAGGAAGACCATAATTACGTCAGACCCGTGAATGTACAATTGGGTGTATATTGTTGTTACGCGGTGGATTGAATGATCAGTTTTTAAAAACCAAAATTATCACTTCACACACACGCACATTATTTAGTTCTGGGTTCAATTTGGTGGAATCAAATGAATGCGTGGATTTATCAGTTTTAAAGTAATAAGAATTTAATCCGACACTTACTTAAGTATCCAAAGGGTACTTCGTCGAATGAGGTAGCGAATTTGACCGTCGACAACACTTACTTAAGAAAACACAAGGGGTTGCTTCGTTGTACGTTTATTGTCAAAACTAGACTAACTGCTATTACATTGGGATAGTCCCTTTTTATACTAAGTTAGCTAATGGTTCCTAAAATGTGTCATTATCGTCATGGTTATATTCCGATACTTTATAGTGAAAGTAACATTGTTTATTAGTTATATTCGTAACAAAGGCACATACAGAATAACAAAAGCAATAAAGAAGTAGCACATCAAGACTTATTTATGGAATGCTCCACTTTATGGATGGAAAACGTGCAACATTACCCAAAGTGTTGGTAACCATAACCCAAAGAGATCGTCAAAGTCTGGCTGGAAGCTTCGAAATATGGTGCTGGAAGAAAACGGAGAATATTAGTTGGACTGAGAGGAAGTCCTGCAAGTAGTGCACGAAAAAATGCAGTTAATTACAGAAATAGAAATTAGAAGAAGAAAAATGAACTAAGATATGATGATTTTATATGTAGATACGGTAATTTAGGAAAAGCAAAAGGCAGAAGAATTGGAAGAAGATCTAGGATTAAATATAGTTATCTGTAGACAAGAGGGTGACTCTGCTGCCAGTTACCAATTTCTTCAACAATTAAAATAGTATTTACCTCCGGACAAGTAGAACTGAGATATTAAATGAAGTTTTTGTATTGGACCACATTCCCTCCCTCAACGAACCTAATTTCTTGTCTAATAACTCTAACTACTATTAATCTATATGACGTCACACATTTCGTGAGAATAATGGCCGTATTTATACCTCTTGTAGAAGGAAATAATGTTCATAGTGTAACATTACATACATCGGAAAGTGGAACAGTTTTATCGAGGGCATAAGTTCCCTCATAACACTTGCCATGTTATACTAATAAAGATAATCCAAAGAGCAGCTGCTTTGCCATCAAAGTGAACGTCCCGTCCGACGACGTCATCACCGTCGTTGGCATCGTTAGTCGTTGAAGTTGTGGAGGTTGTCAATTTAACGTCCTCTTTTATCGCGAGTGACGTAGAACGGATTGCCGACGGTAACATTATCGTCTAATTACTTCGAGTACTATCGTATTATTAGATAATATCATTTACGGTTCTGGAATATCTTATGCGTACTTAAAGTTCTGAGAATATACATAATGATCATACAAGGATCGTCAGTCAGTTCAAAGATTGGTTGAACACCCACCTCCTCAATTTCCCAGCTTGCGGTCATCTTCACATTTTCTATGTTTACCCTCCTCAGTTTCTCATTTATGAATTCTAGATTAAAATATGAGAAAATTCAATGAGATTTTTGAAAATGTAAGTTTTGGAACTTCTATTGACTGAAAGTAACACTCAAAATTTTCTTATCACAGTTGAATGTCATACGTACATAGATCGTGCGTCTTCTTCGATTTCTAAAAGCACGTTTTTAAAATATTGTTACAACCATCATTCATTATATCAAAGTGTGGCCACTCTGTCCAAAAACTTATTGAACTTGTACCATCTCCTTTTCCCAGCTTTAGTTCATATTCACATTTCTTAATATTGTCCTACTCAGCTGCCCATTGTTGAAAATTAACGTATCACATGTTAAGAAAATTTGATGAGATGGTTTTTATCTATTTAAGCTGGATTTGGTGGATCGTACTAAAGTCTTTTAAAATTTATGAATGTTTTTTTTTATGATCATTGCAAGAGGTGAAGGTTATCATTGTAAGAACTTTTTCATCGAAATTGACGCCGAACGAGCTGCCGATGGAACCATTCTGGTATTACTGTCTTATTAGATAACGTCATTTAGGATTCTGGAATATTTACGCATTTCTTATCAAACTAACGAGATCATAAAGAAACATTTCATCGCTTTGTCTCTGTAAAATCAAAATAGGTACAACTTGATTACTTTAAATGATGAACTCTGAAGATTTTAAAGTCGGCGTAGAAGAAAGAAAGAGAACGCATTCGGAGGAAGAAAGATACAATCAACGCTCGACAAATTACGACAAATAAATATACTAGTTTTAAGACAGGGGTGCTTGATGTCTCCTCTCCGGTAGTCGTTAATTTAGTTTATACCTGAATCTCCTGATACTGTTACGTACCCAAAATTATTATACATATGAAACTTGTTAATATCGTAACATTTTGCACACTATATTGGCAGATTTTATATTCTTTAAAATATAATAATTATATATAATATTTCGACCATTTTTAAATGGATAGTGGGGGATTTAGTATGCGCCCTGACAAGTACTCTGCTTCAAACCAAGCATGCAAATGCACCCTCTGTGGCTATCGCCAGCAAGGCGTTACCTTTTGCCATTGCGCATCTTAAGAACTAGTAATCCCGGAGACCATCCTAGAGTAATTTTACTGTAGGTACTATTACAATAACAAGAAGGGGAATGAGAAGAGTTGTAGGATCTTCTGTCGTTGCAGGGTCGTTAATCGTGGACACGCATTTCCTCAGTTGTCCAGTCTGAGCTAATTTTCTCATTTTCTAATATTATCTTTCCCAGCATCCCATTAATGCATTGATATATTGTTTAACGAGAAACTTTAATGAAATTTTTGTACTCCACTCCTATAAGCTGAATGCAATAAATCCTCAAGATTTTCCTAAAGGGTGTTAAATGATTTATGGATCTGGTTTGTTTCTAATACATTATTAATTTGTTAGTATGCATAGTAGCTATTAAGGCCTATACTACTCCTTTGTTTTTAAAAACAAACACTTTTTGATTTGGGAACGAAGGATTTTTTATTGATTTAACTTTATTTATTATTTATTTATTCACTTTACTATTTATCGACCAATATTTTAAAGTTTTTAAAGTTTGCCACTGATTTTATCAAATGAATATTGAACAGAATAAAATCAATGAATTTGATGATGAAGCTTTGAGACGGATGACGTTGGCGAAATCCACCGTCAACTGCCGATAAGGCACGTATTTTATTAAAACGTTAACAGTTATTTTTAGCTTTGTTAACTTAATCAAACATTAAATTTTCCCAAAAATGAACATCTGTTATTCTGTTCTCTGTTACCAGAATTAATTTGGTATCGCTTTCAGCGCGTATGACTATTATTATAGATTCCACCGACTCTACCCGGGTTTATGATCCAATTGTCGGTACTTAAACTTTTAAGAAATAGATTGTCTAGTAATTTAGGAGAATGGGCACCAAATGTTATGATGTTGCCAATATTATAGATTTCGCGGTCTTTTGTTGTTTAAGTTTATATTTTTGCTTATAGGGATCGGAATCTTTACACGAGGATGGATCAAATATATAAACGAGCCTTTTTTCATAAAACATTTATTTTGAAAATTTTCACAAAAATACAAATTTCTCTATTTTTCGACATATCCCCCTTGTTTTATTATACATTTTTCCCAACTGATTGGTAGTTTTTTCATCTCGTTGTCATAAAAAGAAGCAGGCAGGGAGTCTATCCAGTTGCGCACAAACGCCTCCACATGTTCATCAGTCTGAAATCGCTCGCCTCCTATTGATTCTTTGAGGGGCCCAAACATGTGGAAATCACAAGGGTAGTTAAGTTTAGGCTATATGGATGGTGCTCCAACTGAGTTTAGTGCATTTCACTGATTTGGGCCTGTCTTAAAGCTGCGATGCGAACTCGAGCAGCTTTTTGATCTTCACTCAGCAACTTTGGGACCCAACGAGCTGAAATTTTTCGGAATCCCCAGTTTTTCGTTATGATTGTGTGGACACTCCCACAGCTGATGCCGAGTTCCACAGATATCTGAAGCACAGTGGCGTGGTGGTCCCCTTCGATAAAGTTTCTAATGCGTGTAATGTTAACCGGCGATGTGCTGGTGCGCGGACGATGAGGATGATTTACATTTTTGACACCATTACGCCCTTCGTTAAATTTTTTGCACCAAACTTTTACCCGTTGCCACTAAAGCATTTCATTTCCGAACTGTGCTAGTAATCTGCGCAAGATTTCAGCTGGTTTCACGTTTTCACGTGTAAGAAACTTAATAATAATCCGTTGCGAAACGCTGCTATGCATCTCTTTCTCACTCATTGTGATAGCTACTAAGCAAGCAAACACAGCAATACGACGAGTCGTTTCCGTGTCACCTAATATCCCCACTTCAAGTTCCTAACGCCCGCATGCGCATTGAACAACTATTCGGCGCTCAATTTAAAAAGGCTCGTTTATATTTGATCCGCCCTTGTATTTCGTATTTTTCATCAGTCTGATTTCTGATTTCGGTTGGCGATAACACATAAAAGTGTTTTAAATTGTATTTTTGTTATTTCACGTAGTTTAATAATGTAAATAGTTCAAATCATTAGTTGTCCGTTTTATTTTACCGTTAATGAACTTTTTATGTTAAATTAATTAGGGTTACGGCTGTGATTGGAGTGTTTATAATCTCCAGCGAATAATGCGAGACACGTCGTTGCAACTTTTTCCAGAACCTTTTATCACTATCGGGTCTTCAGTTCATAGACAGATTGGACAAGCACCTCCATCTCTTCCCAGCATAGTTTATCTTGGCAATTACCTCCCCACCTTCTTTATTTCTGAGCTATTTGACAAATGTTGACATTTTTGGAAAAATATTTTTAAGTACTCCTTCTATATTCAGAAAAAGTATGTATTTCTCAAAAAAATATTTAAAGGTCTTTTGATTTGCTTTCTTCAGCACAAAAGTTTCCTTGTCGAAGTGTTTGTTCAAGCACATTCCCAAATTCTTAACTATAGATACAAAATGTTTGAAGAGCATCCTGAATGTTAGTTAGTAAGCAATATTTCAATGAAAATTATATTATATTATACTTACGATATAAAAGTGGAAATTTGTCATTTCTTACTATCTTCAAATAATGCCCAAAATATTAAAAAAAAATCCTGGTTATGAGTTTCCTTGAGTACAGTACTTCAACTGCTACCATTTTTAGTGCATTTTACATACAGAATTTTGCTTAATGATTCTTGAGTCACAAGCATTTAAGCTTTAAGTAGTTAAGAAGTTATTTATGGCAATTAGTAGAATAGGCGAAAATAGCAGACAATGTAATGTTATATAACAATAGAGTTCACAATAATAAATTTGACATTGACAGTAGAGTCGGTCGGAGCAGAAACGTCTAACACGGTACGCCCTGGGCCTTAACCCGACCCTGTACATGTATAACACACATATACATACAACATTACAACGCAACGAGAACCTCCCTACAACAATGAAGACAATAGAATCTAATTAATTATGTGAATTTCGTATTGTTAAAGCCGCTGCTGCTGGGTATTCGTGCATAACACAGCCCGAATTATTATGCCGTTACGATATGAAAATAATAAGCGTGCCAGCTTTTGTTATATATGTAATCTATATTAAAGGACATTAACGGCCCTTTTCTATTTCCGCCCAGTGCCAAAAGCACAACAGGAACGTTATTATTGTTATTATTGTATTTACCAACTGGGGATTGTGACTGAGACAAGACCAATTTGTCTGTTACGCCAGTACTTTTAAGGTTTAATGTTTCACAAGGAAAAATCTACTAAATAAATATAGTGAAACAAAAGTAACTTTCCGTTACACGTCCTGGGGGATGAAAACAGAACAGGTTCCTAATTAGATGGCACGACCTTTTTCAAAATGTTTTGTGTAAAATTTACATTTACGTTCAATTAATGCTGTAAGGAATCGATACGGTGGCGCCTTTAAACACTCGAAACCTGGCAGATGCATTAGATATTAAGACTGATCCTGTTACTTATGGTAAACTTCCGGAAATAATCAGAAATATTGTATAACTGTACAAGTCATTTCTTCATTCTAAAAAAAAGGGCGATTTATTGAAGCTGCTATGGGGAGACAGCGGATAGCCCGGCTAGGAAGCAATGACACGTATATCATGCTAGCACGACAAAGTAATTTTTCCGATTTCTGACTTGCACTATAATTTGTCGCTAATTTGTTACCAAATCCAAAAATTTGTCGCCGGTGCCATTAAGCCATAATCAGCTGGTATGCTAGCTTGATATCAAGCTAGCAATACATATGGCATAGCACGAAAAGGAAATGTAGGATATTACTGTAAAGACCATAATTTGTCGCTAATTTGTCGCTTGAAGATGACACATTAAACGAATTTGTCGCTAGTCTTATCTCTCCAACTGATAAGCGAAAGACTGCTGGAAAACCATCAAATAATTAACCAAGGAATTCCTTGTTACATTTGTTATAAGAGATCATCGGATTTATTTACCAAATTTTTTAAATTACATTTTCCCTGTTTCCCCCAATTTGGGCAACACGTTACCTTTCGAGAGTTTAATGGCTTTCCAGCAATTTTTTGCTTAACAGTTGGAGATAAGACTAGCGACAAATTCGTTGAATGTGTTATCTTTCAGCGACAAATTAGCGACAAATTATGGCCTTTAAAATAATATCCTACGACATTTCCTTTTCGAGATATGCCATATGTATTGCTAGCTTGATATCAAGCTAGCATACCAGCTGATTGTAGCTAAACGGCACGAACGACAAATTTTTGGATTTGGTAACAAATTAGCGACAAATTATAGTGCGTCATAAATCGGAAAAATAACTTTGTCGTGCTAGCTTGATATACGTAGCTATGACTAAACGCTTCATAGGACCAGAACCAATATAATATCTGTGATGTATCTATCTAATCAGCCCTGAGCATCCACCCATAGATATAGTCCTCCTCTTTTTTCTTCTATTTTGGTCCAGCTTGTTTTTTCAGATCATATGACCATCGCATTTGTGGTATCTGTGATACGGTAATAAATAAAAAAAAAAATAGATAAAGGATGTAGAAAAACGAAAGCCATCATCAAACAAAAAATAGACGGAGATATAAGCGAATAATGCAAAAATCGTGATGGATGGTATCATCAGTCGCAGCAGAGACTTAGAATGGGAGTTGAGAGTCACCTCAACTCGAGAATTTTTTGGATCGCTCCACATCATCTTTCAATCGTCTGCTGTGGTAGCGGAAAGAATTTGTCCTAGTATGTGGATGGAAGGTTAAAAGTATTACAAAAATCCTAATCTTCTGCAAAGGAATTTTTAGGTGACTCGTTTCGTTTTGGTGCATAAGAGACGTACTTTGGGGGAAACAAACTGAAATCCCATACGAAACGCGCCTCTATTTTCTTCCATCCTAACCTTTGCTTTTCCCTAAAACAAGAACATATCACATTAATTTCTGATCAGTAGTGCAATCTATGATTACCTCTTTACCTCATTACTGATATTTTTTGTCTCCAATATGCCCGAGAAGATGTTTCCCGGGATCCTACTCTCTTTTCCCCATTGATTTCCATGGAATGGGAACCCAAAGTCCATAGCATTTAGCATTTTCATTCATTTATAAAATGCTTCTTATTTTTTGCTGCATGCAACCATGGATCCCCTTTTGCACCCGTTCATAGCCATGGTTCCAATATTTACGAAGTGATTTTATTTGGTAAAAACAACTGAACGCGACAGGGATTCTTTATCTTGTGTCACTTCCACTTTTTCCATCATAAGTCATCTCACTTTTCCCAGACAACTATTTTAAATTTTTTGTATTTCCAGTTTTAATAGATATTATTTGGAGTTCGAACTTTCACCTTCCTTACATATTTTTGTTATTGTTTCATTTTATTTTAGTTTATTTTCATTCCGAAAACAATGGTTGGTTAATAAGTGTTTTTTTACCTGCTGTACGTTTACCTTTTGTAGATTTGAAAATCAAGTGCAAACAAACCCAAAACAGCTTTCAAATAAGGTAGTCAGTCGGGCGGGTATTAAAATTGAATTTGCTCTATTTTAATGTAGACAAAATACAAATTTCTAAATGGAACCGTGTGCGCATTATTGGTTTCATAAACGCCATGTTTGGCCAGCGCTTTGTTCTCGTGTTTGCTTTACTTCCGTCCGAATGGAGACGCGTCGCGACGGTCCCGACGTTAATTTGCGGCCGCGCGGTGCCCTTTGAACCGTCCGAAATTGGCGCTGGTTTTGTTTGCGGGCACAATTTTTCGGCTTGCGCTAGCCACAGTTCCGTGATAGATTAGCTTATTACGTGTCAGCAACACGCACGTATTTGAGCGTCGCGACGCCATTATCCGGTCGACGGCTGCACGTGATGTCGAGAATAGAAAAAGAGACCAACAAAGACCAAAATTGCATGGGAATGGCACTATCACCTCTGACAAATAAGGTTTCTACTATAACATTATAAAATTGAAAGGACATAAAGTCCTGGCAGTGACTTTGATTATGGGTTAGATCATCTTCATTTTCTCAACACGTTCTGGGTAAAAATTTTGGATTGTGGCTGAAACATTTTTATAACATTTCCCTTCTGGGCAGTCACAATATTAAAACTATAATTGTGACTTTACATTGATGTGAATGTTATCCAACCGCGACTTAACCCCTGACCTATAATATAAATCGGCCTTTACAGGCTCATTACCCTGTATTATTAATTGAAATCAAGGACTAGAAACGTGCACCAAATAATGTCCAAATTTCATGGATTTTATTGGAACGAGATGTACATGGGTACCTATTAGAAACAGGATGAACAACTGTAGGACGAAAAATTATGTCATTATATCGTCGTGGAAGAAGACGAAACTGCTCATGACGTCACGAATAGGAAGACACTCGAGTCAATTTTGAGAGCTATCACAATAGCTATATCACATTAGATGAATGAGAAAGAATTGTGCAAGAAATAAATCATGAGAGTGGGTGTTTCTACATACCCACCCCTCAATGACATACGGCACACTTTGCTGCATGTCCAGACATTGTTGTCGCTTATCTTGTTTCTAGTATCGCTAGGAGTATGCTTCAAATTTTGTCTGTGGCTGTGGTTATTTTTAATAACATCAGGCGTTGTTTATTTATAATTTAAGGATTCGTTTAGACATTTTGTTGTTTTGTTGTTAGCGAATATCAATTGTATGGAGGTCCATTAAAAGAAAATCGGCAGGTATCGACATTCTGCTGGCATATCTGCGTTCTTATTTACAAAGTTTATTGTTTGTTTGTTGAACGTTTATCAAGACGTAACGTTTTTCATTTTCGATTCTGGCAATTCGGTGAGAGTTTTGAAAAGGAGTCGAAAGCAATTTCTAAAACGTACCGACCGATTTATGATCGAGAGCGTTGCCTCATTTCTTTAGATACGAGCCGACGACATCGTCAACGTCGCCGCGACGCCGTTCGGCAGCCCGTAGCGTTCAAGCTTCAAAGAACTCGGAAAAATAATTTCAGAAGTTTAACCGTCCCAGCGACTAATATCCGCTGTGTAAAGAAGTGATTTCTTTCATGTTTTTTGCTCCAGCTGATGCGCTTTTGTCGATATCGTCGTATCCCTGAATTATTCGGATCCCGCCCGTAGACATACATACCCACCTATATAACAGGTACATACACATTATACACCATAGATATATAACTATATAGTAAAGACGCTGACAGAAAATGCCGCACACATCGAATTGAAAACTTCAGTCAAGTGCAACTTTTACTTGTTAAGATTTTGTGGAACTGTGGGTTCATTTCGTACTCTTAATTGGTTTTCAACGAAATGCTCTACAGAACAGAAATAAATGTCGGAAATATCGAAGAAAATTAAGTAGAATGTACAATTTGATAAGAACTTAATAAGTTCAGAGAATGAAAACATTAAACACGTGCAAGATTTTATGTATCTTATTTGTCAAATGACTGATTATTTTAAAATATAAAAAGTATATTTATACTGACTAATTATCATAAACAGCAAATATTTATGAAAGAAACAGACAGAGTGACAAATGGAAATCACGACTCTCTTTCTATCTGATTTACCAAGACTTTGTCACTTCGAATGCGTTTCTTGTTTGTTAACGTTCGACGGTGATCGACTCGTTTTAATAAATAAACTTTTAATCTAAAAATTGAAAATCAACCAATACATGGTTAGAGAGAGAAACAGACAGGGTGACTAGTAATTGTTCATTTATTCAATGATTATTTTAAATTTCTGTTAACATAAATGAGTATAGTAATGATGTCATTTCTGACGTAAGCAATTAGCAGAAGTTCTCAATTTACTTCTATATCTACCTTTTCTACTCTGACGTCACAGCCTTGCGCAGTCTACCACCTAACGCAGCCACCATTTTTGACATTTGTCATCTGTTGTTAGGGCTTCCCACTGTTCATTCGAACGCTGCATTTTATTCTCCGCTCTTAAGGTCTCCTTCAGCTACCTTAAACAGCTGGGTACAAGGAGCAAACTAACAGACGTGAAGGACGGTTGCTACGCAAAGTGACTGACTCCGCAAGACTGTGACATCACAGTAGAAGAGATATAAGTAAATTGACTATTATAAGATTTTTCGGGATCTAGATCATTGCTTAGCATTCGGGAGGTTACCGGTTCGATTCCGGGGCCGGTTACTCTGGTCCAAGTTTTTCTGTGGTTTCCTTGGATCATTTAGGTAAATGCTGGGGTAGTAATATTCCACAGATAGTCTTTCACTTCTCTTCTGTCTTCATTTCGTCCGTCTCATCTTTCTTCCCCCACACCACCACCTACCCATTCCCACGATTCCTGAAAGAAGCTGAAGAGGGCCTTCCACTCTACCTCTTCGACTTTGCACAAGTGTGTAGGTCGGGGGGGACAGTCCGCCCACCAATATTGGTGGGAATGAAACACCCAAAAGTTAGTTTTTAAGATTTTCGGAGTAACTTTAGGCAACGAAACAAAACCATGAACAAATTGGTATCAAGATTACCTTTTATAAATAATATAAATTTCCTAACAGTCTATTTATGTTAATATATAAATCTATCCAGCCCCTTTCCCAATGAATTATACGCAAAGTGTTCAATCACCTGGCAAAACAAGGAGAATTTCAGTTCTTGTTTTGATTATTGTTTTTTATTTCAAATATGGTCCCATTTAAACTTCAAGGAACTTTTTCACTTGTTTGTACGAAAATTTTGGGGATGTATAAATTTCACCTTTGCCTATTTGAAAATTGCAGATAAATATTCTTATTTGGTTTAGATGTCTTGTTTAATAATAATCACATTTATGTATCCCGTTTGTTGTTCGTTGTTCCCTTTTCGCTTTTCCGAGTGCCTTCCGGGATGGAAACCGTTACAGGGAGAAATTTTGGAATTGAATTTCCTGACAGCGTAATAATGTCGTAATCTGAAGCCAATTTCAGTCTAATCGAAAAAGAAGCTGCGTTATTGAAATCCATCTCATTATTAATAAAATCACTCACCGAGCCGTTGAAGAAGTTTTTGATGGGCTGAATAGGCGTAATGATACCGATGAAAGACTCTCGGTACACAGTGATCCGGTAGATAGGTACTTTTGAAGCGTCTTCTCTTTTAATGAGGAAACGCTGATATTGTATTGACACAAGATAATAAGAAACATCGTTTAAATTTTTGGCTTTTCATTGATAGAACATCTTATTAATTAAAAATTAATAATGGAGGTACTGAGACTGGTGTTCTGAGATTGAGCCATAAGAAATAAATCAATACAATAATTATCGATCCTACAATTTGTAGTGACAGGATATATAAGAATAAATTTTTAGAAAAGTTGTAGACCTTTTGGTGTATTTTGCAGTAGTTTTGAAACCACTTGTGAGAAACAGAATTAAATAAAATAATATTTAAACAAATCTTAAAGTTTATTTACAACATTTTTAAAGTAGATATTTCTTTCCCTGTTGTGTCGAAGAATCACTGTGCTTTTGGTAAGAGATAGAAAAGATAGGAAAGGAAACCGCTTACGATGTCAATAAAAGGACCCTCTAATCCTTTACTTTGCATTCGGATTACAAACGCGCCCGATTTAACCAATTTGTTCCGCAAACATGCTGAAAGCTGCGTCGCGACGTCGTCGTCGTCTTTTAGTCGTCATTGTTGGCATTCTCTTCCTCTATCGATAGATACGAACGACCCGTTTTCTTCAACGCGACGAAATGGAAATCACGACTCTCTTTCTATCTGATTTACCAAGACTTTGTCACTTCGAATGCGTTTCTTGTTTGTTAACGTTCGACGGTGATCGACTCGCTTTCAATAAATAAACTTTTAATCTAAAAATTGAAAATCAACCAATACATGGTTAGAGAGAGAATTCATTATGTGGGTAAGTAATGCTATATCCAATGGATACAGTTGTGATTTTTTAATTAAAAATTTTAAATTACCACAAGATCTAAAATAAGGGAGGAGGAAATATAAAAAAATTTCATTTAAATAGAAGGATGGGGTCAATGAAAATCTGCAGCTACTTTCTTCATTCAATGAATTTTTGTATTTGTTTACCTCTTTTAGTTATTAGATGATTCTTTCGCATTTTACCACATATTACAAAGAGGGTGGAAAACGTCAAGCTTAAAAGAAAAACACTTTACGTTATTAGTCAATTAGTTTAAACTACTTGCAACCTTTAGTGTTTTAGTTTCAGTTTTCTTCTAAAATTCCTAAGTCTTACCCTGGCTAAAATGAAAAATTTGGTGGGAAAATTCTTAGTATGGCATCGTCAGCAAGAATTCGTCTGCTAACACAATTGTTTACCCCTTAGGAAGAAGGGATTAGGAATATTTTTTATCAGGTCAGCTTACCGGGACACGTTTACTTAATTCCAAATGAAAAGAGAATAAAAGGCACGTACGAGGCTAATACTGCTTGATGGATATGTAAATTTACATTTTATTTTTAATATACATAATTAATAACATGCGGTGAAAGGGTTCAATTAAAAAACAGGCGGTTTATAAACTAACTTAATATTTAAATTAGTTTTGTGTTGTTTTTCCTTCGTGAAAATATGGTCCTATTATTATCTTCAACATGAGTAAACGTTTAAAATCTTTAGCATTTGAAATGAGGGCGGGTCTTGCGAATAATATGCATCAGTATACTCCGCCATTGTCTCATTGTCATCATACTCCGTCCCTCTCTCATTATAATATTCCATAGCATCAGTGTGCTCCATTCTTTTCTCATTATCACGTATTAATCCGTCAGTTTATATTATTTATTATTATTGTTGTCTATTATTGTGTATGTACGAAGGCGGATCAAATATAAACGAGCCTTTTTAAATTGAACGCCGGATAGTTGTTCAAGGTGCATACGAGCGTTGGCAACTTGAAGTGGGGATATTAGGTGACACGGAAACGACTCGTCGTATTGCTGTGTTTGCTTGGTTAGTAGTTATGACAATGAGTAAGAAAGAGATGCATAGCAGCGTTGCGCAACGGGTTATTATTAAGTTTCTTACACGTGAAAACGTGAAACCAGCTGAAATTTTGCACAGATTACAACCACAGTTCGGAAATAAAACGCTTTCGTGGCAACGGGTAATAGTTTGGTGCAAAGAATTTAACGAAGGGCGTAATCGTGTCGATAATGTAAATCATCCTCGTCGTCCGCGCTCCAGCATATCGCCGGTTAACGTTGTACGCGTTAGAAACCTTATTGAAGGGAACCACCACGCCACTGTGCTTCAGATATCTGTGGAACTCGGCATCAGCTGTGGGAGTGTCCACACAATCATAACGAAAAACTGGGGATTTCGAAAAATTTCAGCTCGTTGGGTCCCAAAGTTGCTGAGTGAAAATCAAAAAGCTGCTCGAGTTCGCATCGCAGCTTTAACGCAGGCCCAAATCAGTGAAATGCATTAGACTCAGTCGGAGCACCATCCATATAGCCCAAACATATCCCCTTGTGATTTCCACATGTTTGGGCCCCTCAAATAATCACTATGAGGCGAGCGATTTTAAACTGACGAACATGTGGAGGCGTTTGTGCACAACTGGATAGACTCCCGCCCTGCTTTATTTTTATGGAAAACGAGGTAAAAAAAACTACCAATCCGTTGAGAAAAATGCATAATTAAACAAGGAGGATATGTCGAAAAATGGAGAAATTTGTTTTTGTGAAAATTTTCAAAATAATTTTTTTATGAACAAAGGCTCGTTTATATTTGATCCATCCTCGTATTGGTCCAGCCCGTTCATTAGTATCTGTACTCTGCCCCTGTTCTGATCGTCGCATACATCAGTATGCTCTGCCCGTCATTCTGTCATTATCGCTTACCAATGCACCGGTGTGCTTCGCCCCTCTCATTATTGTTTATTAGTACGTTAATGTTATGTACTTCCGTTCTTTCTCATTAGGCTAAATCATTGATTCAGTATGCTCCGTTCCTCACTCCTTATAGTTTACCAATTCATCAGTATACTTCGCCTCACTTTATTATTGCTTATCAATGCGTCAGTATGCTCCGATCCTCTCATTAATCTGTTACAATGCGTCAGTGTTGCCGGCCTTTTTCTCATTTTTATGGGCCAATGTATCAATATGCTCCGTCCTTTTCTTATTTTCTTTTAGTAATGCTTCTCCGCTCTCATTATTGTTTATTAGTACGTCAAATTCGTTCGACTCTTTCTCATTGTCGTAAACCAATGTATCACTACGATCCATTTCTTTCTCCTCACAGTTTACCAATGCGTCGGTATGTCCTGATCCTCTCATTAATCTGTTCCAATGCGTTAGTCTTCCCGGCCTTTTTCTCATTTTCGTGGACCAATGTATCAATATACTCAATATTCTTCGAATCTCATTATTTTTTCAGTACGTGGGTGTGCACCGGCCCTTTGTCACCAATTTATGAGTATGATTTCTTCATCTTTCTCTATGATACACCAATGCATCAATATGCCCTGTTCCTCTATCACACTATCATTATTGTGTATCAATACTCCGGTTTGGGCCGACCCCTTTCATTATTATTCACCAATGTATCAGTATAACTTGCCCACTTTTTATATTCGTGTACTAATAATCAGAATTCTTCATTTCATGCCCATTATCGCATATAAATGAGTCAGTACACTCCCCCCTTTTCTTATTGGTATGTATAATCGGCTTCTTTTCATCGTTACCATCGTTGTTGAAGACATTACAGGTATTTTAAAATCTCATAAGTTTTTATCATAAGATGATAGTGGAGACAACTTTCCTCGTTATTATTTAAATGCCTGAGAGATGGCTCTACATCTTGTACATCACAGTTTACACGGAATCCTTACTGGACTATTAACAGCTAGGTATAACTGCAGGAGTGTGGCATCCTTATTGCAGTTTTAATATTTCTGATAGTATAATTCGATATTATTTTTCTTTTTTCTGCTTCCAAGGTTTGATGTCAGTTCATTCTCTAATGGGAGACTTATCCTATACGTTGGTGATTTCAATGGGTAGGAGGGTAGGATGCTGTCTATTTCACCCACCTAACTCATGCTCCGTTTTCATCATCCCCAAGGACGTGTGCCTGAAGACAGTTTCTTCTGTGCATTAGTTACCATGGCGCAGCTGTAACGAAAATAAAACCAAGTCAATTATTCTTGGTCGTAAACAATGTTTGTAAGTTTGTAGAAGGAGCAGTCGCTTCGAGTTCATATGCATGTAAATGGGCAGCAATTACACTTGCGTCACGCCGCCTCTACAACCTAATATCCTAACAAAATGCGTTATAATCCCATGATACCGTGTGCTTAAAACCTACTATATAGCAAGTTACACCTACACATATAAATATATACAACATTTATATACGTGTAAATGTATGTACGCGACACCAACCATAAATTTGTTGGCAAACGTGTTTAATCTTTAAGTAATGGGTTTCTGCAAATCGCCCGGGGGAAAATATTTACTTCTAATTGCAAAACAGTTCAACTCGCTTCCATTTGTTTGAAATATTATGAACTGTCACGAACGAGCATTTAATTAAACATGATACGAACAACAGAATCAAAAGAGAAAAACTTGAAATATTTGCTTCCAGGCTTACTTCGTCCTACTCTGGTTTTACCTCTGTTATTTCAGAAAGTTTTATTTTTATGACGGAAACATAATCTCTATTTGGTTGTTGGCGTAAACAACGAAAATGGAAAGAAAATATTGCAACAGTGTTATTTAATTAATGTATCTGGGTTGTACATGTTTGTAATGGAAATCAGTTATCTGCTTTGATGATATGACATTCTGGAATTAGCTGTCTATTACAAAAATCCAATCAATAATCATTTGCACCTTATTCATCATCATCTCTATACCACTTCTTTAGTGTCATGTTGTTCTTGAATGCGCTGAACGAAAATTCCACATTAAATGAAATATATTAGTGGCCCGTTCGTTCCTTTTTATTCTCCCCGTTTAAGAGATGACTGAAGTGGCCGTGTACTTTAACGAAGCTTCACTTGCAGCTGATGGTGATTTTGGTTCGCGTGCAACAAGATCCTTAGGAACTAGGCGGCGTAAGAGCAAGCAGAAAGATGTAAGAGGGGTGGTTGTACGACGGACGGACGGGCGAAGTTGCTGCTTTAATTAAATTCTTCATATCTCTGCAGTTGATGTGCACAAGACGCGAGATTTATCTTGCAATGCCGTCGTTCAGCACCGCAAACGGTCTGTCGCGCCTTGTTTTCAACTTTCTTATCGAATGAAAAATTCACAGAAAATTGCTGCACAACGTTAAGGGTACGTCAAAGTTCAGGCGCGCCTTAAACGTCGACAAACATATACAGGGTGTACATAAAGTGATAAAAGACAATGGTAGGAAAACTTCTTTTATAGACAGTCTTTTATTGTGTACTTGTAGTGTTTTGATAAGCCTCTGATGTAAAAATGAGGAAGTAAGTGCAGATGCAGACGTGAAAAACTATGCCGAACTTCAACAATTGTAGAAGCTGAAGCAGAAGCAGATATCTCTCGATTATGAGGTATGCTATTCATTGAGAGGCATTAGTATAAAAACGATAGAGAGGCGACCATCACTTACACTCTTATCTTCAGAATGGCGTGTTTTATACGCGGAGAAATTTGCACAGGGTGTCTTTAGTCTAATAGAATTATTATTGACTGTTAGAAAATTTCTACCCGTCATGAAAACAGAAAGTTGTAAGCGACAATGATACCTACTTGTGCCGAATTATGGATGAACTTCCTCTACAGACATCCTCATAGTGTTTTAGCCATTTTTATAGAGTTCTAATTAATAACTGATAAAAAAGTGGGAAATGGGTGCTGATGAAGATGTGAAAATGTGTGTGGAACTTCAATAATTGTGGAAACAGAAGCACAGTTCTATTAATCATATACTATGTCTATCAATCAGAAACATTAGTGTAAATAAGTAAATGTGCATAAAAAGAAGACTCAGAGATGACCATTAGTCTTCATCTCTTTGTCTCCAGACACCAATGTCACTTACTTGAAAGGACTGGATCAATTTGATCAATTTTGACCATTTGGTTGATGGAATTTTAGTCCACCACTGCAAATCCATGTGTGTTTAATCTTACAGCGTAAATTTTCGTAGTCCATGTACATACATTATAGGAAGTTTTTTTTTCCGAGCGTAAGGTTGTAATCTTAGAGTTCTTCTCCCTAGGTTGTTCCTCGGCTTGAGCTGTCTTTCTAACAACTGTATCTGGCACCTCAAGGACCATTACTGGATCGTTGTCACGGTAAAGTGTATTTGGGCCAGCAGTAACTCTTGAGGACGCCTGTCATAGGTGTCTATGAAACCCCATCATCAATGGACATTTCCATTAATTGTACCTATTCAGTTTTTAGTAAATATATATCATTTTGACAAAACTATTAAATGAAAATAACTATTTTAATTATTATAATTTTAATAACAACATGTTGTGATGAACTTATTTTGATGACTATCGCACCCTCTGAGGTATAGTTCGATTCAGAGTGTGCAACGTGTTTAAAAGTAATTAACAGAGTGGTAACTTAAAGTCATACACGAACGTTCCAATTTCAGTGCATGCCTTTGACAGTTGGATAAGCGATGCACCCCTATCTGACGCAAGAAGGCAATTCTACTCTGAATAGAGACTTCAAACGTTTGTGGTGCGCTTGCATACAAATGTGCACATACATAGGTACGTATGTACATGTACATACATAATATACTTGGGTGTATGTGGTACACATTAAACATTAGGTGTATCTAGGAAATAGTCACAAGTTTCGTCATTAGCGGCACATCCCGTGTAAATTATGCATTATCTTCTCTCGCACTGCAGGTGCATGACACTTGCAAATTGTCTCGCTAGTGGCGTCGAGGCGGCCGTCACCGTCACCGGCGTCGTAGTAATAATATATCATTTGCTCACAATAATAACGCGGTATCCGGGTTTCGATCTCGCCTTCTCCAGTTAAATACCGCCCTGTGACGAATATCTTCCCTTAACATCGACTACTTTGTCTATGTCTTGGATGGCAGATGGCACCGTGTCGCGTCGACGTTTCGGTTAATATGCCATCCCGTATGTTGAATTGACGGCAACCGCTCTCCTCTCCCACGCTTAAATTATCAAATTTATGCACCTACGTGTGATGCAATTGTACAGTCGTATACAAATGTCTTGTCCGAGGACATTAATTGGAGACCATTGTGGTGTTACCTAGGAAATCCATTAACAGAAAGGTATAGTTGTAGGGGTGAATTGAATACATATACTGTATTCAATTGTACCTATTCGCACCGAGCGGCATGGTCTAGTAGTCTAGAGGTTTCCGGTTCGATTCCGGGACCGGCTACTCTGGTCTGGTTTTTCTGTGGTTTCCTTGGATCATTTAGGCAAATGCTGGGGTAGTAATATTCCACAGATAGTCTTTCACTTCTCTTCTGTCTTCATTTCGTCCGTCTCACCTTTTTTCCCCCAATGATCACCCACCCCTCCGACTTTGCACCAATATTGGTGGGAATGAAACACCCAGAAGTTTTTTTTTGTACCTATAACCATCGACCATCAATGGAAAGATATATCAACTGTGGGCCAAAAATTAGCATTGTAAGATGTTTGAGACGCTTCTTTCGGTAACCTAACCTAACCTAGCCTAGCCTAGCATAATCCAACCTAACCTAATAGTTTTTATAACAGTCAAATGAAACACTTAATATATACAATTTTGTAAATCTCTTGATAGCCTAGTGTTGAAATGAATTTTGTAATTATCACTTAGGATTAGTTTAATTCATTAATTGACACCATTGTATTACCTTTAAATATAGATTTCCTTTTAAAAATGACATCTGTTTTCGCTGTAAGAGTTACGCTCGAATAAATACTAATTAATTTTCGAATAATACCTGTAACAAGAGACGCTAATTAAATTCAAATACGACAACATTGTTTTGAAGACGGCATCCTGAGCAATGAACGTCCCATTTCTGTTTTCCTGGAAAGTTTATTTAGAATTTGCATCACTAGGGAGACTTGCCAAGTCTCTGTTCGCCGTATGATATGACGCGAAGATGCAAAACAACAGTAGGTAAGCCGCCTTCAACAGCCATAACATCTCAGGGAATAGAAATGTGATGATAGTATATTCTTCCTTATTACATAGACGCTTTTAATTCAAAGTTTACAAAAAGTTTACAAGAGGATTTAGAATAAAAGAAAATTGGCACAACACCTTAAGGATCTGTTAATGAGATTAAATGATCTACCTTTGGTCTTTTCCAAAATACAACGTATAATAAACTAGCACGACAAAGTTATTTTTTCGATTTCTGACTTGCACTATAATTTGTCGCTAATTTGTTACCAAATCCAAAAATTTGTCGCTCGTGCCGTTTAGTCATAATCTGTTGATATGCTAGCTTGATATCAAGCTGGCACTACATATAGCGTATCTTTAAAAGGAAATGTCATAAGATATTACTGTAATGACCATAATTTATCACTGGAAGATGACACATTTAACGAATTTGTCGCTAGTCTTATCTCCAACTGATAAGAAAAAAACTGCTGGAAACCCATCAAACTCTCGAAAGGTAACGTGTTGCCCATTTTGTGGGAAACAGGGAAAACCTAATTTAAAATATTATGTAACAAAGAACTCCTTCATTAATTGTTTGATGGTTTTTCAGCAGTCTTTCGCTTATAAGCTGAAGATAAGACTAGCGACAAATTCGTTGAATGTGTCATCTTCAAGCGACGAATTAGCGACAAATTATGGTCTTTACAGTAATATCCTACTACATTTCCTTTTCGAGATAGGTACGCTATGTGTAGTGCTAGCTTGATATCAATCTAGCATACCAGCTGATTATGGCTAAACGGCACGAGCGACAAATTTTTGGATTTGGTAACAAATTAGCGACAAATTATAGTGCAAGTCAGAAATCGGAAAAACAACTTTGTCGTGCTAGCTTGTTATACGCCAAAATACAGGGAGAGTGTGTAAAAGACAGATTCAAATTCAGAAACGTAAACTTAACCCAACCTATAAAGTGATTCTTGAAGCCATTAGCAGAAATGTTGTTGCTCCTATAAACAGCTCCACCACTGGCATCACTCCATTTACTCTTCCGTCTTTGAAATGTCAACATACAAAATCGTTGTTGAACAAACGGTACACCTGTGAAAATTTGACATGGTGAATTTTCAAGTGATAAACATAATTTTATGCGATAATGTTAATGTTGGTTCTAAAATTTTCATGAACACGTATGCCCGTTTAAACATGTCAGGTAGCTCGAGCTATCAAGTTAAATATTGACGTAGCTATATGTGTAATAGACCCTGTTGAGGTAATAAAAATTTAATAGCATATGCAATAACTGAAATTCGTTGCTCACCCGGGAAATATCAGAAAGTGTTAAACAACTTTTATAAACATACACACCACGGACAGGCCTCTTGACTCTTGACACTCAAGGGCGTACTTCATGAATTGTGAAACCGTAAATAGATATGAGGTAATTTTATCAAATTTTAGTCTAAAGTAGAGGTAGATAGGTAACTGTTTTAACGTTTAACTCCACCATGATACACATAGACGTATTATTTTCTTTCATCTTTTGATGGATGTTTTGATAGCATGTAAATATTGAGTTGAATGCTGTTTCTAGCGTATTTTTCTTTTGTAAAAATTTAAAAACGCAAGTACATATCTATAAAGGATGGTTTAGACGCAACCGTTTTAGGTCCGTATTGTGTCCGTACTGTCGGGCCCAGACCGAGTTTTATGTTGCACCGAGCTATACAGACAATAAAGATATTCGAAATAACTGTTTATCCATACTTGGAGCAAATATAATACTTCGAATCACGGTTACAAAACGGCGTAACGTGAACTATCCTTAACCTAGATGTATTTCATAATCTCATGAAGTCTAACACGCACAAGTGTGAGAGGTGGAGGGTAGTTATGTCATGTCTAAAAAGTTGACTCGACAATTTTGGAATTTAAAAGAAAAAAAATATGTGCAAAAATGTGACCGAAATGTGCTATTATGTGCTACGTAAAAATAAATATTCGAAAAACTTAACTTTTATGACTAGGTCCTTTTTATGATGTTTAGTTAGCTCCACAACATCACTTAATTAAAACCAAACCAATTGTGTTGTAATGTGCTCAAGATGTGCTATCATGTGCCATTCAAAAAAAATATTTACTTGAAAAATTGAATTTTTATTGAGACATCCTTTTTGTGATATTTAGTTAGCTCCGCAAAATCACTTTATCAAAACGAAACTTATAGTGCTGTAATGTGCCCGCAATGTGCTGTTATGTGCCAATGTGAAAAAAAATATGTGAATAAAAAGTTTAGATTTTTCGTAAAATACTGTATTCATTAATACTTTCTCTACAAGTAATGTTATTACGAAGAAAAATGGAAATTTTACTTTGACGAGAATAGGGAAATGACTTGACTACATAAGTATTTTCATATTGTTTTATAAGAATATATATTAATGACTTAATAATTACTAATCTTCTATTCTAAGATATATATTATACATAAATGAGCAAAAATTTCAGTCTCTTTGTCTATATGTTGTGATAACAATAAAACGGTACCATATGAAAAGTTTATTCCCTACACTAACAGAAAACTATGATTAAATATAAAAAGTTACTATTAACAATAAAAAAATGTTTAATAACACTTTGTATTGATAATATTTATAATAATACGAATTTTATAGTGTACAATACATTCTATATAATCGTAAACTAATGAAAAGTACAGGTACTTACCTAATACAAGATGTGTTGCATAACATGTAAAAGAATGTATGGTGATGTTTCATGAACAATACGCGAATACTATGTTAAGCATATTATTATACTATTTCATCGTACCACATTTATCGATGCGTATATGTATTAATGAAAACTTAACATTTTACGAAAAATCTAAACTTTTATGCAATTGTTTTTTTCACGTTGGCACATAACAGCACATGGCGGGCACATTACAGCACTATATGTTTAGTTTTGATAAAGCGATTTTGCGGAGCTAACTAAATATCACAAAAAGGATGTCACAATAAAAATTTAATTTTACATCTATCTAAATATTTTTTTTTAATGGCACATGATAGTACATCGTGAGCACATTACAACACAATTGGTTCGATTTTAATGAAGTGATGTTGTGGAGCTAACTAAACATCATAAAAAGGAGCTAGTCATAAAAGTTAAGTTTTTGAATACTTTTTTTTTACGTAGCACATAATAGCACATTTTGGCACAATTTTTTTTTCTTTTAAATTCCAAAATTGTTAAGTCAACTTTTTGGACATAATAATGTCTTTACGCATTACTAGTTTAAAGTTCATGAAATTCTGAAAGATATCGTAACACAAATAAACCAAAATCATTAATTTCCAATTCTAAGCGGTACCTATTACCATTCGATAATCCTAATCAAAGTGTATTTAGTACCATCCAAGTCTATAAAATTAATCAACTAACTAACGCTACTCATCGTTTTCTTGTTTCTGTAAATCTGCGTCCCGTCAATTTTCCAAACTAAAACGGATGTTTGTGTGACATACTGTATATCGACCATTTATTTTCAATTTCGCTTTCGTCTCGTCTCGCCTCCTAAATAAAATTCAATGGAAACTGAAATCCCGCGTCATTTTCCTATCCGCCGCCACCCTCAATTCTTTTATGTTTAGTTTGTTGTGTGTTTGCGGCGCAATACGGCAATGTTGATGCAATATACCTTCGCTTTGATTTTTTGTAGCGTCGATTGGCGTCAGTTGAATTCCAGACTCCATTTCCGACGCGGTAACATAACGGCATCCCGCAATCCGATTCCACGGATTCTTTTCTCGTTACTTGCTTTAAGTCCATTCAAGCCCCGTGTCCTGTATACGAATAAAATTAAAATTCACAGGTAAGTGGACGCCGCATTCGTTCTAATCGACTCATTTATCATCGTATCCTTCTCATTATTCAATCCGGTGCTGATTGGGACGATAATTCACAAAGGCATCATAAAAATAAATCAATTAAACTAAAAATTGTTTGTGTCATTGCGAAAAATTTTCCCTTTTGATGTCTGATAGCATCATGGATTATGATTTTGGATTGTACGTCAAAATGTTTTCCAATTTCATTTAAGGATCAGGAAGTCCAAACGAACTAAATTTAGTCATGATAGCCTCGTTTTTGAAAAGAAACAGTTAATAAGGCTTTTTCAATTGGTTTTTTGGAATTCTACCCACACATCACTTCCCTACTACCAGGATTCATCTTCTAACATACATCCTTGATTGCGTTAACTCATGCATGGGCTGACCAATAAATTAATGTTCCCAAATCAACGTTCCAAATGGCCTAGAACAATTCGGATGAGTATTTGGTATATGTGTATAATATTTTTCATCATAATTTGAAAGCACACTTATAGTGTTCTGTTAGTATGAAAACTAACACAACATAATAGCAACTTTAATTCGACAACCAAAAAATTATAAAAATAGCTTCAAACTTGATGTTCCTTCATTCGAGTGTTCTCACCCTTAGCTGTACGTAATTAAATTGGCTCGCGATACACTGAATTCACGGTTCGTAAACGTGAGCATGTTCATAAAACCAAATATGTATCTTGTAATTACACAAGCAAGTATGTGTTTGGAATAATTTTAATTCGGATTCCGTTGAATTATCCTGAAAAGCTGTAATATCGTTTGAATGCCCTGCTCGGGATATGACGTGCAGATTAGGGCGAATTGTTGGTAATTTTCATTGCTTTAGACACGTACTAAAAGTTTTGTTTGCTGCTTATTAAATATTATGTTAGGGCGTTGAGTGTATGTCGCAGACTATCTGCAAAATCTAGCATTCTCAGATAGGTCCGTGCACATAGCGGGGTTATAAAATAACCCCATTAATGAACTTGTAACCAACTGTCGTTATGTTAGGTATTTTTATAAACAAGTCAATTTGCATTATCCTTTTTATTCTCGTTAATAAGTCAGTTAGTGTTATGCTTTTCATTAATTTAATCAGAGCCAAAAGACATGTAAATAATTGTTGGTGAAGAAGTAATGGCTTTGATTTGTTTTAATATTAATCATCGTTTTAATATTAATTAACGGAAAAAATGGAATCGTATCCTTATTATTTACGTTTGCTTTTGATTAAGTTTCATAACTATTTCCTGAAACTTGCCCATTTTTTCACCTCATTCGTTTTTTATCCACCATATCTTGGTCTTCTTCATCACATTCAAACACTTTTGGGCAATAAATTATGTCAACATCTTCAAATTAAATATATTATAAAGATTTTGGACTTTTTTTTCGCTTTCTAAGATATTCAAGAGCATTTTGGATAGAGTTCTGCTACTTCGGTACTCCATGTCCAACATTTATTGGAGCAATGCTCTCTTCAGGCACGTATATCACTCTTTAGAGTAGAAGCTTCTAGTCGTTGAAACATATTCATAATTTTGAATAAAACACAAGTTTCAAGAAAAAATATAATGTTGAAAAATATACTACAATATTGTTTCACCACACAGTGGCATCATCAGGTGATGATTTTCAAAATTTTCCCGTAACATCTTCCTTCAGTACAAATTTAAAGATCTTAGTTCAATTGAGTGCCCTATTATTATCAAATTATTTATGAGGTTCCCATTATTTTTCCGTTTCTGGTTTCTAGGAATTCAAAAAGCATTTAGACTTCTGCCACTGAGTGCTCAATCCTCACGTTCCATTAGAGCGATGCTTTCTTTTGGCACCCATATCTTTGCATAGATTTAAATTCGTTGTTTTCAGATTCCTAAAAGTGGACTATAAGGTCTTCCTTTGGTCCAAATTTTATAATCCTACCTACGATTTTGTGGTCATCCTCAATCACATTTCAAACACTTCTAAACATTAAATTAAAAATATATCTTAAAATTAAAGTCAGTGTAAATGTTCTGGACTTTAGTTTCCGGTTTCTAAGATATTCTAGAGTATTTTAGACAGGGTTGTGCCACTTCAGTACCTACTCAACATCCAACTTCTATTTAAACGATTAAACGACGCGCTCCGCTCCTTTGGAACCCTCATCGTTTTATCCACTCAAATTCGTGATTTTTTTTTTCTGAATTTGGATCATGAGATTTTCCTTCAGACCAAATTTGACTATTTCAACTCAACTATAAATTTTCCATTATTACCAAATTACCTTATAAGGGTTCTTTTTTCATTTTGAAGTCCGGGACCCCAAAATAAAACATAAACAGTTTTTTGTTTCCACACAACAACTAACAGTTTGTCGCAGACAATCCCTCAACCGCTTTCGTTTTCGGTTCGAACGAATTAAACAGTTTTGAAGTTGAACTTGTATATAAAACGCCGTCGCAGTCGGCTTGGATTTCGACTGCTGTCGAAGTCGATTCGCGGCGGTTCCTCTCAGCGTCTGGTAATTAACGAAATGCACGACCCTCATGGGGATACACGGAACCACCCCGTGTCACCGCCGTGTTGGGAAAAATATCAGCATTGCATCGACGATAAATCGATACTCGTTTCTACTGCTCTATTCCACCGGGAGCTTTACATACTACTCGTATTAATGCTGGAAAAATGTATTAGAGTGAAATCGGAAAAAGTGGGATGCAATTTTAAATTCATAAAATCTATATCTATCTTTCAATAAAGATTAAGTAGTTCTTAGAACAAATAGTACTAAGAAGAAACTTGGGTGTTTCATTCCCACCAATATTGGTGGGCGGGCTGTCCCCCCCGGCCTACACTCTTGTGCAAAGTCGGGGGGGTAGGGCGGAAGACCCTCTTCAGCCTCCTTCAGGAATTGTGGGAATGGGTGGGTGGTGGTGTGGGGGAAGAAAGATGAGACGGACGAAATGAAGACAGAAGAGAAGTGAAAGACTATCTGTGGAATTATTACTACCCCAGCATTTGCCTAAATGATCCAAGGAAACCACAGAAAAACTTGGACCAGAGTAGCCGGCCCCGGAATCGAACCGGTGACCTCCCGAATGCTAAGCAATGATCTAGACCACTAGACCATGCCGCTCGGTCAAATAGTACTATGTATTACAGAATTAAAATTTTCAATATTTTCAGTAAAAAGTTATTTTCCCACACTTTGATTGCCGTTTCAGGAAGTCACAGTGTTCATTCTCGTAAAAAGTACTCAAACGATTCGATTCTATACTATTTTTTACGATGGTTAAGGTTTAGGTAAGTGAGAATTAAGAATTAATGATGATTAACAGGAAATAAATTAATTTTATTATATACAGTAACTTAGACTAGGAATAAAAAGTAAAGGAAGTAACAATCAAAAGATTAATTAAGTAATTGATGCTGAGACGTTAGGGATGGGTATGATAAGTTAATAGGTAAGTGAGTACCGAAGGAAGATCTTTTTGATACTGATTTTTCCTGTTTTGAAAATTGTCATGGGCCAGAGTGGTGAAGTTGATCTGGCAGTAGAGATAACAATGGGAGTAAATAGTTTTTTTTTTGGGATTGTTTGAAATAGAAAAGGGTAAGAAATGTGAAAGAAAAGAAAGCAATTCGGAGAACAACAGTTAATATAAGCAGCTTCAAAAAATATTCGAGGATCAATGTCGAAGATAGTAGTGAAGGAGTGTAACGAACTTTATGGGATACATTTTAGAAAAACTGATAAAATAAATATGGGTGTAAGAAGAATACTTAAATGGAGGGGAAAGAGAACAAAAGGAATACAAAAAGAGAATCTGTGCAAAAAAAAGTCCCAACAATTAGTCTTGGTGTCAAAAAATGTCAGAAAATAAGTTTTTGAAACAGTAGTAATATATGAAAATGAAGACTCAAAAAACTTTGGCGGTTGTTGTAGAACGAACAAAATAACTCAAACCCCAAGGCTAAAACACGACACTTTTGTTGTCCGAAGCACTTTTCGGTAACAAGGTTACCTTCTTCAGGGACTGAAGTAAACTAAACCTAGAAGAGAACTAATTCTAATATATACTGATAGTTGTTAAGGTTCAGTGAACATGGTTCAGCGGTAATGGTGGTGATGTTCAATGGACCTTGACAATAACAAAAAATAATTAAAGTAGACTAAATAGCGGAGATCCAGGGATATGACCCTTGTCATTGTTAAGTAAAATTTGGTTATTTTTACAAATTATTAGGATTAATTTACTTCAGTCCCTGAAGAACCTTGTTACCGAAAAGTGCTTCGTGTTTTGGCGTTGGGGTTTGAGTTATTTTGTTCGTTCTACAGTAGTAATATATGTACAAATGGAAACTTTCTAGATGAAATGTTACAAATAATTATTCTACGTATGTAACACATGAAGTATGATGAAATAAATAATATATTATCATGGTTTTATAAAAATGTTTTGTAACTTTTGTAACATTGTTTTTTTTTAACTGTTTTTTTTTTCTTGATTTGGGTTTTTTAGAGCTGGATGAAGTTGCACTTGTTTGGTAAAGAAATCGCTTGCTTACCTATTCTCATTAACAAAACAATGATAATAAAAAAATATTCACAAGAACCTTCTCTCCAATTTTGTAATGTGTTGTTAATAAACAGGTCATCTTCTTGTTAATATACAGCTACATATAATTCATAGGTTCATATTTGAATGCTTTCTTTTTTATTTGTTGGCCTAGTGTTAAATGTTTCTTTCTTATTGTTTCAGGTAAGTCATCATTGAATTTAAGGCAAAACAGGAAAACCGGTGTAAAGTAAGTTAAACCACTAAGATTAGGTTTAATCGCGTAGAAGGTGTTGTAGAAACACAAAATTTTATGAGCTCTGAAATGTGCGAGAAAAGCGGGCATAATTATGTTTCCATGCACCCCAAATTCAAGGTGCGTGAGATTCTGAAACATCCCTAACAGTTTGTATAGGTCCCGTGGTAAAGTAAGTGATGGTTCTACATTGTTACTTACCTTAATTAGATAATACAATAATCTACTAATGAGACTTAATTAATTATCAGTCGATAAATATCTGCTTGTTATAAATTTTCTCTTACTGGAACACCTATACCAATTTTTTATACTTTTTTCCGTAAATGCCAAAGAGAATGCCAAAAATTAAGGTTTTTCATTTTAATTAGTTTTGGTTATTGCAAAAAGAATTTTTTATAAAATAAAATAAAAATGTGAAAAGTTTCAAGAAAAAGTTTATTTGTATCACTACAGAAACGTTGGAAATAGATAAATCAATTAACTTTTTGGATTTAACTATAAACTATAACCTTCTTCATTTAAAGAAGTTCTACGTAATAAATGATATAACGTGGTATAGGAAAACTCGTATAAATACCTTTAGCTTTAGGTAGGTAGGTACATAATGCTTTAGTCCTGTCGCATATCTTGATTCTCTAATTCTTTTTAAATCATCCCCCCTTATTATGTCGTTACATATTTTTCTCACATTTCCCAAATGTTATTACCTTCCCTACCACCTGTTGTTGTTTAATTTTTAAATCCTGCATGGCTTTAATCCCCTCTCTTTAATACCTGTTGTTTTTTTTATTTTTAATATCCTCCTCCTCCATATTTCTTTCCCTTTTATAATTTTCCCTACATTTCTTCATATTTAACTACCCTTTTTATTATTTCTTCTCCCATGTAGTTTCCCTCCTTATTACGTAATCTGGTGTGCTTCCCTTCAATTGTAAAATCCACTTTATATATTTTCTGATACAGTTTCCACCAGAATTTTTTCTTCCCATCCCTAAATCTCTACCCCATAAAATACTATACTCTTCATTATCGCTTTAAACAACATTATTCTCATTCTCCAATCTTCATTACATAGTTTCTGTCCTATTCCCCCACCCTTCCCATGATTGCTGTAATCTTCGCTATGTACTTAATAATATGTCCATCATCCTTATCCTTTTCGTTATTCCTTATCATTTATCCCAAATATAAGTCAAATCGTCCCTAACTCTTTCTATCTCTACCACCTTCCATACTATCTCTTTCTTTTCTCTTCCTTTTTTACCTTGTTTTTCATCAAATTCCATAATTTTCTATTTCTCGCTGTTTAATTGCAGTCCCTTCCTCAATAAATACTTTTCCAGTTTTTTTACCATTTCTTTTAAACCCTGAAAACTTATTGCCAATAATAATAATAATAATCATCCGCGTATGTTATGGACTATATTTTTTTTACACTAATCCTCCTCTTATCTTGCTCATTTCATTTAATTTACATCCTTGTCTAACCCCCTTAGTCATCCATAATTTCCTTATCTGCTCGCCCTTCACCGTCCCTATACCCGCTGTTTCCCTATAAAATTAAGTTTTTTATTAACCCTCCTTCTATTCCTACCTTTGCAAGCTTATTTAATAACTCCTCTCTGTGCACTTTATCATACGGTACTCTTAGATCTACAAACATTACAAAAACTTTCTTTTTACTTTCTACAGGGTGACCCAAAAAAACGGAGACAAACCTTTTTAATGATAATTTCATTAAACAAAAGATATTAAGCAAAACAACAATTAATCATGGTAACTTGGAGCATTAACAATAATACGTTCAACTGGTTACAAAATGGCCTCCATTGGCAGTGATGCACAGGTTCAAACGCAACTTGAAATTTTCGGCGATGGGCCGCAGGTTCTCCGGTGACAATCGATCCCATTCCCGGCGTAGCGATTGCTTCAGCGACTCCAAACTTTTGTGGGGCTTAGCACAGGCCCTGGCCTCCAAAATTGACCATACACTGTAATCCATCGGGTTCAGGTCCGGCGAGTAGGGCGGCCATTCCGCCGATGAGATGAAGTCCGGAAAATGGGTCCGACACCACTCCTGAGTCGTTTTAGCCTTGTGCGCCGGCGCCGAGTCCTGCTGGAACGTCCAATGATGGTTACCGAAGTGCTGTTGTGCCCACGGCTCCACTTTCTCCAAAACCTGCCGTTGATACTCCTCCTTGTTGACTTTGACCCCTTGATCAGGGAAAATCAGGTCAGTTTTGCCGCTGGAGCAGATTCCACCCGATACCATAAGCGACTGGGGGTTTTGGCGGTGTTCGACGATGGCCAACGTGCCGGGAGCCACAGAGGACCAGCTCCTGTTGTTTTGGTGATTGTAGGCTTGCTCGATGGTGGACAGCTTCTCATCCGTGAACAGGATTGTTTCCCAGCCGTTGCATGCGGCCCGTTTCTTGAGTTGGCGAGATCTTTGGAGCCGTACGCGCTTGTTGTCTTCTGTGAGCAGTTGAATTTTTTGGAGCTTGTACGGCTTGAGATTCAGCTCCCCTTTGGCTATTCGGCGGACCGATTCCCGTTGTATCCCGGTCTAACTGGCGATTTTTCCCATGGAGACCCGCGGATTCCGCTGCACTCGCTTCCTGATGATCTTGCGGTTTGGGGACGTGTTGACAGTGCGCTTTCTGCCACTTCCTGGTCGGCGACTATTATGACCAAGCTCCTTATATCGTTTAATAGCCTTGGAAACAGTTTGCTTAGACACATTGAGCAAACGAACGATATCACATTGTCAATTTCCTGCACGAAACAGCTCCAAAATTGCACTACGTTTATTTAACATTATAAAAATGCAATAGAATTTAGAGGTACAAGACAAAAAATTTAGACAGTAGTACATAAAGACATGGAGAACATGAACAAAAATTAATTGGATACGGTACAATACATTTGTGTTAGGACACATTAAAGTTTGTCCCCGTTTTTTGGGTCACCCTGCATTTTTTAGTAAATAAATTGCATCAATCGTTCCCCTTCCTTTTCTATACCCAAATTGTGTTTAATTTAGTATTTTGTTTATCATTTACTCTTCTAACCTTTCTCTTATTATTTTTGTAAATATTTTGTACCCCGTATCCGTCATTAATACTATTCCCCAATAATTTGTAGCATTGTTCCCTTTTTAACGACCGACTCAATCACTCCACATTTCCATCATTCAGGTATTTTATTTCCTTCCCATTTTTCTCTCATAATTAAATGCAGTTTATCTATTAGTATATCTCATACTTCCATAGCTACAAATACTTTTGTACAATTAGTCCAACGAATACAGCCTTAAGCATTTAAGAAGTATTACGTTTTCTTCGAATGATTTTGAGGGTTTCCTTGGTTTGAGGCAGTTTTCAAGGAAGCAGGTTTTTTTTCTTTTAGATAAATCTGGCTGAAAAGATGTCCCACATGTTCATTAAATTATTCGTCCATATATTTAAAAAAACGTCCGACAAACAGACCGAAACATCCTCTTATCCTACCAGTCGTACATGTATTTGCTGGCTTTGGAATCGTGTAGGGCATTCGTTAATAACAATAGGCTAAAATAATTAGTAATCCTAATAAAGGTAAGTTGGGGTTAAGGAAAGTTACAATTGAAAAACAACTCAAAAATAGCTGCACAATTAGATGTGGTGTAATTTGGCGTGAAATATCTCTTATATATAGGGGCGGCGGTATGTAATACTGCTTTGGATTCTCAGACCGAGTTTAAATGTCTCGTTTCGTTTTGTGTTGGTTTTATTAAACTAAATTAAATTCGATATCAATTTCAATCTTTCTGACGCTTAAGTATCAATTCGAAGAAGTTCCTTGAGTTTCGTAGTCGTGGAGTACGTGCACGTGAAATCGCACTAAATTTTCCTCGACGCTCTCTGGACTAAAGCTCTCAGTTTTAATTCCACGCCTTCCACTAAAGCCTGTAAACCCCAAGAAAATTAAAAATAAATTGAGATCGTGGTCCAGCTGCGCCAGAAAATTCCGTGTATCCTAATTTAAATTAAATCCCTTGTGACCCCGAACTTTATTGTGTACTTTGTATCAATTTGGAGCAGGACGATTCACTACTACAGGAGGTTAATCTGCCATTGTCGTTACGGTGATAGGGCGTCGCGACGCGTCGTGTCGTTTATAGATCACCTTGAATACATTATCCGGCTCTCCCGACGTTTCGAAACGGGCTGTAGGTGAGTTTTCGGTGGAGCTAGACGGCTGCTGTATTGAATTTAAGGCGAACGACAATAAGGAAAGACGCGGTAATAGCCTTTATTGCTTCGGCAACCGCTAAACTGCTTTGGGTCAAATGTCACTTTCGCAAATTTAGTTACCCACTACTATATATTATTTAGGTACTTTCGATAGAGATTGCACTTATTTTCAAAGAAGTAGAATAAAATAAAAATAATCACAAAATGACAACTACCATCTCTATTTTCCACGTAATAAATGAATAGCTCGAAAGATATCTTGGCGGAGTTTATTTGTTAACTTTCCATTTCAAGTTTTTGATATGTTTACAACGTGTTTCCAAGTTGATATATGTACCCTCTGTACATTCATATCGCCGAAGGAATTGTCTGCAAACCTTTTATCTTGCCTTTTGTTCAACAACATCTATCCAATTTCCTGTCGTATATCGTATGTAAACCTATTCCCCGATGTGCAAAGATACTTTTAGACAATTGTTTCGAGTGCGCGTCTTGTTTTCAAATTCCATTGTACGCTTCGTCTTTCGAAGTCAATTTATTTTATCCGAGTCAAAAATGACAGCGACGGACGGACGGAAGAAGAACAGAATACGTACATATGTATGTAATATACGATGTATTCGTAAATTCGTATATAAAGTTGACGTCACCAGATGCATAAGTAAAATCGTTTGATCGACGCCGAAAAAGTGACACAGTTTATCGAAATAAACTTTTCGCGTTCCCTATGCTCGATTTTCTGTTTCAAAACTTTTCATTGCATCAGTAGTACGATTCACCAAATGTGTTAAATCTGGGACCTTCACATATTACATACGTATAATAAATAAATGCAAACAACATAGTAGACGCCATCTGTGTAGCACTAAAGGATAATCAGTTGATGATGTCGGTAGTTCACTGCCCTGTATGCTTGATGGGAATTGCCGAAACTCTTAATCTTCAAGGATCATTGTATAAATAAGTTATTTTTCCGATTTCTGACTTGCACCATAATTTTTAGCTAATTTGTTACCAAATCCAAAAATTTGTCGCTGGTGCCGTTTATTCATAATCAGGTGGTATGCTAGCTTGATATCAAGCAACATAGCGTATCTCGAAAAGGAAATATCATAGGATATTACTGCAAAGACCATACTTTGTCGCTAATGTTTTCGCTGAAAGATGACACATTTAAAGAATTTGTCGCCAGTCTTATCTCCAGCTGATAAGCGAAAAACTGCTGGAAAACCATCAAACAATTAATCAAGGAGTTGTGTGTTACATTTGTTTTAAGAGTTCGGTTTTATTTACCAAATTTTTTAAATTAGATTTGCCCTGTTTCCTCCAAGTTGGGCAACACGTTACCCTTCGAGAGTTTGATGGCTTTCCAGCAGTTTTTACCTTATCAGCTGGTGATAAGACTAGCGACAAATTCGTTGAATGTGTTATCTTTTAGCGACAAATTAGCGACAAATTATCGTCTTTACAGTAATATCCTACGACATTCCTTTTCGAGATAAGCTAGTAGTGCTAGCTTGATATCAACAAATTGGCGACAAATTATAGTGCAAGTCAGAAATCGGAAAAGTAATTTTTGTTATACGTCAAAATAAGAACCTAAGATCCTTTAAGAAATTAACTTTCCAAAAACCCAAACTGTCAATTCAGTCCCGAACGTTGTGGTGTCTGTGTGTGGGATAGTACCTAAATAACTATGTGTCACTACGCTTATTTAATGATATTCTTGAGCTTAATTTTCAAGTCTAGACATCGAGATCAGGACTCTTGTTTTAGTGAAATTCTAACTCATTCTATTGTACTCTGCAGTTCTTTTTGAACAAAAATGTTGCGAGGTTAATATTAAACCATTTTGATTTTAACTTGCGTCACTTTGCTAATAATATTCCTGTAAAAGAATGAAAGAAAAGGATATGACAATAACGATGATCAGAATGTTTCCTTTTGAAGGAATACCAGTATAAATCGTTTAGAACTAACCTCAAACGTACTTAAATTAAAAACGTTCATACAGTAAGAAATTTCTATACAAATTTTAAAGATTACATTACATTAGCCTTATAGTAACTTTGTATTTTTTTAAAACGTGCCATTTATTTTGATTGTATTGCTCTAGTTTAATAACGTTTTCTGTCACATATAAATTTATTTTCGTATCTTCGCATTTTTACAAGAAACATATTTTGTTTAAATTTTGTTTTAACACGCTTACATATTTAATGTGGATCTACCGTAGGTACAAAATATTGTGTGTTAAACGAGTTTCCCGGATCCGGCCTTTCGCATGCATGCCTATCTAATCCGTAATTTTTTCAACCCCTTCCGCTCTCCCCATTCCCTTCTTCATCTTCTCTAGTCCATAATCCCGCTTTTCCAACTTATTCATATTTAATACACTTCATATACGGCGTTCCTTTTGTGTAATTAGACATGTAGTGGTTTGTGCGGCGTTGGCCGCGCCTGCAGGCACTACATTTGATTAGAAAGTTCCCTCTTAATGCAATCTAGTCGACTATGATGGATATAGGTTTGACGTTATCCTGTCTGACAACAGGCTATATGAACAACAGCGGCGAACGGGATCCTGCATAGTAGAATCAGTGGAAAGGGAGCGTGGGAAGGTAGAAGACATTGGAACAAAAATGAGTGGGAGAGAGGGGGATAGAGACATTCACAGACGTATGTAAATTTAAATTTTGTAGTAATGGTCCTTATCATTTGCCATTTCCTATCAATAAAATCAATCCGTAAAACGTATATTAAGGGCACATCAAGTTTTAAAGATTAAAAGATAAAAAAATTAATCAAAGAGTTCTTGATCATCTTTCTACCAAAATGGCCACTCTAGCTACCAACCACCGAAATCGGTTGTCAGTCTGATTGATAAATAACCACAATCAGTACAGTAAAATTCATATGTAGAGACAGGTTAATGATTGGGAAAATGTAAAAACAGAAGCCATGAGACTTATTGAGGACACCCTAACTTACTGACTTCTTGTTCTTTTCTTCTGATTCTAATACGTGTTGTTGGTGTTAGTTTACACGATTTTTGCTAATCCAGAAATTGTAGATTTTGAGAGGCTAAGTTTTGATTGTTAACGAGCTTTTCGAATTTTAATAAATGGGTTCTTGGTCGTTTTTCTGCCAAAGTGGTCACACAAATTTGGCGGTTCTTGGCAGCTCCTAAGGGTTGTTCCGAAAAAATTGCAACCATCGAAACAGATTCTTAGCAAAGATTTGCCATTCATTGACTGGGAAAATGTAAAAGTGGAAACCGTGAGGTTAAGTGGAGAAACCCGCTTCACCACCCTAACTCAGTCAAATCTTATTCTTCTTAGAATCCGTGTGGCTTGTCCGTCGTATAACTTCGAAGTTTTAGTGTATTCTGGTAAATTATTATGCAGTTTTAGTGCAGTTATTTGGTACTCAGCATCTTACTCATTCCACCAAAACCAAAAAATTACCTAATCGAGTTTTTAACTGCAAAACTTGTCGGTAGCGGATGAAATGAATAAAATAGATATGCTGCTCAACTTTTCGTTACGAGGGATGTCTAAAGGTAAGTCGGATGTTGGTCCCAACGGATCACGTGGTTATTACTGAAGTTTCGTTCCATATCCACGGTCCCAACCGTAAAAACCTCCAGCTACAGAACGCATACCTATGTACAATATCTATGCAGACGCTTGTGTACGTGTTAGTGGTTGTTTGTATACGCGCCAGTATGTATTTGTATCCGTGTATATGTCTTCTGTTGCTGCACACAGGAATAATAATAACTGCAGCCCTTATTAACTTTTATGATGGAGATCCCGTACCTTGTTAAGGCTAAGGTGAGCCAAGGGTAATGTGCTGGTCCAATTAAGCTCTGGAATTAATTAGTTCTTTCATTAACGGCGGATTAAGTTAAGCCTGCTGCTGCTGTCTAGTATTTTCGCCTTGCAGCTCTAACGCGATTTTATGGACGACAGCGTCAGTCTTCGTATCTGTGCCCAATTGCTCTTTCACGTGACCTTTATCTAGGACACGACGTGAAATTATCTTCTTTTTACTAGGCACTACGCCCCGGCTCCTACTTCTGACTTAATTGCTTCAAAAATCAATTAATTCCAATAATTTACTAGATCCCTAATTTTGCATAGGTACTAGCAAACCTATTAACCTAAATAATTTGCATTCTACATAATCTATACTAATTATTGGAAGTAGTTATATTATTTTTATATGTGCATCACTCCTGACCCTTTTATAATGGAGTTACCCTTATCTACTTAATTAATTTTTTGACACCTACCTTCTTGGCATCAACGGTCTTAAATAAGGAAACGAAGGTATTCAAAAGTTTTTGATTATATAATGTAAATCTAAATCTAAATCTAAATACATATATAAAATGCTAATGTTCGTACGTAAAGACAGGGTTTTCTCTATCTCTACCTACTCCAATCAACTTCCTGTTGGGATGGTAAATACCCCCTTGATCTCCAGGTGGGAGTAAGGGAGTTTGGTCGCGGTGGGCGGAAGTGGGTGGTTGTAGGTGGCAGAAAGGTGAAACGAAATATTTCTGTCCTTTTTTAAGTCATAAAGACTTCCGGAAAGATCTCAAAATTTCTGAAATGATCTAAAAAATTCTAAAATGAGCGCAAACTGTTATTATCGACTTAGAATGTTCGAGAAAGTTCTAAAAATTTCTTGAATGATCTAGAAAGTTTCAAAAAGTGTAACATCTACGTTTCAAAGTGATGCACATCTAAATATTCTAGAGTGTTCTGGTAGTAGAATTTCGATGTTCGATGATATATAAATCAACATTAAGTTACTTATTGTCAGTTTAATTGTGTTTGCAGTCGAGTGAAAATCAATTGGAAACAAGAGCGAACAGTGACCAAAAAAATTAAAGTGATTTTGACAAATGACAAAGAACAGACTATTTGAATGTTCTAGAGTGTTCTAAAACTAGAAATTTCGATGTCTGATGGTATATAAATCGAAATTCAGTGAGTTTTCGTCAGTGTTATCATCGTAACAATCAAGAGATTAATTTAATGATTTGGCAATGTTCAAGAATGTTTCAGGGTGTTAAAAAAAGTTAGAAAATGTTTTGAATCATTATAGGATGTTCTGGATAGTTTTAAATTCACGAATATTCTAGAATGTTCCATCAAACGTGTAATACATTCTTACCCGGGCAACGCCGGGTATTGCTGCTAGTATACCATAAAAACTAAACTAAAACAGATTTTATTAACAATTATATTTATAATCAACCTGTAATACACGAAGTCACTTCTGTTTATTTGTTTAACTAACGTTTCATTTTAAATGGTCCTTCGAGCCGAATTAGTGATTGTCTTCTTCTTGTAAGTTATGTTAGTCTTTGCAATATTACGCAAAACATTTCCATTGATCCTTATTCCTTAGTAAGCCGTTTCTACGAACTTTGTTTTTGGTTAGTGTATCCTTAAAATTGTACCATCTAATAACGTCTTTAAAATTTAATTTCTGTCCCTTTTTGTAAAGAAAAATCCATTGAGAGTTTTATTTTCAATTTATAAAATATTGTTCTACATTTATGTTTATTTTTGTTCTTTGTCTCACGCTCCATACTCCCGTTTCGACCGAAGAAATAAAAATGTCTAAGAAATTTCAATTCAGAAAAAACAATAATTAAAACTTTACTACCTATGCTTGACCTGAATTCCACTTTATCTATGAACTAATTTGGTTGTGGAGAGGTCTGCTCAAATAGAAATCTAATCAAACCCAAATTATGAATGAGATGAAACAATGAAGTTAGTTTTCCTTCGAGCCAGATTACTAGTTATTGTCATCTTTTAAGTTTGAAGTTCTTTGCAGTTTACCGAAATAGGCTTCAAAATTAATTCACTTTTAATAATATATCAATTTTGGCGAATCCTTAAAATTGCACGTTCCGACTACGTTCGTGGGTAGAAAAATGATTGCAATGAAGAACAAGCTTTAAAATTTCTGCTTCTTTTCTTTTTGTAGATCTTGTTGTACGAAAAATCGATTGAGGATTTCATTTTCTTTCGCGAATGCTCCAGTTTATTAAAATATTGATTCACTATTTTCTGTCTCCGCTTCTATATTTTCGCCTCCATCTTGTAAGTAAATGTGAGAAGGAAATTTCAATTCTTCTTAAACATAAATTTTCAGTGCTTAACCTGAATTCTGTTTTGTCTATGAACTTATATGGTGGACAAGGTTAACCTGGCCTTTCTTAAGCAGAAAATTAACGTAATCCAACTTGAATTCGTTCATAATTTTTTTTTTAAATCAATCTCTATATGACGAAATTAGTTTTCCCGAATTAGCTCCCGGAATTATTTGACTTTTATTAATGTACCGTCTTTTCTTGGGTTGTTATATGCCCCCCTTGCTAACGCTTATTTGGTTAATCCTTAAAATTGCACAATACAACCACATCTATGGTTAGGAAGGTGATGGCAGTAAAGAACAAGCTTTAAATTTTTTTACGTCTTCCTTTGCTACATATTGTTTTAAGAATAATCATACGAGGATTTTATTTTCACTTTTGTACAATTTTGTTCCATATTTTCGTTGTTTTACATATTGAAATTAAATATTCTTTGTTTCACGTTCCATATTATTCCCGTTTCAATGTTGGAAATTCTAATTCCCCCTAAAAATACATGAATGAAATTCTACTACGCTTAACCTGAATTCCGTTTTGTCTATGAACTAATCTGTAGAGGGTTAACCTCGTTTTTCGTAAGCACCAACGGCGAAATGTCGCTAGTTCAGCTTTCTCGCGGTCGGTCCCTGCTGTGCCGTCCCAGTTTCTACTGATTATCCCGACGATAGCGTTGTGCAGTACCCAATCGGGTGGATTCACGATCTCGGTTGTTCTAGGTAGTGCCATTACCATATACGACGCCCAAATCGAATACTAATCGGAAGACATTGCGACGGCAGAGCAGGAAATGGCGAAATAGCGAAATAAAGAAATAGACACATAAAAATGCATTACTTTCAGAGAACGGGATCAGTTTCTGAAACAAACTTGTGTATCTAGACAGGGTACTTTTGGGTTTATATACAATTATACATACACTTTTTTATCAAGAACGATCAATGTAATTGTTGACGTCAAGAAATTTTTTCCAAGGACCTTCTTAACTTCCTTAATTGGTGGCAAATTTTTGCAGGCACCTTCTTCTACAATGTATATCTTTTATAGTTCCGTATTTACTTTGCTTACCTTTATTTGTAATTTCAGTTACTGTCAATAGTTAGTGCAGCAGTTGCGGGTTCAGCGATCCCTTTAGGCTCAAATAAAGACCTCACTAACTCTCTCTCATCGCTATTACGACGTTTATTTAGGACAATGGTAAGTGCTCTCCCAAGTTTCGCATTAGTGCTTTCACGAGTGTAATTGCCACGGATATAGTTAAGGTGTTCGATGCGGTTCGTATACTTAAGTTGGTTCGATAAGCTCCTCTTGTTTGTATTTCCACACCAGGATACGTTTCGTCCACGTATTGTCTGCGGTTATCGAAACATGTCCTGCACGAATCCATTTCAAGATTGTTATCCTTTCTATTGCGTCTCTTGTCGCCAGTCAACCACGTACCTCTACCTACAACTCGACAATATTGGATCGGGTGATGTTGCTTCACCCTCAACCGAAATACTCAAAATAGAATTTGATATGCATATGATTACGCAACAGATGTTTGAATTTCATTAATAATTGAATCGACGAGGCTTTAATTTCTTGTAACTCCATAATAATGAAAAAAACACACACGTTTAAGTTACAAAACTTTATTGTAAAACCACAATAATTATTTCGCCGACACAGCGGCTTCTTCGGGTGGAAGAATAATATAACTTAAAACTATGATACAAACAGACTTATATACTAAATAAATAGATTAAGAGTAGGGGTAAGTTTAAGGGAGGATACTAAAAATTAATGTTCAATAGGGGTGATTTATTTAATTCTAATTGGTCATTTAATATAGTGCCTTTTTTGTTTAATTTATTTATTTCTATGCTTTCTAAAAGATTTTATTTCCGACCTTTATTTTCAACATGTAAGATTTTATAATCGTCGTTAAAATTATGGTTGTTAGTTATTAGATGTTCCGCATATGTTGAATTTGTGTTTCGGTTTTCATAACTTTTCTTGTGTTCTTTTATTCTTTCCTGAAATGTTCTACCGGTCTGACCGATGTATGCCTTATCACAATCACCACATTGAAGTAAATAAACGCCAGATTTTAATTCTTTTTTAGTTGTATCTTTATTATTTTTTATGAATTTTCCAAGTGAATAGTTTAGAAACAAAAATAAGTAATAACATACTCTTCAAGGAATGCTATTATTGGTATCGTTATGTCGATGACATTTTAATTTGTTATACGGGCTCAAACAGGCAGTTATCTAAGTTATTCAATTTCATAAACAATATACACCCAAAAATTAATTTTACTATGGAAATAGAAGAAAACAAAAAAATCAACTTTTTAGATCTAACTATTAAAAATGTTCTTAATAAACACACTTTCTCAATATATCATAAAACAACTCACACCGATACCATTATACATTCAAATTCCTGCCACCCAATTTCCCACAAATTGGCATTTTTCCACTCTAGTCTTCATAGACTTTTAACTATTCCAATGTCACCAGAGGATTTTAACATAGAATTGACAAGAATTTACCAGATTGCTCACAACAATGGATACAGTTATTTATTTGTAAAAAATCTTTTAAACAATAAATTAAATAAACAAACATTACATTCCATTTACCCAATTCTTAAAAATAATAAAAACACAAATTACAATAGTATAACGTATATAGGAAATTTTTCAACCAAATTAAGTAAGCATATTAAAAATTTCACTAACAGTTCTATTTCCTTTAAAACTAATAATTCACTTGGAAAATTCATAAAAAATAATAAAGATACAACTAAAAAAGAATTAAAATCTGGCGTTTATTTACTTCAATGTGGTGATTGTGATAAGGCATACATCGGTCAGACAGGTAGAACATTTCAGGAAAGAATAAAAGAACACAAGAAAAGTTATGAAAACCGAAACACAAATTCAACATATGCGGAACATCTAATAACTAACAACCATAATTTTAACGACGATTATAAAATCTTACATGTTGAAAATAAAGGTCGGAAATAAAATCTTTTAGAAAGCATAGAAATAAATAAATTAAACAAAAAAGGCACTATATTAAATGACCAATTAGAATTAAATAAATCACCCCTATTGAACATTAATTTTTAGTATCCTCCCTTAAACTTACCCCTACTCTTAATCTATTTATTTAGTATATAAGTCTGTTTGTATCATAGTTTTAAGTTATATTATTCTTCCACCCGAAGAAGCCGCTGTGTCGGCGAAATAATTATTGTGGTTTTACAATAAAGTTTTGTAACTTAAACGTGTGTGTTTTTTTCATTAATTTCATTAATGTTGAAATAGTTATTCTTTTATTTCGATTAAAAATGTATCGGCATCATCAACTTCCTCCCTCTTACATGAAGATTTAACATAAGAGATCGACTTCAATCGAAGACTTAAGTAGTTAATATCTTAGCCCCAGTAGGTAGTCAATGTAATTCCACTGCTGATGTTAGTCGCAGTTTTCAAAAAAACTTTTGTGCAAAATAGTTCGTACTGTCCATAGCTCTTTAGCTTAAACCGTACTTTTTCTTCATCTCGTTTTCATAAAAAGAAGCAGGGCAGGAGTCTATCCAGTTGCGCACAAACGCCTCGACATGTTCATCAGTCTGAAATCGCTCGCCTCCTAGTGATTCTTTGAGGGGCCCAAACATGTGGAAATCACAAGGGGATAAGTTTGGGCTATATGGATGGTGCTCCGACTGAGTCTAGTGCATTTCACTGATTTGGGCCTGCGCTAAAGCTGCGATGCGAACTTCACTCAGCAACTTTGGGACCCAACGACCTGAAATTTTTCGGAATTCCCAGTCTTTCGTTATGATTGTGTGGAAATTGGAGTTCAACAGATATCTGAAGCACAGTGGCGTGGTGGTCCCCTTCAATAAGCTTTCTAACGCGTGCAATGTTAACCGGCGATATGCTGATGCGCGGAAGACGAGGATGATTTAAATTTTCGACACTATTACGCCCTTCGTTAAATTATTTGCATCAAACTTTTACCCGTTGCCACGAAAGCGTTTCATTTCCGAACTGTGCTAGCAATCTGCGCAAAATTTCAGCTGGTTTCACGTTTTCACGTGTAAGAAACTTAGTAATAATCTGTTGCGCAACGCTGCTATGCATCTCTTTCTCACTCATTGTGATACCTACTAACTAAGCAAACACAGCAATACGACGAGTCGTTTTCGTGTCACCTAATATCCCCACTTCAAGTTGCTAACGCCCGCATGTGCCTTGAACAACTATCCGGCGCTCAATTTAAAAAGGCTCGTTTATATTTGATCCGCCTTCGTATATCAAACTCTTCATTGTGACTCCTATTATGTAAAAGTTACCAAGGACTTTGATATCTTTAGAACTTTATTGGATGGACTATTACCAACAGAATTTTCAGGTTTATTCAAGTAGAATGGAAAATGAAATTACTATGCTTTAATCGTAAGAGCATACATAGCTGATTCATCAAATGACAGAAAAAGTTCCAGATTGTAGACTATTTAGAAGTTCTACTGAAATGAAAGAACGTTGATTCGAGTCATATAGTTCCATATCAAAAGTTCGCAAAAGTGAAACAGTTTTTCCACGAAAAAATAATAGTACATTGCTCTTGACGTATCTTCGTTTTTAGAAGCATTGAGAAATAAGTTTCTGGCTGTAGTGCCTTGCAAACTGTTCCATTTCCATAATGTTAGTAAGGTAGTTGTTATATTTCTGTTTCTTTAAAAGTAGTTTGAAAGTTATTGGATATTAAAAAGTTGATTCCTGACGTTGATGTTTGCATAACAGTAATGTCACTGTAATGTGAAATATTCAGAATCAGCTTTTCTGGTGTTTCTCTTCTGCAAGCCAGTTGCAACTTTAGATATGATTATTCCTTTGTCTGTCACTTGTTGGAGGTCCTTTCATAGCTGCGTTACCATAGAATCATTCGATAATGTTTATGTAACCGGTTGAACCGGGATTCTCTTTGATTTTCGGTCCCATTAACCAAATCTATGGCGTGTAGAATTTCGCATTTAGTGATGCAACGAACAACGAATGGTTCGTTTGACTTCTCGGTCAATTTATTACCGTTTCGGCTCCGGAAGACCCGGAAACCAAATCCAGAATGTAAATCACACCATGTTCTAAATTTACGCGTAAGGAGGATATCACAACTAACTATGTAAGAGAGCAGAATTACAAAAAGAAAATAAGGTGAATATTTTAAAATGACTCATATTATCATATTTGAGAAAATTTAAAACTCTTTTAGCACTTTTACCTTAAAAAAGAAAGTAGGTAGGTAGATCTATCCTCTTACAATTAATGTTAAAGAGAATTCTTGAATTAAAATTAATTTTTTAAAATCTTCCAGTAATTAAAATTTATAGGACTGTTAATTATTTAAGAAAACGAGTATGAATATTTATGTACGCATAGACTATTCTAAAAGAGACGAAAGAGCTTGAATGAATTTAAAAAATCTGTCTGTATTAAGAGAAATTAATAATGAATCATAGGAAGCAAAAATAAAGCAAAAAAAATACACCATTATGTGCAATACACGTATGTATGTCATTTATTTTTCTGACCATTATGTGGTAGTAGAGAATTTGATTCAGAAAGAAATCGATGATGCGCTGGTATGAGGTATTAATAGATAATGAATAGATAGAATAGCTTGAGGGACTTTTGGGGGATATTTTCTCTTAAAAAATAATTGATGCAATGTTGTTTCGATTATTGTAGAGTCTGGGTCTTCCAATCGTTATCATAAAACTTTGGACGCAGTAATGATCAAAATTGTTCCATTGACCGAGCCCGAGGGACGTTTGGAAAATTATCTTTTTTCTATGTATAATTTATGTAATGCAGTCCCAATCGTTTTTCTTTATGGACTTTCCACCCATTATCATAAAACCTTAGACACAGTGCCTAATGACCAAAATTCTTTTAGTGGAACAGCTTGAAGGACTTTTGGTAGGATATCTTCTAGAAAGTAATTGATGTAGTTCTGCTTCAGTCGTTATATAGTTTCAGTCTTCCAAACTTTATCATAAAACTTTAGACACAGTTTTGATCAACATTCTTTTATTGGTCAAGCTCGAGGAACATGTGGAGGGTTACCTATTTTCTACACGCAATGGATGTAATGGTGTATTTAATGTCCAAAAAATCTTTCATTGGAAGAGCTTGTGGAACATTTGGGAGTTACTTACTTTTATTTCCAACTACTGTTCATAATGGGCTCCCAAATCTAATAGAAATTTGGACACGGTAATGACTATAATAATTCACGTTTTGGCTCAACTCCAGATACTTTTGGGAGCTTATCTGTTCTCAAAATGTAATTGATGTGATGCTGCTGCAATCATTCCTGAGTCTAGATGGCATAATGGCACGTAGAAAAGTCAGGCCAAAATATTGCATGGTCATTGTGATGACGGGCACTTAATAAAACAACAGTTTCGGTGAAAATCTTCAGGTATTGTGTCCAGTGTCTGTGGTTTCTCCCCGAACCTAGCCCACACAGGATGCTAAAATAGCTGTCTCAGAAATAGTGAAGTGGACCAAAATTTTGACGCCAGTTATTGTTTTTGGTGAGAGTTTTACTTCGTTTTCACAAGTTCAAATCCATTTAAACAGTGTAAATAAGTTCGCATCATTCATAACAATTAGACGATTCCTCACCAAATGTCTTTAGAGGTCTGCAACGTCTAGGTATTCTTCCGAGCTACCCTCATTGTCTACGTGTACTTGAGAAGCTTCCTTTTTTCGATAATATCCACCATTTCTGGACAAGAGTCTCTAGACAGTCTCTCCAAGTGTAAGTTCTGAGGCGTATTTTTTCTCAAATCTTATGTATCATATTTACTATCAATTTTTTTTGTTCGTGTTCCATAGTTTGCTGTTTAGTCTCAGAACGCAGCACCGTTGTCACTGCAGCCACAACCACACTATGGTCATATAATAATGTGTATGTATCATGTTGGCGTCCACAACGGGCCTTACATTTCGGTAAACAATCTGGAATATGCACATACATTTGCAGTTAGTGCACCAACTGTTAGGTACGTAGATTGCAGAGTTGGCAATGAGCCAAATGGCGACGAACCACTTCGCACTCCTCTTCGTCTATACGGCGATGCTCTTCGCGTTGGATGAGACGAGGGAGGTCACGTGACAAAATTTTACAGTATTCTTCTCACAAATTGTAATAATGTAAAGTGCAAGTTTCTTTTAGCGGGTTAATAATAGTCCAAAACGCGTGCCCTCGAGGGTGGTTTGAGGATAAAAAGCTCTTGGTTATTCTGTTCCATACGTAGTTCCAGGGTTATTTTTAAACATAAAACTAAAATTTAAAGTAAACAAATAAATGATTTAAATAATTTATTACCTAAATTTGTTTTTACGATTGTGTTGATACCAACAATATAATTTTTATCGAAAAACAATCAAATCACGTTGTAGTAATCAATTTATCGAAACTTCATAGTCATCCACTACAACTTCTAATTACTAGCCGATTCCCAATCTCTTTGGGTTTCCCTCTTTCCACGTTGGATGTCATTGAATTATTGCGTCAATTCTAAAACATCGGACCAATATTGTCGGAGGACGTTGTAAGAGTAGGGAAAGGGACGCGGCAGTATTTGTTCTCCACCATGCTACTCGTGACTATTAATATTCCCCGTTTAATTGAGTTCTTCGAGGGCCTTCGTGGTGATGGCAGATTTTGACCATTTCACCGGTCGAATGCGTTTCCGATTCCGACAAAAAGTTTGTTATTGAGAATCGAACAGTAAAATCTGATTCCTGACAGATGAAACGAACAATTAATTGAATTGGAAGGTCAGTTATAGGTTATGTCCAGTTCGAGACGATCTCTTTATCTAAAATAGACGAGCTCATCCTTCATTCTATTCAAATAAAGTGGGTTGAAAGATACAACTAGGATTTACAAGAGTTAGGTTGGAAATATTGAATTTTTTTCCCTTAGGGAAAAAGAGGAACCCAAAATTTTTGAGTTTCGTTTTTTAATATAATCATAACCATTCTAATAGAGTTTATGCCTTTCTTGTTACTTTTATTACATTTATTAACATCATTCTTAGGACGTCTCAGTTAACTTGAAGGGACAAGAAGGTTATGAAAATGATACTCCGGTGGTTTCAGTTTAATTATAGACTAGGAAAGTGACAAGGATGAACTAAGTTAAGGTTGTGTTACATCGAAAATCTTTTATTGGTAGAACAGTATCTTTAGCCCGCCACCTCAAGATAAATCCTCTTTTTTCCGATTTTCAAAGGATCACGATAAATTGATTGCGACATTTGTATTTCTATTCGAGAAAAAAAACACAGTTTTGTGTCAGAGAGGACACCTATTAAGATTATAAATGAAATAGACGTCTTTCAAGTTGAATTACAGAAAATGATCCTTACTTCATGAATAGATTTTAAGGATACAGAGCTTTTATAGACCTTTTTTTATTAGTTAGGGTGATAGAAAAAGTAAAAAAAAATAGGTAATTAGTTTTTGCTTATCAACTGAATTTTAGAAATGATTCAAAAATTATAATCCACGAAATTGGCTCATTCAATTGTTTAGAAGCATAGCGTTTGTGGTCTCGTCAGTCAGCACTGTACGCTGGTGGATGCTAATTTGCATTCCAGTCAGTATATACTATAAACATAAATATGTAATCAAAGAGTACAACATCTACTGTATTGTAACGAATTTTTTAGTTAAAACTATTTATTTAAATAGTTATTTATTTTACACTATTTGTATAACACTTAACACTAACTTAGAACTACTATTTATGTCAGAACAATTCTCTTATTTTACTTATGTCTATCGCTTATCGTATTGATTCGCGCACTACTCCGTCCCCCGGCCCAAAGATGATAACTTTAAATACACCTTTCGAACTTTCTAGATAATTTCTTAAAGAAATCCTGATTGTTCCCGAATGACAAATAATAATTAGAAAGCCGTCGATAATTCACAGAAATGATCGTCTTACTTGTCGCTGGAGAAAGATTTATAGCTTGTAAGTCGATAATGATAAAAGAGCCGCGCGCTGTGACTGTGCCTTAAACATGTTAGCGATAAGAAGTACATGCACACAAATCGTTATCACACACACGCATGGTATCACTGGACGCTAGAGTATGAGTTATCGCATCTTTTTCATTTACTTTCCCGTTGGCGGAGGGATTATTTTTAAAGTAATTACCTACTTAATGAATTGAATACTTTCTAGAACAAGTCATATAAGTCCTTTGTTTTAAAGAATACTTTCTTGAGGATTAAAGCTTCTCTTTTATGTCAGAAAACAATAAGGATTTTCCGAGAGGGCGTCCATTGAGCAACAGATAGACGAGGATTTAGAGGACACGAGCCATTGTTCCTTGAATATTCTTATCGGATCTCAACAACAACAACAACTTTTTGACATTTCCAGAATAGAAATTAATTCGGGGTGGTTGGTCGATGACGTCGACGTCATGTTAACGTAGAAAATCCGGATTATTCCATTCGGCGTCCGGGTATTTAACATTCAATCCCACCCCGCCACGTTGTGTCTCTCAATCCCACCGCTCCAGATCGTTTTAAAACTGCTTCGTTTAACTTGCTTATCAAGAAGTGGAATGTTGGGGTGGGTCCTAAACAGGTTTGCAATGAAGTAGCTACTAGATTACATAAATCCCACCTTGGGATTGCTCTATACCACTTGGAAGTTAATGTTCTTTAAAAGCCACATTTTACTAAATAAATTCTGAACTGTACATGAGTCTTAGCACTAATGGCTAATTGAGAACCGAACATTGGAATAAAATCCTCAAGAGGTACTTAATTTTTGACTTTTCGTTAGTATTTTGAAACCCATCATCAAAGGAACATCAGTTGGAACAAGATCACTCCACAGCGTTAGATATTTGCTATCAGTAATCTAATCCAGGAATTTCTTTGCTCCATTACTTGTTTATGCATCTACTGTATGGTTGTAAATTGTTCTTCATATCTCAGAAGGTGTCCTACAATCATATTTCCTTTCCATTATTGATTTTCATTGTGCTTTTCCACAACCTCCTCATTTGTAACTTCTTGTCCGCCTCATTCTCTGACTCTACATCTCAAATACACATTTATGAATAGAACGAACAAACTAGCTCAAACCCCAATCGCGATTGACAATGGTTACAATAGTAACATCATTGATAAATTAGTTAATAAGATTAAATTTAAAAATTCTGTTTCAAGATCTTCGACTTTTCAAACAGACGCCAGTAAGACCAAGTTTATAACTATGCCATACGAGCCAAGACTTACTCGAGGATTCGAAGGCATTTTTCGTAAACTTGGTTTTCGCATTGCATACAGTTCAAGTGGTAACTCCCTTCAAACTCTCCTCGGTAACCCCAAGGATAAAATTCCTTTCTTAGAAAAGTCGGAGATATGTGAAATTAGCTGTAATGACTGTATTAAAAAATATATTGGACAAACTAGACGCTTGATCCAAACTAGGTTCAAGGAGCATTTAGCTCATGCACGGTTTGGTAGAGCCGAAAAATCTAGTGTTGCCCAACATATTCTTACTGAAGAACATAATATTAATATTAATAATCTTAAATTAGTTAAGGAAGTTAGGAATAATTGTCTACTAGATAGTTTTGAAAGTTTATAAATTTGTAAAATAACCAAATTTTACTTAACAATGACAAAGGGTCCTATCCCTGGATCTCCGCTATTTAGTCTAGTTTAATTATTATTTTCTGTTATTGTCAAGGTCAATTGAACATCATCACTATTGCTGCTGAACCATGTTCACTGAACTTAACAACTTTCAGTATATATTAGGATTAGTTCTCTTTTAGGTTTAGTTTACTTCAGTCCCTGAAGAAGGTAACCTTGTTATCGAAATGTGCTTCGGACAACTAAAGTGTCGTGTTTTGGCGTTGGGGTTTGAGCTACCTATCTTGTTCGTTCTACAACAACCGCCAAAGTTTTTCCAGTCTTCATTTTTTACATTAATGAGTGTTTACAGAAGATTATTTAAATTTGGGAGTCTCCGCCTATTTCTGGCTATTGATGTGCAAGTAAATTTTATTAGTTTGGTATACTTTCGTAATTTTTTCGTTTAAAATTTCCTCTTCTATAACGTCTTTTGAGAAAGGTCCTTGTCGGGTATCTTATGTGATATACAGGGATAATAAAACAGAGGGCTATTAAAAATCTGCGGGCGTGTCGTTTTGTGGTCGGAAGTTGTGTTGTTGCGAAAAGAATTTTACGAGTTCCTCAACGGCAACTCCTCCGAATATTGGACAATTTTCCCGACAATTCCTGCCGTACCTTTTAAGTGCAAACGCGAAGTTATTAAATTCTCGCACACATTCCGTCTGCGACTTCGCACGAACGCCATTCCCTCTGATTAGTATTCGATTTGACTTCCGAATTGAAGGAATAAGTGCAAGGAGATGTACCTACTTACTCTCTAGCCAGGCCACCTTTATCGATGCTCCTTCCTCATCTACCGACACCTCTGCATGTAGGTATGTATGTATGTGTGTGTGTATGTACTTACTTATAGGCGGACGTGAATGTGCATTTTGCGGCGCACAAAATCAACCTGATTTCCTCTTTGCTCTTTCTATCGATGTATGCAAGTACAAGTGTACACGTACGTGTGTAGATTCGTTCGAGATTTTTGGAGTGGATGAACGAACGAACCCAAAACGAACCATACGAGTGCTTTGCTCGTAGATAAAACTGCCGGTGTAGTCCAATTTACGGCTCTAATATATTTTCTCGGCTTTAGTGGAACGTACCTCCCTATGTACCTACAACTAACTTTGTTCGCGCTTTACTTGAAAATCTTCGTCGTTATACGGTGGTAGTACATTTTATACGAGACTAGATTTAATGTCCGCTTCCTTTCACCTCATTTTTACTTACCTAATTGTGTCAATTGATTTACATTGAAAGTCTAGGGTTGTCCATTAAAATGAAATGGGTTATCTTTCTAAACAATTGGCAAAGTGTAGGCGGTTGATATAAACACAGGGCGTTCCAAAAAAACGTATATTGTAGTAGAGCAAACTCCGGTAAGATTAATAACTTAAAATTGATACATTGGTGGGAACATTTCGAATGAAGGGGGCAGAAAGTTAAAATAAAACGACATTTTTTAAACAATAAAAATATATTTTATTGACAAAAAAACTAACAGCTATTCTAAGGTGGTGGAAGGTGCCAATTAAGCCCGAGAAGAAATAAAAAAAATTTAAACAATAAAAACAATTTAACTTCAATGACCGGGAAATCCCCGTCATATGTTACACATTCATTTCATTTTAAAACTGAAGAACGCTTGGTTAATACGACTAGGTACTGGGAATTCCTTGTGGTAGGTCAACCCCCGGCTAAAGTTGAATAGACGAATAGTCTTTGACCCTATACGCCGGTAGAAAATGTTCATTCATTGCAAGAAAACTGATAAACGCCAGCTAGTCCGAAAAAAAAAATTTAGGACAAACTTGACACACCCTCGTATTTAGACTAGCATAAAGGTACAAAAATACATTTTAAATAAACTTGAACTTACACACAAACGTACACAAATAAAATTAAATATTTACAAAACCACAAAACATTGATAAAATATGTGATCGCCAGACAACTTTAGATCAAAATTGATACAAAACAAACATTAAAAGAACAAAAAAGTATCTATTTGTTATTCGATTTTACATAAAAAATATTCAAAAACAAATGTAAACACATAAAATGTGAGATAAAGAATTAAAGAGGACCAACTCATCTTAATTTCTATATACAAATCCATTAAACTGCACTTAAAAAAAACTGTAAACGATCAGAAAAAAAAAACGTCTTTCTTTTCTCGAAGCTACCTTTTCCTTTCTGTTTTACCAGCGCGTCACGTCTCCTGCTTTACCCCCTCTACTACGCTCTTAAGATAAGAGGTCGCATAAATGAAATAAAAGGAAAGAAATTAAAAATGAAATAGATTTAAATTCACCTAAAAGTGACACCTTCAATATATCGTTTAACCCAGTCATATTGTTTTTGCTTTGGGGATTTTACAAGTTGGAAATCATAAGTAAACCAAAATTAATTTTACAAAACGAATTTTATTGTAAAACGCCAGGATGGAAATGTAGCAAAAGTACGAAAACGATATTTTTTGAATTACAAAGTTGACGTGAAATTTTCGATACCTCTCTTTAAATGGATTTCATGAAATTTTACTGGCCTATCTACCTTCTCATTCTCAAAATCTTAATGGGTGGACACTCGTATGTCTTACTTTTATAAAATCTTTGAATGTTTTACGATTACGTTTCTTCACTAATGAAGTTTCTTAATGTTCTTGGTCTTCCGGAACATCAGTTCCATATTCTTTTCAGATTTGTTTTCAATCAAATAAATTGTAAATCGTGTTACAAAGGATACATGGGTATATCTTCAGCTTTTTATTTGGGGTATCAAGGCTTATCGTGGGGGCGTGGAATGCCCTCATGTGTGAGAAGAATCCCGGGGTCCTTCCTTGAAAATTTTTAAGCTAGTTGTTAGTCTTTCGGAAGGTTGCCTGTGAAAGCCTTTAACACTTCCTTTTGTTTATCTGATAAATTGTCAATTCTGCACTTAAAGAATTCTCGAACAATATTTCAACTTTAAGTGGGGTGTTAAAACTTATCGATGGTTAAAAAAAAGATGTGGAATGCCCCCATGTATAAGGTGGATTTAGAGGTCCTCCCTCAAATGTTGTCCAATTCAACGAATATCTTGAACAGTTCTGTACTCGTTTCAAACCTTACTTCTATTCAAAAAATTACAAATCGTACTCCAAAACATACATAAAAGGGGATGTTAATATATACCGGGGATCAGGAGAGTGTGAAATGTAACGTAGAAGAGCGAATTTACTTGATTAAATAATGCCTTAAAAAACAAATAACACTTATATACTAATTATAAATATAACTTAAAACTACTTGCCTTAATTAATTACCAACTAGGGGCGTTGGTAATGGCAGGGACTCCTAATCGGGCATTAGGGTGAGTGATAGCGGCAACCCGCTACACCCCCTTAACCCTTTGACTCGCTGGCTCGATCTTACTGACTTCCCTTTTTACTGTCCAAACTAATTCTTTTATACTGACCCACATAGTGCTCTTTTACCCCCAAACGGAAATTCGCAAGTTGGTCACGGCACACTTTTGCCGTGCAATCATGTCGCATTTCCGTGTGGCGGTTCCTTGTTGCGTAAAACCATTACGTTGCATTTTCAAATTAGAACAAATGTAATTAATGGAATAAAAAACAATTAAAAAGAAAAATAATTTTGGAAAAATATGAGCACTATGTGACACTATGTATAATGAGGATTTAAGGATCTAAGTGGTTAGTTGTTTTACACTTTTCAGGCTAGTTCTTAATTCTAGGATGGTAAAATGTTATATTAGACAAAAAAAAAATGAATACAATATTTACTTTATGATTTTTGCTATAATTTCAACTATGTATCATCTGGTTGTTCTAATCTTATTTTAAGCTACTCTAATTTTTTACTAAATCAAAAATAAACTTTTTTACAATTAGTTTAAAGTCCAATTTCGACATTCGAATTCTAAACAGTGAACTTACTTGCAATTAAAAATGAACTTCAGTAACCTATAATGACTTTTGTGCTATAGTTAACGTTGTTTATTTAATGCGTGCATTGATTTTACTACATTAGCAGTAAATTGAGGTACCTACCTATGCATAGGTAATATTTATCCTACATTAACATTTAGTTTGTGTAGCAGATATTGTCGGAAAAGCCAATAAACAATCCTGCATAATACATCACTTAACAGTCATATTTGATAACCGGATTTTCGCTTCAAATGCATTAGTTTACTTGTTAATAAATTAAGTTTCACCGGAAACGGGCGCAAACTGGAATTTCCTGTTACATTTTTTTAATTAGTGTCCCTTTCAAAGCTCTCCCGTGTAACGAAGCAACAAGCGAAATGAGTTGAGTGGTGGTAAATTTACTTTGCTTGATTATTCTCAACAGGTATCGATGGATGCGATGGTTGGGCATAATCCAATTATCTGCAGTATATTGCTGCATGGAAATGCCCTTTTATTAGGTAATATCAGGTAATTATAATTTCTAAAGTTGAATAGTTGAAGTATTTCTCATAATTGCTCACATGGTACGAGTACAACTTGTTTGTGGTACCGGTTAAATCAGAATAGATGTACTAAAACTGTTTCCTAACAATAAAGCTACACATAAATATAATTTTCTGGAAAAATGTTTGAAAAGAAAAGGTTAAAACGATTTTAGATATGATGTTTTACAGGAGGGAGTTGAAAACAACATTGATAGAAAAGTTTAGAAATGAGAAGTTATTTGAAAGAGTTGGAAGATGAAAGGTAGGATGGTAGGATACACACGAAAGCCAATTAAAGACATAGACTTGGGTTAAACTCCTGTCCGTAAAAAGTTAAAGATTTGAGTTTTTCTAGTATTTGAAAATTCCAAAAATTTGTTCATAATAGAAATCGTTGAATTGATGATCCAATTATGAGGATATACAGGGTTTTTCAAGTTGATGGGTTATTAGAAGTATATGAATATTAATAGAATTAATTCAATTCTCAAACTTGGGCTCATTTGGTTATTGTTTATGCCGCTTCTTTTAAAAATATTATCAAGTTCAATTTACATCCGGTTGTACCGGAAGTCAGCACCAACTGTGTTATTTTAAATAAAATGGTATATTTTTTATGCTGAATTCGAATAAAACGTGTAATTCTAAGGTAAGTTTGATAACCAACTTGTACACCTATGGCGATCGGTTTCAGAGTTAATTTAATTTATAGAAAAAAAATCGTTACCGCAACCCAAATTATAAAAAATCATAACTTTCACAAAATACGACTCAGACTGTTGAAATTTTTACTAGTAATAGCTGAATATTAGTGCTAACGCCTTGACAAAACTGAACTAAACAATTTATACAGGGCGTTTAAAATAAAATTCTAAAATTTAAGAACTTTAAACACGAATAACTTCGTTTTTTCAAATGGCACCTACCATTTTTTATTATTTCAATCGACTCCTTTTTTATCCCCTTTCGCTCTATATGAATACTTCCTATTGGTTTATTTGACAATTTTCGAGTAATTTTGAATTATTACTTAAAATATCCAATTTTAATATTTTTGGCATAAAAAGGTGTGCCTTGGAAAAATGACAACTAACCGCAATCAATGCAAAATGAAGCCAAAACTCGCATTTTCGATTAATTTCTGTTACAAAAAATCGAAAACGAAAACTTCAATTGAAGTATTTATTTTAAACATTTATTGCGAACATTTACTTAACAGAAATTAAGCGATAAAAAAGGTTTTACTGTTATTTGCTTTGATTGTCGTTAGTTGTCAATTGTCCAAGGCACACTCTTATTACGCCAAAATTAATGAAATTATCTATATTTTAAAAATTCTAAATTACTCAATATTTTTCAAATAAAATAGTAGGGAATATCTATATGAATCGAAAGAGGATAAAAAAGGAATTGATTGAAAAAATAAAAATGGGTTGGTGCCATTTGAAAAAACGAAGTTATTCGTGTTTGAAGTTTTTAAACTTTAGAATTTTATTTTGAACGTCCTCTATAAATTATTTAGTTCCATTTTGTCAAGGCGTTAGCACTAATATTCAGCTATTACTAGTAAAAATTTCAAGAGTCTGAATGATATTTTGTGGAAGTTATGATTTTTTATAATTTGGGTTGCGGTAACGATTTTTTTTCTATTAACTAAATTCACTCAGAAACCGATCGTCATAGGTGTACAAGTTGGTTATCAAACTTACCTTCGAATTACACGTTTTATTCGAATTCAGCGTAAAAAATATACTATTTAGAGTATCAGCTTTTAATCGTTGAAACATATCCATAGTTAAAAATATGAAAAACACAAGTTTCAAGAACAAATTTATTATATTGCACTACAATATTGTTTCACCACACAGTGGCTTCATCAGGTGATGACTTAACAAATTACATCTATTTGGTAGTATATATACTTATAGCGAAGGGTAGGGGTTGAACAGAAGAATCAATGGAAGTTAATATTTAAAAGTGGGGAATTGTTTACCTCTATTTGATCATTTAATATGATACCTTTTTTATTGTATTTATTAATTTCAAGGGTTTCAAGTAAATTTAATTTATAGCCTTTATTTTGTATATGCAAAATTTTGAAGTTTTGATCAAAGTTATGTTTATTATTAATTAAATGTTCGGCATAAGTTGACTCTGTTTTATTGTTAGTGAAGCATAGCAAATGTTCATTTATACGTGTCTGAAAAGACCTTCCTGTCTGACCTATATAAACTTTTGGACAATCCTTGCAATTTAATAAATACACTCCAGAATTACAGTTCTTCGGGGTTTTACATTTATTGTTTAAGATATATTTACCTAATGAATTATTTGTTTTAAAGGCGATAAAACTAGTGTTAGTATATTGAATTCTTTTACCAATTTTTAAGGAGATATTACCTAAATAAGAAATACAGTTGAATTTAGTAGGTACAGTTTTTATGACCGGATAAATAATTTTCAACGTTTTAGATTGAAGCTGTTTATTCAGAATACTATCCACTGTAGTATGAGAAAAACCATTGTTAATAGCAATAGTGTGAATTCTATCTAATTCTTTATTATAATTTTCTTTTGATAGTGGAACATTTAAAAGTCTAAATATAAAAGAGTTGAATGCCGCTAATTTGTGGGCGATAGGGTGGAATGAATTAGCGTGTATGATAGTGTCTGTATGAGTAGGCTTGTGAAAGATGTTAAATAAGTGTTGAGAATTATTCCTAGTTATAGTTAAGTCTAAAAAGTTTATGGAATTGTTTTCTTCTAACTCTATAGTAAATTTGATATTATTATGTATACTATTCAGGAAATTATGAAAAGATGTAAGTTGTCTATTGGAATCATTGAAACAAACTAATATGTCATCGACATATCTGAAATAATAGATGCAGTTATTGAATAGAGGGTGTATTTTAATTTTTTGTTCTAAGTTATTTAAAAAGATTTCCGATAATAACGGGCTAAGTGGGTTACCCATTGCTAGGCCTTGTTCTTGACAATAAAATTGTTCATTGAATTGTAAATAATTTTGGGACAAACAAATTTCTAGTAAATTTAATAAATCATTTTGAATGATAGGGTTGGTTTTTCTTTCTGATAGTTTCTTGGAAATAATTTGAATAACATCCTGTGGTGGTATACTTGCAAATAAATTAGTAATGTCAAAAGAAACTAGTTTACAATTATTAGGGATGTGAATGTGGGCAATTTGCACAAAGTCAATAAACCTATAAGACCGGTTGTAGCCTATTTGCAGGCTCCTTGTTCTAAACTATCAAAATTCCTAATAGACGAAATTATTAAACATACACATTTCTCTTCAACCTTTGCGTTAAGAAACTCATTAGAATTAATTGATAAAATTGCCCACATTCACATCCCTTTAAAAATTATAAAATATATATTTCTTTCCGAAAATTTAAATTTAAAAATTTAATTTGCAAAACCAAACATACAAAGATGGTTAAAATTAAATTTTTTAAACCCAAAAATAAAAACAAAAAAAAACCAACCTAAAACATTTAAAAGATTTATTTTTAAAAATTTAAATTAGAAAATTTTCTTTTTCCCCCCCCCAAAATTATTTACCCAAAAAATGACAATTTATTGTCAAGAACAAGGGCCACAATGGGTAAAAAATACTTTAGGGAATATTAAAATTTTTCTTGAAATTTTTTTTTAATTTAACTTAGAACAAAAAATTTTAAAAAAACAAACCCCTCTAAAATTTAAAAAACTTTAAAATATTTTTAAAGAAGCGGATAAACAAAAAAATGAGCCCAAGTTTCAAATTTAAATTAATTTTACAACTTACATTTTTTCCCATAATTAAAAACCCCGAATAAAAATAAACATAAAATTTAAAACAAATTTAAAATAAAGAAAATTAAAAAAAGAAAACCAATTCCATTTTTTCTTCTTTTTTTAGACTTAACTTAAAAGATAATTTAAATTCCCCCAAAAGATATTTAACAAAACTTTTTTTTAGAAAGCGTTACTTTTAATAAAGACACTATAACACGCTAATTTATCACCAAAACCCTATGCCCACAAATTTAAAAAACCATTAACTCTTGTCATTTTTTGTTTAATAGTTCCCTATTTTAAAAAAAAATGGGAAAAGATCTTAATAAGTTGTTCAGGACTTTTTGCTATTAAAAAATGGGTTGGTTTCATCTGGGTGTATTCTGAATAAACGCCCCTTTAATTTTTTAAATACGTTGAAAAATTATTTATCCGGTCATAAAAACTGTACCTACTAAATTCAACTGTATTTCTTATTTAGGTAATATCTCCTTAAAAATTGGTAAAAGAATTCAATATACTAACACTAGTTTTATCGCCTTTAAAACAAATAATTCATTAGGTAAATATATCTTAAACAATAAATGTAAAACCCCGAAGAACTGTAATTCTGGAGTGTATTTATTAAATTGCAAGGATTGTCCAAAAGTTTATATAGGTCAGACAGGAAGGTCTTTTCAGACACGTATAAATGAACATTTGCTATGCTTCACTAACAATAAAACAGAGTCAACTTATGCCGAACATTTAATTAATAATAAACATAACTTTGATCAAAACTTCAAAATTTTGCATATACAAAATAAAGGCTATAAATTAAATTTACTTGAAACCCTTGAAATTAATAAATACAATAAAAAAGGTATCATATTAAATGATCAAATAGAGGTAAACAATTCCCCACTTTTAAATATTAACTTCCATTGATTCTTCTGTTCAACCCCTACCCTTCGCTATAAGTATATATACTACCAAATAGATGTAATTTGTTAAGTCATCACCTGATGAAGCCACTGTGTGGTGAAACAATATTGTAGTGCAATATAATAAATTTGTTCTTGAAACTTGTGTTTTTCATATTTTTAACTATAAAAAATATACCATTCCATTTAAAATAACAAAGTTGGTGTCGTCTTCCGGTCTAACCGGATGTAAATCGAACTTGAAAATATTTTTAAAAGAAGCGGCATAAACAATAACCAAATGAGCCCAAGTTTCAGAATTGAATTAATTCTACTAATTCATATACTTCTAATATCCCATCAACTTAAAAAACCCTGTATATAAAGCATGAAACACCTACAAACTTAATACATATTTGAAACTGCAAACGAAGATACTAGGAGAAACATGCTACCAAATGGTCCTACATCCTCGCATTATTTTCTTCTGTTTTGGTTCAGACTCTGCTTACAGATATATTAATTACCCTTCACAGATAGTTGAGTATACAGGATATCGTAGTTTTGATTTTGAGAAATGCGAAAAGTTTCTTTGAATAAAGAGGCACTACTAACATCTGTACATAATCATCACACAAACTTGGTCACATATGACCCATATGAATCTTAAAAGAACCTTACGTATAAGGCATCATATGTCATTATTGTGTTGATAGTCTACCCTAGTTGCTCAAAAAAAAAGTGGGCAAAAGACTTCTTCAATAATTGTTGTTCATTTGTGGATTATCTTCTACCTTAAATAATGTAATGGGTTTAATCTGGGTGTATCACTCGTAGAACTATGATATTCGTCCCTTTCATCGTTATTTTTCTATATATTTCTGTATAGCATTAAGAACAAATTTCGGTGTATTCTTGATGAAATTTCCGTGGTGGATCATGGGGGCGTCAAAGGTGTTCAATCAACCTCTATATATCATTCATTCCTTTCTAGTGGTTGCTCAGTTATCAGTAATTTTGAAACGATTTCTGGTTATACTTTTTTGAACTCCAGATGTTCTTGTAGAATCGTTTCTGTACGTACCTACCCACCAAGGATAAGAGATCACAAATATTGTATATGCTTTCTTTAATACAGTGTCAAGGGTCTATTTTAGCAGTTTTCGTAGTTCTTACTGTATCACTTGATCCACTTGAAAAGTATTATCTTCGTTAATGCTTTATCTCCCTGAACACCCTTCCACATTTCATCGATGTTCTTGTAGTTTTCCTTAAGTTTAGTCAAAAATTTTATATTGGGTTGTTATCAATTTGGTCATTATCGTTCCTTATCTACAAGAGTAAAACTGACCCCACAAACCCACGCTTTATTTATGAGTCTTTCTTCGATGTGCTCGTTGTTATACGTCAACTTATATAATCGCAAAAGTACATTATTGGTAAAATACCGATACAGTTCAATCTACGGTATGCACTACTCTTATTATTTTAGAAAACTGTTGAATTCAAACTTCTCGACATTTTTCAAGTTATATCCCCCAACGCGATTAAGGTTCTAAAAACACCTTTGATTTGAGGTTTATTTGAATTTTTAAAAATTATTTTTTTCTAGATTCAACTAATCATATTCAATGTACAGGTAATTTACTGTCTTAAAGGAAAAGAAATTTTAAGACTGTTTCTCTTTAGGATTCCTCACCTCGTGTAGATAGATTAAGGTGCTTTCTTTTTTCAATTTACTGTTTTTATTTAACAATTTAACAAAATACACTTATCAACATTAATTTTTAAAGCCTTTTTCTCCCATAATTCAAGTTAAATTAAATTAACTCTAAGAAAAAATTCACATTGGATAATAGAGCTTTAAATTGCACTAGACCTGAAACCACTGCTTCTACTTCAGCTTTTAGATATCATAACAATAGAGCTATCAAGTATTTGCATTTCAATTGGATAAATCCGCAAATTCTATTTCGTATATGTACATATTAAGCGCGAAGTCTTTGTAAATCCATTTGGGACACTGAGGGGTATATAACTGCTGACGTAACGTTTAGTTTCGATGGATCCGTTGTTGCAAGCGAAAGCATTTGAGAAATTCAAACGAGAAAGCACATAATACAATTCTGCGTTATATAAAAAAAAGGAAAGGAGCATCTCGTTCCCCGTCCTTTTCGTTCTCTGTCTTTCCCCGTAAACCTCGTAGGTACTTCGTCGTCGTTATTATCTGCTAAAACTAGGCAGACTGAAACAATGGAAATCGCGTCAAATTACGTTAAATCAATTTCGCAGCGCTAAGCCGTCGCTTAGGTCGCAGAGCAATCCGCTGTTACGACGTCTTCGTTTCAACCGACGACTGATGCTCATCAGGATTACTTTAGAAATGTTATAAAGTGTAATCTCTTTCGGCTTACATACTGTCAGTGCCTCACGATCTGTATTATGCGAGATTGCTTCGTAAACACCACCGTAGACAAGTGAGAGAGAGGAAAAGAGTATATGGGAGCGAGATAAAGGGAGATAAAGAAAGATAGAATAAATGATTCCTACTTTCATAGATAGGAAGATGTAGCATAATTGCAGCCTTCTTGTGTGACTTGTTCTTCAAGCAAATTTTTAGTAATGTCACATAGTGCTCATATTTTTCCAAAATTAATTTTCCTTTAAACCACGCGGAATTTCGACATAATTGCAAGGCAACAGTAGGCCGTAACCAACCTACAAAGTTCCTTTTGGCGGTAACTTAAAGAGCATTACGTGGATCTGTATAAAAGAATGAGAAAAGTCTAGAGGAGTCAGTAAGATCAAGCAAGCGAGTCAGAAGGGTTAGGGTGGTGTAGCGGGTGACCGCTATCACTCACTCAAACGTCCCTAGTTGATAGTTAATTAAACAAATATTTTTTTTAATATATTTTTGTAGTTAGTTTTAAGGTATTTGTAAAGCATGATTTAATTTATTAAATCTTTAAGAACACCGTACAAATTCGCTCATCTTTATGACAGTAGAGTCTGTGACGTTTTACAAATTTGATTAGTAATTAGCTATAGAATTAGAAAAAATGCCCAATAAAAAACGATAATTATGATTATAATAGTAATAATCTATAAGAATTAGATTAATAATCCACTTTCCTACCTCGTATACGAACCCATATAGTCGTTCGTGGGTTACTTTCTACAACATGTGAGTACGTAGAGTAATTCAACCTTAATAATAATAAGTCATGTTTTTGCATTTAATTGCTTATTTAATGACAATGCAATCTTATTTATTTACCTACGCAATTTTCTTAAAACAAAGTAACAAAAACTTGACAAAAACTTTGAGATATGGCTGCAGTTGGATCATCCTAAGATAAATGCTCGTAAGACAATGCCAGTTGTAAATAAATTACCTTTCCGAGATGGCATTGTAAAGAACTTAATTATTTCAACGTTACCTTCTAATTGAGAAGTTTACGTAAATTGTGTACATAATGCGCAAAACCAATTTGTATTTTACGTATATAACGAAGTTTGCATTATATCTTGCAAGATGCAATTTGTGCAGAAAACCAAAAGCCACGTCGTTCTGAATATTAATATATTTATATATTTATAATAAATAGGAAATACGAATACTTATGTAAAGCTACAGAAAGGGGATAGATTAATATTACAAATTAAAGGATTATACGTGTCTGTTCTTTCATTTAAAGGACCTCTTGTTTGCTTCTAATAATACGTCACGACTTTTGTTCTGGGAAACTGCTAAATAATATAATGCTCCCTCTCAAAAAATATGTAGAAATTTTATGTGTAATTTAACGTCAATATTTTTTGAATTTTTTTTTAATTTTGAAATATATTGTAGCCCGTGATTGGGAAATTTTCTTGATCTAAAAACAAACTTTCAGTCATATATATCTTGGTAAAAGTTTAGAATCCAAAAAGAATTGTACCTTCATTAATTTTTATGACAATATTAGTTCAGCTATTTGTAAAAGACTCTCTAATGTTGGCATTAGTAATATATGTTCTAATAAGAATAATTTAAGCAAAATGTTAGTTAATAATAAAATATCAAACAAAGATAAACATTGTAAATCAGGAGTTTATGAACTTAATTGTGATAACTGTAGCGCTATTAACATAGGACAGACAGGTAGATCCTTTAAGATTAGATATTATAGAACATAAAAAGTCTATAATTGATAAAAAAAGTAACACAGGATTTTCCCAACACTGTATTACAAATAAGCATAATTTTAACGAAAATATTATAAAAATTGTACATTGTATTAATAAAAGCAGAAGGTTAAATTTATTAGAAAAATATGAAATTCAAAAGGCGTTCTTTCAGAATAAAAATGTTACCAATGAACAATGTGAAGGACATAAAAGTCCTATCTTTCTCGCCATACTTCAAAAATTGCAATTCCCCCACCTACTCATAATGTATAAATTGTCATGTTTCTGATTTTTAGTTTAGTTTCAATTTAACTTTTTTATAATGGCCTAATAAGCCGAAACGATATTGTAAAAGTTTTTCTTATTAAATTGTTGTAATTATAAACAAGTGTTTTTATTCTGGTTAAACAAAATTAAGTAAATATTACGTGTAACAATTATACATCCATACGTACATATATCCCTAAGCGTATTTATCAGATAATAATGGAACTTATTAATTAAGTTATCATAATGCTCTTTGTATCTAATTTATTATGTTATATGTTTCACTATATGGCTTTTTTTCCTATCTTCAGAAGCGTTTGTTTATTGTCCTTCCATCATTCTAGTTCTTAAGTTCTTTTGTTTTGGTTTGATCCACACTTATCGTTTATAATTGGATATTGAGAAAAAGTCACCAAAAGGTTTTTTTTTCCATTCCGAGATTCGATCTCGCGTTGCAGTCCACGACGCTACCATTTGGACGGTGCGACTTCGTCGTGTTAATAATTGACTATAAACCAGTGGCGGCTCGTGGTCGAATACGAAGGGGGTTCACAAAGTTAATAACATGTAGGTACTATCAGAACATGAAGCGTATTTCACGATGTTGTAAATGCGCCGCAGGCGAAGATTTTAATATTTTTAAGAGAAACAAATACTTATGGCATTAAATAACACAATAAATAAAAACCTTACGTTTACTTATACAGGAAATCCATTCGTCTATGTTTCGAATTAGCAAACACACTAAGCACTTTCATTAGGATTACCGGCAATGATCAGGCACGAAAAGCAAAATAATGCGTTTAATTTATTTCACCCACACAACCACGAAGTTTTTTTATACTGTTCTACTTTAAACACACGTTTGAACTTTTTATTTTTTAAGGTACACTCTTGTGTCAGCTGTAGTTTTGGGCGAGGTGGACCCCTTTTCTTTATTTCGAAACGATTTTGAAAATTATTTGAATTTTCTTTAATATATTTTACCGAACACGACTTCATCATTTACGTAATATTTTAATTAACACGTATTGTGCAATAAATTGTGCGTCATTTACAATTAGTGGACTTTGAACTCTGAAATCTGAACATGCTTCTGAACATAATTTTTTTACTATCCGTTCCTACCAACACTAGCTTACGGAGCTTTTAAAAATGTCTCGTACTGGACATTTTCACCAGGTGGCAGGCTAACCGAAGTTGCAAAACCCTGGCAGAATGTCGGGTAGCCGTGCCGACGTAGCACGACATTATTCCGGCTGATTCCGGCTTCTCGTGCAGTGCACCTAAACACTGTATGTTGAGTGTATTCTATCTTCCATTTCACGCGTCCGACTACCTCTCTCTCTAACACATGGACATCAAACGGAGTATCGCTCACGTGATATGTTCAGAATCAAAACTTGAACCAAAAAAGTTAGGTGAAGTCGTCAGCGACACAACAAAATTTTAAATATTTTCTATGGGTTACGGGTTGGTGTTTTGTAACTATGAACTATGAAATGGTAAAAGAGATGTATATTATACGATAATCATCAATAATATAATAAATATTAAAAGGATAAAATTATATGGTGTAACTAGTTCAATTTTTAAGGGGGTTCACTGAACAAATGCACCTACAGTAAAACCGCCACTGCTATAAACTATATATTCGATTATGTATTCGTCTTTGTAACCAGAGGGACAAAGACAAGATTACACAGAGTTAAAGGAACGGACAAAAGATAAAATTAGGCGAACTTTACCTTGGCGAAAAATGAAAACACTTCAGTAGATCCAAAATTTAAAATAATATTAGACACTTAAGTATTCGAAGGGATAAAATTTAAATTGACGGCTGATTTATATCTAATATGGTAGACATTCGTTCACAAAGAAGATCTTGATATGGATAAATTTAATTTAGGAACTGCAATTTACCAGTTTGCACAACAAAGGCACGTCATCTGTGACAGGAGGTAACTGTATTATCTACACTGGCAGCCATCCTTCTCATTACCAATACAAGTTGTAATTATGATAAAGGGAAAATACCTACCATACATCTATTACATGAAGCTGCATCACTGAAAAGCCTTTACAGTATCATCTATTGGATAAAACTAATAAAATCATTTTGGTCTACAGGCTTCCGTGGTTGATGTCGTTTATCGAATGGTTTCCGGGCTGGTTCGAGAGTAGAGTCATGTCGCTCTCTTCTTCAGAAGGTCTGAAAATGTTTCATGCGACATGACTCCCGAAACGTCAAGACAAGTAAATCGACAACATGGGAACACCCCGGAAACCATTCTAATAAAATCATGTTCAACGAAGAATCAATATTACTATCAACATCTGGTTATTCGACAAAACAAAGAAATTACTTGAGCTTTAAAGGTTTGCCTTATCACATTTAGACACTGTCTATTTCTCTGCAAAAAAAACATGTGTCTTTTACGAAACCATACCAATGACACATTTGAGGAAGAGGTAAAGATTGTGTTCGGCAACAAAAATGGAGATAGAATGTCTTTTGGCCTCAGTGCATCATCATAATTTTGATTCAGAAATGCGCATTAAAAGATTTTTTCTATATTTTTGTTTCTTTATTTCTATACGTAATAACTTACTGGGTATTACGAATAAAATAATACGCGGTCTCTTGAGTTACAAAAAATTTAAACTGTATTTAGCCCGATTCGTCAAACATTTTCTAGACGCTCCTTTATTCATTTTCCAATTTAAATAAATTTAAATTGATTTTAAATACAGTTTGTAAATAAATTTGGAATTCGTGCCGTTTCGGCTAACGGGAAAGGAAGAATCACTCGGATCGGATGGTGGGAACATTAGGCGGAGCACCTTGTCGTTTTCGCTTTTCCCCATCTCGGCATAATCATCCTCTTAATATTCCATACAAAAGGCCTAAGGCGAGGTGACGTTGGAGTGGAGCCTAATTCCAAATCTGTTTGATGTACGTTAGTGGAGCTTCTTGCCTTTGAACTTAATTTTAAGACCTCGAAGCGAACTTATTTCATTAAGTTGTTCGTTTTCATTAAAATGGAATTATGTGAGAACCGAGTGATGGAGTTAGAGAGCAGAACGAAATATGTTCGTTCCCTTTGCTCCTCCAGGCGACATCGCAGCAACGGGAACGGCATAAAAACGAAAAACGTCTTCAATTTTCTTATACATAGGTTTCGAAATATAAAAAAATTAAAAATAAGATAATTGGAAGCATGAAGGGTTAGTTAGAAACACGTTAAAAGCAGGAACAGAAATAAGGAGGAGCACAGATATATTACTATTAGGGAATGTACCTCAAGAGCTCGCCTTTCCTTTTGCTGAGATTTTTCTTTGGGTTCCTTAAACTAATTAGACAAATATTCCTTTGGGAATCGTTTAAATATTGCTCATTCTTCTTCATTCGTTTATTTTACTTATCTTTTCCTAACCACTATCTTATTAATTTCACGGTCTCCAAAAGGAAACTGATGAAAGTCTTCCACCCTACTCTTCAGCTTTCGATTAGGATGCTAAGTAAATAAAAATCTTAAATTTCAGTTATGGTTGATAATAGCCCCCTGGGAGAAACAACTCTAGAGAATTCTTCATAAACTTTTTAATGAAAACCTTTACGTTTATTTAGTTTAAATACTTATAATAAATTTTAAAACATGTTAAACCTACTTCAACTTGATTATCTTGCATTAGTCAGTTACACCGTGCAACTTTAATTAACTGAAATTTAAATTGTTTTTGCCCGGCCAACGCAAGAATTTTTCCTCTAAAAGGAGTTTTCTTACTTATCACAGTTATAAATCAAAAGGACGGAATAGAATGATGAAGGCGAGTCGTCAACGGCAGGATTGTAAAATAAGACGTCGTAGTCAAGTAAAAACTTTTGAGAAAGGAAAACGCAGTGACGCTACATGGCTCCCATACCGTGGTATAATAATAAGCCGAATGGTTTTGCATCCGTCGGGTGAAACTGAGCTTTGTAATATTTTTTCGGCGCCACCCCAGTCGTCGCACGTATAGACTGAACCCAACCCCCTCGTTGTAATTCATCATTTACGTTAAAGGATTCCTCGTCTTATTCTTCTTTTTTCCTTCAATGCCTCTGACATTCAAGGGCCGTTCACAAAAATATCTGAATAGTTCTTTATGAAAGGCAAACGAGTCTCCAAAAGAAATTAAAAATATTCTTCTGTCAACGCTTCATCGCAAGCACTTAATTCCTTTATTTCTAGCTTATTTTTGATTGCACGGGGATATGCATACAAATAAAATATGCATACGCACTCGTCTTTTCCTTGCAATAGTTTCTTATGGTGGGTTAAAGAGATTACAGAAAAGAATTAAAATTATTCTCAAGACAATAACATCCTTGCTATTGATTTTTTTGTCCTGGTCACGACTCTATATTGTAATTTAATTAATTTGTTTTCTTTTAAACTTTTATTTTGACCCCTTGGTGATGCCTTATATTTTTTTGCTAACGTACAATCACCTCTTGATATAAAATCCAGAACCATAAAACGAAACCTATCATTTCGGTCCAGAAATACTAACAGCAGGGAGAGTGTATTATTATTTATCCCCTGTTAATGATCTGTCCATTTTCTCTCGGAGGGGTCGTTCCATCGTTCGGTCAGTCCCTTGTCCTCGCATTCTCGAACTCCCCTGGCGACGGCGATGATTTTTTGAACGAAACGTGACCGCGTCGGCAATCATCGCTGCTCCACGCACCGAAAGCTTTATTCTTGCAGAAAACAAGTTCCGAGACGCCATTAATCACCCTCGGTAAATATCAGACCTGTTACACCACATCCCGGTGGCGGCCCTTCCGTATATTATCATTTTTCGTTGTCGCGTCACTTTTCTTTGAACGACCCTCAGCTGGAGCACCCCGATGTAAACACTTTACTCCTCTGACCGTGATAAGTACACATTATGAACAACAGGAAGGGCGTCTACTTCAAACGATGCAACTGGATGATGCTACATTTTGTAGGTACGCGTGGCAAAAGGTTTCTCTAATGATACCCCTTTCAGAATATGATACTCAAACTAATAAGACAAGAAATTATTGAGATTATAATTGTAATCTATCAAAAATATTTCTGTAAAGACGACAACGATACTCCCTTCATCGTCTTGTTTATTTTTACCGTAACCGTATGATACTAGGCAATATAGATAAGTTGGAATATAAGGTTATAGTGGGAAAGGATAACACGAACGAGGTGTTAAAACATTTTTGGATGATTTATATGATGAGATTATATATAATTCCTAATTTCAGATAATGCAGTGGCTAAAATAAAGAAATAAATTGAAATGAAATAAAACACTTTTCTAGTTATGTAATAAAACTTGAAGAGCTTCTAGAATATTTGTTTAAATTGTTTCATTGATTTATTTCATGTAGATAAGTTACATTTTCCAAAATGTATCTTACAAAACAGTACCTAATTGTGTTTTCCTTTTTGTTTCAGGTAATCTTTATCCAAATTACTTCTGGTTGAGTTCAATATATCACAGGTTTTAAAGGTAAGGTGCCTTAATTTATTGCACAAAATGGAATGAATTTGTTAGTTGCATTGTGCTTTTTCGTACAGACGTCTATAACTAATAAATACGTAACATCTGTCATGGAATTGGGAAAACATCAGTTTCCCTAAAATGTTAATGAAATATTATCTAATCATATTAAGTAAACTCTAATAGTGCAGAAAATAACCTCCAGTCAGCTGTTTACGAAGCAAATAAATCTCTTTTTCCTTTCAAACGAATATCTCTTTCAACACTTCAACCAACTTATGTAGGTTACGGATCTCGAAAGTTTTCCGATGGATTATCGAGGGCCATCTCATCCCGAAGGACGCCTTATCGTTCTGGAACTCGTCCGGCAGCACCCCTCAATTTTTCCTCATCCCTTCCAACCACCTTCCTTCTCCTCCACCTCCTTCTCGTCCCTAAATCCTCTCATCACTTCGACGATATTACTTCAATCAGACCGGAGTATAAATTATAGGAACAATCTGCTGCCTGGGTCGGGAGTAAGTAATAAGAATTAATGCCTTGGCGCCGTATGTAAATCCGATTATTAAAACTGGAGCTTCTTCGAGATTTGCTTAACGAGGCGCGATTTTTAAGACGTCGAAGACCATGTCTTTTGAGCGTGATGAGAAACGGTGTTGCCAAATTTTAAGATAAATTACTTACGCAGAAAATTTAATAAATTGTATGAACGAATAATTGATGTGAAGGAACAAAATTACCTTCTTGCAAAAGTAATAGACATGTCCATATTTTATTTACATTTTTAAAGAATAGGTTGTAACTTATGCTGAGGTCAAAAATATGCATTGAAGAAATTTAAGTTTTGAAAGACCTTAAATGTGAAAAAGACGTTCAAGGTTCCATTGCCACTGTACATAAAACTTTCGTTTGAGCCTTTTCCAAAATCAAAGTGTTTTGAATATTTCATTGTTCTTAATTTCTCATAAAACTAAGAAAAAGTTAACTAAATCTTTTTGTGAACTATTAGAATTTAATTTAGATATTTTCTTGTTCCAAAATTAATTGCTCACCCTCTATAACGAACGTACATATGTCTGGAGTATTGTCTGCTTCCGACAAGACAAACAAACAACAGAATAATTTGAAATTCACTGAGACACTACCAATCATGTGAATCATCATAATTTTTGATTTTCTATATTTAAGTTTATGAACATTTTATGTTGTTCTTGTTGGTTACTTACGTTTGCCAACCAACTAATAACACCATATAATGAGAAATAAATGTTTTTATATTTTCTGTCTTCATCTGGCAACCCTGGTGCCGGATTAGCTGAATCGTGTCAGATGAAGGTACGTACGTGTTCGACCTTTTTCCTGAATTAACAAATAAAATTTTTACGACAGTTTCTTGGAAAGGAAACGACAAGAATATTTCAGAAGACGTTGATGTCAGTGCATACATTCGACTGGGTGAGACAATTCGTGATCATACTGAAACGAACTTTACAGCTCACTTCCTAGACATGGGATTTATAAATGCTTCAACTTTTAAAAACTCTCACCATAAGTACTAAAATAGTGGTCATAAAAAGCTGTGCCTTTAAGGGAAATAATAAAATAATAAGATTAATAAATATTTAATAATATACTGCAATAAGAGAAGGAAATAGTTTAAAAATTTAAAACATAATTCTCATTAGAGTTCCTGAAGAAAAAGAAGACTGAATATGAGATGATTGGAACCCTTTATACCATAAAATAATATTCTTTAAAGTATGAATGTAACTACAAATATTCAATTTTTCGTTGTGGGTTTTTGATTACAACGGAAAACGTTATCTGCTACTGTTAAGGACAAGAAAAAAGGTTGTTTTTCCTGTGTATACGTAAAGACCTACGCTGTTAAGCATACCTGCAATTTGTTGCTTCCTTTGATGTAAGTAGCCGCCCTTATTAAGATCATAATCCGCAGGAAATCAAGAGCCCTTTGTTTGTTAAATTCCCTAGTAGAAGAAAGGAAAACGTGGAGCAATGGTCTCTTAGGAAAATCCTTTAAGGCATACAAACACAAGCGGTGCGGAAAGACCGAGAGCAAAAATTCAATAAAGCATCTTCGTTTGTAATTCCGCCGTGCACTAAAAATAATCCTGGTATACGGGCAGAAACCAATAACTAACAGGAATGCTTTCGGGATATCGCATCGGTAAAACTGCCAGCCAGCCAGCCACTTGTATTGCACAGATTCACCGTCGTGTAACAAACCAACCACACCAAGACACAATAAACGCTCACACACAGGAGTGGACAACCACTAGAAGAATATTCTTAAAAAGCATCCACGATATCAAAGGGGATGCTTGATTGAGGATATCTCTAAAAATCCAAAGGGACTTTTGAAAGTTCCATTCTTGCTTCTGTTATGTTGGCGGTGGGTCAATTGTCCTATTCTAAGTTCTAATGCAAAATTGGAAGGTTAGGTGGAAGACTCTATAGCTTTCACTGCTTTTTTCAAATTGATGTTCAATTTTTGTTTCATTTATGTACCTAAGCTATTGATGTTTGTAAATGAACTACTAGAGATGCAAGGAATTTTATTGGAATGTAATGAGAGGTTATAAGACTACGCGTTAATTAAGTGAACTCACAATGGAAGGGATGTGATTCAGAAAAAAATCATCGAATGCTATTTAAAGGGATAGGTAGATAGGATGATGCTATTAACTCTTGTAATCCATTTAAATAAATAATAAAAACACGAGTTTTCAAATTAAAGATTTACACAATAATTATTTCAGCAACACAATGTCTTCTTCAGGTGGAAATTTTATAAACTAGCAAAATTATACATCGTCCTCATATACTACTTTAATTATATTATCTAATTGTAGGGGTTGGGAGAAAGAAAATATTCTTATTTAGTTGTTTGGGGTTTAGCCTTAATGGGTTGGCTGCTAATTAAACACTAAATAAAACACTAAATAACAAACAGCAACAACAATATATTAACAACTTAACAATGAAACAACAAACGAGAATGAAAACAATGAAACGATGAAGTGCAATAGGATAAGACTCGAAGGTAGCAAAGCTGGAGACGAACTGAAGAAGTTTTGATAAGAATGATTTAAGAAACTTATAAGGGAGGAGCTAATAGTTGATAGATGAAAGTAGGGTACCAATAGGGTGGTAACAAAGCTGGAAATTTTTAGAGATAAGAAATGCTAAGAAATAGATTGTAGTACCCAACCACCGAAGAAACCCATCGTAAAATTACAATTAAGAAGGAATGAAAGGTACAGATGTCATGCGGTTAGTTTACGAGAAATGAATTGTTAAGGAGATTATCGGAAAGTACAAGCAATAAAGTTATTTAGATATAGAAATAGAATACAAAAGAAATTGAATGTAAGATTGAAATATTTACACAAAAACACAAATTGAAATATTTACACAAAAACACAAATCACTTTTTTAGAAGTATGTGGCTATAACCGCCACACTTACAGCTGAATTTTAAGGAGTGAAGAATTACATATTTCTATTTATTAATTTCCGTTTTATTTCAAAAAAGTAAGTTTGAGTCCTTTATTTTCTAGATGAAGTATTTTGAACTTTTCGTTGAAATTATGTTTAAACTCCTTTAAGTGTTCTACATAGTTGATTTTAGGTTTTTATGTTTGAAACTAGATATATAAGTTATTTTATGCTGATGTCTTTAAATGCCCTGCCCGTTTGTCCTACGTATGCTTTTTTGAAATTTCCACAATTTCATAAATATATACTTGATTTTAATTTCTTTTCTGTTTGTTTTTTATTATTTTGTATAATGTTACCCAATGTGTTATTCGTTTTAAAAAAGATACTATTATCGGTATCATTTGAAATATATTTACATTATTTATGTTTTTTGAGATGTTACCTAAAAAAGTAATCGAATTATATTTTGAAGACTTATATGGCTTCATGTACGGATCACAGTTTTGTCATATTTAGTAACCCACTGAACGTATATCAAGCTAGCACGACAAAGTTATTTTTCCCATTTCTTACTTGTACTATAATTTGTGGCTAATTTGTTACCGAATCCATAAATTTGTCGCCGTGCCGTTTAGCCATAATCAGCTGGTATGCTAGCTTGATATCAAGCTAGCACTACACAGCGTATCTCGAAAAGGAAATTTCGTAGGATTTTACTATAAAGGCCATAATTTGTCGCTGAAAGATGACACAGTCAACAAATTTAATCTCTTAAAACAAATGTAACAAAGAACTCCTTGATTAATTGTTTGATGGTTTTCCAGCAGTTTTTGCTTATCAGTTGGAGATAAGACTAGCGAAAAATTTAGTGAATGTGTCATCTTTCAGCGACAAATTAGCGACAAATTATGGCCTTTACAGTAATATCCTACAAAATTTCCTTTTCGAGATACGCTATGTGTAGTGCTAGCTTGATATCATGCTGGCATACCAGCTGATTATGGCTAAACGGCACGAGCGACAAATCTTTGGATTTGTTAACAAATTAGCGTCAAATTATAGTGCAAGTCAGAAATCGGAAAAATGACTTTGTCGTGCTAGCTTGATATACGTACCCACTGAATCATTCACACAATAAAAAATTTTGAACCTAGTACTTAGTTCCTCAAGGCAGTATGTTTTGAGACATAAAATCTTACTAAAGGAAAGAGAGATATATAAATAATAGTAAATCAAAAGGAACAATTTTGAATTTTTTGCGAAAATTAAGAATTTTATATTTATTTGTCAATTCCCATCTCTCCACTGGAAATAATTATACATATCTCATAAGGTAAAATAAAACAAAAGTGACTTTTATACAAAGGAATTTTGAAATTTGTTTAAACAAGTCGTTGCGGGATAAAAGTTTACTATTTTACTGCTTAATTTAACAACACTCTGTAGTTGTTTCTTATTCAATATATATATAACGGGCTTTTGGTCACGTGACGTTATTGGATGTTGCCAATTTCTGTTGATACTATTAACTAACATTCAAGTTTATTGTGCAATCTTTTATTTATTGAAATTAATCTCGACAGTGAAGAGCTTTAACTTCTTCGTATTTCCCTCGTGTGTGCGGCTCTTGGGGAAACAACAATCGAAGAGAAACGGAAGCAGTGAGCTGGTTTTTCAGCTCCGGAATCTTCGCACACATTTCCGAAACTCGGATCCATTCTCGTCATCATGATAAATAGGAAGTACGCCGAGTAGAGATAATCGGAATCATTTTTTACGGCGCGTTCGACTAGAACAAACTGCACGAAGGTCGAGGGTCAGCCGTTATGGCGGGGCACCACCCCATCCTTACAACCCAGTCCCTGCAAAACTCCCTCAAACTGAAGTCCAAAGAATCGACCTCTACTAAGAAGACATAGGTCGAAACAGAGAGGGTATTTTTTTAATTCTCAGTAAATATCAACAATTACAAGCTAATAAACAATCCTTGCAGTTAAATTACTTGAATCGATTCAAAAATATGTTTTTCATGCTTACCCCGAATGTAGTTTTTGAAAGTTTAGTACGTGAGTACATTAATACTTATCCAAATATTGAACCGTCCGATCTCAAAGGTACACGTTTTTTAATTTGTTTTTGAAATAGTCTCCTCGACGTATGGGATTAGCGGCGTGTCTTGGGAAATAAAATCTCTTTAAGGGAAAAGCTAAAAAGGTGATTCGGAACATGAAGTCCATTGTTCTGAATGCTTTTTCAAAGTCCTTGTGGGTATTTTTCGTGCTAGGTCGTCCGTATTTTTCTTGGATCTTTCCTTTGATACGTTCCATTTAAACTATTAACCCACGGAGAGAATACACGTAAGAGGCTTACGCACCCGCTTTTGGGGACACAATTTTATGTTTAAACAAAATCTCGGAGGGATTTTACCGGACAAAGTGAAACCAGAAGAGGGATTTTCTATTCATTTTTTTAACGATTGTGTGGAAGATGATATTATTATTTTGGGCATGAAGGAAACCTGGCATTTATCTTTTTATTATTCTAGAAAATAACCCAATAAAAAATACAGTGTCTTTCTTAGAACGGGATGATTCTAAACTAATGTAATCTTGGAATAATGAGAATGATCCATATGTACATAGGTATTTTAATTTTTCTCTAATATTTTCTTTGAAATTTTTGTTAAAAATGCTTGTCCACTTCTGAAACGATATCGTTAGTTGACTCGTCTAGACGCGACAGTTTCTTTTTGCGTTTATTGCAGGGAAAACATAAATAAGAACAACCATCTTTCTAGGGGAAGTTATTCTTATACCCGCCTATCCCAATTTGTGCTACATGGTCTCCTTTATTACTTTTCTCCGGCTTTATTCGAATACCCTACCGGACGTTGATAAATTTTTTGCTCACGGTCAAGAACTGAAGGAGCAGCAATGTAATTAAATGTGCAGTTGCGGCTTTCTAATTATTGCAAGTAAGCAATTGCATCCCCTTATACTTTTAAACAATACAAATTACGTGGGGACTAAATGTGATTACTTGCGGACCGTTCGGTCGGCCAATGGGATCTGTGAAGACAAGATCATTGCTGACACCAATATTCGTATTCTGTACATTCAATTTTTTTTTAAGAAATTCTTATTAAATTCTTAAAAAAAAAATAAAAAATATCTACAATGTACTAGTCTCAAAAATTTGTTTTAAAGTATATAGTTAGGGTTTATGAAATTTCAGAACTAACTTTTAGATTCCAAGACATCTTTACGATGTGTAATTTTATTGGTTTTGGAACTTGTTCAATAATGGGACCTTGAACTGTACAAATCCTCTTTCTATTCTTCCGACCCAGATATTTTTGCCAAGTCCTAATTTATAACATATTTCGTATCACTTTACTCCTGGATGTAAGCCAACTACTTTAAGTGGTGCTGATAGCTACTTTCACTTCTGAAATAAAGTTCGAGGAATTCTGTTATAAGAAGATATAACCTTTAATAAAATTTTTTGAAATCAACGACAAGACCTAAGTTACTGGAAATTCTTTGGGTCCTTTGTTTAATTCGTTTTATGTTGCATGGCTTTGTCTACTTAGGTTTTCTTAAATTCTTTAAGTTGTTACGTAATGTTAGTCTTGTCTATTAAGTTTCTTAGAAAAAGTAAGTGCATTAAATTGAGATGAAAATAATAACAATGTTATTGATTTGTGTCATTTTCTTTGTATCCTTTTTGTATTCTTTTTCTTTGGAAGAATGCAGAGTAGTAGCAATCGGTCTGTAAAGCAATAAAAAGGAGACCAAAAAAAAAAATAATTGGAAGACATCAAAGCAGTGAATCAAAAGCATTTGTAGCTTTCCAAGAACGTCTCCGTGCCATCTCGCTGTCTCGTCGTCTCACGCATCAGCTACAAAGCAGTAATCTTTCGAAATTCTCTACCGTCACGTCTAGGCATTAAATTTAAATGGATATTAATTCCTCTTCTCGCGAAGTTACCGGAACACTAATACTCCGTGCCAATCGATCGGTGTTCATCAATAAGTTCGAAGCTGGTTGAGTGCCGTCCATAACAAATTTAACTGCAGATAATCCTTTGAAACACTTGCATCTTCGGAGAGTGAATAAACCTGGACGGAGCGAGCAACTTCAGTCTTACCGTGCGGAACGCGGTGACGGTGTGGCGATACAATGGCCGGAACATAATTAATAGTTTCTCCCAAGAACAAACCCCAATCCTTCTCTTCTTCTTCCTCTTCCCCGCCCTCATCCTTCCAGTTGTACGGAGGAGCAGTTTACATTAATTGAATCAAAGGACTCGTGTGGAGTGAGCTCCTTAATAAGGCAAGTTATCCCATCGAAAAGTTGGCAAGTTCAACCAGTCAGACGTGTAACTAAACACAACAGATTGCGTCCGGATAGCGAGATATTATGTCTACCGTTTTCAAGTAACGCTTTGCGAACTGCAATATGAACTTTGCTTATTACCAACACTTCACATTTAAAAACATGCCCAACTTGGAACATTCACACCCAGATGTTCGCATGTATTCGCAAAAACATACACCAGCTAGTGGTGACATATCTCTGCACAAAATTTGTTAACATGCTGAAGATTTGTAAAAAGACGAGGAAAACTGAACTGACAGTAAATTCAGAACGAAACAGAGATTGTTGAAAATCAGGAAAAATTCCAAATGACTTCAAACAGAATATGGTCCAAGTTAGATCTGAAACTTTTGGAACTTTTCCAAAATCGACCAAGCCGAAGAATTGAAAGAAATCATCGAGAAATATCAATTCCAGTTTAAAAGAACTGAAGAAACTTGTGTAGCCACTTTAATTTTATACAGAAAAAAATAGAAATGGTAAGATTAGGCTAGACAAAGTTTGAGAACAGTGATCTATGAAAGTTGATAAATAAAAGGACAGATAAGATGGAAAAAAGCACCTTCTGAACTACGAAACGCTAGAAGAAGACCAAAATTAGATACCTAATTGTTCGCAAATGGCTAGAGATGTTAAACGAGTGCTGAAGCCTTCAAAAATAGGAAAAAGTGAAAAAAATCGTAGTAAAATGAAACCCATTGGAAAAGGAAGATAATATAACAGAAATGAAAAGAAAAATAATTTACGGGCGATTTGAGGTCGGGAAGGGGAAGGGGTTGAGTTTTTAAGGGTAAACAATGGTTTTCCTTGACTCCGGAAAAACTACAAGTCTTATTGAAAAAAGTTAAATGGCAAAGTTGTAGGTAATAAAAAGGTCTACAACTTTTGTATTTACACTTATGTAACATAACCTCAAAATTTGTGTGAAAAATTAAAATAACCAACTTTTTATTTTACAAAAAAAAAATTTTTCACGAAATTTGGTGAGAACTTACCTATTTATGTCCCAAACACGCTGTAATTTTTTTGATTTGAAATATTTATTTTTTCACCTTAATTTTTACTTAATATCGAAAAAGCACCCCTAATTTTCAATCGAAAATTCTCACGTCAAAATATCTGCTTTTTTAAAAACGTTGGTGGGCTTTTTCTTCGTTGGAATCTCTACTTTCTGATTGTGTGAAAAAAAATATACCTACATTACAATGGTAAGTTTTCTCAGGAAATGTAAGAAAACGAAATAACTAGATTAATGTTTTTAAAAATATTATAATAAATAACGTAATCTGTATAAAGTATGTGAATTCAATAGTACGATTTACATGTATATTTATATATTATGAGATTTTCTATAACCTAAATGTAATTAGAATTTAATAAATCAACTTTTTACTAAAAAAATAGCAGCGGTCACATTTTTAGATAAAATTCCCTTCTTTTTTTGCATTTCCTGAGAAAACTTACCATAGTAATGTATATTTTTTTTCACACCATCAGAAAGTAGAGATTTCAAGCGAAGAAAACGCCCACCAACGTTTTTTAAAAAGCAGATATTTTGACGTAAGAATTTTCGATTGAAAATTAGGATGTTTTTTCGATATTAAGTAAAAATAAGGTGAAAAAATAAATATTTCAAAACAAAAAAATTACAGCGTGTTTGGGACATAAATAGGTATGTTTTCACCAAATTTCGTGAAAAAAAAAATTATTTTTGTAAACGATAAAAATAAAAAACCAAAAAGTTGGTTATTTTTAATTTTCGGAAAATGCATGGGTTACCTCAAATTATGAAGAAGTAGATGTACATATCCAACCAGTCTTTACACTGAAGATCTTTATGTTGATGATATCTTATTAGCCCATGATTTCAAGATTTAAAAAATATGTTAAATGTGTAATCCACTGTTCTCAATGTTTTTATAAAACCCAATTACGTATATTTCTTCTTTGTGGCAACTAGTAAAATCGAAATTGTAATTCACATATGAAAGCTTCGATTAATTACTGACCAGTAACCGCAAATTGAATGTTCCTTTCCTTTTTAAGATAATAAAGAGAAATCCATCCCATCAGAGTAGACTGCCTCACACAATACATGAGTGTGAACGGGTTATTCAATTGCTGCAAAACGAAAAGTGAATACAACCAGGCCATATGCTTTTATTTCGTGGGTAGTGGTTGTAGTGGTGGCGACGGTGATGCTCGTGGCCGTGGTCCCTTTTATATTATTGACCCTTTTGCCTGCTCCCACGGGGTTGGTGTACTGTGCGGGTAGCAGCAGCAATGACAGCGTGAGCGACCGACGGCTGGCTGGTATTTTCGCCTCCCGGATATATCAGTTTTACCGGAAGCGACGTAGACACGGTATAATGGACATCGCATTATCGGAGCCGTACGCCGGGGACAGGACTCCGACCGCAGAATGCAATCCGCTTGGATTACCGGATAGTTGTGCTTTCAACTCCTGTACCACTACTATGTCCCAATCCCTTATTTGTGCCACCAATTACTGTTTCATGAGGACAGGTGCAAGGACCTTAGTGAAGTCGTTGCGACGTAGTCGACAATTTCTGCCTCAAGGACCTGTTAATGAAAGAATAAAAATTGAATTGGGGTTAGATATGGTACTTTGTAAATATTCTGTAGGTATTTGGGATGGGATATTATGAGGGGATGATGAAAATATCGTGGATAGAAAAGATTATAAAATAGAAGGTATTGGAAAATAAGATAAGGAACTCCTCTGAGTACGGATGGTCAGATGATTCTGATACAGAATAGATATTTTACTAGGATATGACCTTGTCATAAACGGGCGAAGCCTCATTTGATTAATATAAAAATTTTACGAAAATGTTAATGATGATTTTATGTTTTTTCTTTTCACCAAATGATTTTTCTACCTTTATTAACGATTGTGTAACACTTAATAATTAAAGTGCACTTGTTTATTCTGTGAAAAAAATACTTTTTATTTTGAACAATAATAATGAATATTAGAAGCATTATTAATATAAAATAAACAAATTAATTTTTTATGAGTTTATAACAAATATAAATAATTATACATCAGCAATTTTCATCAGTCTGTAATTTATTTCTTCTTCCAATCATGGCTGTACTCTGATTAATTTTTTTTAATCTATCATAATTGAAATCTGGTTTTATTAAGAGCCCACCAAGTGTTTTAACTCAAGATAATCCTACATATGATAAGCCAACTGAAAATTCGTTCTCTCCTAGGTCAACTATAGCTTTATCTAATGGACGATAGCGCGCTGCGGTCAGGAATAAATTCAGGTAGTCAAATATTACAGATCAATTGCGCGCGGTTTGCCAAGACTCTGTAGGGTCAACCGCGCTCGGTAATTTTATTTAATTTATTTAATAGTTTTTAAAGAAAAGTCTTTGAAGATCTTAAAAATATGTTTATATACAATTTGTTACAAAAACTCCAATACTTCCGAAATAAAATTATCTTAATTTTTACATAAAAGAAAACCTATGAAAAGTTAAACACAACAACAAAACATGATGAATAAGAGAATGACAAGACCACGACAACACTCACTTCGTTCGTGTTGTCTTTACATACCGTAACCTTTTGATCCCACGGAATGAAACAAAATAATTCTTTAGTTACCTACTAATTATAAGTCAAGGTGAATATAAAAACCCGAACTAAATACATTTATTTCAAATCTTTGTTGGTTTCTAATATGATTGAACTATTTATTAATAAAAAAGGCCCAGGGGGCAATAATTTAATGATCGCGCGCAACTGTCCCATCACTTTTAGGGTTAGTTTTGTCACAGCAGGGAGTAAACTGACCGCAGCGCTCAATTGACTTACACCCATCTAAGGTTATTCCTTGTGCACGATGAATACTTATATTACTTATAGCATATCCAAGCATTAACGGAAATTGCCTGCCCCTTCAAGGCTCTGTTCTCTCTCTTCGTCTTACACACAAAAAAACACCGAAAAAAATGTTTTTTTTATCATAACTCAGTTGATTTTAAAGATATCAGATTGAAATTGATCCTATGACCATCTAATTTTAAAGCAGAATACGTACGTAAAAGTTTCATCAAAATCGGTCCTTAGGTGTAGGAGGAGTAGGATTTCCAAGATTGCCCGAGAATCCCAGGTAGAGGGCTTCGCCCAATTATCAGTATATTTTGTTCCATTTTATTATAACTTATGATTTCTTGTATGCTAAACCTACAAATGTAAGTTTAATTTAAAATATTTTAGAATAATGCATATTTATTTAAATAGTATTTTAAAAATAATTAAGGACATTTTTGAAGAATAAATTCTATTTTCATTACGTATGAGGCTCATACTATTCAAAAAACATATTTTTTTAAATTTCCTAAAGAGGTCACTTTTCCTAGCTTATAGATACCTCTACTTTACTACGGAGCGGTGTTTTGGTAAATTTTGTGTAAGAGCAAAAATAGACGCATTGGAGAGGTGGTGTCATGGAAGAGTGATTAAAATATTGAGGATAGCAAATATTAGAAAAAAGGAAAATGGCTGAGGGCATTATGTGACGTAAAATACTTATAGAGACAAAGTTAAACCAGAAAAAAACACTAAAAAGTGGCAATGGAAGACCTATAGAAACTAGATAACAGTTCTTAAATTGTTAAGAATGTTTGTTGTTCTAGTTTTGGAAAATCCAATCCCCTACAGTGCCTATAGTTTCTGTCTCCGCTTATTATTTCCTCATGGACCTGTTATCAAAAAGTTACAAATTGACAATAGGAGGATAAAATACGTACTCGTGCTTTCTTTTATAATGTAGTACGTTTGTGAAAAACTTGGCTGCGTTTAAGATGTGGTGTCGTTAATGGAAATGATTTTTGAGAAGAGCAGGTTTTAAAAAGTAAAAGAATAAAGGGCATAATGGAAGCTAAAAAAAAAAGAGAAAGAAGTTTGGAGATATATGTATTAAAAACTTGTTAGAAACACCAAAAGCAAGAGAAGTAATGAAAGGCAGTGAATTACTATTCCCAAATAGATAAAGATGCGGTACATTATTTTTTTGGAAAGTACAAAGATTAACTCTGATAAATATTCAACTCGGTTTGAATATTTTATTAGTATATTTTTATTAACAATTATAAAATAAACTGTGTCGCCTTTCTCTTTAATTAATCAATCAACTAACAAATTATTCAACGTTTCTATGACGAGTAATAAATGAAAATAAATAGAGCAGAATTGTCTGATAACGTAAATAAAAAATTAATAGTCGTAGTAACACGATGTAGATGACCAAAGTGCTAAAATTTGAATTAGTCACTTAACAAACTCAGGACAGGATAGGATAGAGTTGCCAGTAATCCGTAGATTGTCAATAATTAATAATATATGCGAAATACGAAATAGAAACTGTAATAAACGTCAAGAGAAATAAACCAATAGTAAATGGTCTTCAGTCCTTCTCATAATCTTACGTATATCAAGCTAGCACGACAAAGTTATTTTTCCGATTTCTAACTTGCACTATAATTTGTCGCTAATTTGTTACCAAATCGAAAAATTTGTCGCTTGTGCCGTTTAGCCATAATCAGCTGTAGTGCTAGCTTGATATCAAGCTAGCAGTAACTACACATAGCGTATCTCGAAAACGAAATGTCGTAGGATATTATTGCAAATGCCATAATTTGTCGCTAATTTATCGCTGAAAGATGACACATTCAACGAATTTGTCGCTAGTCTTATCTTCAACTGATAAGCTAAAAACTGCTAGAAAACCATCAAACTGGCATTACATATGGCATATCTCGAAAACGAAATGTAGGATATTACTGTAAAGGCTATAATATGTCGCTAATTTGTCGCTGAAAGATGACACATTCAACGAATTTGTCGCTAGCCTTATCTTCAACTGATCAGCGACAAATTCTTTCAATGTGTCATCTTTCAGCGACAAATTAGCGACAAATTATAGCCTTTACAGTAATATCCTACGACATTTCGTTTTCGAGATATGCCATATGTAGTGCCAGTTTGATGGTTTTCTAGAAGTTTTTAGCTTATCAGTTGAAGATAAGACTAGCGACAAATTCGTTGAATGTGTCATCTTTCAGCGATAAATTAGCGACAAATTATGGCATTTGCAATAATATCCTACGACATTTCGTTTTCGAGATACGCTATGTGTAGTTACTGCTAGCTTGATATCAAGCTAGCACTACAGCTGATTATGGCTAAACGGCACAAGCGACAAATTTTTCGATTTGGTAACAAATTAGCGACAAATTATAGTGCAAGTTAGAAATCGGAAAAATAACTTTGTCGTGCTAGCTTGATTACGTCATAATCTTGCGAAATCGTTAGTAATCTTTGATTGATCAATTCACACTCTTCAGAAACAAATAGAGACAAAATTTAATTAATCGTTATTCTTTGAAATTGTGTATGTGTTGTCAGACAGGTATTAAAGACGACGCTAAATACCACGGAAACCTCGGAAGCATCCGATCCTTTTCGGAGAACCGTCGGGAAACGAGGAGTGGCGCGAATTTGAATTGGAGAATTTATAAACAAACGCTTTGTCTAACCCAATCTAACCATACATTTTACAGCTGTTAAGCAGGATAAATCGCAGGAACGTGGGGTGCTTTTTTTAAGGGTAATTGGTGATTAAAAAAGTTTGTTTCCATTCGTAATTACTGATTATTTGTTTTTAGAAAATTGATCTTTGAGTTCAACTTTTCAGCTAATATACAATGATGAATTTATTTCAGTTTTGAAATCACTAATATACCCTCTCAATAAAATGGTAATGTAACAGCTGTAGTCTAAAACCTTCTCCATATTATAGACTTTCTAATGGTAAAAGAAAATTGAAAATCTGACTTGTGTTTCAAAATATAACTCCATACAAACAAACAAATGTTATTGTCTTACAATAATTATTATACTATAGTCTCTCTTCACATTAAAAACGATTCCTGTATAGCATGTTATTATCCTTAACTAACACTTACACAAAAATAAAAAATAGTCTTACAGCAAACATAATGATAATAACTATAAACGACTTATTTGTAAGTCTGCGGCCAAATAATCCAAAGATAGAACAATACAATCATCAAAACAATAACAAGAATTTGAGGTTAGACTGGGTTAGACAGTTTCGCATTTTTGACGTCAAGCTCACGCCGATCAAATTTCCCGCCAGGGACCTCTCGCCGAAGTTCTCTGGAAAATGCCGAATGCTTCCGAGGTTTCCGTAGTAATTAGCGTCGTCTGACAGGTATATTTTATAATAATGCTCTATAAGACGGTTCGAATATACTTTTTAGCCCTAAAAAAATAATCCACAAAGGGTTTGATATATTTTTCCATATTAGAGAAGCTTTCTATTATTATCATCTCATTCGGAATAGTGTTTCGATGACACAATAAACAAAATTTATAAAAATTTAATTTTAACTCTGCCGCCAAAATCATAACAGATGCCCATTAAAATTAAAATTTCTGTAGCTATAGAAAGTTTATGAAATGATTTCCTAAGATTTTGGTGAGGGACTTTCCAAATTATGGTTTTTAGGCATATTGTGTTACCAGGTCCATAAGAAACGGAAAATTTTTACAGTATTACTTTATATTTCAAACACCAAACAATCATAAAATAAAAAATTAAGAAAATTACTTTTGATCATTCTGGTTAGAATTTCTTAGTGTTGTATATTTAGAGGATTTTCTATGGTACGCAACCCTCAGTCCGAAATTGATAAAGAAATTATAAGTGAGGTGAATCAAAATGAAGATTATTCAAGGAAAGAGAAACAGATGGCCATAGTTTAAGAAAAATCTCATCCTTTTATTCCTAACCCATCTCAATTCTATCTGATTGAATTTTTATATTCAATTTTTGAATATAAACTGCTATACTTTATTTAATGGAAATCGGCACATAAAGCGTAACCCCTTGGAATTTCTTCTTTGGATGTTATTTACTACACCCTAAAAATGATCTGCCCATTCAGTCAATTTACGAAATTAACTTTGAACTTTGAGAAAACTTACTCGCTGTCAAATTCTATCAGAAGACACCCCATCCAAATTACTTGACCCAATATGAATTAAATTCGCACACCATAAAAATATTATTTATATATAAAAGAAAATCCTTGGATAAGTCAAGAAAAAAAATCTGTATTGATTATCATTCATTCTTTCTATTTTTTTATTTAGCCAATATGGGGGTAAAAAAAGGATGTTGTTACTTAAAATGTTGTGAAATTTCTCGTACCGTATCATTTTTTTTAATAGAACATGTTCTGTTTTTGTTGTCAGGTTGATGTTATTACAATGTCGCGAAATGTGTTTTCCTGTTAACAAACAAAACTGAGTGTATAAATACGGGCCTAGGGGACGAAGTATACAGTTTTGAGCAATGAATATTTATTGGTTTATTTTCCGTACGGTTTGATCCATAATTGAAACAAGCAGCTAAATTAATATGAAAACGTTGGACGCCCCCGGGCCTTGTTTCATTTTATTTGTGTTGTTTTATGAAAATAATGTTTACTTACTGCCGGGAGGTGTTTTTTTGCTGTTTTTATAATGCTCTCATATTTCCATAAATATACGTACAAATATTTGGGAGGTAATAAACAATATCCTAAATTAAAGGAAATGGTCATCTAATCTCGTTAAATTATGACAAAAACACAAGAAAATATTTGTTTAATATTGCTGAGGCATTTTTCGATTGAATGAACAAAAACATTTGGAAAAATATGTAATCGATTGAATTGTTGAAATTAATACAGCGAACAGGTGGGGGCGGTGAAAAATTGAAAAAATTGTATGCATCTATTATCGACCCTTATGGTCTATTGTTCCATGTCTGTCTTAAGAAATTCTTTTAACTCAAATTATAATATTGATTTCAGATTAGGTACTCTTCAATAATCGTAATTATCGGAAGAGATTCGAATAAAACTAATATCTAAAAAAAAAATTTATTTTTGAATTGTTAACAAATTTCAATAACGGTTAAATAAGAGTGAATGAATCTGTTATTTATTTCAATGCATGTGGCCAACGAGAGTGATTATAAATATTTGCAGAACATATGGTTACGGTTGGAAACGGCAACACAAACGAAATTAATATGATTGTGACTTATGCAGGGCTAAAACCTGGTCTGTTTCAATTTAATTTTCTTGCACATCAGTGTTTTTTATTGGAGCAAAATATCTTATATTTAGAGCGCTTATTTAATGTTTATTTTAATTTACTTACTAGCAAAAATGAGTTTAATTTATCTATAGCAAAGTAAAGCCTTTTATTATTTATGGTGTCATTTCCAATTTATAAAAATATTGAAAAAGTATTTTCCGCCCCGTTTACGAAATTTTTACCTTATTAAGTAATATGAGATGAATGTTTTTCAAATTCTGAATTAGTCAGTAGGGCACGAGAGCATTGAAAACAGTGATATAAAAAAAAATTCAATCCGTTGTTTATTTCAACAACGACGGTTTGAAAATAAAGAAGCGTCCTAATTTCCTCTTGGAGCGTCTTTAGACGGAAGTTAATGAATGCACTTACAATACTCGAATGATTTTTCGGGAGCGTGAAATAACGAGAACGGTGCCTAATGTAATCGGCCTTTCACGAGCCAGCCCAGCATCACCACCATCACCACCAGCATTGCCTTAATTTAAATCAATTAATTTGAAGATTTTGCTCTTTTCATCATCGAATACCAACAGACAAAGGGTTTCATTAGCACGCCCGCTTTACACCACCCCTTCGCCCCTCCCGTGCGAACGTTTTTCTCCAGCACGTGGCATTATCATCGTTCATCTCAATTTCCCGTCATTCGTTCTCATTAGCACTGACGAAGTGGAACGCTATCGTATTCTTTGGATGCATAATGATTATAAAGCCCCCAGGTAATTTACTTCGATTTCGGTTAATAAACACCGCTTCGAACGCACTAATTGGCAAGGAAAAAAAAACGTGAAAAAACGATCAATTATACACTTTTATATAGAAATACCTATTTATAACTTTCAATTAATTCTTTTATTTTTTAAATATCGCTATTAGGAATCAGATTAGTTTAAGTTAAGCCAATCAAAATATGGTTGAAATTATTTAAAGAGAACGCATTGCAGTACATCCTTTCGTAGGATTGGATGTTATCGTAATGTTGCAGTTGGTGTTAAAAGACTAAACTGGCATAACTTTTCCGGAACATTATTCTGAAAAATGTGAAGTGGAATAATCGAATGTTCGAGAAATAATAAGCAATGAGTGTAGTCGTCTATTGAGCTTCAGGATCTAATATCTCATTAATTTGTTGAGCTTAAAATACCAATTTATACAATATGAAAGATCAAAAAATGGTTTACTTAATCTTGTTCGTCGTTCTGCTATAGAAATTTTGATGTTAGAACACATTTCATATAAACAAAAGTAATAAAAAGAGAGCCAGCAAAGGTGGAAAACATAATTTTTTTATTCGATTACCCGACGATATTGTCTCGATCCACAACGAATATTCTTAACGAGTACCTATACTACGAGGATGGATCAAATATAAACGAGCGTGTGTTCATTTTTCGACATAACCCCTTGTTTGATTATACATTTTTCCTAGCGGATTGGTAGTTTTTTCTTCTTGTTTTCATAAAAAGGAGCAGGGCGGGAGTCTATCCAGTTGCGCACAAACGCCTCCACATGTTCATCAGTCTGAAATCGCTCGCCTCCTAGTGATTCTTTGAGGGGCCCAAACATATGGAAATCACAAGGGGATAAGTTTGGGCTATGTGGATGGTGTTCCGACTGAGTCTAGTGCATTTTACTGATTTGGACCTGCGTTAAAACCGCGATCCTTCACTCAGCAACTTTGGGACCCAACGAGCTGAAATTTTTCGGAATTCCCAGTCTTTCGTTATGATTGTGTGGACATTGGAGTTCAACAGATATCTGAAGCAGAGTGGCGTGGTGGTCCCCTTCAATAAGGTTTCTAACGCATGCAATGTTAACCGGCGATATGCTGGTGCGCGGACGACGAGGATGATTTTCATTTTCGACACTATTACGCCCTTCGTTAAATTCTTTGCGCCAAACTTTTCCCCGGTTGCCACGAAAGCGTTTCATTTCCGAACTGTGCTAGCAATCTGCGCAAAATTTCAGCTGGTTTCACGTTTTCACGTGTACCTAAACTTAATAATAATCCGTTGCGCAACGCTGCTATACATCTCTTTCTCACTCATTGTGATAGCTACTAACCAAGCAAACACAGCAATACGACGAGTCGTTTCCGTGTCACCTAATATCCCCACTTCAAGTTGCTAACGCCCCTATGCGCCTTGAACAACTATCCGGCGCTCAATTTAAAAAGGCTCGTTTATATTTGATTTGCCCTCGTATGTTTTAAAAACCATGTGTTCGTGTTTTTTCAATTTTTGCAAGTTATTATCAATAAGTTTCACAAATATCACACTACGGAAAGTCTTAATAATGAAAAACATATTCTATAGATAGTTTTGCTGAAAATTGGCCAGGTTAAACAAATTATTGTTCAAATAAATTTCTTTGACAAAAAATTCTAATTAAGTGACATCAACTGTAATGCACATGCGTGGCTCTGGAAAGTTAACACCTTATCTGTGTACTGAAGGAAGAAATCGATTACACCGCCTGAACGGTCGGTCATAAAGGCGCAATAATTAACCTCTTCTGATTTTTTAGAGGATATTGTAACGTTTTTATCCAAATATTGGGTTCTAGATGCTAGCACCCCTTAGAGGGGCACGATTTACAGGGCAGTAATAGAGAGGTGTGATAAATAAATCATTCTTTAGTTACTTTTTGTTGCTGTTTAGATGATAGAACCAAATTTACTTTTTTTCGAAGAGTTTCTATAGATATTAGATATTTTCAAATATTCAACCAATGTATATCACTAAGTATCCTTTACACTTCTCCTTTACATTTAGGTATATAAAAATGTTTCGAGGGTTTTTCCCAATCTATGTTAGTCGTAAATCAAACATCATGCACGTCCAAGGTGCAGTAACTATTGATGTTGTTTAAAATTCACTAACGCATTTGTTCGCTACAATATTTTTCCATTTCGTTTCTTCAACTATATTTAGTGATTAAAAAATCACTTATAACTCTAATATGCATTGTTGCATATAAACTGAAATATTTTCTTTGTTTCAGGTAAGCCTAAAAATTCTTTCCCATATCAGTCTGCTTCTGACAGCAATTTATTGGATATTGGTGAGTGAGTAAACTGCATTTGATACAGGAGATATGTACATATTGGTTTTTACATTGTACATTTTGATACAACAAATCGTTAATCTAATTATCCTCTTTATTAACACGTCACATACTTCAGTGATTTTTTCAGTTTTTGACAGATGTAAATACACATTAATCTTTTAGAGAAATCATTTAATCCAATTTGGAGTTCTATTTATTTAAGGATGATTCAAAAAAAGAACATTTAGTTTTTTATATTAAATTGGGATACATAATATCGATGATGTTTAACATATCTCTTTAGTTGAATCTTTAAAAGAATAACTTTAATGATTTTAATTAGAAAGAAGCTTCGCATGGATAGAATTTGTCTTTTTTTTTGTTCATGAATCCTTTTATCAATGAATCTCTCCGTTTTCCCGGCATACACATTTTTGATTAAGGATACGTTATCCACATTATAACATCTTGACACGGAAGTTTGATCCACTACCGGCTTTACCTTTTTTTTATCAGCCTAAAAAGGATATAATTACAATAGTCAGCATAATATTTAATTCTTGTTTGTATCTTGGCTTAATTTTTTATGTTTGTACTTAGTAATTGGAAAAATTGCCAAGTCAGTTAGTTAATATTTCATTACGGAGTTCTTTTTACTTTCGCGGTGGGAGTTTATGTTCGCTAATAAGGATTTTCTGGTGTATGTACTTTTTAATTTGGCGCCATTTTAAATGTCGTTAGTGGTTGTAAAAGTTACATCGGAAATAAGCAGTGCACGAGACGTGAACGTCGGCGAATTATTCAAGAAGTTTAAAGTTATTTACTTTTGTGGCCCGACAATGTTGCAAGCTCATTCAAATTACGCCAAGATCTGCTTGCGCCTTTCCATTCTCTCGACAAAGAATCAACTTTTGTAACGTGCTCTCTTGTCTTGAGGGCCGAACTTTTTCTTTTGTAATTCCCGTGTTAATTATGACTCGAGATATCTTTTAGGAACTTGTAAACGAAGCAAAGTCCTTTTTGTGTACATAATAGGTACCAAAGTTAAAAAAAGAAGAAAAAAAAATTAACGGTTTCCTGAACTTACAATTAATGTAGTAGATATTAAATATTGCTTCAAATTTTTAAGTTAAACTCTGTTAATATCTACATAATAACTTTGCTCAAACTACTTCAAACTTGAAAAATACATTCTATTACTTTTTCTGTTACGTACTGAAGTATACGGACATTGCTAAGAAGCATTTTTGTTGAACTTTCAGTAAGGTTGCCAGACTTTGTACCAAGAGTAAGTAAAGTCAAGAAATTTTGCTGTTACAGACAAGAGCTGCATGTTGTCACGTTAGCGAAATTTTGTCAGTGTAGTTCATGAATTGTTTCTTAATGTCGTGGATGAATGTATAAATAATGATAAAAAAAATAATAAGACCAAAATGCATAATATAAAGTAATGGGGCTTTCCCAAGACAAGATAATACAATATTTCTAAAGTGCTGTTCTTGTTATCAAACAATAATGAAAAAAAACTGTTTCTGGTCCTGATCTCGACTTAATATCTCAGGATCAATATTTTTAATGTACATATTAAAATTAAAAAAAAATTGTCCCATCTGAGTAAGCCACTGTATGGCAAAACAAATTTTGTGGGTTTTTTACATGACATTTTTACAACTGAAGATTTTTTGGTTTTTATGATTACATTATTAATTTTATTTTATTAATGTAGGGAGTTATAAGAAGTTACGGCCTCATCAATTTGCTTTCAATAATTTGAGCTTTCTGGCATCCAAATAAAATAAAAAATAAAATTTATTGACATGAAAGCAAAAAAAGTAACTGTTCAAAAAAGTTTTTGAGCATCTTGTTATTGATATCGTCTTGATTTTCGAAACAAGTTTAACAAAACTATTACTTGGGTTTTGAAATTATTAATAGTTTGTTTTTTAAAAAATTTAATTATCATGAAATATTAATAAGAAAACGTGCTCGGGCGCCACTTTCTCAAACAAAGAAATGAATAAATGAAACGACAACTTTATTGGGCACCGGGTAGTGCATCGGTGGTTCCTGCAGAATCCTGTAGCTTTAGAGAGCTCGAAGCTCTCTTAAAAAAACAAATAAAACTTTAAGAGTATATTAACAAAAAAATTACACACCAAAAAGAACAACAAAACTTACAATTACACATGTAGCCCACCAAAAAGAAAAGTTCCCTGCTCCAATGTAGGGACTGGAAGCTGGTTTCAGGATATAATCGGGGATTTATCGTGCTGTGTTGTGAGGCAAGAGGATATCAGTGAAACAGCTTCATGGAGCAACCTTTTAATCTTCAGGGGGCCGCCTGCAGGAATTTATCGGCCTCTAACTGGTTATTGAGACTAGTTGGAAACTAGAGCTTCGTCTATTTGCCTTTGTAAAATAGTTTCAGGATGTCTTCACCCCTACCCTTTAATCCCAGCCCCCTAATCCAACCGGAACCTATTCTAAGAAAATTTCAATGGGCTGACAAATAAGGGCACAAATAAAAGTGCTGATAAATTTCCTAAAACGAAAAAATATTAATCAAATGTTAAAAAGTTGTTCGCATTGAAGATGCTTAAAAAAAAAAGGATAAAAAGGGAGGAGTAGGGGTGTCTGTCGTTAAACCAACATGCACTCAAGATACACCCCAGATACCATAAAAAATTTTGACTATTAAAAATATATAAATTAAAAGGTGAGAAAAATTAATTAAATGAAAAAATTTAAAAATTGGCCACAAAGGCCCAAAAGATTACAAATATACAGTTAAATATTTAAAAAAGAGACCACGTGGTAATAAGGAAAATTTCGTAAAAATTAATCAAAGTTACATCAAAAATAAATATTGAGTGAATAGCAAAAAAGATTTTAAAAGAAATAATTAATTTGAACTATACATGAACTATTAAAATGCAAAGGTAAGCGGATCACAAAAAAACTCTCACGCAAAACCAAGCACAGAACACCAACAGAAAAACACACATACACGTCACGTCAGTCTCAAGGATCGAGGAAGAAGACCTCGAGCACCGACCGGAAAATTTCATCGATCCCTCCATCGATCGCCTAGGCCTGCGCGAAGGTTGTCAGCCTTGATGATAAGACGGAAGGTCGATCAACATAAAGAAATAATCAACAAATCTGAACCAAGACAAACACAAACTGAATCGAAATAAATAAAACTTCAGTAACGGGATTTTTCATAGAAAAAAAACGTTACACATGATAAGGCAAAATTGATATTTTTTTTACTCTTGAGCAGCTCTATGAATATCTCCAAAGAGCAAATTAAACAACTTAAGCCATAGCCATCGTGTTAGTATTTATTATATAATTAGTTACAACTCTGTATCTACAAATGGCGTTTACTACACTGTCTGTAATTCATTCATTGCGTGCTGATGAGATCGACAAATTAAACTGACAGTTTCAACAAAATTCTCATAAACTACTTACTTACTGTTGTATTAGTTTTGCGTGCTCGAAAAATTGCTTATTTACATACTAAAAAACAGTCGAATTTAAGAACTATGTAATATCATTACAAACATTTTTTTTGTCTGATATATCTACTTACCATATTACGTATTTTCATCCCCCTTTTATTCGTTTTGTTAAACGTCGTGTACTTTTTCGATAATTATTATTCATAGTCTACGATGTAAATGATCCTTAATTACAGTAATAGCTCTCGAAACTTTTTTAAAAGATGGGTACTTGATATTTTTTCGATATGGAAATTGTATGGTAATAGTCATATTATCCGGCAACGGAATCGCAGTGGAAGCATTTACTTTTGTGTCTGATGACACACGTGCTACCACCGCTGCTGAGCCGATTGGCCAACATAATTACCGCTGATTGTGGTTTGTAAATTGGATTAGGGCCCTAAAGTCCGAACAGAACGTTATTTTTAAATTGGACCCACTTCGTTCGCCTATTCTACCCCTTTTATACACATAATAAGCTCGTGACTATTGATCCAAACAGTCACAAACTGTTTTATGAGAGAAAGGATAATTTTCGGTGCTCTAATTTTGGTACAAGGATAAAGAAATATAAACCACATAGTATTCTTCAATATTTATAATTGTATTTTAAATTTTGAGGTGAATCAAAACACGAGTATGTGGAAAGAGAAGTTAAAGTATAGGTATTTATTCTGAAATTAGCAAAATATAAAGGAATAGAATGGGAATATATTATCAGAAGCTGATTTAATCATGAAATCATTTAAGAAGTTATGTTATATTTGAAGAAATTGTCACGTGATTAAATTATTTAGATAATGCGTTTAATCTTCAACATCTTCGAAAATCTCGCTTCCATCTTTATCATTTAAGCTTAGATTATGTGAACGTTTGTCGTGAAGTTAAATAATAAATGTAAAGGAATTCAAGATGCCCTGCGTGTTCACGCTACAGGTAAGCTAAGCTGACATCCCTTTTGACGTAAACACAATAATTTCTCAAATTCTCAAACCTTTGCATGTGTCACAAACATCCCCCTACGGGAGTGAACGCAACAGTGCAAATGGTCGTCACAACATTAACGGTAATCGCCCGCGCCCTCTGCTGTCGACCGCGTAATTTCAAATTCCGTTAAATGTACCGTACACTCGCAGAAGCGACACCTAATTATTTGAACGGTAAGTGAAAGGGGTAGAGGGTGTGTGAGAGAGAGAAGGCGAAGAGTGGGATGTGTTGAAAACAAGCAGCACGCACAGCATAGCAGTAAAGGTGGCGGTAGTGATGGTTGTAGGGATGGTGGGGGGAGCAGTCGCCTGGCACTAGTCCTCTTCCGCGGCATCCTTGATTCCTAACAATTAAGCATGATTGCGCTACAAGTTGCGGTTTTGACGAAATTACGACATTGAACAGGGCCTAACTGAATTATGACATAACACCCCACAGCAGTCGCTTGCTTTCCAGAAGATTTATTTTCAGAAAGGGTTCGTTGCACGAGGATTATTATTGATCCCACGCTAAAATTACACTACAAAATATTTTTAATAGTCATTTTAAAACTATTACGATTACTCACAAAAAGGTCATAGAAGTTTATTGAGATTTTCACGGTTGTCGTCTAAAGAAACTGTATTTTCGGATTTTAACCGCTTATTGTTGATAAAATCCCCATGGTGGATTATGGGGGCGGCAAAAATGTTCGACGTTTCATCTCCTATCACAATTTCAGGAACTTCACGTTGTCGATGTAGGATCTCTAACTCTATTCCTGGACAGTTCGGCTAGAATCCGAAAATACAATTTATTCAAAAAATCCTATGTTACTCCGAAACAATCCTTCCTTATTGTCACACTTCATCCCGCTATTTCAAACCACCCACCCAACTTTGCACTGTGACCCAATATGCGGCTCCAACGTATATACACGTGAAGTGGTAAACAGCCTTAGAAGGTATTTCTTAAAATTTTCGCGTGTTTTTAATTATTATTTGTAAAATATAATGATCGTGTGTCCAAACGTAGACAAAAAAGTATATGTCCAAAAAGTTGACTCAACAATTTTGGAATTTAAAAGAAAAAAATATGTGCCAAAATGTGCCCGAAATGTGCTCTTATGTGCCATTAAAAAAAATATTTACTTGAAAAATTCAATTTTTATTGAGACATCATTTACTTATGTATATACGTATATCTTAGAATAGAAGATTAGTAATTATTAAGTAATAAATATATATTCTTATAAAACAATATGAAAATACTTATGTAGTCAAATCATTTCCCTATTCTCGTCAAAGTAAAATTTCCATTTTTCTTCGTAATATTAGTGTAAGTATAAATGAAGATTTAACATTTTACGAAAAATCTAAACTTTTTATTCAAATATTTTTTTATCACATTGGCACATAACAGCACATTGCGGGCACAAGGTGTAAGCTGTTTATACATTTACAGACGATATTGCTGTGCTAGTGTTGGCCTAAGTACAAGCAGCGTCTTCTATTATACATGCTCCATACAGTTTGAGCAAGGTGCAGTTCTTCACCTGAGCGAATGATCATTTATTGTATATTAATAGTAGTGATTATTAACTCATATAGTTAACACTAGGTACAAAATAAAAGTTTGGTTAAAAAGTAAGTTAAATGATGAGCTTAAGCATATATTTAGATAATTAATTAGTAAAGAGAGCAAATAAAAGTATCACAGAAGACTTTCAGTAATCCACAAAGAGTTTTTGATTATAATAATCATCGTAAAACAACAAGGGGATGTAAGAAGTGTTTGTCCAAACCTGCATCGTTTGGAAGCCATTTTCTGCATCATCTATGGAAATAGGTCTCTTAGGGAACCCGGGAATGGGAATATCGGAATACGATGGTCCTTGACAGACGAAGTCAGTATATATTTAGGTATCTAAATCAGAAAACGTGTAGCAGTAGTATCGTCTGTTACTATTACAATTCTTTAAAAGAAAAAAAAATATGTGCCATAATGTGCCCGAAATGTGCTATTATGTGCTACGTAAAAAAAAATTATTCAAAAAAACAAATAGGTACTTCAAATATTTTTTTTCACATAGGCACATAACAGCACATTGCGGGCACATTACAGCACTATATATGTTTAGTTTTGATAAAGTGATTTTGCGAAGCTAACTAAATATCACAAAAAGGATGTCTCAATAAAAATTCAATTTTTTAACTAAATATTTTTTTAATAGCACATGATAGCACATCTTGAGCACATTACAACATAATTGGTTTGTTTTAAATTAAGTGATGTTGTGGAGCTAACTAAACATCATAAAAAGGACCTAGTCATAAAAGTTAAGTTTTTTGAATAATTTTTTTACGTAGCACATAATAGCACATTTTGGCACAAATTTTTTTTTGTTAATTCCAACATTGTCGAGTCAACTTTTTGGACATAAAAAAGTATCTAGTTTTTCTTGTCTAAATCTCTTCAGTTGAATTAATATTTGTGTTTTGAGAGTAGCCCTTAAGCCAAAGAAAAAAAAATTTTTAATTTTATTGTCAATAAATATTATTTACTATTAATAGAAATAATATACCTGACATTTTGAAAAATACGGAACTCTGGATGTAGACTTTTTGAAAAGATCAATTTCACCATTTACCATTTTTAATACTAATTTAGATACCAATAAGTAGGTTTCTTATCGCACACAACTCATTGTAATTCTTCATATTTAACAACCAAGCACCTACTTACTTATTATTCGGGCGTATTTAAACTAGATACTTTTTTATGTCCAAAAAGTTGACTCGACAATGTTGGAATTAACAAAAAAAAATTTGTGCCAAAATGTGCTATTATGTGCTACGTAAAAAAAATTATTCAAAAAACTTAACTTTTATGACTAGGTCCCTTTTATGATGTTTAGTTAGATCCACCAAATCACTTCATTAAAACTTAACCAATTGTGTTGTAATGTGCTCAAGTTGTGCTATCATGTGCCATTAAAAAAAAATATTTACTTGAAAAATTGAATTTGGTAATTTTAGACATTTTTTTTTAAATGTGTTTTTTCTACATTCTAACCAAAACAATTTTTGTGATTTTATAGATAATGCTCAATAGATGTGAGCATTGGTAGGAGTTTTCCATCGGTCCAATATTCCCCTATTGGATTCGTAAAAAGCATTACTATTCCATTATTTGTCGCCCGTTTCGAACATTAGCGCTACATCACTTTAATTTAATTATCCTAGAGAATGTATTTTGGGTTCCTTTTTTGCCCTGTTACGTTCAGTCAGTGCTTCGCGTCAATTGAATTAATTATTTAACAAAAGCCGTCACTAGACACGCAAACACACTGTACACAGTAGAGTGTACATCCCATTACATTGCATTGCATTGCATTTCCGAACACTACCTTTTCTATAGTGGTTGTATTTCTGGTCACGTAACAGTTACATTCTCAGAATCACATTACAAACTGTAAACAAGATATAGGTACCCTGCGTGTAATGTTTTGGACGACGACAATCCATTTGTAATCATAACACTGTGAGAAGTAATCAAATTCCCACCTCATCTTTCCAATCCGTGCAATTTTCTTTGAGTTGGGTTGACAGAAATGGGTTACAAGTTCAAATAGTTTCTAACTCCATAAGGGGCATGCCAAAATTTACGGTACATTTTCTGGGAAATGAGTTGCTACGTAGTAAGTTATAGTGTCAGAGGAACGATTGGCAGTTTTGAAAACAAGTTTCAGCAGCAAATGACTGTATTTGTGTCTGGTCTTCTAGATTGTGACATAGCATTCAGGAGGTCACTGGTCCAATATTAGATCCATCTGCTCTAGTTCAACTTTTCTATGGTTTCCTTAGATCTTTTGGGCAAGCATACTTTTTGAATTTTACCACATGGATGCATAATCCGATGTATTTTCATTTAAGTGTAGTAATCTACGAGTAGATTGTAGCTTAGCGTGTATAAAGTTCGCTGATTCAATATTAGATCTATCTGTTCAAGTTCAAACTAGTCAATGGTTTTCGTAGATCTTTTGGGCAAACCATTTTACCATCTGATTTACCTTCATTTTCTTAATTTACATCATTTAATTTCCAGTTGATCAACAAAAGACTTAGTTGAAATATTTACAAGCAACTGAGTCTGGTGCTTTAGATCATGGCTGAAAATTCGGGAGTTCACTTGTTCAATGCAAGATTAATCTATTTAGGTGTTAGCTTTTCTATGGTTTCCTTTAATCTCTTGGGCAAATCTACGCTCCAGATTTTACCACCTGAATGCATAATCCGATTTAACCTCTGACTATTAATTTATTTCATTTGGTTTCCAGTTGATTACCAAACAACTGAGTTGAAATACTTAAAAGCAACTAAATGCTGTAGTCTACGAGTATATTGTGGTTTAGGTAGCATTTAGAAGGTCACTGATTCAATATTGGATCTATCTGCTCAAGTTCAAACTTTTCTATGGTTTCCTTAGATCTTTTGGGCAAACCTTCATTCTAAATTTTACCATCTAGATGCATAATCGTCATCATTCTCATTTTATTATTTGTGTTACTTAGTTTCCAATTAACCCCAATGTTCTGCCATTTTCTATCCAAAAATATAAGAATTTTTATAAATACCGAGACAACTCTTTAGTCATTCAAGATTCAGTGAGCTATCGAAAATCTGATTCTTCTGGAAACGTTCAGAACGTCATGGTCCTGTGGATTTTGGCATTCCATTAAGGAGGCAACTATTTAAACTCTAGACTTGTTTTTCACTTTTCTTCTGCCACCGTTTCGTTCGTCTCATCCATCTCAGGTTTTTTGCTTAATTATTTTGCTTCACATCAGCGTTTGTAGCTAGTGGGAATATGATAACCCCAAAAAAGTTTCTGTACAACTTGAACGTCTACCAGAAGGTTCACCAATCGTTACGTGATCAATTTGAATCATTTTATTGATACAAAATTTTTCAAAATATGTAATTTTGTTCTTATTTGTATGAACTAAGTAAAAACAGAAAAACTTACGATTATTCGGATTGAAGTTTGGTCAAGCCCTTATAAATTGTTTTACCGCCTGTTTGTGTACCTCTAACTTTAGAACAACATCGGAAGCTAACTAGAGAGCTTGTTTTGTTTCGATCAGAACTTCGTAATAAGTTTATAGTGTGATTACCGAATTCACTACTAGGCTCCGTCATACAAGAGCTTATTCTAATGACCCTGATGTTGTTGTTGTCGATAACGCTTTTGTTTTACACATACAGGTACATAATTGTTTGTAGCTAGTTTTGAAAGTATTATACTTTATATCAACAGAAAAATGGTTTCTTCAGTAATTCTGTTTTATTTGCAAAAGAATTGAGTTATTTAACTAATAACTAGAACTGAATCGTCTGCGTTTTCAGAAAGTTCCAGAAAGTAGGTTCGTACAGAATCTCGACAACCTATTACACGCCTTAATACTTCTCCACGTACGATGGGTTGCCTAAACGTGAGAATACGCTGGTTATGTTAGAATTTTTCTGTTCTATACAATCTAGCGAGCATGAGCTAATTATTCTTTGAACCTAACGTAAATAAAGTGTCCAGTTGGTCCACCAAGTTTCATCCCACAATCTTAAAACTGAGGATTGAGCTGTTTATTATGCATTACGTAAATATAAAAGTGTGTCTCGCGACACATACTACAACTCATTTACATTAGTGTAGTTCGTGACGGGTTCCTTTTATAGCAGACCTAATAGCCAATACAAAGGATAAAATTTGCATGATTTAAAAAAATGTACCTACCTGTGTTTTAAGTGTACCTACAACAATAATAATTAGTTTAACTGCACAATGAAAAAGGATAGGGCGACTTTATTCAGAACCGATTAAGATCGGTTTAAAAATCGTAAACCTTTTATTGCCACAGGAACCTCTACTCTGTAGGTACCTTTTAATTCAGCCCAGTTTCCGGCGCGGCACTGCGAATTTTCTTCGCTTCGAAAATTTTCTTCGCTCTCGTTTTCCATTAAAAACTTTCCTGATTTATGCGTAAAACTGGCGGCAATTTCGACTCATTAAATTATAAATTACTGTTCATTAAACATTTAAGGTCTGAACGTCTTTATTTTCGTCAGCGGGTCATCTTCTCGTCTCTGGTGCTCTCGCAATTCTCGAAGTAATTTGGCAGAAAAAAAAATAAAAACAAAAGGAAAAACAGATGCATCAGAGAAAGCAGCTCTTTTCTCATTAATTGTCACCTTTTCTCGAGAAAAATTTATGATACCTGGAATAGATAGTATAACAGACCCCGTCGGCTTTTATTCCGCTTCGTATTATTTTTCTCTACGCAATTTACATAAATAAGAAATTATGTTCTAATTAATAAAAAACACAAAGTGGGGCATGATAAAATGACTAAAATTAAATTAAATCGCGCATCGGACGGTCGGACCTGATGGTTTGACTTTCCAACTCATGTAGGTACCTTATGCAGATCTTCAAAAAGTATTTTCTATAATGTTTTTAACCTCCATAGATACCCTATAATTAAAACAACGTAACTTTTTATTTGAGCGGGTCATCAACTTATCCTAACCTTATGTAGGCCCCCGAAAAAACAAATTCTAATTGTTTTCATCCCTATAGATATCCCTTGATTACAAAAATGTAATTTTTTCATTTTAATCAGTTATCATTATCAATTTTTCTGCCGTATCATCGTCATATAACCTCGGCTAACCTTATACGGTGCCTTGAATAAACTTTCTGAAATATTGAATAGATTCGATCTTTACTTGATGAAAATCCATAATTAAAGAATAAAGACACTTGTATATGATTTTCACAAATTATTCTTAGCAACATGTTTCGCCTTAACTTAGGCTTCTTCAGGCTTTTGAGTATTTACACGGAGAAAACAATCATGAAAATATTGCAAGAATTCTAGCAAACATCACTAAAAAATCTGTTAATTATATGGACGATCAGATGCTCAAGGAGATTTTACTAGAAATGTCTAGTCAATCTACGTTCGGTGTTGAGACTGAATTCTAGTAAAATTGACTTGATTAGAAAACATTTTTTACAGTTCTTATGACTAATTTTACTAAACTATTCTCATTCTAGTATTTTTTTCTTTACGACGCGATAAAATAATCGAGAGGTAGAGAAAAAAGTCTAGACTTATTTAGCTTGATTATTCTAATACTAATTATTAGAAAAAATGAAAAATTGTTTTATACCACCAAAGGTACATTTTATAAGAATTCTAGTATTATTTACTAGAAAAATTTTGCTTGACTCATCAAGTAATTAAATCATGATTATTTTTCTCCGTGTACTTCTAACTATAAAAACTACTTCAGATCCTTAAATAGCTACTGATAATAGGGGGGTGGTGTTGGGTTAAAACAAATTCACACAACAGGATCACATTCTCGATTTTCTATAAACCATCACATACCGATGAAACGATAACATAATACATCATTTCATCCAAGACAATATAAAATAGCAGCTTATAATAGCATGGTCCACAGACTTTTAACTGCTCCAAAGTCGAAAAATAATTATGAAAAATAACTTAATATTTTAAAACAAATTTTACTAAATAACGGTTATAATCCGTCTACTATAGATCAATTAATAATAAAAACACAACAAAATAGAAGTTTAAAATTAGTATATCCGGTTAGTGAAAGCAAAACCAAAAAATATAATAGCATAAGTTATTTAGTAGGTAATTTAACTGACAAAATTTCTTTGTATCTAAGAAACATTGGGTTGAATATTGCTTATAAAATTTAGAAAAATTGATTAAAAACAATAAAGATACAATAAAAAAGACAATAAGTCAGGAGTTTATAAGGTAAAATTGTGGGTCTTGCCCTAAAGTCTACATTGGTCAAACAGGGAGAACATTTAAAAAACGTATAATAGAACACAAAAATAGCAGCTATGTAAAAAACAAAACAGATTCAACATATGCGAACCATGTAACTGTAGAAGGACACAGTTTTAATGACAATTTCGTGATTTTACATATAAATAATAAAGGACAAAAATTAACGTTAGATATTAGAAAAATTGGAAATAAACAGATATAAAAAAAACTAGGAATACTTTTAAATGAAAAAGTAGAATGTAACCACTCTCCTCTACTGAATTTGTTTTAACCCAATACCACCCCTTATTATCAGTAGCTGTTTGAGGTCCTGAAGTAGTTTTTATAGTTAGTAGTAAAGACTGAATAGCCTGAAGAAGCCTAAGTTAAGACAAAACATGTTGCTAAATTAATAAATAATTTGTGAAAATCATATACAAGTGTTTTTATTCTTTCTGACTTTTTCTGATTCCCTACACCCCAATAGATATCCCATAATTAAAATAATGTAAATCATTCAGATTTAATTTTTATTTTGGCAGGGCAGCAACTGAAACCTACCTACCTTCTCTAACTTTATTTCGGACCAATAAAAAATGTCTAATTTCTGAATTTTTGTTTGAAAATATTTTTTTTTATTTAAGTAAGTTAGTAACATTTTTGCGGTTTCGTTTTTCGTAGAAAATAATTTAATTTTTTTATCAAAATTTTTCGGATCCTTATTCTCCCGCATATACCCCAAAGTTAATTAATGTGATATGTTGAAGTTAATTTTTTTTGTTTAACTCCATAGATCTTCTATAATTAAAACATTGTAATTTTTTAAGAATTATTTCCTTTTGTCGGAGAAGTGTGAATGTTTTCTGCGTTTTCAACGACATATAACCCAACCTAATAGTATGCAGAGCTTCAAAAATTAATTATATATTTTTTGGCTGTCTACGCCTCCATTGTTACCCCATAATTAAAATAGTGTATTTTTTTCAAGTTTATTTGTTTAATTGGGCAAGTCAGCAATTTTTCTGAGATTTCAACATTAGGTTTATAAACTAAGCTAACTTTATGCAAGAATTCGAAATCGTATAATTTTTTTACGCACAACTACTACATCCCCATAGATACTCTTTAATTAAAACAGCATAACTTTTGCTAATTTTATTTTTTATTTTAGTAAGCCTGCAACATCAGCGGTTTTACCGTTATTTAACCTAACAATACTGTATGCAGGTAATTAAAAAAAAATACCGGCCAAGTGCGAGTCGAACTCGCGCACCGAGGGTTCCATGCAAACCTGTATATATAAGATGTAAATATGTGATGTAACTAAAAACTTTAGGTTTTCGGAATTTTTCCTTTATATGTGTTATAAAACATTGCTTCATGGCAAATTTCAAGATTCTAAATCGACTGGAAGTACCCTTTAGGTTTTGATTCCCTTGCGAGTAGTTGCGAGTTTGAAAATATGCGGCTTAAATTGCTGTTTCTTTTGATTGCGTTGACATAGAAGTTTGATTTTGTTACAGCTTAGAGGTATTATAAACCTGAGTATTTCATATGAATTTCAATTTAATACCTCTACGCGTTCATGAGGAAAGGGGTAGTAACTTTAAAATTATTAAAAATATTTTTATTATATGATGTAACTAAAAATTTACGGTTTTCGCAATTTTTCCTTTATCTGTGCTATAAGACGTTGCTTCGTACCAAATTTCAAGATTCTGAGTTCACGGGAAGTACCCTGTAGGTTTTGATTCGAAAATTTGCGGAAATTTGCGGCATAAACGGCTGTATCTTTTGATTGCGTTGGCTTAGAAGTTTGATTTTTTCACAGCTCCAAGAGACAATAGGCCTGAGTATTTGGTATAAATTTTAGCTTGATACCTCAACGCGTTCCTGAGAAAAAGGGTCTTGACAGACGGACGGACGGACGGACAACGAAGTGATCCTATAAGGGTTCCGCTTTTTCCTTTTGAGGTGCGAAACCCTAAAAAAATTAATCATGTGCAACTCAGTACGACAATTTTCAGGATTTATGTTTTAAAAATGAACACATACATATATCAAATTGTTGTCGCCACCGTTTATTTTTTCAAGTGCTTAAGAAACCGTAAACTATCAATAACTACACGGAATTAAAATTAATACATAATAATACTCACTCTTAAATAAATATTAATTGTTGTTAAATAAACATTTACTGTAATATAACTGCTATGAGATGCCGGTCACTAACAGCTGACTGTAATACCGATATGCGCATGCGCGCCTTTCTATTGTCATAGCTTCGCGAGACGAATCGTTACGAAATGTGTCGTTTCATGGCCTTGAGATTTTACTCTCATCGCGCCCAAAGAAGTTTCACTTCAAAAATCTAGTCTCTACAACTCCATAGAAACTGTTCTACGGTTTTATCGTTATAAACTGTTTGCAAATACTATTGGAATGTTATAGAATATTTTCAAAGATTTAATTCTTATGTTTTGTATTTATTTATACCGCCTTCGATGTTCGACACATTTGAATCTATTCCATAACATTTCTCTCTAACCATTCGTATCAAAGCCTAGGTATGTGTTACCAACGTTTGATTTATTACTCTTTAGCCGCTATACGATCAATCATTATATGAAAAATAAGTATAATTGTGATACATTAGATTAAAAAAATCATAATTCTAAAAAAATGCGACCTACCTACATATTCGATTAGGACAGGTATAGATGCCAGACCACGGAATTCAAGATTTTACGCCAACATTTGTCGCATTCACCGGTGTCATTTTTATCAGCGTCAAAGCGTCTGCAAATTGCAGATCCCAAAGGGCAAACGGAACGAATGTCGGTGTAATATTTCGAACTGCTTCATCCGACACCTTTTTCGTTAAGGGTGGCCGTTTGTTCTCTTTCTATTTTCATCGAGTAAAAGCTATCGCGTGTATCAAATTGCGACTTTCAAACTGTCGCATTTGTATTACTAGGTAAATAAACCGAATACAAAAAATGCGGATGGCATTTGTCGCAAATATCAACTTAAAAGATTAACTGTAAAGGAATTTCAAAATAGTCGAAAAATGATAGTGTTCATCTGCTCCATCTAACCGCCAGCGTTACATTGGAGGTGGAGACATCTGTAAGCAACTTCGATAACGTATTAAACATAACTAGCAATGGAGCAAAAGTGTTTCATTGTTATGAATATTCAAACACGTTTGTTTTTTTTAATTACTTTTCCTTTTACTTCTGTGAATAAAGCGTTATTATAACAAAAGTAACCTTATTTGTCGGTTTTATAATTATGTATGTAGTTTATTTTACTTATGTGTATGTATTATATAAATTCATATCCCTGTTACACCGCTTTTGTTTTTAGAAATTAAAGTTTCCACGTAAACCTGGGGGCTATTACGTTTGGTTGTATTAACTTTTGCTTTTGAAACTTAATTTGTACAATGAGCCTAGGGCTGTCTGTTGAGTTTGGCTATTTAATTAACTGTGGACCTGACATTTAGAGCCTTCGAGCCATTTTAAAGTTCAAAAATGCAGCTTGTTCTTCACAAAAAATTGATTAACTTTGAAAATGTAATAGAAATAAGAAATGTTTATATTGTAGGGAAGCGTTACTTGCCATGTTTTGCAAATCGAAAAGTTTTTATTAATGTTTTGAGTGGGTACATGTAATTATTCCAAACCCAACATCTTTGGATATTAAATTGAAAGTAGATCCGTCAATAAGAAAATATTTCATCCTAAGGGTGGAAAATCAAGTCTCGATTCCTGTTTATTGACTTTTTACGTTTATAAAAATTTAAACACTTCCGCAGTACTTTTCGGCCTATTCTATCCTCGATTTGAAATAAAAAAAATTGACAGAGGGACTGGAATATAACCGAAAATTTTAGCTTTATCCCTTTACACATAAAAGGAGCTTTGCAATATTAATGTCCCTTATTAATGGCTTTTTGATTTAAGTCTTCAGTCACGGACGAAATACGTAAGGCGAAGTAAATATTTGATAAAACAGAGGAGCACTCATTGTTTATGTATGACGGTTTTAGGGCGAATGTCTTGAAATCTCTGCCTTACATATATGTATATTACTATACACACATACAAAGGAACATATATTATCTACGTATACAGGACGTGAGTCTAATAGTAGCTACTTCTCCAATGCATCTTCTTGCATATAAATAGTAAATTGCTTTTAGGTTTCTTGATAGGTGCGTGTAATAAATAACAAATATAGTATAGCGAGGCTTTTCCCTCTGTTTCGGTTGCACGTTTTCCGCCTTCAGATTGTTCTGTTTGCATATAAATATCGTTACTTTGTGTATCAAAAGGTAATGTTGTCATAAAATCATCTTAGAGAAACAACGACTGATACAAGTATATTCAGTATAGATTAGCTAAAAAAGCAAAGAATGTGATTGTTGCAACTTTTATAGTTGTATTTTGGAATTTTTAAGGTTTCATGTCTTAGAAATGAGCTGCATTCCCTATAGCATTCGCTTTTTGTCATTACGAGTCGCCACTGCTTGTGCTCTAATATATAAGAGGCTGTAAAGTTAGATACATACACTGAATCCTTCTTATTTGAAAGAACAATATCATTTCAATTTGTAGCAATTTTATTTTCGGACCCCGATAAATAAATCACTTCGGAAAATAGTTTTCCCAAACTTTCTCCACGACTGAACCTTTTTTTTAATCTAGCTAAAAAGCGAGCGAGTGACGGGTATCTATAAAATAAAGTATGCATGTGTTCCTGTGGCACCCTAAAGTCATCATCTGAGCGGCTTTCAATCAAACTCCGCTTTCACCCCCCTGTCGAAATGGCGCTTCCCTTTTATGGAGTCGGCTTACGACAAATCGACGTTAAAAATATTTGTCATTTCGAACATGAGCTTTTAAGTTAAGCACGTATCATGAAATATGGACGCACATAAGCGTTCCTGTTCGGAACATCTGAACCCCCCAATCGCGACGCCCGAAGACGGGGCACCGTACGTCTTTTATACAAAAACAGACAAAATGAATAAAATGCGGTGCTCCGCTCTGTCTCTCTGCTATCAATCTTTCCACCTACTTACGTAACTGTAAAACGATATTTTCAAGTGCGAAAGAGAATTTAAATTGCACATAAGGGAAGGGTAACGAAGACGCTGAAAATACAGCCCTGTCTGGCACACTCCTTCAAAATTATTCAACATAAACGTGCTTTATTATCATTTATACACAATGAATATATCTACGGTTCTAGCGTAGGTTGGTTTGTAATCAAAACTTGTGAAGTTATCTCCTATGTTAGTATAACTCTCTGAAACCAGCTGAAATTTCAAACGTCTAACTAAAAGATACAACTAAGTAACGCGTCTATTTTCGACATCCAGGATATTGTCCTTTAGTCAGAATTTTTATTCAGAAATCGTAAATATTTTGATTTGATACTAAACTGACATAGTAACTAATCTATCACAGTGACTGCAGCTACAAGCCCGTGTGAGGAATCTGAGTGAAGTGCACAAAAAATGTATTTATTCATTTCCACGACTATACTTAGTAACCTCTTAGTGGTGACATTGGAAACCATTGCAGATTAACACCAAACATTTACAGTTTATTTTTTGTTATAATTATTACAATAAAGAACATGTTCAACAAGAAAGAAGCAACTTTGTGATAACATCTGCACAAAATACATAGGTGTATCTATGTTTATGTATTTTTATTGAATTCAAGCGGTAAAAAATATTCCGATGTAGCTTGGAGAAGGACGAAGCGCAAACGAATACAAAAAAAAAAAACTTTTCCCACTTTTTTGGGGTTCACATTTGTCCGGGGGCGTTAAAATTTAATTTACAAAGAGGAAACAGTAGTTCTCGAAGTCGTCTTCGTAACGAAAACTGTCGGTTTGTTTAAAGAAACGAACGGAACGCGGGTCGGAGCCAGTTAAAATTGATGTATTTTTAAGATCAGTCCCTGGCACTTACGGTCTCGAACGTCTTTTATGTCCCTCCTTAAATGTTTTAGGGCTCGTTTGAGGTCGCCCTTCTAACAATACTTTCCTTTTAAAACCAGGGACGCACGCAGTGAATTTATTCTTCGACTGATAATAATGAACTTTTCATTTAATTTAAGAGAAAATCAACTGTTTATTATATTTATGGATGCATTTGTATATTTTTTCATTAATTAATATTTTAATTTTTTATAAACCAAAAAATCCTTGTGGGAGTTCGATAATTAATTTGAATAAAAAGACCAGAAAGGTGAAGTAAAATTTATTTCATATTACAACTGATGTAGGCAGCTCAGCAGGTAAAAAGGCAAAACCGGTGGCCGGAATTTCGCTATTGTTCCAAAGATGGCCACAATAATCTACATAGACCAGGGTCGATAATTTTTTAACACAAAAAAAAATTATAGTAGGATGAAACCCATTGGAAAAGGAAGAGAATATAACAGAAATGAAAGTAAAAATTATTTACGGGCGGTCTGAGGTCGGTAAGGGGATTGGGGTGAGTTTTAAAGGGTAAAAAACGGTTTTCCTGATTTAGAAAAACAAGTCTTATGGAAAAAAGTTAAATGGCAAAGTTGTAGGTAATAAAAAGATCTACAACTTTTGTATTTACACTTTTTTCACATAACCTCAAAGTTAATGTGAAAAATTCAAATAACCAACTCTACTTATTTACAAAAATTTTTTTTTTCACGAAATTTGATGAAAACTTACCTATTTATGTCCCCAAAAACGCTGTAATTTTTTTGATCTTTAAATATTTATTTTTGCACCTTATTTTTACTTAATAATATCGAAAAAGCACCCTAATTTTTTAATATAAAATTCTCACGTCAAAATATCTGCTTTTTTAAAAACGCTGGTGGCCTTCTTCTTCGTTGAAATCTCTATTTTCTGATGGTGTGAAGAAAAATATACATTACTACCGTAAGTTTTCTCAGAAAATGCAAAAACAAAGAAAACTAAATTAATATTTTTAAAAATAATATAATGAATAACGTAATCAGTATAAAGTATGTGAATTCAATAGTACGATTTACATGTATATTTATATATTATGAGATTTTCTATGACATAAATGTAATTATAATTTAATAAATCAACTTTTTTACTGAAAAAAATAGCAGCGGTCACATTTTTTAGATAAAATTCCCATTTTTTGCATTTCCTGAGAAAACTTACCACAGTAATGCATATTTTTTTTCACACCATCAGAAAGTAGAGATTTCAACGAAGAAAAAGCCCACCAACTTTTTAAAAAAGCAGATATTTTGACGTGAGAATTTTCGGTTGAAAATTAGGGTGTTTTTTCGATATTAAGTAAAACTAAGGTGAAAAAATAAATATTTCAAATAAAAAAAAATACAGCGTGTTTGGAACATACATAGGTAAAATTTCACCAAATTTCATGAAAAAAAAAATTTTTTAGTAAAAGATAAAATAAAAAACCAAAAACTTGGTTATTTAAGTTTTTCACGTAAATTTTGAGGTTATGTAAAAAAAGTGTGAATACAAAAGTTGTAGGTCTTTTTATTACCTACAACTTTGCCATTTAACTTTTTCCATAAGACTTGTGATTTTTCCGGAAATCAAGGAAAACCGTCTTTTACCCTTAAAAACTCAACCCAATCCCTTTCCCGACCTCAAGTCGCCCGTAAATTATTTTTCCTTTCATTTCTGTTATATTATCTTCCTTTACCAATGGGTTTCATCCTACTATAGTTTTTTTTCACTTTTTACTATTTTTGAAGGCATCAGCATTGGTCTAACAACAGTTTCAGCCTATATAAATAAGCTTCCATGAGGACATGAGGAAAACTCTGGTCCAAGTTGTTCTGTGGTTTCTTTGGATCATTTAGGCAAATGCTGGGGTAGTAATATTCCACAGATAGTCCTTCACTTCTCTTCTGTCTTCATTTCGTCCGTCTCACCTTTCTTCCCCCAACCGTCACCTACCCATTTCCACTGTTCCTAAAGGAGGCTGAAAAGGGCCTTCCGCCCTACTCTTCCGACTTTGCACAAAAGTGTAGGTCGGGGGGGCAGCCCGCCCACCAATATTGGTGGGAATGAAACACCCAAAAAGTTTTTTAAAAAAGAAAAGGGAGAGGTTGAACAGTTAGTTAATCAGTGACAAAGTGATCAAGGTAAATAGAAGAGCGAACAAAAGAATCAGTGAGCGATATATTATGACTAAGTGATTAGTTAATTGTTTAAGTAATGTTAGAATGAGAGAAATGTCTGATTATCAAATTTCTTTTCAAGATCGCATGTGGCGTGCTGATGAGATGTAATAAAATTGAACTGGCTTTTAACATGTAGTTTCAATAAATTTCTGACAATAACTATTATGTACTTATTTAACATATTCTTTAGTATTCTACTTATTACTATGTCACTGTTTACCTAACTTTTGGATGCAAACGAGCGGCATGGTCTAGTGGTCTAGATCATTGCTTAGCATTCGGGAGGTCACCGGTTCGATTCCGGGGCCGACTACTCTGGTCCAAGTTTTTCTGTGGTTTCCTTGGACCATTAGGCAAATGCTGGGGTAGTAATATTCCACAGATAGTCTTTCACTTCTCTTCTGTCTTCATTTCGTCCGTCTCATCTTTCTTCCCCCACACCACCACCCACCCATTCCCACGATTCCTGAAGGAGGCTGAAGAGGGCCTTCCGCCCTACCCCTCCGACTTTGCACAAAAAAGTGTAGGTCGGGGGGGACAGCCCGCCCACCAACATGGTGGGAATGAAACACCCAAAAGTTTTTTTTTTTTTTTTGGATGCATTTTTGGATAAGGTACATTTTTCTTTCGTTTAAAACTTCCTGTTCCCATTTCATCGAATCAGTCGCGTATTCACCATGATACATGACATTTCCGGGTAAAGACCGAATGAGATATATTGAGTTTGAAATGCACTAGTAAAGACTAATGTGCTTTAGTACTTCGGCTGTGTTTGTTCTGCTCGCCTCGGGAGAATCCCAGGAGACGGCGCTACCGCGGTTGATTTTATCGTCAACATTCCGTTCATCCTTGTTTAAGAGTTTCACCAACGACTTACCAAATTCTATTTAAACTTTACACAGACATTACGAGACACAAGATGTTTTTCGGAAATAAAACCGGAATTTCATCTAGTTTGGAAAACTAATAATCCAGTTTATTTACAGTTTTATTACTGGGGACAACGAATTTATAACTTAGTTACTATTTCAACCTTGATAAGATTATATTGAATACTTCGCTAAATTTTAGTATTATTTATTTTGCTATGACTATTATATAAACATAATTATACATAAATGAGTAACTGGAATTATTTCAGAAAAATTGCATCTTTTAAGCTTTTATCCTGTTCCATGTTCTTTTGTATATTTGTTATGACTTCATGAGCTTCACGTAATATGAAGCATTCCTTACTGCAGTTAATTTTACTTTACATTAATTTATTCAAATACCCTTAAATCTGACTATATCTGCAATCCGTTAACATTTGTATTCAAGCTATAAGCAGTACGGGTACTTTGACTTCAGCTTCGTAAAGGCATGTGGGCACGTTCGCTTCCTTTTTGTGCATCTACGTGAAAAAACTTGCTAGTTGTGAAACCTTAACCTGAGCTGAGGTTCCGTTTAGTTCTTTTTTGTTTTGTCTCGCTAGTGCAGCTCATTTTTGCATCCCTGTTTGCTCCAGTCTTTCAGTGGCGGCGAATCAAGTGTGTACACGTAATCAGCTCCCTGCTTGAGCGAGCACGATCAAAGGCTACTGTGACGTAATAAAAAAGTCGAGGCGGCAAGTTTCTAGTTTGCTCTTTTGGATAAATAAGGGCGTGCTAGAGGGAACGTTTCGGCTCTTTACCTCACCCTCTATGTCACTCTTACCCTCCCAGCAGTCTTTTATAGTATATTTATAAAAATTTATTCTTCTTGAACAAATACTGTTTCTGGATTTAGAAAACTTATTAATTCATCTAAATAAGAATTTAACAACTGTATTTGATTTAGCAATGTGAAGAATGAATAAAATTGACTAATTGTTTTTTTAATTATATCTAGGTCAGGAAATTATGACTCCTTAATGTGAGCAACCAAGATCCATCACTGTTGCCCATTAAACTTCTTCAAAGACACACTTTTTGATCTATTTGTAAATCTACCTATCACCATAATATTGGCTTATCAATTTGGTCCGCCTCGAAGTTTCTTCATTACCTATTCAAGAATGAAATTAAATCCCCTGTACCAATGTATTTAACGCCGCCCGGGCAATCCTTCTTCGTTCCCCCCGTTCAATTTAAACAAGGGCAAGTAAGTAGAGTTTCCTAATCCCTAATTATTCTTCCCTCAGCTATAATGTAGTGGCTCTTTAAACCCTTACGCGGAAGCTACCCCTTCACGTTGTTATGCATTTTGGACACGGAGCTGTCATGTTAGCTTATTTATTCTAATCTCGTGCATTAAGTGGAGAGGGAGTCTCACAAGAAGCTGCGCACACCCTCTCCTTCTCACTCTAATATACGTGATACATTCGTGGTCATAATTACGAAGTTTACCTTCCTGGTTAATTAATAACATTTGTAACTGAGAAGTCGCCGTGTTTCGGTTAATGACGTTAAATGCTAAATTTGAGATTAACAACCCATGTAATGGAGTCATGTCTATATGTACACTAATAAATAATCTGCAACCAAATGATAAAATATGCAGATACTTTTATTATGTTCTATGGGTTGTAGTTTGTAGGGCAAACGAAATAGCCGGTATTGCATTTCCTTGCAATTATTTAACTATTGTGCTAATTAAATTTAATTGCACTGGTAGTAAACTGGACCATAAACTACTTGCTGTACAACAACGAATAGTTATTCAATTAAATTGTAGCTTAAGAGGAATGAGTACATAAAACAGGAAGTTTCCAGGGAACGGTCGATAGTGACGTAACTTCTACGCACTTTTCGGTTAAAGAGTGTCCTTTATATTATATTAAAATACTTCTGATTGTAAGAAGCTGTAATCGTACTTCTAATGTATATGTTTAATTCATCATTTAAGTAAGTGTAGATAGGTGTGCGCAGAATGAGAAAGAAAGAGACGGAGAGGGAAAGAGTGAGAGAAGCTTTAGTGCACTAATAAGTAGTAGGTAGGTGAAAGAAGATAAAAAGTTTATATCCTAGTCGCAATTACTCGTCACTTGACAATTTATGTGCCATCATGTCTGTACCATTATTCTCAATCCTTGATCCTTGCTGCCATTATGTTCTCTCCATCTTCATCTCATCGCCAATCATTTGTATAATGAAAACCTACTGACCAAATGATCCCAGATGTCTCACCTTACTGAAAATCATTTTGTTCACCGATGTTGCATATTCCTTGTTTATGAAATTAACTGTTAACCAATAGCGTAAAAGAAGAATAGGCTTTAAACTATTTATTATTAATAGATCAATAGAAGCTGGATTTATCCTTCCATTGGATTGAAAAATTGAAGTGTGTTGCTTCTAAATGAACAGAAAAATGAATATTAATATTCATCTAATTTTTTCGCAAGTACATTACCTACATGTACAATCTCTGCTGCATTAGTGACGGCTTCGCCTCATAGAATTTCCATTATAAACCGGAACATTTTAAATCTACTTTCATAATTTTACAAAAATTGCACACGCTAGCTCTATCCAGCCAATACGGCACGTACTGTCGTTGCTTTTAAGCGGCTGCCTATTTTTAAAATTGACTCGAAATATTCTCATTTTTACTTTTTTTTATTTTATACCGCATACGAGATACAAAATTGTCACATTTTCTGGTTCGACGCTTATTCCTTTTTCTTCCTACACTATCTTTTCTTTTACCAAAAAAAGTACATGGGTTTGTGCATTAAAGGTTATAATGGACAATAAGGTCTGGCGAAGATGACAATTTTAAACTATGTAGTTCCCATCAGCACGCCGGCGGCATTCAATAAACATTCAGTAAATAAGTACTGATAGTGTAAAGAGTGCAATTAATGCTATCCAAGTAAAATTTCTACTTACTATAAGATTCAATAACATTCGATGGAAAAGAAGAAGTTGAAACCATTAGAGGTATGATTTTATATATGTTAAAGATTTTAAAAAAATACAACAGAAAACTAACACAACTAACAATAAGTAATTTTATTTTGTATAATATGTGTGATGGAGGTCTGTAAATATGAAACCGAAATTTCGAATAAATGGCTCTAGCTGCTAAGTTTATTTAATTTAAATTTTCATAGGTGTCACTTTTTCTTGTTTTGACATCTGTCAAAGTATTCCAACACATAAAAAACAAAACTTCATACAACAAAAAATTATTTTATTTCGTTAAAAATCTCGGGTTTTGTACCCAGTAATTACGATATGCGGACAGCATTAGTTTTCTGCTATCATTTAAAGAAAACTGCTGATGCAGAATCACATCGCCTGCTTGTCGAAGCTTACGGCAATCATGCTCTTGGTAAATCACAGTGTTTTGAGTGGTTTAAAAAATTTAAAGTTGGTGATTTTGATTTGTCGAACGAAGAACGTGGAAGACCGCCGAAAAAATTTGGGCATGACGATTTGCAGGCTATGCTAGATGAGGATGACACGCAAACACAACAACAACTCGCAGAGCAATTGAATGTGAATCAAGAAGCCGTTGCCATACGTTTGAAGGCCATGGGAAAAATTCAGAAGGTGGGAAAATGGGTTCCCCATGATCTCAATGAAAGACAGCAGGAAAACCAAAAAACCACTTGCGAAATTCTTCTCACCAGGTACAAAAGAAAATCATTTTTGCATAGAATTGTAACTGGCGATGAAAAGTGGATATATTTTGATAATCCAAAGCGTCGAAAATCATGGGTCAATCCAGGCGAACCAGCAACATCGTCTGCAAAGCAAAATCGTTTTGGAAAAAAACAATGTTGTGTGTTTGGTGGGATCAGAGCGAGCTCTTAAAACCAGGTGAGACCGTCAATTTGCAACGATACCAACAGCAAATGGTCGCTTTGAACGAATCTTTGCGTGAAAAGCGGCCTGAATATCAAAAAAGACAACACAAAGTTATTTTTCTTCATGACAACGCTCCATCTCACACTGCTAAATTGGTCAAAAACACAATTGAGTCATTTAGGTGGGATATCCTACCGCATGCGGTTTACTCACCAGACTTGGCTCCTTCAGATTACCACCTGTTTTCATCGATGGGACACGCACTGGCCAAGCAGCACTTCACTTCATTCGAAAATGTCGCAGAATGGCTTGATAATTGGTTTTTACCTTAAAAGAACAGGAATTCTTTTGGCGTGGAGTTCACGCGCTACCAGAGAGGTGGCAAAAATGTGTAGAAAACGAGGGACAATATTTTGAATAAATAATTTTTTGCCATTTGTATATTGTATAAGTATAAAAACAAATAATAAATTCCGGTTTCACATTTACAGACTGGTATACAGAAGGATTATGAAAACACTATGGGGCAGAAATAGGGAAATACGAGATTGCTTCTACCATTGTTCAGACTAAAAATCTGATGACGATAATGAATAGCATTTAGATGTGCTCCTCTTTCTGATTTATAAGATCTTCTGTTGCTCGGATTGAGTTCCACTGAACGTTTTGACATCTTCAATGGACCTTTTATCAATTCAGAAAATGTTTTGGTGAAACCCAGAATTCAGGAAGAAGTTGGACTTTAATAATATAAATCTTTTTCCCATTTTAATAAAAGGAGTTTTTCTTTTCTTAGGGTCAAATTTCTTCCTTCGATATTTTTCAGAAGGTAACAACAATGTATGTACATCGCAGAAATTCCAGATAATCACAAATTGATTCAAGGACTAGAGGGACACTTAGATTAAATTACTGTTCGCAAATGGATAAGAGATATATGGTACGTTATTATAATATTCGAGAATGCGAAGATTGGCTCAGGAGAGGAAGAACTGGATGAGCATGTTCTACCACTCTTCAGAATAATGATCTGATGATGATGATAATGAGTCGCATTCAGCTGTGTTCTTTTTTCTGAATTCTAAGGTCCTCTGTTGCTCTGATCGTTTCATTAAACATTTTGACATCTTCAATGGGCCTGTTATGATGCACTGACCATTTTGAAGACGTTGATAATGGCGAAATCCAGAACTCAGGAAGAATAAGTTGGATTTTGGCTACAAAAATCTACATACTTTATATTTTTCCAAAAGGTGCCTTTTTTATTTTTTACTAGCCATCCTCCCTGAATGTTTTTCAGATAGTAACAACCGTTATTGGTGTACGTACTTGCCAGAAATTCCAGGTTAATTCACATACATCTTCGTACCTCATATCTAAATATTTATTAGGTAAATTCATTACAGTTTCGTAGAGTGTTATATTGCTAGCGTCATCATCATTGTATAGGAGTGTAGGTAAAACAGTTACCTATTGCAAACTACAAACGTCTTTCCATGAATGTATGTAGGGTAAAGTCGGGTGAGATGGCCACCGTTTCGCATAGTAGAGGCCTGTAAATTTTTGAAGTGGGTTAAGTATTGTAATACTTAATTTTGTCATTGGCTAACTATCATCCGAACAGGTAGGCAAATAAATACGGTTAAAATACTTTTATTTTTTTTATTATTATTTATTTAAAAAAAAACGAATATGGCCATCTATCCCCCGCTTAGTGGGCTTAGTTGGCCAATGCAATAAGGGAGAGATGACCACAAAATAAAAATGAACATAAAATAGAAAAACGTGAAAACAACAAACTTATTATAAGAATAAAATAAAAGAATAGTTTCTGACATCAATTCTGCTTCTTTTTAAACGCAGTTTTGCCACAATTTTGACAAGTATTTACATAAGAGGAGCAATTTTCGTGAAACCACTTCTGGCATATTATGCATTGCAACCAATCTTCTTTTCTTCTGGTATTGTTGTAGCTTTCTCCACATCCCGTACATTCAGTTTCATCCACCTCGGAAAGGGTATCACTTTCCTCTTCATACTGAACTTCTATATCCTCGTCATCAGAACTTGGTGAAGGTGAGCGTTTTCTTTTTTGAACAACTTTTTTCTTCTGCGGGGTGTTCTTCTTAGTTTGTATATATTTTTTGGCGGACCTTTCTTTCACATTTGCAATATGTTCAGGAGATGTTAATAGGGTAGCAACGGTCTTTGCTCGTTTTTTTGCAGAAACGACTAGTTTGGGTGTGGGGTGAATCTGATCTAAAAGTTTTCCAGGTGTCAGGTCTGAAACAGATGTCTGTTCCACTGGTGTTGTACTTCGAGGCTCTATAGGACCAGCATGGCTACAGGATGGCATATCATCATCCATCAAATTAATTGGGCGTCTTACTTCTTGTGTTTTGTTTGAATGTTGACTGTTTGTTAGTTGTATGAGTGTTCTCTGGTCTTCATTGGTTTCGCTGATTACTATTCTATCAGAAACTGTGTAAGCATGATCGGGTACGGAATCAGGGTTCCAGGGAAATATCCCAGTAGCTCTGAAGCCGGACATTGCGTTTCCAGCGGTTGCTGACTTTCCCCAGCTTTTCGTTAGAAGTTCACCAAATTGGAGTCGTCCTAGTTTCCTTCCGGGGTGACTTTGCATCCATTCTCTGCATGATTGATAATAAAAGGTTTTAAGGGACTTAAAAAAAGCCCTATCGAGGGGCTGCAAATAATGGGTAGTATGTGGAGGCAGACACAATAATACGACATTATTTGTCTCAGCGGTTTCTAAAAGTTCAACACAAGAACAGTGCGATGCATGCCCGTCAAGAATTAATAGTGTCTTCCCTTCGCCTTTACGTGGCAAGAAGTGGTTTTTAAACCAATCCAAAAAAATTATTGCAGTAACATAGGCCGATTTTTGAGACATCACAACTTGTGAACCGGGCGGCATTGAATCAGTCCATTCGGTCTTTAAATTCTTACCTTTAAATATACACACTGGCGGCAGAAAAAAACCCTCAGCATTACAGCATGCTATGCACGAGATTGTCTCACCCTTTTCCCCTGATGTCACTATAACAACATTCTTCGCTCCTTTTTCGGCTAAGACATTGCCAGGACGGTTATTTAATTGAAGGCCTGTTTCATCGACATTATAGATGCACCCAGGTTTGTCGAAAAGCTCATTCTGTTCCAGTATTTCTTGCAGAAGTTTAAAATAATTTCCTACATCTACACGGTTCATGCCCTCACCTCGCCCTAGAGATACACCCTCAGCTTTGCGAATCGACAAATCGGGATGTCTTCTCAAAAAGGACCTAAACCAATCGGAACCAGCATTTTCTTTTTCTTTATTGAACTTGTGATTGATTTGTAGACTTTCAGCGAAATTATAGGCAAGTTTTCGAATATCTAGTATCGTCATAGGAAAACCGTATTTTTGTGACTTTTTAATGTGTTGCACTAATTTATTTTCATTTGGCTCCCCCAACATGCTATCAGGTCCCATCCTTCCAGTCGTGGACACATTATTTTTTATTTTTCTTTCAAGGGTTTTTCTGGGAATGCCATAAGTTTTTGAGGCGCTGTTTATAGACGAACCATTTTTTACCGCTTCAATTGCCAGCCTCAAATTTGCATCAGTATAATTACCACGATTTGCGTTTTTTCTTTTATATTTCGTTGGCATTTTTCCGCAGCAAACTAGAAAGGACGTCAACTTGTAAAGAAACAGATGTTAAAAGTATGTGGTCATCTATCCCTACTATTTGGTGGCCATCTCTCCCAACATTCCAGGGAGAGATGACCAACGTGACAAGCAAAACCCACCTCATGCTTTTAACTGTTTTTTGAGGTTAAGATTATCTAATCAACATTGTACTTACCTAATACGATGATACCGTCAGTAAATTTACTCTCATACATTCACAGTAGAACGTAGAACAAAACTGTTATAAAATTTTATAAGGACGTGATAATGTTTTTATGTTCTGAGTGCTTCAATGTCGCCACGCGGTAAAAGAAAACACACTAGCCGTGCTCACACATAAACGTTTGTTGCGGGGAAGGCTCGGCAGCGCCAGTGCACTACGCGTTATATTGGTTTTTAGCCGTTGGTCGTCTCTCCCGGCTGGCCATCTCACCCGACTCTACCCTAATAGCTAGTCACGTTTACAATCAAATCCCTCCCGTAACATTGTAGTGTTTAACTTAGCCGGGCATTACGGGCCATTAGTTATTCCCTTTAGTATCCGTTTACTTTGGTCCTTGCATAATTTAGAAGATGGTGCTGCTTTAAGGTGTAAGCTGTTTATACATTTACAGACGATATTGCTGTGCTAGTGTTGGACCAAGTACAAGCAACGTCTTCTATTATACATGCTCCATACAGTTTGAGCAAGGTGCAGTTCTTCACCTGAGCGAATGATCATTTATTGTATATTAGTAGTAGTAATTATTAACTCATAAAGTTAACACTAGGTACAAAATAAAATTTTGGTTAACAAGTAAGTTAAATGATGAGCTTAAGCATATATTTAGATGATTAATTAGTAAAGAGAGCAAATAAAAGTATCACAGAAGACTTTTAGTAATCCACAAAGAGTTTTTGATTATAATAATCCTCGTAAAACAACAAGGGGATGTAAGAAGTGTTTGTCCAAACCTGCATCGTTTGGAAGCCATTTTCTGCATCATCTATGGAAATAGGTCTCTTAGGGAACCCGGGCAATGGGAATATCGGAATACGATGGTCCTTGACAGACGAAGTCAGTAAATATTTAGGTATCTAAATCGGAAACCGTGTAGCAGTAGTATCGTCTGTTACTATTAGAATTCTTTAAAAGAAAAAAAATATGTGCCAAAATGTGCTCGAAATGTGCTATTATGTGCTACGTAAAAAATTTATTCAAAAAACAAATAGGTACTTCAAATATTTTTTTTCACATAGGCACAAAACAGCACATTCCGGGCCTATTACACCACTATATATTTAGTTTTGATAAAGTGATTTTGCAGAGCTAACTAAATATCACAAAAAGGATGTCTAAATAAAAATTCAATTTTTCAAGTAAATATTTTTTTTTATGGCACATGATAGCACATCTTGAGCACATTACAACACAATTGGTTTGGTTTTAATGAAGTGATTTTATGGAGATAACTAAGCATCATAAAAAGGACTTAGTCATAAAAGTTAAGTTTTTTCAATATTTTTTTTTTTGATGTAGCACATAATAGGGCACATTTTGGCACATATTTTTTTTTTTATTTCTAAATTGTCGAGTCAACTTTTTGGACATAGAAGTGGGATCCTCCTCACTGAGAGATTCCTCAGTCAGATTGCCTGGTAGAAAAGTTACGAATTATGACCAAATGGCTTTCCTTAATTGTAATTGCTGCTTATGTTTTTAGCAAAATCCTGTGAAAAATAATTCCAAAACCGCGAAAGGTTCAAATAAATAATTTCTTAAAGTCTTCGCCCTCGTACATTTATCCAAGCATACAAATGAGGATGCTAACGCTTTCGGTATTTTGGCGTTTTAAATTGGTGCCTACCTTCGTTCTGTCTCTGGCTTTTCGGTTTATTAAAACTTCTCATGACCCAAAATTGTGACAAATGTGCCCAACATTAAGGCCTTATCTCGTGCGTGTTTTCGCATGTAACAGTTTCCTCTTTTACCACATTTGCACATCGTTATAAGACTGTTCGTCATATAGGCGGCCGACATCATCTCGACTAACCGAGCATCTCACGCAGACATCTAAACGGGTAGAATTTTCCCGTCAATTTTCCCCCTACGTAATTTAGTATGACGCCTTATGGTAATTCAAATGATTTACAAGACGCGTAATGAAGTCGACAGGAAATACCGTCCTTACCTTTTTTTCTAGTTTATGAAAAAAGGCATGCCTTGTAGTCCTCAAAAAAATAAAACAAGCCTCGTTTTACTTATCACACGATAATAGGTAATGACAGTTGAATGACTATGTGCGTATATTTACTTTTGTAATAGTCTTTTAATACTTATTCATTTCATTTCAATTTGCTTACAATTAAATTAGAAAGTACTCATAAAAACAAATCCATTAAATCTATTAAATCGTACATTGTTTTACTTAAATTTGTTAAATTAGATGGAACTGAAGGTTTAACATTAAATAATTTCATAGAAACTAATTGAAACAACGATTGATTCAGAATTTGATACTCTAATTCCTGAGTTCTGAACTTTTTTTGGTAACAGTTAATGTGGGAGAAATTTTTTGCGAGCTTTCAAGTATGTCTTCGGTTATATATATAGGATTTTTCGGGTGAGCGTTTAAGAAATGAAGACAGTAAACAAAAGGAATGCTTGTCTTTACATTTACGTGCCTTTTGCTCCAAATTTTCCTATGATGGTTTCTTTGGATCGGTTAATCCAAAGGTTATCATCCACCTCTCTTCCAATTTCATCCTTGTTACCCCAACCATCACTCAGCAGCTCATATTATTCATGAAATTGGCTGAACTGAACCCACCGGTCTTCTTTTAACTCGAACTAAAGTGGAGGTTAGAGGATCTGCCTACTAATCTGAATTAGTAGTAACTGGTGGGAATGAAACACCAAGATTTTTTGTCAAAGAAACGCTTACAAACATACAACTTGACCAACTTATGATCTCGAGGATTATTCAAATCAAATACTTGAAATGGGATGTAAATTTTGGTGATTTTAAACTGCATTCTTTTCAGGCAGATACATAGAAGCACATGCGCACCTGGTACTTGAGTAATTAAAATTGGTCATTATAGCGACATTTAACTAATTGTCTGGTAGTTGTTTTGATGTAAAACATAGCCGCGCGTAAACCAGATCGTTCGCGTGGCGAGCGTGGCGAACGTGGCCAGCGTGGCGAGTCATGCTGTGGCGAAGCCTCGCCATGCGCAAACGCCTGTCCAATTGTCTTCCCACTCGGTCCGACGTGTCGTTTACAATAGTAAACTAGAAGATGGAAGTGAATTAATTTATGATTGTTGTGTACATTTCACCTAATAAAAAAATGAATGATTTTTCATTTTTACATGAGAAATTATTTACATACAGTCATAGAGGTTCAATAATTTTTAAAACCAATAAAGATAAACTACCATTGGTTTTAGCTGAAAATTTCAATGTAAGTTTTGCTAAAGATGAATTAATGCCATTAATGTCTTGATATTTGAATATTTTTGTAACATACTTCAGTTATCCTTGACCAATTATCACATTAATGCTGTCAGAGACAACATCGAATATAATTATTACTGAAGTCACTGATTAAAAAAATTTAGTTTCACATCTGCCAGGCGTCCCGTGACGGCTTGCATTTTTTTCTAAAGCTACGCATTTATATTTCCATCGATATTAAGCGATTTTCATGGAAAATCATTCCATTATTTTATCGTAAACTTCTTAAACGAATCGATACCTTTAACTTTTCCATATAATTCATCTTCCATGTTTTACATTATGCAAGAAAATAAGAAAAGCCTTTACATATACATAAATGTGGGTATATATATCGATGTTTCTGCGTCACGTAGTTGATAAATAACTCTCTGTCAAACAAATGCATGCTTTTGTATCATCCATGACCCAGTTAGTTCCCTGTTATTATGAAACTTGCTTTGTACGATTTGAGAATGTATTGGAGCAAAATGGAAACGGAACGATGTTGATAACATTTTGCAAAATTATTTGTCAGAACTTAGCAACCACACATATAGGTACGTACCACACCACGTGGTATTTGATTAAAAACATCAACGGCATACTTACATGATCGGAACCGTACTAAGATTGTTGTGGGCTTTTCAAAGGGACGTATACAGATTGAAACTTTCAAATGAACTTTTGGGAAAGCTTTAAATTCCTGAATTGCGTAGACATACTCATATTCAACCCTTCTTGAAATAAGTATCTATTTTTTTACCAAAAAGTCGTATAAAAACGATAATAAAAAATAACGAACTGTAAGTTGTCATGACAAATAATTATCGTTGTGTGGGGTGTCTTCATAATTGTAATATATCGTAATGTCTTCACAAAGGACATCAAGAAAGAAAATAGAAGCTCTCGACAAAATGTTACAAAAATGTCTTAACCTTTTTTTGGATTTATCCAAAATATAAAACGGAATGTAGATTTAATTGTCATCCTCATGCAAAAGCAAAAAAGTGAAAAATCTTGGAAATCATACACCCCATGGTCTTTATACTAACTGAATAAACTGAATGAGATGACCTATGTTACAAAATCAGAATATTCCACAAGGATTTACCAACCATTTTATCAAAAATTTACATGTCCAAAAAGTTGACTCGACAATTCTGGAATTTAAAAGAAAAAAAAATATGTGCCAAAATGTGCCCGAAATGTGCTATTAAGTGCTACGTAAAAAAAAATATTCAAAAAACTTAACTTTATGACTAGGTCCTTTTTATGATGTTTAGTTAGCTTCACAACATTAGATACTTCATTAAAACCAAACCAATTGTGTTGTAATGTGCTCAAGATGTGCTATCATGTGCCATTAAAAAAAAATATTTACTTGAAAAATTGAATTTTTATTGAGACATCCTTTTTGTGATATTTAGTTAGCTCCGCAAATCACTTTATCAAAACTAAACTTATAGTGCTGTAATGTGCCCGCAATGTGCTGTTATGTGCCAATGTGAAAAAAAATATTTGAATAAAAAATTATAATTTTCGTAAAATGCTGTCTTCATGAATACTTTCTCTACACGAAGAAAAATGGAAATTTTACTTTGACGAGAATAAGGAAATGACTTGACTACATAAGTATTTTAATATTGTTTGATAAGAATATATATTTGTTACTTAATAATTACTAATCTTATATTCTAAGATATATATAGATACATAAATGAGCAAAAATTTCAGTCTCTTTGTCTATGTGTTGTGATAACGCCACAACGGTACCATATGAAAAGTTTATTCCCTACGCTAATAGAAAACTATCAATAAATATAAAAAGTTACTATTAACAATAAAAAAAGGTTTAATAACACTTTGTATTGATAATAATAATAATAATACGAATTTTATAGTGTACAATAAATTCTATACAATCGTAAACTAATGAAAAGTACAGGTACTTACCTAATACAAGATGTGTTGCATAACATGTAAAAGAATGTATGGTGATGTTTCATGAACAATATGCGAATACTATGTTAAGCATATTATTATGCTATTTCATCGTACCACATTTATCGATGCGTATAGAAAGTATTAATGAAGACTTAACATTATACGAAAAATCTTTTTATTCAAATATTTTTTTCACATTGGCACATAACAGCACATTGCGGGCACATTACAGCACTGTATGTTTAGTTTTGATAAAGTGATTTTGCGGAGCTAACTAAATATCACAAAAAGGATGTCTCAATAAAAATTCAATTTTTCAAGTAAATATTTTTTTTTAATGGCACATGATAGCACATCTTGAGCACATTACAACACAATTGGTTTGGTTTTAATGAAGTGATGTTGTGGAGCTAACTAAACATCATAAAAAGGACCTTGTCATAAAAGTTAAGTTTTTGGAATTATTTTTTTTTTACGTAGCACATTTTGGGCACATTTTGGCACATATTTTTTTTCTTTTAAATTCTAAAATTGTTGAGTCAACTTTTTGGACATAAAATTTACTGTGGTGGATAGACTAGATAGGCAAGTACCTAGGTGTATTGTAAACTTCTGAATAAGCTACAAAGTAGCGAAACAAATGTTAAGTACATAATGAAATCATTGGAAATTACAAGAGTGTTTTATTTATATATTTTACAATGAATTTCCACCAAGTAAAAGTAGAATCAATCAATTATTACAATCAACATCTGTGATCAGGGATATATTAAAACCATGCAGTATTTTCTGATTCATGAAATGCTTATAGAAGCGATTTCGTTTTCTTGATTTAAAGCAGTACTCCATACTGTGTTTTTTAATATTTAACTGGCATTTGTTCATTTTACATCTAGAAAATAATGCGGAATGACATCACCTGACATTTTATCATTGTACATATATAGGTCTATCAAAACCTATTCCCATTGGCAGAGCCTGTTCATTATATTTTCTATACTCAAACACTTCTAGCTCCTGGTTTTTATCATTTTTTTTTATTAAAAATGCATATTTTCTACTCCTAAAATTCATGATCCCTCAAACATCATCATCACGATGTTATTAATAAGAAAATCGGTTGGATACGTCAATACTCTTGGTTCATCTATCCTACTTCACCGTTTCCTTATTTCCTTTCATAGGACCCTTTGTAGTTTTAATTTTTTTCAATGCCTTTTCATCTCTATTTTTTTTATTGGCTCTATAAAATTATCACATCTTAAATGCTTATAACATTCTCTTTCCTTTTATGTCCAAGGTTTAAATTTTGCATAATACATAGTTTTCAAATAGTTAGAAAAATGTTTAATTCACTATTCTCCTTAACAATTTCGTTTCATTCGTAAAGAATAGAACTTATAGTTTCACTTCCCTATTCATTGTTGACCACCCTGTAAACTACTCTGATATGATTTTATTAAAGGAAAAGAAATTTCAATTTTTTTTTTATTTTGGGATGTTGTGTGTAATTAGACTCGTGAAAGAGAAAAAAGGAAGACAAAAAAAGACAGTAATAAAACAGATAGAGATGAATGAACGTCGGCTGAGTTTCAGTTTGTAATTAGCGTAATAGGAATTGTTCCGATTCTGAACACGCGAGAGTCGCAAGCTAATGCGCCGAAATTTTAATTCTTAATTAGGACAGTAAAGCGAAAATTGCGTTGCAGAGCAATTTCCGAAATTGCTTTCAATCTTCGTTAAACTATCAAGAGACAGCATTCCTGTTAACGATAAATATTCATCGCATTTTTAATGGAGGGACACATTTACAAATTAGGCGTTTCGCTCTCGAAAATTTCAGCTGGGCGGATACGCATTATCTATTTATATTTCATAATTTTACTCATCATTCCACAAGCGTGTACAAGTCCAATTTCATTTAAATTTTTAAGTATCTCTCTTTCAATGGCCAGTTCTTTTCATCACCATCATCATCTGTTTTTTTATTATAAATATATGACCATATATAGCATATATCCGGACTTAAAGAAATCTTCCTTTTACTCAACGGTCATTCTCTTTTTCAACGTGAGATACCGCCAAGTGTTCCACTTATTTTGTGCCTTAAAAATCTAAATTATTAAAACTTAAGCTTTCCACGGTACAGGTTTTGTGAAACATCATGATTAAATCGAAGAGAAATAACAAAAATATACAGGATGATTTTCGCTAAGGGGCCGTTCATAAAATACGTTCGCATACAAGGGAGGGGTCTTGCTGAGTATGACAAGATGACACAAGGATGGGTCTACGGCAACGTAACGTTCGCCGTTCATCAAAATTTTACTAAATTTTTACAGAATTCTTGGACTTCTGATAAATAGAAATATTATTTATTTGTTCGTTACAAAAGATATTTATTAATTTATTTAAATTTTATTATGAAAATAAAATACATATTTTTGACTATCAAAATTTGTGTATTATCAATTAAAATTTATCATGTTCAGGGGGCGGGTGTTTAGTTTTTGTAACAGGGGGGTCACAGAAAATGTGACACAGCGTGACAACCGGGGGGGAGGGAGTCATTTAGGCAAATGCTGGGGAAGTCATATCCCACAGATAGTCTTTCACTTCTCTTGTCTTCGTTTCGTCCGTCTCATTTTTCTCCCCCAAACCACCGCCCATCCATTCTCACGATTCCTAAAGGAGTCATAAGAAGGCCTTTCACCCCACCCTCCGACTGTGTACCAGAGTGTAGGCCGGAGAGACAGCCCGCCTATTAACAAATGGGAATCAAACACCCAAGAGTTTTAGTTTTTTAGTTTTTTGTAACTTGTATTATTCTCGTAAATGGCAGCATTTGTCGAAACAATTTTCGAGAATATCAAATAAACCTTAGTGAAATCATCCTGTGTATTTTATTTCCCTTCGATTTAATCTAAATTATTGTTATGCTTTATTCCTTCTAAATTATATTTTTTGCGACCGTGCATTTAGGGCTCTTTTCTTTATTGATTGTCTGAAATTTCTGTGGCAGTAACTCAGTTCAGTTCTTTGTTGATCAATAAGATCCGTCCTTTTTTCATTATATTTTCTCGTTGATATTCCATTTTCTTAAAAGCTGCGACACTTAATACCTTAAGATCATTTATACTTTCGCCACCATTTACTTTTCAAAAACGAGCATTTCAGAGGTTAGTTTCAAAAGTCAGTTTCGTTTTGCCATTCGTCTATATCATTCCCATGGGTCGCTTAATTTCATCATCGAAAAAATGTGCGGAACACTATACACGTACAGAAAAAAACCATTACGAAAACTGTAACCCGATATCTATTCAAAGTTACCAAAGCCGAAAGAGCGGAGAACAATGCTGCCAACTGCGAATTAATTAAAATCGCTTTGTCACTCTCGGAACCTGAAGAGAGCGAAACTCGATCCCATAAAACATCCTGGAAAACTTCAGTGTGTAATTGTGAATGCTTTCAAAATTCCCCGACGAAACCGGCGAGCGGTTTTAAACACAATGAACCAGGTACAGGTATACTTGTGCATATATACGCTTGTATGTGTGCGTATACGTGGCTTTTCTGATGCGGTTTTACAAAAGGTTAAGGATCTGAATAAGTGCAAAAGGAATTTCACTCCAAATTCTAATTATCCCCTCATACATTAAATCTCTTCAAACCCTTACTTAAATAACATGTTTGCACGTCTTGGTTTTTTAGTACAGATAAAAATTTTGTGCTTAGGAAACATTAACATAGTAGATATTAATTATGTATTTTTCAAAATAGAGAGAAATCGGGGAAACAGTCTTTTTTTAATGAAATGAAAATTATATTGTCACGATTAAAAGAGGATTAACAGAAAAACTTTTTCTATGCGGGAACGTAGCTTAACGTAAAATAAGTTTTAGACCGTTTCTTTTGCACTACGAACTTATTTATTTAAAAAGATATGTACAAAAATTTACAAGGATTTTTCATGAGTTCTTTGTGGACATTCAAACGTATTGTGACGTGTTCGGTCACAGAAAACACAATTAACAAAACAAAAATAACGAATTTATTTAACAACTAAAATTAATTTGACTACACTACAGTTATGAACAAGTCCGCACAATTTATTTCACTAAAAGTCTCTTTCAATCGCCGTTACCGTAGCCACTCGCTATCGCTCTCTATGAACTCTATCGCCACTATGGTTCGCCTGTATCGCCTATCGATCGCTTCGCTTCCAAACATCAGCTGTTCACTGTTAACTGTCAACTCACTCGGTGTGTGCGTGTTGCCTTTATATAGTCTTTTCAGCTTCTTTCTAGTGGAATCTACAGCCTTCTCGTAATCTAATTGTTTTCCCATTGATTTTTGCTGGAGTTTTCTAGATGTTTCATGAAAGCCGGGAATATTCCTTAACTATTCAGGGAAGATGTTCATTAATTAGGCCCACACCAACTTAATTGGCAAGTACTCGTGACAGTATATATACGACGATAAATATACGACGTATATCAAGCTAGCACAACAAAGTTATTTTTCCGATTCCTGACATGCACTATAATTTGTCGATAGTTTGTCGCTAATTTGTTACCAAATCCAAAAATTTGTCGCTCGTGCCGTTTAGCCATAATCAGCTGGTATGCTAGCTTAATATCATGCTAGCACTACACATAGCGTATCTCGAAAACGAAATTAGTTGAATGTGTCATCTTTAAGCGACAAATTATGGCCTTTACAGTAGTATCCTACTACATTTCGTTTTCGAAATACGCTATGTATAGTGCTAGCTTGATATCAAGCTAGCATACCAGTTGATAATGGCTAAACGGTACGAGCGACAAATTTTTGGATTTGGTAACAAATTAGCGACAAATTATAGTGCAAGTCAGAAATCGTAAAAATAACTTTGTCGTGCTAGCTTGATATACGTCATTCAAAGTACTTTTCTGTTCGAGGGTTGACGACAGATTGCTTTCTAATTTTTGATTGCTCTTTTCTGCCTTTATACTCCCAAAACCATGTCCTTCGTTTGTATAACGGCAACGGCAAATGGTCGGCTCTTCGACTAATTTTGGATTTTATTACCCTACCTGCAAAGGAACTTTTTGGAGTAAATAGAAAAATTTATTTACGATAATGTCCGCTACATTCTATGTTCATTTAATTTCTATATTCATAAATAAACCATCAACAGTTAATCCTGGTACAAACCTTTTCTGAAATTTTGAGATTTCACCAATGAATATTTCAACAACCCCACACTTATTATTAACAGTGATTGCTACGTTCAATTAATTTTACTTTGTGTTGTGGAAAAGTTAATTTCACATTTATAAAAACAAACTCAAATACTTAAATGCCAGAATTCAATAACGGTGAGCGTTTTAAGCTAAATTAAACGGTTTTTTGAAGGTGCAACGTTTTATTGCTTTAGGAGGGCGCCGGCCGTAAGTTGGAACATCTGGAAAGTTGGTAACACAATTATGCCGAACGACACGGAATTATTATTATAAGAGGGTGCGGTTGTATCCGAATCATAAAATCACTTATTCCTAAACAAGGCATTGCAACCCCCTACCAGAACAACCGCGGCTTCGTCGTTGGTTGCCACTGTTTAGACACCCTTTAATCTTACTTCGTATAACGACTCGCGATCCTCCAGCTGAGTCTTTACGATAAAAACTCGGAATAAACTTAAATAACGTCTTCTGTTGTACGTGTGCCGTCTCCCCGTCCACCCTCATTTAAGGAATGGGGTAATTTTTATTAAGTTATTTCTCGTCGGTCGCGAACGCCGTCTTTTTCAAACCGTGGCGGGATTTTCCGCGGATTTAAACTTAAATTGGATCCGACCCGTTTATAAAACAATACGCGCCGTTCGTATATATTGTGTATTTCGTTCACGGATACGGAGGTAGCAAGATGGGAGGGATGATGAGATTTACGTTGCCTGGAGGGAAACATAACGACTCAACTAAAACAACTGTATTTATTTATTTATTTATATCCTCACAGGTAAATAAAATCGATCTAGCCCCTTGCGATTTCGTAAATAACAAGATCTATTAATAATAATATGATTTTAAAGGGAAACAGATGTAATATGTCCAGGGTCTGAATTGTGTTTCATGAACAGTTCCTTAAATTAACCGAACTTCTGGATAGAAAAAGTGCAATAAATAGTAACTCTACCTAAATATACTTAATAAAACCCTTTAAATATTTTTCTCATAATTTATTTAATATTCTTAACAATTTGTTTCAACCCACGAGACACATGTAAATGAAAGATGATCTTGTTAATCGAAAGAAATTGTTAAAAATGTTCAATAAATTAATCGAAAACTGTTTAAAATACTTTTTCGACACAATTAGTCCTATAGTAGGTACCTAGAGGTTAATTCAATCATTTTTTTCAAATAATATTTAAACTTTCAGCGGTGCAAGGACGATGAAGCATGTTTTAATAAAAATTGTAAAAATTAAACAAACGAACTTCAACAACTTATTGTAACGATACACTCGACAATTGTTTCGGCTAAGTAGCCATTAACTAGAGTACAATTATACTAAGTCAAAATGTGCAACATATCCTATATATATATACTTAAATTATGTAGTTATTATAAATCTATGAGGAGTAAGGTATTTAACACATACAGTTCTTTTTGGTTATTGACAATATTTTTCTTCTTCGTTAAGGCTCTTTTCATTTCCAGTAACTCTAGTAGAGTTAGTTTTCTGCTTTAAGGTTGGCAATGAAGTAATTTACAAATTTTAAATTTCTTAAATTCTCTTAACAGTAAAATTCAATTCACTATGGAGTTAGAATCCAACAAATCTATTAATTTTTTATATTTAAAAATCAATAAATCCAACAATAAGATTGACTTTGTAATTTACAGAAAACCAACCACTACTGATATGGTCGGTCATCCCCATTCATTCTAATCAATCCTTTAGAATAAAAATGGCTTCCTTTAATTCATTTATTCATAGATTAATAACAATACCTCTAAATCATAAAAATTTCAACAAAGAATTACTTATAATTAAAACTATGGCTCTCAACAATGGTTATAAACCCGATATGATAGATATTATGTTAAAACATAAACAGCGTTATTTTCTAAGAAAACAGATTTACAATAGTCTAATTAATGAGAATTCAAACACCAATAACATTTTTTGTTCATTAAACTTTATTAAAAATGTTAGTAACCGAGTAAAAAACAGATTGTCTAAATTCAACCTTTCAATTATTGAAGTTAATAAAAACAATCTCCATTCTTTCTTAGTTAATAATAAATCCAAAATCAACCCCTTAGAAAAGAGCGGTGTTTATAAATTATTTTGTAATAATTGTAACGTTTGTTATATTGGTCAGTCAGGCCGTTCTATTCAATGTCGTATTACTGAACATGTAAATAGCATAAAAAATTCCAAAACAACCACAGGGATCGCCGAACATTGTATTTTAAATAAACACAATATAAATGTAGACTCGGTTAAACTATTACATTCTGTAAGCAAAAGTCAGAAATTAAATTTATTGGAAAACCTTGAAATTAAGAAAGCGGTGCATCAAAATCTACCCTTAGCTAACAACCAAACCGAACTTCTTGGTAACAACGCACCACTCTTAATTACAGGTTTTTCCAATAACCATTCCTATAAATAGCTTTTAAAAAAACCTTTATTTAACTTGAGCATCCCGGAGGTCACCGGTTCGTTTCCGGGCCCCTTCTCTGGTCCAAGTTTTTCTGTGGTTTCCTTGGATCATTTAGGCAAATGCTGGGGTAGTAATATTCCACAGAAAGTCTTTCACTTCTCTTCTGTCTTCATTTCGTCCGTCTCATCTTTCTTCCCCCACACCACCACCCACCCATTCCCACGATTCCTGAAGGAGGCTAAAGAGGGCCTTCCGCCCTACCCCTCCGACTTTGCACAAGAGTGTAGGTCGGGGGGGACAGCCCGCCCACCAATATTGGTGGGAATGAAACACCCAAAAGTAAAGTTTTATTTAACTTTAATACAATTTCATGTATCTTTTGAAAATGACGTAACTGTCGAAACAAATTTGTTAAGGAATTTTAAAATATATTAGTGAATCTTATCCAAAAGTGTTTTTGTATTCATTTCTTATTATATTAAATTAATTATTGTGACAGATGTGTCATTCTGACGTTGACAAGCGCCGACTGCGAAAATTGTGTGGAAGTAATCTATGACGCGTTCCAGAAAGTCCGAGAGTTGCTGGACGTTTCGAGAGTTGCCTAGAAACGTCCATAAGACTATATATAAGGAACAGCGTTGGACAGTTTGAGAGTATTTGATAGAAGAGAGCGACAGATATAAGCGAGGAGAGAAGATAAAGCGATTGACAAGCGACATAGTTGTTGAGTTGTTGTTGTTATCAAAATAGTTATTGAATCGTTGTTGTGTTCGAGTTAATTTAATAAAAGTGTTGAAAGAAAAATACGTGATAATTGTGAATTACGTAACAATTGGTGTCAGGAGTAAGGATTTATGCCAGTAACAAGAAGTCAAGCGGCAAAAATGGAGGAGCAAATGAAATTTTTGATGGAAATGCTTAAAGAAATGAAGGCAGGCCAGGAAGAAATGAAGCAACAAATGAAGGTAGGCCAGGAAGAAATGAAGCAAGAAATGAAGGTAGGCCAGGAAGAAATGAAGGCAAGCCAGGAAGAAATGAAGGCAGGCCAGGAAGAAATGAAGGAAGAAATGAAGGCAGGCCAGAAAGAAATGAAGGAAGAAATTAAAGCATGTCAAGAAGAAATTAAGGCAGGTCAAGAGAAATTAATAGAAGATATGAGAACAATCAAAATTGAGCAAGAAGGATTGAAAGAACAGTTAAAAGAAGTAAGAGTAGAAGTTCAAGACGTTCAAGAAGAATTGAAGGAGGTAAGAGTAGAAGTTCAAGAAGAAATAAAGGAAGTAAGAGTAGAAGTTCAAGAAGTGTTAAAGGCCGTACACAAAAAGTTTCAAAAGGAGTTAGACGATATGAAGGCCAATCTGACCGTTCAAGAATACCCAAAATTAAACAAAATCGAAGAAGGAAGTGTAAGAATATCAAGAATAAAACCACCAACATTTGATGGGAAGGTCTCTTGGTCAGTGTATCTTAAACAATTCGACGCTGCTGCCAAAGCAAATGAATGAAATGAAATGGAAAAAGCCACTGCCCTGATCATAGCGCTACGTGGGGAAGCTCTCGACGTTCTGCAAGGTATACCAGAAATGCAACAAAACGATTTTAAAATTCTGGTGGACCGATTGGAGATGCGCTATGGTGATAAACACCTTCAACAAATGTACCAGGCGCAGTTAAAGAGTCGCTATCAACGTAGCAGCGAAAGCCTTCAACAATTCGAAGCGGACGTCGAAAGGCTTGTGCGGTTGGCTTATCCTAGTGCCCCTCAAGACTTCACAGACCAGCTATCCACCCAAATGTTTGTCGATGGAGTGCGAGATGTCGAAATACAGCAAGCCCTGCGCATGTCTCGACATAAAACTGCAGGCGAAGCATTGTCGCATGCGCTGGAATATGAAGCAGCCAAACAAGCATCCAAAGGACATGTTAGAATCCGGCAGACTGGGTTGAATTTTGAAGAAGATGGCGAGATTTTTCGGCAAGAAATGGCAAAAATAGCGAAAAAAGTCATGTCTTCAAAACCGAAGGAAGGGGTGAGTGAGCGCCCACGCTGTTGGACTTGCGACAAACATGGGCATCTTTCACGCGATTGTGTCAAGAGGAAGCGAGAAGTTACATGGTGGAATTGCGGACGTACAAGACACTGGAGCAGCGGCTGTCACTCTGGAAGAAGACATACGTCAGCTGCCGAAGGAAGCAAACAAGAATGCAATGTCAAAATTGAACATCGGCCAAGAAAACACCATGGTAATGCCGACGCCTTATCAAGACGACCATGCCCACGGAATTGCAAACATTGTTCTTCTGTGGAACGAAAAGAAGGGTTAGAACAAGTTCCATGCCTACATACCACCGTGGAGAGACAAGAGAATTGGGAAGACACAGTGTTGATGGAGGAACAGCGAACCGATGATGACCTATGGCCTATCATGAAATGGAAAGAGACAGGAGAATCTCGACCAAAATGGGCGGACGTAAGCCCCCTTAGTACTACTACGAAATGTTATTGGGCCCAATGGGATTCACTTAAGCTCGAGAATGGAGTCCTTAAAAGAATCTGGGAAAGTCCAGACGGGACCAAGAAGCGCCTACAAGTTGTGTTGCCCAAGAAGAAGACGATAGAAGTAATAAAAGAGCTGCATGCTGGGACTGGAGGTGGACATTTTGGAGTGAAGAAGACATTAGAGAAAATTCGTGAACGATATTACTGGGTGAACGCTAGATTGGATGTGGAAGACTGGTGTAGAAAATGCGAAGTATGTGCTTCCAACAAAGGTCCGAGAACCAGGACACGAGGAAAGATGCACCAGTATAACGTCGGAGCACCATTCGAAAGAATAGCCATGGATATCGCCGGTCCCTTTCCCCGAACTGAAGATGGCAACCGCTACATCCTCGTGGTGATGGATTACTTCAGCAAGTGGCCGGAAGCCTATGCAATCTCCAACCAGGATGCAACCACCGTGGCGGAGGCAATAATAAACAACTTGATCAGCCGATATGGAGTTCCTATGGAGATTCACACTGACCAGGGCCGAAATTTTGAATCAGAAATATTCCAACGAGTATGTGAATTGATGGGAATAAGGAAAACTAGAACGACTCCGCTGCATCCTCGGTCTGATGGCATGGTAGAGCGATTTAATGCAACTATAGAAAACAACCTGAGGATGTTCGTGAACGATCATCAGACCGACTGGGATCGCCACATACCCTTATTCCTTCTGGCCTATAGGACATCCATACACGAGACCACCGGACAGACACCTTCTTGCGTGCTATTCGGGAAAGAACTGAGACTACCTGCTGATCTAATGTTTGGTCGACCTGAAGATTCTTCGCTGTCCACGGACGATTATGTGTCTAAACTACGCGAGCGGCTTAACATCATCCATAAAGCCGTCAGAACAAGGATAAAATTCGAAAGTGACCGGATGAAGACCCGCTACGATCAGCGAGCGAATTCCACTGGATTCAGAGAGGGCGACCGTGTATGGCTCTATAACCCAGTTCGCAAGAAAGGAAGGTGCCCTAAATTACAACGGAATTGGGAGGGCCCGTACAAAGTGATTACCCGGATAAACGATGTCGTCTACAGAATACAACGAGGCCCCAAATCGAAGATGAAAGTTGTACACCTCGACCGGTTGGCTCCATATACAGTGGAAGAAACTGATCGGGACGATCAGCGCTAGAGGGGGGGGCAGTGTGACAGATGTGTCATTCTGACGTTGACAAGCGCCGACTGCGAAAATTGTGTGGAAGTAATCTATGACGCGTTCCAGAAAGTCCGAGAGTTGCTGGACGTTTCGAGAGTTGCCTAGAAACGTCCATAAGACTATATATAAGGAACAGCGTTGGACAGTTTGAGAGTATTTGATAGAAGAGAGCGACAGATATAAGCGAGGAGAGAAGATAAAGCGATTGACAAGCGAAATAGTTGTTGAGTTGTTGTTGTTATCAATATAGTTATTGAATCGTTGTTGTGTTCGAGTTAATTTAATAAAAGTGTTGAAAGAAAAATACGTGATAATTGTGAATTACGTAACATTATGTTTCACAACGATTACACCACCAACTCTCTTAGTTTTATTAATTTACAATTATTTATATCTATATTATGTTGATTTTTTAAGCAATGTTCAGGGAGATCTTTTTTATTCTTTATACTGGTTAAATGTTCTTTTAATCGTATTTCTAAGAATCGGCCAGTTTGTCCTATGTATAAGGCATCGCATTCCTGACAATTTAGTTGATAAACCCCACTTTTTTGTTTGTAATCTACTTTTTTTTGTTGTTAATTAACGCAGAGCCTAAGTTATATTGAATTATTTCTGTAGTGGTTATATTGAATTTATTTAGAAAGTTTTTGATTTTGTGGCTTGAGTTTTTAATGTAATTTATTAAACAGAAAAGTTTATCAGAATTAGTGGAGCTTTTTTCTATTGTTTTAATACTGTATCCATTAGTTTGATCGATATGTTTTATTATGTTTATTTCCGAAAGGTAGTCCTATTCTTTAAGTGGAATGTTTATTACTCTATGTAAAAGACTGTGAAAAGAGGCAAGTTTAATATTTAGTGATTGGTATGAACTTGAAGGTATTGTCGTGGTAGGTTTTCTAAATATTTTATAACCCAATTTATTGTCTTTACGGTATGTGGTTAAATCTAGCAAATTTAGTTGTTTATCTTCTTCTATTTCTGTTGTAAAAGCAATCTTGTTGTTTAATGAATTTAAAATATTTACGAATTTATTTAGTTGTCTACGGGTTCCTGACCAGATGCAAATTTTTTTTTCAAAGTTAGTATAAGGCACGCAATCCATCAATCATTATGAAGCCAACCATATCGTTTTTAGAACTAGTTACAATGAGAATACTTGTTTAAATGAGATTTGAAAATATTTCTTTTGCGTAATAAGAATTTTCATTTATATATATTATATTCAGCTAAGAATTGAAACGTCACTCTTATTAGTGATTACGTTATTAATAATTGTAAATATCAAAGATTATATGGTATAATATACCAATTATATTATAGACAAGAGCCTTTAGTGCTTTGTCCATGAACATGGTGTGCTATGAGAGTTTAGAAGCACTGTATTTTAAACACTTTCTCGAACAAGTAAATTGGGCTTGACTGAAACCAATCATATAATGATCCAGTAACACCATATGCGCCTAATTGTTTTAAAAAAATCTAATATTCTTTTTATTTATATTTATTGAATACTGACAGAAACTAATATTTTAACTTTAATTTTATTTATTTATTTCAGGTGGTTGCAAGTTTCCTTCAGAATGGTCTGGACGTTGGTTCCAATCAGGAGTTCCTAATCCGTTACTAATAAATTCGTCGTACATAGAGACAAAAGGAGAATGTTATGAAGAACAGGACACAAAATACATTGTTTACGACAAGTAAGTCTTTCTTTGCACTTACCTCAACAAATTATTACTCAAGAATAAATATTTTTTTCTTGACTGCACGTTAGTCTACTATTTTCAGTTGAACAGGGCTTTCAAATGCCTTTCGGAATTTTCATGTTTAGAAACTGAACGCGTTAAGATTTTATTTTATTCTCTGATAATTACCGTTCATCGTCAAACAGTATACACAGAAAACAAAATAAATCATTTTTAATGCAACACATTATGAGCAAACTAATGTATTTGCTCTGTTACAAGTTCTATATTGTATTCAAGTACAATTGTTCCCACAAAATATATCATAAACACATAGTAATTTTTTATAAAATTATTTATTGTTAATGTTCGTGTCAAATGCTGTTTTGTAATTATTTTAGTTTAAAAATTTGGGGGGGTGCAATTGCTCACTTTTCCTTTCCAAAAGAGCGAATTTGGTTGACCTACCACTATGAACCGTCTTGTGTTTAACAATATTATTCTTTCAAAATACTACTGCTTCCCTATGCTAACAACGCAATTTAATAAAAATTAATAACATGTGAATATCCAACAATGTTTTTACACTACAGAAATAAACAAGTTTGGTTAAATCGTAGTGTCGACCCAAGCAAGTATTTGCAAGTTTAGTCTCCAGTTCTGTTTCCCTTATTCGAATCTCGAAATCCTAAGACGAGTTTATTTCCGGTAAACAGCATATTTGCCCGAGAACTGTGTTTAAGAGCTGATGCTCCCGTCTATAAATCCAGGCATAACTTCACTTATTCCAGCGCTGCTTCGCCGTAATATTTCACCGCGAAATCCGACCTGACATAATACCAATCGGAAAACTACAACACATAAAATATCTCAATTGCGCACAATATTTGTGCAATAAATATTCCATATCGATGTTCAAATAAAGGAATTAATCAGATTTAAAGAGAGATTAGAATACATTCTATCCGTTTTTCAAAGCGGTAAATCGGAACAAATGTTAACCATAAAAAGGATATATTTCTAAATCTGACGTCTTCGTACAATTATTCATTTTAAACCTTCACAGATTATAAAATAGATGATAATTTATGTATGTATAAAACTAAAACATAGTACAAGAAACAAGAATTTAGAATTATTTTTGTTTATATTAAAAATCAGTTATCACATAATTTTAATAATAAATAAAAACGTCATAACAAAAAATCGTTTATTAGGTACATTACCTAAAAAGAACAAAAGAAACAAGAAGACATTCAGATTATTTTCGAAATACTCCCAGCTCATATACATTAGGTATATGTGCGTGTGGATTTTATGACTTTCTCGTCTTTTTGATTCTACACAAGATGTTCCTTCTTCTTATCTTTCTTCTAGGGGCTGTTCATAAAATACGTCACACTAAAATTAGCTTTTTTTGACCCCCTCCCCCCGGTTTTCTCGCTGTGTCACACTTTCTGTGACCCCCCTTGTAAATATAACGTCACAAAAACTAAACACCCCCCCTGAACATGATTGATAATACACAAATTTTGATAGTCCAAAATATTTTCATAATAAAATTTAAATAAATTAATAAATATCTTTTGTAACGAACAAATAAATAATATTTCTATTTATCAGAAGTCCAAGGATTCTGTAAAAATTCAGTAAAATTTTTTGATGAACGGCGAACGTCACGTTGCCGTAGGCCCCCCGTCCTCTCTTGTCACACTCAGCAAGACCCCCCCCCCCTTGTATGCGAACGTAAATTATGAACGGGCCCCCTGTAGTCTCTATGGTTATAGTTTTAAGATCAGTGTTTCTGACTATGTTCATTTAAATCATAAGAAGCTTAGTCTATTTTAGCCCCATAACTTCGAATTGAACGTAAAAAGGCACTATTAACGTTATAATTTCAAATTTTCGGTGATGTTTCTTGTGGTCCTCGCGATTATGATTTTAATAAAAGGAATCTTTATAGCTACAATTACTACAACCGTAAAAGGCTGTTTTTTTAAAGTTATTATTTCCAAAAGGGATGTTTTTAGTTTTTACGTGGTTCTTATTTTCTTAGTGTTTACGATATGCTTCTCCTTTTTCTGGTCATCACGGTTATGGTTTTAAGATTAGCTTACTTTTTTATGGTCTATATTCATTTCAATCATAAAAGACCTGCTTTATTTTAGCATTTTAACTTGGAACTCTGCTATTAACGTATTAAATTTATTACCCAGTTATCCCCCTCTTAAAGTGTCTGGAGGTGTTTCTCTTTCTACTGGTCTCCATTATTAAGATACTAACATCAAATAACTTTTTGTGTTTATCTTCGTTTTAATCATAAATGGCCGGCTTCATTTCAGTATCTTCAAATGGTACTGTTAAAGTAAAAAAGTACCATTAACACTTTGTATTTGCCACTCGATTCTACTCGTTTTACAGTGTTTTTAGATGTTTCTTCTTCTTTTGATTTCCACAATAATTATAGTTTTAAAATCAAACAACTATTGTGGCCAAGTTCACTTCATTTATAAAATGTCTGCTTCATTTCGGACACTTAATTTTAAAAAGTACCTTCAAAAGTGCTATTAACATTTCGAAATTGTAACCCCTTACACCCCTGAAAGATGTACTCCTTCTTCTGATCTCCACGTTTAGGGTACTAAAATGAAGTTAATTATGAGAATATACTCATTTACTCCAGGAAATTCTTACCCCATGCAAGCATTTTAACTCCAAAGGGAATATAAAAAGGGACTCTAAACGTTTTGAATTTGTTACTCGATTCTTTTCTTCCTAATGTGTTTAGAGAAACTTCTCCTTCTTCAGATTTCCACAATTATGGTTTTAAGATCAAACAACTTTTTGTGGCCAAGTTCACTTCATTTATAAAATGCCTGCTTCATTTCGGACACTTAATTTTAAAAAGTACCTTCAAAAGTACTATAAACATGTCGAAATTGTAACCCCTTACAGCCCCTGAAGAGATGTTACTCCTTCTTCTGATCTCCACGGTTAGGGTTATAAAATGAAGTTAATTGTGGGAGTATATTCATTTTCCCCATAAAATTCTTACCCCATAGGAGCATTAACTGCAAAAGGAGCATAAAAAGGTACTATTAACGTTTTAACTTTTTACTCGATTTGTCTCTTCTTGAATGTGTTTGGAAATGTTTCTCCTTCTTCTGGTTTCCACAGCTATAATTTTAGGATGAGTTACATTCCTGGTATTAGCTACCTTTTGATTAATATGGTTGTATGAATCTACCTACATGGTTCAGTTGTTCCATCAAATGGTTCTCAATTATTGGATTACAGAAGCAACTGGGTTGTTTGTTTTAAGCTTCAGTGCAAATGTGTATGCTGGCGTATACATATTGTTCATATATTACATAGTTAACTAAATGTAAGTAGCCAGGAGCGTGTTATGCAAAATATGGGTCGGCAAATGGCCGCACTCGACATTATGAAAGTGTGATAACGGTTGCTTTGGGCCAACAATAACAATTATCGCACACATGAATGTCATATTCACAAACCTAATTGTGAAATGCTGACATTCGCCGCGTTCCATTAACGATTGAGGCGGCCATATGAATACCATCACAAGAAGGGAAAATCGTCACCAAAGCAATGTCGTCTGTTTCAATCTTAAAATTGAATATTTATAATTTCTTATTTGTTTTTAAAGTTAGTTATTGCCCTTCTGAGAAATAAAATTCTCCTTTATAACCTTCCATGTCTTTAAATATTCTGGATTAACTGCCTAACAGTATGCGAATGTTTTTTGGATACCATCACATTCCTTTCTTCTTTTATTTTCCACTTATTGTAATTTTTATGGCAAACGTTCTACTTTGATTCACTGTGGGGAATTCCTTAAATCTCAATACTTATGAATCCACGTCTGTGGCCTTTGTTCTTTGTTCATATCTTCAGATTGTTTTGAGTCTAATTTAAAAAGTAAATCACTGTTTAAATGGTTTTGAAATCCTTCCTCCATTTCCACATTTCCAGATGGACAAATCTGAATCAGACAGTCAAAACATGTTTTAGGAGAAAAAAAGTGGCTGTCCCTTTTTTATTAATGTTTTTGTTACAACACTTAAAAAACATTATTTGAAATACATTTTGGAGCCGGTTTTCTAGGAAGAATTAATTTATGTAGTAAAATTCTTCAATTTGATACTGCTTCTATTAAATATTTTTTATAGTTTATTAAATACAGTTCCATGAAAAATTTACTAGGTAGGTGAGTCAATACTAAGAATTTAAATATTTTTATTTGCTCGCTGAACTTTGTAGTGAGTACATTTCATGTTTTTCACCTGTCCGAATTATTTCCATAAATTTAGATGGATAATATTTTAATGTAAAAAATGTCCAGTCTGTATTTCATACAAAGGTATCTTTTTTATTCTCATCTTATTCAATCCATATACAGATATCTATGTTTGTGTCAGTATACGTATATGTAAATACAAATAAGCAAGATTTATTCACTAAAGTCGTTTTGGTAAATCTTTTCAATTTCCGTCTACATCTCAATACGTCGTCGGTGGTGGTTGGTGTTATAGCCGACCGACGTCAATATTTCCGTCTTCGTCGTTACTGAGACGTCATACAACAAAATCAGATTGCCATCACTAGGTAATAATATTCAACAGACGTCAGAAAGATAAACCAGTCGCTGATAATATTATTGTCAGTTTTAAAAAGGCCCTGTACAAAAGAACATGTTTTTCCGATTCTATTTCTAAATTGACCTAACACATTAAAAATACTTCAAAACATATTGTAATAACTCTTCCTGTATTTGCATTTAGTTAGTTAACGTTCTTTTTTCTTCGTTTTCAGGACAGAAGATTGTTACAGATGTATGGCAATTCACAGCAAACACGAAAGCGTTCTTCAGTACAAAGAAGGTAAGTTTTGAATTTTTTTTTATTTTTCATTTCATGATTCAACTACTACTCTTGCTACTACCGCATACTTCTTTAAAACAGAAAATTATGAGAAAATAAAATATCTAAATGTTTAGAACTATCGTTATACAACTTTGATTAATTCTAAAATCTCACAAAATACTTCCAACTTTCAATAATTGGCACTTAAGTAAATATTCTCTTCCATTTTAGCATTTTGCGATGCGAAGTCAAACCTTGCTGAAATATGTTCCGGTATAACTGGAGATGCGCCATTGTACAGTATGTTTCGAAAATCCCCTGAGTCCAAGCCTGTACCATGTCCATTCAAAAGTGCCCCCTTCACATTTAACTATAACAGAGGTCCAGGAGACTGCAGTAATCCACCCAGCAAAGCCGAAAGTTGTACTGACGACTCAAGATTAGTATTGAAGTATCAAGCATGTCCAGATGTTCCATCAACAGAAAGTTTTGGTAAGATTTCTACTTAATTTTATTGAAAATGCTAAAAAAAGATTAATTCCAGTAAGAACTTGTTTTTTGCTATTTGGAAAAAGGTTCAAGGTATTTGGTTGGTAAAGCCGGACCGACTTCACAGATAAAATCAATATCGATGTTTTATTTATCAGCAGACCAGGGGAAAAAAAAATTTACAAATTGCCAACTGCAATATTATTCTACAAAGTGCTTTTGAAGGAAGCAAAACAATGAAATGACAGTCAGGTAAGGGCTGTTTACAAAATCGCAAACTATGATTTTTTTCCTATCCACTATTGTTCCATAAATTGAAATTTTTGAATTATTAAAAGATTCTAATATTTTAGTAAACACCACAACCCCTGCAAATTTCCCTTTGTAATTATCATTTAGTTTAGATCATAAGTTCTTTTACAAAAACCAAAATTTCATAAAAAAATCGAATTAATTAGGCAAAATTTGCATTCCAGAAATTTGGCAAGGATCACCCAAAAGGGAACACAAGAAAGAGTTCTTCCCCGTTTTGCAATTAAAAACAGGAAGGTCCAAGGTTTATGCAAAGGTATTTTAATTTATAAAATTAACTTATTTTTGCAATTAAATTTATTTTTGTTTATAGTGACGTGGTTAGTTTTCATGGGATTTTAAAACAGATAGAATTTATTGAATTAACAATAGGGAAGTTTTTTAAAATAAATTTGGACATCGTTACTAAAAAAATTTTATTAATTTTTTTAGAAAAATATGTGGAAAATCCTAGACTTGTCAAATTTATCAAATTCTTAATACTTTGGACTTAAGTTTTAAAAATTCTCTGCCATTTTAATATTTTTGCGATCAATTCGATACTTTTGCTAAATATTTCCAAAGGGAAAAGCCGCCTTGTACAGTATGGGGTTTAAAATTTTTAATGAAGGGCGGCAAGCCGTACCAAGTATTTTTTTAAATTCCCACCTTAAATTTTAATTTAAAAAAAGGTCCAAGACTGCAGAAACCTTCCAGAAAGCCAAATTTTCTGCGTTTCAAGATTAGTTATTTTTAAGTGTTCCAAAAATTCCAGGAAAGTTTCCATTTTAACAGAAAAATTTTTAAATTTTCTTTCTTTTTAATTTTTTTTTAAAAATCTAAAAAAATTTTTTTTATTAATTTCCCTTGGAAGAACGTTTGTTTTATATGGAAAAAGGTTAACGCGTTATTTGGTTGGTAAAGTTTCTCAAGGTAACAGGCGATCTTCAACAGATGAAGATCAATATCGATGTTTTATTTATCAGCGGGAGACTCGAGGAGACAAAACAATTTACAATATTGCCCAATCTGCAGATGCCACTTGCAGTGGTCTACAAAGTGCTTTTGAAGGAAGCAAAACAATGAAACTGACAACAGGTAAGGGCTTTAACTTAAACATCTTGCATAATCAATATGATTTTATTTTTCCTATGGAAACCACTATTGCTTCGCATACAATCTGAAATTTTTGAATTGATTAAAAGATTCTAATATTTTAGTCGATAATCACCACAACCGCTGCAAATTTCCCATTTGGATAACTGATCATCATACATGGCTAAGTTTAGATCATAAGAAAACTTACAAATTTTCACAAGGTCATGCAACCTTAAAAATTGTCGATGAAGAACCAAAAACTAATCGAATGCATCACACTTACGCGCAACAATTTGCATTCCACGAATTTGGATTTCAGTCCCAGGATCACCGAAGAGGCAACACTGAAGAAAGAGTTGTATGCCACAGTATACTACAATCTCAAGAACACAGGAAGGTCCAGATTGTTGCTCACGTTACTGCAGGATGGTATGTTCAATTTATAAAAAACTTAATTTTTGCAATTAACATTTATTTTTGTTTTTTAGTGACAGTGGTTATGTTTGCATGGTATTTTATAAACGAGATAGTAATGTTATTGAAATTCAACAATCAGGTAAGTTTTTTAAAATAAATTGTGGACACTCGCTTACTAAAAAAATTATAATGTTTAGAAAAATATGTGGAAAATCCTGATGATGCTTGTCAAGATTTTGATCCTACAGTATTGCATTACACTACTTTGATGAGTAAGTTTACAATTTTTACTGCAACTTATTGAATATTTATTTCTGATCATATTTTTCTTGATACTTTTAGCTACAACTCTTCATCCAAAGAAATGTCCAAGGCTTGGCAGATATACGGTGTCAAATATTCTTAATGAAGGACGAAGGAAACGAAGACAACAACAAACAAGTATTTTATAATTTTCTTCTACCTTATGTTAATTTTAATAAAATGTCTATTTTACAAGACGGAGAGCCTTCCACGAATGATCCAAATGTCTGCGTTTCGGAAGATTATGATTCATTGGCTGTTGGATGCAGTGGTTCCAAAGATTCCATGGAATTTAAGTCGTCATGTTCTCAGAAAAGTACAGGTACGAATTTAAATTGTATCATTACTTTTAACTTGTTTTCTTAATCAAATCAAATACCTAAAAAATTGTTCGTTTTGTTGATCTTCTCCTTCGAAACATGTAGATACGTTTTTTTATATAATCGTTTAAAACTTTATAATACACAAGAAAGCTTCAGTGAAGTTAAATTAGCTATTTAGTGTTGGTAAGTATTACGATTCCCCAAGAGATAGCGGTAAATATAATGCCTTATTTAAAGTTTTATACGTATTTTGATACTAAAGTCTTTGAACTTACTGAAATTAATTTCCTTCCATGTTTACGTCTTCGTGTACGTTTATAATTTACCAGAACTTACTAAACCCTATTAAACTACACAACTTTAAAATTTACTAGACATAATATTTTTAACTAACGTACTGTTTCGTACCTTTCACTAGAACGTGGATTTTTTATATCTTAATTTATTTAATATTAAAAATAATTTGATCTAAAAAGGGTTCGATTTTTCCTTCAATTATTAGCAATATGATGTTTCTCCTTTTTTTCAGCGTATACGTGTCATGGAAATTGGGTAGAAAATGGGACGTACTATGTAGTGGTGTCACCAACTTCGACCAAAAAATCTGGAGATAATTCAAGGTATTGTTTCATGTATTCGGCAGCAGGTCCGCCACTTCTTAATACAGCTTTGGATGGCCAAATTCCTCCCCAGTCTAGAAATAGTGTTGGTATGTTGCCTATAATGCGGTTTTCGAGCGTTGCTGAAAGCTGCAATCGAAATACTGTTCCTGGAACTACCGGAAGTTGGTTCTACAATTTTACCTTAAACGGTAAGCTTTATTTTATTGATTGATAGATCGGTTGATTGATCGACACATTGGTAAATAAATTTTCTACTCTTTTCCCAATAAGGAGTTTCAAAACTAAAAGCCAATAAAAACAAAGGCAAAAAGTAATTCTAATAAACTAAAAAGAATCTCCGGTGTAGGTATTTTTCGTTTGACCACCTCTTTCTTTTCTTAATTGGTTCCGTTGGTAGTATCAACCCATCACCACCCTCACTCTTACTTATATTCATCCACTTCTTTTCTTTCATCATATCCCCCAGCAAACGCATTGAAGTTTCCTCCTTGTAGAGTATATTCTAGAAACTCTATCTTCATTCTTCATCTAATTGTTACATCCTTTATTTTCATTTCCCACTCTCAATCTTGTAAATACATATATACCTACCATTCAAATATTCTGGCACCCAGTCCTCCTCCCACTGTTCCCATAGTAAAAAGTCTTCATACCTTTGGCATATCGTGACCCATAAATTTTTCATAAATCATCCCCTCTTATCATCTCATTGTATTCTAACTTCACCATTTCCTTGACACACACTCCTAACCTAGCCCATTCATTGATTATTCCTGATCCAACATTAGCTTCTCAAGAGCATCAATCCGTTCTCTATCATACCTAGTTTTGACTTCTATTTTGAGGATTCATCTCCTCCAAACATCCTCTTTTATATCTTTATATGTTAAACTTTCTAATTTCCTCTCGTATTTAATCACTCCTGGTTTCTTCTTCATATTATTTATTTGACCAATTTATGAAGTATTTTTGGGTTATCCAAAATTACTCTTCAACTTTTCATTAAAATATGTCAGCATGTCAGTTTGTTCTAGTCGTTTTATGAAGGTTTTCACATGAGTATTACAATATTCTTTTTTTCTTGCAGGTACGTGTGAATCCAGCAGTACAGATTCCAGTTCATTAGCGTTGCCCTCATTGTCGGTCATCGTCACCTTGCTCGTAGTAATAACATTTTTTGCAAGATGATGAATACGAAGCTTCACAAATTTCTGTGTTAAAAACAAGTTTTAAGCGTGTTATTTATTAAATGGATCAAAGACTTCTCTAGTGAATTGATATTAAGAATCAATCAATAAAGGCACGAAATCGACAAGCACATAAGGCTTGTCGGTTTCTTTTAATTTCTTTTTGAGATAGAAATAACCGGTGCTCGAGACGAGGGTGTATAATGATCGTCGGTGGTGCTGTTTGTAAATTTTAATTTTCTATTTTTCAATTTATATCTTAGAGTTTTTTGACCGAAACGACGCCCTTGTTTCGAGTGGGTCTACTAAAGTTGGGAATTTGTAGTCAATTTGAGGGTGTAACACGTTTTTAAACACACAGTATTTTTATCGAATTATGTACGTACGTAATTTCAGCCATTGACAGACAGGTCGATAGATGTGTGATCGGGGTGAAACGGGTTCAGAAGGTACCTAACTGCAGCTAAATATTTTTATTTAAATGGTCCAATTGTTATGCATCTGTAAAAAATCAATTTCTACATTTTTCCTTTGTCTACCAATTTTTACATTTCCTAAAGTCTAGAATATTTCTCGGATACTACTGGATATAGATATTCAGAAAAAAAAAATTACTGAAATGGCAATGAGAAACTGTTAATTAAGACTAATTCCAATTCAAGTAGCATTTTTCTGTTACATTGTATTTGGTAGAAAACAATGAAAAATATTAAACAACTGGATCATTTAATAGTTTTTACCGTGGCGTTTGTAGCCATTTGAATCCATATAAATACATACTTCGTTTGGGAACAAAAAAAATTTTATCAACTGTTATTGTCGCATACATAATAGTAATAATAATAATGATAATATGTAAAACAAAGTTACAACGAATTCCTAAAGGACAGTTTTATTATTATAACTCATTAACTTTTGTTATCCCTTTTTATCACATAATTAACAAACGGAAGAGATTGCAGGGACCTTTAGCGCTATTAAGGCAGTTCTGAAAGAAGATATTAAGCATTTAATCGATAAAAACAAAACACTTTTTCGGTAATAACTGTGATTTTAAATGTAGCAGATTTTGAAATATTTGCAGCTCCTTTTTTATTTCAAAATTTTTTGCTGAATTGCTTTAATATCTAAGAAGTATTTTTTTTTAGTTTAAATATTTATTTGGGGCAGCTGTAATTTAAATTCAATATTCAACCCCTGTTGTGAACAAGTATGATCAAATTTTTTCTTTTCCAATATTGTAAACAGGATGTTTTATTTAAATGTAACACAAGATGCCATTATTTTTTTGTGTAAGAAAATTGATTTTGAACTGATTAGGTACATGCTAATTTGCGAGAACTTGTTCAAGTTTACAAAATAGGACGGGGTTGAACTTCGAGTGAACTATTACATTGTGCTGCTAATTTTGGTTATTTATGAGCAAATAACGCCCAAGTTCGTTGTTTACTTGCCGACTTAAGTAAGATTTGCCTCCTAGCATATTGTAGTAGTTTAGAAATAACACCCTGGGCCATTACCAAATCGATATGTACTTATTATCTACATATTTCATTGAAATAGAAAAAAAAAACAAACTAAACTTTTATTTACGCTTAAACTTAATTAATAATTAATTAATGATAAAATATTATTCATTTACACTAACGAAATGAAATATGATTTTTAATTTTTTAATAGGTTAAGAGTATTTGTGCTGATAAAAAGACACCCTTTCAGATTTAGGAAAAGAGGGATAGGAAGGAGTAAGAAAGAGAGGGGACTCGTAATTTTCAACGCTAAATACTATGCCGTCAGTGAAAGTTTGAGGTCATCAGCTGCTTCTCACCTCTTTCTAAGATTCTTGAGAAAACTGCTAGAAACTCATTCCAACAAAAAAATAAAATTACTGGGATATTTTCAGTTATACATAAGTCACAAACAAATTAAATGTGTATTTCTTTGCTTAACAATATTTTAACCAATTCTTTTTATCTGTGAAACGTAACTACTGCGTCTTTTTCTTACATCGTAGCATGAGTACAATATATAATTGTTCAAATAAATTAAACAACAATTTTCAAATAATGTCCAATTTTCTTCATTCGCTTGCAACACAATGTTTGGCACCAAAAAAATGGCGTATATTTCAATGTTGGCATCAAAATTTAACGCAGACAACATACGAATTACGAGTCCCCTTTCTTTCTTAGTCTAAGATTTTAATTAAATTAATTAGCTAGCAATTGGTGAAAATGGTAATGAACAAATATTATTTACATAACGATTTGGTAGTAAATAAATAGCATGAATTGAAGGAGAGCTTAAACGTTATTTTTGTATACTTAAATCACTCTGCACATTGTTTTATATTGTATTAAAAATTAAGAATGTACCTACTGGGATTGATACAGAAATAACATGTTTAACGTTGTAAATATTTTTAAAAAATGAGAGAGAAAAAGCAAGAGAGAGCTACTATTATAAATAAAATCGTTTTTTGAAACGGTTTTAGCGCGGAATGCATAATACCGATTTATCTAATTGTAGTGTATTTTTGCATATTTTTTATGTAGTCAATCACTTTTTCTCTTGTACATAACAGTAATTAATTAAAAGATTAGCTAGGATATTTATAACTCAAAATTTTTATTTACTGTCCACAAAATATATTATTATTTTCAAAGTGCAGCTATATTGAAGAAAGCAAATTATAATTAACTATGTAAATGAATGTAAATAGTTGTACCAATTAAGTTGTTAAGGAATTAAGTTGTGTTATGTTTAAGGGACGTTAGAATACTAAAAGACTGCTAAGTTATTTTGTTTTTTACTAACACCGTGGCAAACTTGCTATTCATTTACGTGTTTGATCATAATACGTGTAAATATATTTGCTGTGATTGTTCTACTAATCCACATCAGCGAAATCCGAATGTCGGCGGTGACATTTTTGCCCTCATCCCCACTTACAATCCACTTCTTCGACACAGAGACTTACTAATACTACTCTTAAGAGACGGGCAAAAAATTATCGCTAAATACTTATATACACGTTATTTTTCGGCTTTCTTATTATATCATCAGTGTGTCTTTTTCATATATTGTTTTCAAATTAGAAAATGTGTCAGCTTATCTTTGAGGGTTACAATTATATTTTGATTACAAAATAAAGAAGTGCAAAAATATCTACTGTTGCTTTATTATATATATATATATATATTTGTCTTGAATTAATTTATTAGTCAGTCTTCCTTTTAATTTTTGGCCAAACCTTGTATAACAAAGAATTGTTTATCTGAAATCTCCTTGAAAGGTCAGTGTACAAATGCGCATATGCAAAAGTGACGAGTTGTTGCTTTTTCAGTATCTGTTATTCAGTTGACCGTGCCGGCTCAGCACGTTGTTGTATGATGTGCCGCAACTTACCTTTGCGCATGCATTAGTGAAAATATTATTAGAGTGATTGCTATCCTGTTATATTCTACGAAACGCAAATTATAGAAGACACTCACTTTTATTGGACTAAATTTTAGTGTTAAGTTAACCACTTCATTTCATCAGTATGCAGAATAGGAAAGGTAGGTGTGCATAACATTCGTATTTAGCTAAGCAGCACAAAGTTTACATAAAGGTATTTAAAAGTAAGTGCCGGTAAATATATATCGTTTTTTCGTGTAAAATATGGAATACCTACTTACATTTGTTGAACAAAATTTAACTGTTAACCATTTCATTTGAACGGTATAAAGAATACAAAAGGTAGGTGTACAAAATATACCTAAGCAGGCCCAGATTTACATAAGAATATTTCAATAGTGTGTCCAGGAACCATGGGCGTAGGCAGGATAGGGCAGACGGGATAGGGCTTCTTTCTCTGTCTAATTGTGATTTTTAAATATTCATCTTTTTTATTTTTTAAAACATAAAAAACTGCTTATACCAGCCTATGTTTGAGATAAAAACTATCTACAGAGGGTTATTTTTATAATAAGAATATAACAGAAAAAAAAAAATGAAAACAAAAACCAAATATTTTCAAAAACCACTTTATCAAAACTACTCGTTTGTAATCCAAATAACATAAGAACTTACTATAAAGTATGTTTGTGACATAAATTATATATTTGAATAATCAATTCACTATTTTTTCTCCTTTGTGATTTCAATTGATGAACAAAACACGTTGTGATTTAGAAAAAAATGTATTTTGACACACTGTTCTGAGGACCTTTTCTTCTGGTTCATGACCCACCCACTCTTACTAGACTAGTGCTGAAGCCTTCAAAAATAGTAAAAAGTGAAAGAAAATTATAGTAGGATGAAACCCATTGGAAAAGGAAGAGAATATTACAGAAATGAAAGGAAAAATAATTTACGGGCGATTTGAGGTCGGGAAACGGTTTTCCTTGATTTCCGGAAAAACTACAGTCTTATGGAAAACATTTAAATGGCAAAGTTGAAGGTAATAAAAAGATCTACAACTTTTGTATTTACACTTTTTTCACATACCCTCAAAATTTATGTGAAAAATTCAAATAACCAACTTTTTAGTTTTTTATTTCTTTTACAAAAAATTTTTTTTTACAAAATTTGGTGAAAACTTACCTATTTATGTTTCAAACACGCTGTAATTTTTTTGATTTGAAATATTTATTTTTTCACCTTATTTTTACTTAATATCGAAAAAGCACCATAATTTTCAATCAAAAATTCTCACGTCAAAATATCTGCTTTTTTAAAAACGTTGGTGGGCTTTTTCTCCGTTGAAATCTCTACTTTGTGATGGTGTGAAGAAAATATACATTACTATGGTAAGTTTTCTCAGAAAATGCAAAAAACGAAAAAAACTAAATTAATGTTATTAAAATATTATAATGAATAACGTAATTAGTATGAAGTATGTGAATTCAATAGTACGATTTACATGTATATTTATATATTATGAGATTTTTTATGACATAAATGTAATTAGAATTTAATAAATCAACTTTTTTACTAAAAAAAATAGCAGCGGTCACATTTTTTAGATAAAATCCCTTCGTTTTTTTTCTGCATTTCCTGAGAAAACTTACCATAGTTATGTATATTTTTCTTTATACCATCAGAAAGTAGACATTTCAACGAAGAAAAAGCCCACCAGCAGATATTTTGACGTGAGAATTTTCGATATTAAGTAAAAATAAGGTGAAAATATAAATATTTCAAATCAATAAAATTACAGCGTGTTTGAGACATAAATAGGTAAGTTTTCACCAAATTTCGTGAAAAAATTTTTTTTTGTAAAAGAAATAAAAAACTTAAAAGTTGATTATTTGAATTTTTCCCATAAATTTTGAGGGTATGTGAAAAAAGTGTAAATACAAAAGTTGTAGATCTTTTTATTACCTACAACTTTGCCTTTTAACTTTTTTCCAGACTTGTAGTTTTTCCGGAAATCAAGGAAAACCATCTTTTACCCTTAAAAACTCACCCCTTCCCCTTCCCGACCTCAGATCGCCCGTAAATGATTTTTCCTTTCATTTCTGTTATATTCTCTTCCTTTTCCAATGGGTTTCATCCTACTATAATTTTTTTTATACTACCAACTAACGATCATAAAATAATAAAATTTTTAATAGAAATTTGCTATGAATGCTAAAGGTATTGTATTCATAAATAAAAGCGACGGTAACTTAAGTATTCTGAATTCTAAATGGATTTTTAATAAAGGTACTTAATTGAATAAAATTTTCTAGAAACTTAACACAATGTGCACACAATAATATTGAAGATTAGGCACCGTAAATAGAAATAAACAAATAAAGTGCATTAATATTAAGCCTTTTTTGTCTTAAATCAATTGTGATTTTAAAATTTTTTGCTTTAATAATACACTAATGATGACATTTATGCACATACAAAAAAATTGAATATACATTGGGCAGCTTAGACAATGGAGTAAAATTAATTGATAACTAATTAATGTTAAAAGAGACTTTGTAAACTAAAAAAAAAAGCGTAGCGCAAATTTTCTTAATTCCATTAAAGGTATATATTTTAAGGTATTATTGCACAACTACTACTTGCAAACGAGAACACCGAAAAAAAGTTGTAGGTATCTACTGTTTACAAATTCTTCATCTTTATTGCTTTTTTTATAAACCGATAGAAATCGGTCACCTTGCACTATTTTAAACTAGATAAATATGTATGTGTTTTGTATGTTTGTAATGTAAAAATGTTAATTGTATACTTCTGTGTATTGTATACCTTTGAATATTGTAAAGACAGTAAAAATTTCAAAGGTGAAAAATAGTTGCTCTGAAAGTATGAAAGATGGAATGTAATGTACAAATCGCTTTTTAGTCCCAATTATATTTTAGACAATACAGTTAATAATTATCGAAAACTCCCTAAAACATTAGATATAGTTATGAAAATAGAAATGGTCGTCAACTTTTTCATGATACATTATTATGCTGAAACATAAGAAAAATAAGGCGTGGATAAGAAGAAAAATGTACATAATCTAACGGTATAGTTCTGGTTGAAATTTATAAAATACAGTTAATACGTTTCAAAACTTCGTGATAAAATTAGAGGTAAATGTGTAGAGCTGAGTATTAGTGATGTGCCGGATATCCGTATCCGTATCCGTATCCGCGGATATCCGAGGTAGAAGAGAGGTCCGTATCCGTATCCGTATCCGTTAGTTTTTGGCGGATCTTTTACGGATTTTTGACCTTATTAATTTTAAATTTGTAGATGAAATATATATATTGTGCCGATCAATATAGATTTAGGCAGTACTGTGTGTATAGATGAGTGCGTGGCGGGTTATTGCCGACAAAAGCGGCAATAAATAAAGCAAAAAATAAATATTAAGAGGGATGCCGCCTGCCACATGGTTCACCAAGGACAGAACGCACACGACGGCCGAAGAAGACGGTCGTATTAAATAGATTAGACGCGACCAGATTATTTTAGTTTTAAAATTATTGTGACATTAATATTGCATTATTGGATTTGATGGTGTTTTGTAGACATTTTTCTTAACTGATATACCAAACACAAACGTTATCTGTGCTGCCCCGTGTCACACTAAACTATACGCTGCGGTAAATATTGCACATGGATCTTTGCAAAGAGACAATCTATTATCAAAGTTAGCTCTTAAAAAGTTTCATAACAGTTTGTCTCTTTCAAAAGGTCGATGTACAGGGTGATTCATGATAATGTCGCCCCCCTTTAACTTTGTTATTTGGAGTGTCCCAAAAAAAATAAAAGTATGGTTATGTAGGTGCTAAAAAATACTTTTTTCTATTTATAACAAAAATTTGAAAAATGATCAGTATACAGGGAAAACCAAAAAGTTATTTTTTTTTTTTAATGGATCACCCTATATATGAATTTATTTTTCGATTCCTCGTAAAATTTTAAGCATAATTTATATGACATACCCTATACCTAAATTCAATAGTTTCTGAAATATTCGCATTTGAAACGTTATCATAAAATATTTTATTAAACAATTGTTACAAATAAAGAAGTCCTAGTCCACGCTTTTTATTGAAAACAAATAACTAACAGTGACATTATATAAAAAAAACTGTGTATACGACTACCAAATTGAAAACCTCGGTCGTCTTAAAGATTTGATACGGAATTAAATTAATAATTTAAATGAAAATAACCCAGCATTTTCATAACAGATTGATTAGAGAAAATGCGAAGAACCCTTATAGAATGTGTTGAAGAAAATGGAGACCCAGTAGAGCATCTTTATATTCAACTAAAAATTGTTTTTGTCATATTATTTATTGTTAGATTTCTTGGTTTGTTGTTGTTTAATAAAATATTTGATGATAACGTTTCAAATGCGAATATTTCAGAAACTATTGAATTTAGGTTATACGGTATGTTATATAAATTATGCCTAGAATTTTACAAGGAATCGAAAAATAAATTTATATATAGGGTGATCCATTTAAAAAAAAAATTAACTTTTTGGTTTTCCCTGTATACTGATCATTTTTCAAATTTTTGTTATAAATAGAAAAAAAGTATTTTTTAGCAACTACATAACCATACCTTTAATTTAAGTTAAATGGGGACGACATTATAATGAATCACCCTGTACCTACAATATTTAGCGTCGCGTACTCTAAGAAAGTAAAGATCCGTATCCGTATCCGTATTCGCGGATCTTGAGACCAAATATCCGTTTTCAGATCCGTATCCGCGGATATACAATTTAAGCGATCCGGCACATCACTACTGAGTATCCACTTGCAAATGGAAAGGGGAGCACGGGTGAGGGGGTTGGGTTGGACTTTAAGTGTTTTAATAGGTGGCAGACTCGTGTATGTAAGTACAGGGGTGGAGTTGAAAATTTATAATGGAATATACAAATTCTTGTTGTATATATATGAGTAAACCGTTGGTTGCAGTGGGGTAGGGAGGATGGAGGGGAGGATAAGGGATGATTTATATAGTACACGAAAATGTGTATATGCAGAGGCAGAAGGATGGATACTCGGGGGTGGAAATAAAAAAAGTAGTCATTTTATGTAAATTGGCGTTGTATTCACATTGTATTACTACTACTTATAGGTACATGTAAGATTTTGGTAGTATAAGGGTTCACAATTATAGGATGACATGTGCATGAACTTGCTTTTTATATTACAACAGAGGTAAATATGTAGATCTAAGTACCCACCCTTAAAAAGGGAAAAACGAGTAGGGGATAGGGATGAACTTGTAGAAAATTATTCAAGTGCGGACTTGTACAAGTACAGCGATGAAGTTGAAACATTAAAATGGGATTAAGCATATGAAGTGGCTGTTGGTCGGAGAAAAGCAAGGGAATTGGGAGGAGAAGATCATGCAGAACATTAAAGAAAGACTTTTTAAGTGGTAGCAGAGGGCTGGAAGCTCTGAAGTCGAAATAAAGTCCAACAAAAAATCCACACTAATCCTTTCATTGTCATTGTATTCTGTGGTTACAAAGTGTAAAGCCTCCCCCGAAAGCAAAAAAGGATTACTTTTTTGAGAAGTGTTTTCTAGGTAAAGGGCAACAATGGGTTTAGTTTAGAAAATTTTTCTAAATAACATTGTTTAAGAGCAAGGGTAAAAGGGTAAATCGTTTAATAATACTGTACTTATACATGTATCAATTAAATAACGGACTAAAAATCAATCTCAGAATCTTCGGAAGAAGAAGGATAATAATCTGAATAAAGAAGTTGTACATTTTCCAAAGGGTCATCGTAATAATTACATCCATTGGGTTGATCTGAAATCATATTCATATCAATATTTCTTAAAAAGTGTCAAATAACAACAAATAAATAATTATGTATGGAATTAAATAAGTACCAGATTTTACGTGGGAGTGCGCACAACCCCCCTTTTGGACTTAAAACATTGCAATTTCTATTAATAAAACTACGGGTGTTATACCTCGTATAGTTTTCGATATTTATTTGTCAGATTTTAATAATTTTGTTTATAGACAAAGAGAACAAAATGTATAGTCAGATTTTACGGGGAGTGCGTACAACCCAATTTTTAAATTTATAGCTATGCCATTTTCAATTGTAAAATTAGGGATGTTATAATTCGTACAGTTTTCGAAATTTATTTGTCACGTAAGCCAATAATTTATAAAATTGAATATAAAAAAGAATATAATTACAAAATAATTATTATAAAACATTTCTTTGAAATAATATCATTATGGTCCATTAATATTAATAATTATCTACTGTAATATTGAATTAGGAAGGTTATAAGATATTATCCTCTCTCTAAATTTGTTTTGAATTTCAAATATTTCGCGCCTGATGTCACTATCTACAGCGCCACCAGTAGTCAACTTCAGTAACTTCCATATAATCTCGTTCCCAGTAGCACTTTTAATTGCTTTTTAATGTACAAAAAAAAACTTATTTCATTTAATAATCTTGTTAATTAAGAGTGGGTACAATTATTTTAAATTATTGTTTTAAGTCGTCATTTACAACAATTAACGACAATTTAGCAAAAGAATGTGATAAACGTTTACATTTTTTAATGTTGGTAATGACGTAGTTCCTTTTTGCTCGCTGTCTATTTGTTATCTAAACTGCCTTCCAGTTTACTGTTGTGTTGTAGCATAAAGTACGTTTTGTTGACGATTTAACATTCGTCTATGTTTTTGGCAACATAATTTGGGAAAAAATAATAGTACACACAAAATTTATATCACAACCGAAACTAAAATTGAAGTTTTATATGTGGTATGTATCTTTTTACTGGAGCGTTACATTATTTATACGATTTACATTAAATAAGTAAATGGACAGCACGAAGGTCAATGTCAGCCATAATTGATTATTTAGGAAAAGCATACACACTAGTTAATTAATTTATAATTAATTTAATCGTAATAAAATAACTTCTATATTCCTTCATTAGTCATATCTGTTCTACAAAATAACTTTTTTGCTACTTGATAAAACATAACTTTAACTGTTTAGACGTAATGTGTTTCTGCCTAATTTCAATTTCATGTGTTCTTTTTTAGGTACACTTCTTCAGAATTTTGTTTTCCTGCCTTTTGCCAAACAAGATCAACCTATGCAGAAGCCAGGTGTATTTCCTCCCTACATCTTCAAAGATCATATTAATTATGGTGATAAAGATAACTGAAAATGTTCAAAAATATATCTAAAGGTATGTGATCTAATTTATTTGAAGTTTGTGATGATACAAGTAGATAGGTTTTAAAGTTTTGATTAAAAAATTCAGTATTGTCTCACATTCAATCATATTATTTATGTTTTATTTTTATTATCACTGCTTTTGTATAAATGTGAAAATTCCATTGCAATGTAGGTAGTTTCAAAGAGGAATTGTTAAACTACCTTTTTCATTGGAATTGCCAGCCCAGGGCAATGATAAGAAAAATACAAATTAAATATTGTATGTTTAAGAAAGTTTAATTTTTGTTTTATAGAGTAATGTTATTAGAAAATTGGTAGTAAACAAGTTACCAAATACAGTTTTAGTAATTGATTAACAAAAAATCGTAAATTATACAGTTACTCCTAAGTAATCCATAATTGTAATTAATTTTACAGAAACATAATCATCTGGATGCCATGTGTTGCTGAATATTGGTTCTATCAATTCTTTTCCAAAGTAGATTATTATTGGGAACAGAATGATTTGTGGACATTAGAATAGTAAGTATTTTTTAAATTTTTTAAACTAAAATCACGTAAGTTTTAAGTCACCTTTTTTAGTAGTTTTTTGCCGTTTTTATTAATAAACCATTAAAAATATCACTTTCCCCCCTCATTTTTTTTTATATTTAGACTAAAATAAAGCCATTTAGTGCCAAAAAACGTTCTAACTGTGTTTTTCGGAGGAGCCGCTATTGTAAAAACAGCTTTAGTAATTGTTACACAAAAAATCGTAAATCATACAATACCTTAACAGCTTTGGTGCAATGTGTGTGTGAGTTTAAATGATTAATTCAAATAAATAATTGGAATAAGTGACACTCAACAATTTTATTGTCATGTGCGATTTTCTGCTGGCAGGTACACTTGAGAAAAAAAAATTTGGTTTCCTGCCCTTTGCCAAACAAGTTCCTCCTTCAACAATTCGACCTGCGCAAGAAGTTAATTTCCTCTCTATGTCTAAAAGATATTATTACTTATGAAGAGATAAATTATACAACTGGTGCTGAATGTTAGTTCCTTCAATCTTTTCTCAAGAAAACCACTGTATCTGAGTGAAGCAAAGTACCACTTTTTGAAATTAAAATAGAAGTAGAGAGTTTTTGAAGACAGAATAACTTGTGGACATTAAATAGGTGAGTAACTACGATATATTTTCATTAGCAGTTTATGTGTTGAATCTGAAACTGCAATTTGAAGTTGTATAATTAAATAAATAATTTTTACAATTTTCAAAATGCATTTCAGATTTTGATAATTTTTTTTACAGAGAAGGGAAACAAAATGTGTAAAGTCAAATTTAAAGTGGTGCAGCGCAATCCCATTTTTGTATTTAAGACATTACAATTATTAATAGTAAAAAAATAAGGGCGTCATATCTTGTACAGTTTTCGAAATTTATTTTTTTGATTTGACATGAGGGCATAAAACGTTCCAATTTCTATTAATAAAATTAAGGGTATTATATCTTGTAAACTTCAAATTGTTGAAGTTTGATTAGGGGTGCCCACAACCTCATTTTTGAATATAAAACTGCAATTTCCACTAATAAAATGAAGGGCGTTATCTCGTAAACTTTTCGAAATTTGTTTTGCAGATTTTAGTAATTTTGTTTTCAGGGAACGGGAACAAAATGTTTAAAGAGAAATATTTTACGTGGGGTTTGCGTTCCACTCTTTTCTTGAACTGCTAACTTTACTATTTGTAATTGTTATTTTTTTATTCTTATCTAGTGAAGAACACTGATGTGTAGGTAACTACTTATTCTGGTGTGCTATTGATGTGCTTCCATTCAACATTATCTGCACAATTCTCAACGTTTCTCATCGTGGGAGCATCCGGAAGTGTATATTCTACCGTAACAACTATCTGTTCGCCATTTTCTTGGATTTGGTTTTGCTGCTTTCACATGTTCACTTTGGAATGTGACGAACACATAATTAAGGTGAGATTTAATTAAAGTTAATGAATAACTGCTCGTTATTAACCTGTTGCTACCGTATTTGTTTCAGATCGACGCTGGAGAAGCAAAAGAAGATCCGTAGGTAGACCATTTATTTGAATAACTTTTATTTTGCATGCTATTTATTTGAATTATTATTTTATTTTGCATGTTCTCTTGCTTACCTCTTCGCTTTGCTTACTGCAATTCTTACTATAACGCTTCGCATTTACCCTACATGATCCGCAGGATTCAATGTTTCGTTATCTTGCTTGTTCCTTCTCATCCAAGGCGTAGAAGCAGAGGCCTCCCCGAGTGACTTGCCTTGGACTTAGCTTTTTAGTTCTTTGAAGTGTCTTATACACTTCTCGCGGACTACTCTAGCGTCACTTCCTTTCAGACTGGGATGCAGCGGAGTTATCTGGAATAGAAGCAATAGGCGACTGCCCGGCTCTCCTAGACGAAATCTGTCCAATCTTTTCTACCAAATTCTATTAGTTTTTGTCGTTAGTCCTTTGTAGTTTAGTTGGTTAATACACTGCACTATTCGCTTACAGGTAAAGGACATCGATCGAAGACTGAAGACATCATACTTTATTCTTTTTCATTTGTTTTCTTATATTTTTCTCTTACAGGTATTTATTTGTATTTATTAACTATTATGGTGATATTTAAACGATATATTTCTAACAAAAAAGTCCCTCTGATACTCAAAACTTTTCTAAATTATTTTTTCGGTAAAATTATTAAAACTAAATTAAATTTTAATCATTAAAAATATATTGGCGGATAAGGGTTGGCTATAAGGGGCGATTGCGGAGGCCACGGAGTATTAGACTCTTTTTAAATCCAAATATAAGTTTTTCGTGTTGTAGTAAGCTAGAAGAGAGCGGAACTTATTGGTAGTCATACTGAATTAACTTTTTCGTATTGTTGTACATGTAGGAGTATTAATTTAACTCATTTTAATATACCTACAAATACAATAATATGAAAAAAACAATTAAATGCCAAAAACAACAACCTGTCTTTTTTGTACGTTTTTATTACAACATGAACGACATATAAACTTTTATAATGATGTAATTGTATTTTAATTTGTTGTGTATTTTCTCTTTCAGCTAATTCATTATATTGTAATTAAATATTAATATTGTTATCATATCGAACTTGTAAAAATATATACATAAATAATGAAATGTACATAAAATCATATTAAAATGTATTGTACTTATATTTGATTGTTGTTAGTATAGGTCTTGCTTATTAAAAAATGTAACATCCTGATCGACTATTAATAAACTTAGAAAGGTTGAAACTTGTTTTAATTAATCGCACATAAAGATAATTAATTTGAAAATTGAAAATGTGCTTGTAAATTTATTTGTTGATCACACCTTTTAAAGGTCCAGAAATTGAAAATTTTCTTAAATTTTGACCATTTATATGAGGAGGGCATAGGACGCAGGAGGCATTTTCCGAAATTTTATATTGTTATATTATTTATTGATCAGTCCTCTTATAAGCCCAGAAATTAAAAATTTGCTTAAATTTTGGCCATTTTTATCAGGAGAGTATGAGACGCAGGAGGTATTTTCGAAAAAATTTGATTGTCGCATTACTTATTGATCAGCCCTCGTATAAAGCCCAAAAATTAAAAACTTGTTTAAATTTTGACCATTTGTATCAGGAGAGCATAAGACGCAGGAGGTAATTTCGGAATATTTGATTGTCACATAATTTATTGATCAGCCCTCGTATAAGCCCAAAAATTAAAAATTTGCTTAAATTTTGGCCATTTGTATCAGGAGAGTATGAGACGCAGGAGGTATGTTCGAAAAAATTTGATTGTCGCATTACTTATTGATCAGCCCTCGTATAAGTCCAAATATTAAAAACTTGCTTAAATTTTGACCATTTGTATCAGGAGAGCATAAGTCGCAGAAGGTATTTAAGGAAAAAAAATTTTAGAAGAAGTTTCAACATTTGTATTACATTAAAAGGGAAAGCTTTTTTTTGAAATGGTTTTGAAGAATCATTTACTCATGAAATTTCTACTACAGTTTTACATAGTTAACGAAAACAGACATTTAATTTTAATTGATTTATTAACTAAACCAGTTATTTACATTTTACCACAGGAATATATATTTATAATTCTTATATAATTACCTACACATATAATAAATTACACTTTAGGTTCATTTAATACATACATAAAATAACGTAAAAGTAATAACAATAGAATATGTACAAATTAAGCTACGACTATTATATTAATATAACAGTACAAAACAAATACCTGAACTTCAAAAACTATACAAGATAACACCCTTAATTATATTAATAGAAATTGCAACCCTTTAAGTCCTCAAAAGTGTACGTGTACATGTCAAATCTGAAAAATAAATTGCGAAAACTGTACAAGATATGACGCCCTTATTTTTTACTATAAATAATTGTAATGCCTTCAATACAAAAATGGGGTTGCGCGCAGCACCGCTTTAATTCTGACTTTACACATTTTGTTTCCCTTCTCTATAAACAAAAATGCAATTTTGAAAACTGTAAAAATTATATGTATTTTACAACTTCAAATTGTAGTTTCAGATTCAAACTGATAATGAAACATAGTTATTCACCTATTTAATGTCCACAAGTCATTCTGTCTTCAAAAACTCTACTTCAATTTTAATTTCGAAAAGTGGTACTTTGCTTCACTTGGATACAGTGGTTTTCTCGAGAAAAGATTGAAGGAACCAACATTCAGCATCAGTTGTATGATTAATTTCTTCATAATTAATAATATCTTTTAGACATAGACAGAAAATTAACTTCTTGCGCAGGTCGAATTGTTGAAGGAGGAACTTGTTTGGCAAAGGGCAGGAAACCAAATTTTTTCTCAAGTGTACCTACACAGCAGAAAATCGCACATAACATTAAAATTGTTGAGTGTAACTTATTCCAATTATTTATTTGAATTAATGATTTAAACTCACACACATTGCACCAAAGCAGTTAAAGTATTGTATAATTTACGATTTTTTGTTAAACAATTACTAATGCTTGTAATAAAAATGTAATTACTTACTATTCTAATGTCCACAAATCATTCTGTTCCCAATAAAAATCTGCTTTGGAATAGAATTGATAGAACCAATATTCAGTAACACATGGCGTCCAGATCATTATGTTTCTGTAAAATTAATTACAATTATGGATTACTTAGGAGTAACTTTATAATTTACGATTTTTTGTTAAACAATTACTAAAACTGTATTTGGTAACTTGTTTACAACCAATTTTCTTATAAGATTACACTATAAAACAAAAGTCAAACTTGTTCAAACATTTTAAACTATTTTTCAAAATACAATATGTAGTTTTTATTTATCTTACCATTGCCCTGAGCTGGAAATTCCAATGTACCCAAAAGATAACTAATTTCTTGTCAGAAACTATTTTTATGGGAAGACTCCATGTTCAAATTTTAGCCCTTATTTCCTAGGAAGAAAAACGTACTTTTACAATTCTTCTTTGAAGCTAACCTACATTGCAATGGAATTTTCACATTTATACAAAAGCAATGATAATAAAAATTAAACATAAATACTATGATTGAATGTGAGACAATATTTAATTTTTTAATCAAAACTTTAAAACCTATCTACGTGTATCATCGGAAACTTCAAACACGTAAATTAGATCACCTACCTATAGATTTATTTTTGAACATTTAAAATAATTGTACCCATTCTAAACTTAACATGATAATTAAATGAAATAAAATTTTTTTTTGTATATCAAAAAGCAATTAAAAGCGCTAGTAGGAACGAGATTATAGGGAAGTTACTGAAGTTGACTACTGGTGGCGCTGTAGACAGTGACATCAGGCGCTAAATATTTGAAATTCAAAACAAATTTAGAGAGGATAAATTCTTATAACCTTCCTAATTCAATATTACAGTAGACAATTATTAATATTAATGGACAATAATGATATTTAGCCTCAAAGGAATGTTTAATAATAATTATTTTGTAATTATATTCTTTTTAATATTCAATTTTATAAATTATTGGCTTACGTGACAAATAAATTTCGTAAACTGTACGAATTATAACATCCCTAATTTTACAATTGAAAATGGCATAGCTATAAATTCAAAAGTGGGGTTGTACACCCCCCCGTAAGATATGACTTTCTACATTGTGTTCTCTTCCCCATTCAAGAAAATTATTAAAATCTGACAAATAAATTTCGAGAACCGAACGAATTTAACATCCCCAACTTTACATCTTCAACTAATTAAAAAAAATAATTAGATATATATTGTTTTTGTTTATAAATGCTTCTCAACGTCGAATGCAATCCCACATATTACATATCGGTGAAATTTAACTAATTACCCTTTTAATAAAGACTAGTCAACTAAGGTTTGTATTTAAAAAACACAACTTTCATGGTTTTGGTAACTTTTTCCAAGCCACTGTTTTCAGGGTAAAAAGTGCCTGAAACACATAAAAGTTGTTTTCGTCTATCTATACAAACAGCCAAGTCATGAAATGTAGCAAGAACTCGAAATTTTCAATTTTTACATACAGCTCGAAAACATAAGACGATAACAATATTTAAAAACACCGTAGAATTTGTATCAAATAGCAGATCGAGAAATTACCACTTATTATTTTTGTTTGTTTACGTTACAATTACCGAGTTATTCTCTACAAACATAACAATTTGCCCATTTTGTACATTATTTTCACGATGTTATGTAAAACTTACACTAATAATAATAGATAATAAATATGCAAATAAGTATGTAGAAACTGTAAAAAGCATTTTTTATGAAAGTGGAGTAACTTTATTACTTATTTTGAAATACAAACTTTAGATGTAAAACTCAAAAGTCAAAACAATCGCACACAGATATAGTAATAATATAAAGATAAAAATTCTATTATTGTATAATCAAACAAATAATTGATTTTACTGATTACATAAAAAGGACTAGAACTGTAAGCTTATGAATGATAATAAAAAAAGTCCATGGTTTGTGCACGATTACACTTACAAATTTTTACACGTAAATTACGAGGGTTGCTTTATGGAGGGGGACGACTTACAAAATATCAAATACTTTTAAAGTTTTAGGTATACATACAACGGGGATTTTTTAAGAAACTTAACATTTAAAATAACAATATTAGACCATTTATAAAACAACTCATTCAAGAGCAAAAAATACTTATTATGGACACCATATTACATATTATTACAGATAGGTACGATCTCTATCTCTGCCTTCATTTGAATATTGTACAACTTAAGCGACAATTGACGATAGTTTCATTAACTAATATAAACATTATAGCATGACGAAGACTATGATTTCCTTTAGTGCAAATTTTTGCAAAATATACATAGTGTAACACATGCATCGTGAAAAATATATGCAACAGAAAACGTGTAATTAAGCAACGTATTAGACAGAAGAGACTCAGTAATCCAAAATGTAATTAACACTATAACATTAAATTCATATCGACAGGGCCCCTGTAATCCGGACTGCAATCGTACAATTATTCTTGTTTAAACTAAAGGTTAGTGTAAATTTTTCTTTTATATAATTACATATTGTATTTTTCGATTTTTTCTAATTCAGTGCTCCTAATACTTTAAAATTAGGTTACATGCCATTTTTAAAATTAAGAATTCACACATGTAAGGGTGGCTATCGGCGATATCTCGAAACCTACTGAGGATAGAAATTCGGAAAAAAATCAATACTGAATGGCCACAAGAAAAACAATTAAATTTGGAGCTTAAAACTAAATTCTAAGATATTCTCATGGCTATTTTATAATAGTAATATTTTTCCTGAATTTTTATATTCAGTAGTTTCCGAAATACAACCTGTGACCATTTATTAATGAAAAACCCGGTATGTATTTTTAAATTATTTTAATAACGACTAAGTAAGTAACCTAGATTTTCGGTAATCCTGCTCATTTATGTTTTAATCGAACTGTATTACTGAGTCTCCACTGTAATATTAGTGGCTTAGAATAATATATAATAAAGATCTCAATGACGTGAAGAAACAAATGGTACAAAAATGACATTTTTTTATTCTCTTCGCGACCATAGAAATTGATATAAAAAATATTTTTGTAAATTTTTTATTAATAATTTTTGCGGTAAGGGTCTAGATGATGGAACCTTCTTTGAATGAAGAAATAGGAGGATTACAGTATAGTGTGAAGCCATCAAGTTGAAAAGAAACTAGTATAACCAAAACCAACTTAAATATAAAAATCTTTGGAGTGAATTTTGACAATTTTTGACCATGTTGCGTTTCGTTATGTTACTGTTTGATTTCATGATTTTTCACCTCCACTGCCTGTGCTTTCTGGAGGCACCTTTTTAGGGTTTTGCAGTGATTATTTTTATCTAAACCAATCACTATTTCTTCTCCTTTTTAGTGCTAACATCCAAACACTTACCAGTATTGCTTATTATATAAAAACATGACTACAAATTAAAAAATATTTTTTTTGCAAAAATTTGCCTTACATTACTACTCTCACACTTACTATGCATTACAATATTGTTCTCAACTGACAACTGGTATTAACACGTACAATCATACACATTACCACTCCAATTAGTTAAATTACAGCCATACGGTGGAATGATTACTTGTAACAAATATTCAGTTCTAAGTTACTCAGATACATGAGGACACAATATGGTTAGGTTAATTTTATTTCTCGTTTTAAAATAGGTAGATAAAAACGTTAAAATAAATATTTATAAGAAAATTCGCAAGGAAATGCGTTAAAACTTCAGTTTTAATTTTTTCAAATTATTACTAATAAACCTAATTAACGTCTCACTCTTTTTTTTTAAACTCATTATTTTTTTAAATACGAAATCCGAGGTCCTTAAGCCGTATTTTTTTAACTTTAAATTAATATACTTTACACCTTATTAAAAACCACTCATTCACTAATTACTTTTTGATAAAAAAAACAGCAACACAGCATAAAGTCAACGTCTAACGTTTAACACTCAATGTGCGTTTGTGAGAAATTCCTTCCTTAACACACTTATTAATCATTTAAATGGCATTAAAAACTTAATTGATAAAGATTTAAATATTTAAAAATTCAGATTCTCTTTAAACGTGAGTGAGACGTATTTAACACAGTTCATAACACCTATAGACAAAATGAAAAAATGAGTAAAAATACTTATCAATTTGCCAACCAAAGTCAAGTATTTGAGTTTTGTATCTTATGTTGTAACATATTCAGAAGAATGTCTGAGAATTGCTGCATTATCGTAACCACTGTGTTCTGGTCATTTGCGGACACTTTTGACACTAATTCGTTTAGCTTTTTTACTGTTTCCGCTTGATTTACATCCAAGTGGTTGCTCTTTCTAAATTTCTCTAATGTCAGATCTTGAAACATTTTCTGGGTGCGAACGATGGTTAGTTCGAGGTTCTTTACCCAATCTCTCTTTTGGACACTGGTGAGCTGATCGGACGAATTTGAATCGATATCCGTAAGACGTCGGTATAGCATTATTGCGTTATTCGCAGCAGTTGTAAGTTCAACAGCTACTTCATTGCAGAGTTGTGCTGATACTAAGAAAAATTAAAAGATATTAATTAGAAAATGAATTATTTTGGTTGAGTGTGGCTGTGAACCCCTAAAGACCTAAGTAGACATATAATCAAATGTTAAATAAGATTTTCTAGATAATGTAGATGAGTTATATCAGGACAATTGAATAGATCTTCTGGTTTTTTGTTTTCAATCAATAAAAGTTACAATTTGTGGCATTTGATTAATGCAATATCATTTTGAAATTAATTACATCATCTTAGTAAAAACGTTTTGTATGCCTAATGAAATACTTGATATTGATTATTACTACTATTATTCCGAATAGCGTCCTCTAGCAAATATTATTAGATAATGGTCAAAAAACGAGTCTTACATTGTACCGTTGAGCTATCAAAATTTTCAACATCCAAGTTTTCAGAAGTCAATGTGTCATCATTTGAAACGTTTTTGTTTTTCTTTTCTGCAAACACAATAAATAATTTATCAGTAAAATATTTAGGGGTACTGAAATGTTTTAATCGTACCTTTATTCTTTTCCTTGATGTTGTGTATCCTTCTTGCAGCAGCACTTAAATGAGTTTTTTCCGCTACAAAGCTTCTAGACCTCAAAGGCACAGCTGGTTTAGCAGGCTTGCCATTTTCTTCCGATGAACTGTCGTCTTGACCTATATTACTTAGATTCACTAAAATGGAAATTGAAATGTAATGAATTGTTTGGGAAATAAAAGGTAGATACACTAAATTTTAAAAAGAACCTACAAGTGAATAATCTATAAACATAGAAATGAAAATTATAAAAGAGAGCAGTTCTAGGATTATATTTAATATTTTTATTTTCATGGAATACTCAAACGATTGATTAAACTTATAGACATGATGAAAATAAGTAAAATAAATTCATACGAATATTTGCGAATACTAAATTTATACGAATTAAAGGAAATAATAAACAACATAGACATAACAATGTCGACAATGGCATTTTTTTGATTAACTGTAACTAGCAATTACCTACATTAAAAAGGAAATCAAGGAAAATAGACAATTTACGAAATAATTTAAAGAAAAAAAGTCAAAATGTTAGTGATGATTAATAAAACGTACACAAAAAGCAGTACACTGACACTAAACTCAGTTTCCATTTCGTTTGGTTCGCTCCCATTAATATTAAATCATTAATACGTAGGTGAGTATATAAAATAATAAATAAAAAAATAATTAAATAAAATGTAGTCGTACCTAATCGTTTTTAATATTTTTCAAAAACACATAACTTCGCGATTTTAGTGACATGATTATGTCTTATTAAAATTTTGATTCTTTTTTGATTTTCAATAACGATCTCAACAAAAGCAAAATCAAATGCCACATTTATGTTCCGTATAATGTTAAATCTAGACTAAATACAAAATTGTCTAGTTTTCCTCAATTTAACTTTTTCTTCTAATATTACACTGATAATTAAAAAAGTGCTAAAAGTAGCTGACACATCATGATGAAATAACCGAAGCAAATAAGCAAATGGTATTTGCTTTTAAACAAATTTGGTAATTACTTTGTTTTTATTACAGTTATAGTTTGCCTGTTCTTTAATGCACTTTATAAATTTATTTAACTAACTTGACTCTTGTAAACGTTTCAGCACCTTTTGTGGTCCTTTTTCAAATTTTATCAATAAAAGAGATATTTTTGTGTACATGTTCAAAAATGTAATGATTTTTATTGACAAAACGTTAACAAAAATTAAGCTAATTAATAAAATAATTAATTTTTTCCTGTTTAGATAATGATTTAGAAATCAAACCTATTCAACGACTGTTTCATTTGTTATCCTGCTGTGGCATTTGTCAAATAAATACTTAATTTATCCAATTTTTTACAATAAAAAAAAATATTGATAAAACGTTTAAAATGGGTGTAGCAAACACAACACACTACTTACTGACGGAATAGGACTGTCTTTTTCGCATTGATGAATTTTTAACTTTGGAAACTTTATTTTGGGAGCTTATAGTTGGGCGCATCAACCTGTTAGAAACCTTACTAAAGTTAGACTCGGTTTCTGAATCCGATTGATTTAAAACCCCCGTCGAACTACTCCGTATCATTGATGAGTTACTTTTTGTGTAACGTGATGAAGATGAACTTCTGGTAGTTGTATTTTGATTTTTTGTTAGTTTTCCTGAAACTGGAACGGGAGTAATTGTAACGAAAGTTTTAATTTTTATATTGTTATAAACAATAATTTTTTCACTAAACGTAAATTATTTTTAGACACTAATACTTATTTTCGAAACAGCCACAGAAAGGGTGAATTATAATTCATTTGCATGAACATAGCATAAGTATTAAATTAAAATAACACAGATAAGTGTATGTGAAAACAAAATAGCCAACGTGTGGTTATTACATAAAGAGAGAACGTGTTATTACATTGAACAAAAATATTAAACTAAACCGCGTGCTGTTATTTTTTTGGCGCATGAGTTCATTAAATTTATGAAAATTTATCATTCAGTTTTTATATTGTACTTAATCCTTTTACTGTGCAATTAAGTAAAAATATCATATTGAAATAATGACTTGAGAATGTATCATTAAAAATTTTGTGAGATTGAGTGTTTTATTTTGAATTAAATTTTTATAAAAGACACTGCGTTGCAATTTTAGGAAATCACTTTTTTCTTAGACTCAATTTAAATTCATGTTACTTTAAAATATGTCAACTTCCACCTTTAATAATGTCTGTTGCATGTATGATTCTCAAGAGTGCAAACGAGTTAAATAACAGAAAATAAAAGAAGAGTGCAGATTAAATTAAATATAAAAATTTTGAAAACATACCTCTTTCGACTTTAGATTTTGGGGTTAAGGGAGCTTGCAAACTTAAATCTGACAAGCTACAAGACCTACGGAGGCTGTTATCAGGACTGTCTTCATCATCAATGAGTACTGCAAAACATGCAAAATAACAATCAAACTAAGCCATGCCAAAAAGTACTACATTTCAAAGCTAATTAAAAAAAAAAGTGAGTGAAAAGGTATTTCAGAATCTCATGAGACTCAACCTTAGAGTGCGGTCACCTCTGTCTTTTCGCACATTTATCAGTTCAGATATGTACAGGTTTTAGAAGTTATACTTTTATTTCAATGTTTAATTAGTCGGTATATACTGGGCGTCTCATTAAGAGTGACTATCGGCCATATCTCAGAAACTACTGGGTATAGAAACTCAGGAAAAAGAAAACATTACTAAAACGGCGACGAGAAGATAAAATAAATAATTCCTAAGATTTTCTAATGGTCATTTTAGTAATTTTTTCCCTGAATTTCTCTTCTTAGTAGTTTCCGAGATATGTCCGGTGGTACCCTTTAATGAAACATCCAGTACATAATAATAATTATGTAAATATTATGTTAAACATTTTTTCGATTACGCATTAAAAAAAGTTACTAGGCATAAAATATCAAAATAAAAGGCAAAACGCCGTTATATCAAAATATGCGCCAAGCGAAATTAAAAAAAGAGACAAAATTGCTATGATGAAAAAAATATTTTTGTCGACTGTTCCATTTTCATAGAACATTTTTGATGGATGAAATAATATTATGTACATTTAAGGTCACCCATTGAAGGTGTTTAATGTACTAAAGACAATAAGATTGCAACATTAAGGCAACCATCTTCATCCTAATCATTAAAATGCAACAGAATTTATAATTCTGCACAAGTACAAGAAACAACATGTATTAAGTTATGTCGCAGATGAATAATAAAAGAGACACCAACATGCTTTAAAGGATAATGTAATAACGACTAATGTCACATCTTCTGCTAGCGATCATTTCACTTCATAAGAGCTTTGTACAGCTGCAGCCTAAAAAGTACATGCTTTATTTGCATGCTTAAACCAAGTAGTTCATCACCTTCAGTCTTTCCATTTCCTTTACCATTCTCAAGTTTCGTTTGAGCTCCAAAACATTTTCCATTTTTCTCCCCTTTCTTTCCGTTCATTTCTATTTTTTTATTTTCATTCATCTGTTTTCCATCTTTCTTCATTTTAGAAGCTTTACTTGAATCATGATCGTCGTTATTTTTCTTTTTAGAATCTTCATCACCAGACATTTTATCATCACTGTTAGAGTTGTCAAAAGTATTTATGTGTCTTTCCACAAAATTTGGCAAACTCAAGTTCCGTCTTCTGTACTTAGTATGTCCAAAACTTTTTGACAAATCATTATAAATGTTTTCAGAATGAGTCAACGATTCGTACATGCTAGATAGTGCTCTTACTTTACCAGAATACATATTATCTCTAAATATTTCTACAAGCGTATTGATTTTGTCGATTTTCCTTTTTATTTCGTTTAGAATTTTGATATTTTCAAGAGCAAATTGGATTTTATCCATTCCCAAGGCAAATTGTTCTATGCTTGGATAACATTCAGACACTTTTGAAAATTCGACATCATTCCAAACTGAACTGTGACCTTTCGAGTTTACATTAACATAAAAAGCGTTTTGTACTTTTGAACTACAAACGTTCCTTTGAATTGCAGCGTCTTTTTTTGTTTTAGAACTGCTATCATGTACCCAGACATTCTTGACATCATATTCTAAACTATCCAGAATATTTTCTTGACTTTCACACTTATTAATATTAATTTCCAATGAATCATGCTCCATCTTTGTATCTATTTGAAACCTATCCAAGCTATCATAAAAGTCTTTAACGTTTCTTGTAGCTCTATTGTGATTTTCGCATTCTGCGTCTATGTTCTTCTCTTTATATGCAAATTCTAGTGACGTAATGTTCTCTTTATTATTACTGTTATTCAAAGTGTTGCCATTTTTTGAATTATCAATATTGTTAATTTTCTTAATTTTGTGTAAATCTTCTTTTTTTACATATTCATATGTTGTCTTACTTTTTCTCATTTTTGAGCTATGTCGACGCACTGCTTTTGGAGGTTTGTGAGTAACTCCGTCATCTTCAAGTACATTTTTTGTAAAAAGATGACGATCTAAACTTGTAGTTTCTTGGGGTTCACTTCTAGTAGTGTTAAGAACATTTTCAACTTTTTGAATCGATTTATCACCGGGACATTCAAATTGTTCGGTATTGAATTCTGGTCTATTATTGAGAATATTGCAAAACTTACTCTCATACTGTTTGTTTTTGGTTTCTAAGGACGGAATGTACATGGCACAGCTCTTTCTTATAGTAGTGTTGTTTTGTGCGTCAGTTATTAAATTGGCATTGTTTATTTTGGTCACTTCACAGTTTTCCTTATTTTTATTGCATTGCTTTTTGGCAGTATTAGAACTGGTATCAACAAAGAAGGCTACTCCCTTTTTTGGAGAAAACTTTGACTTACATTTATTATTCTGAGCTATACACGTTTCAAATTTGAGTAGTTTTTCTTTAAAATCGATACTAGTGCATTTTCTGGCTACTATTTCTTGTGGTGTTTCGAAATTGAATTCGGTTTGAGTTTGTGAAGTTTTCAAATTGGATTTGAACTTATACGCCGTGTATTGCTCTTCAAATTCGGACAAACATGTACCTACACTATGACTTCTAGGAACTTCAGTACCTACTGATGAACTTAGTGTATGACAAAAAGCACCACTGGAAACGTCTAAACAGCTGCTTTCCGATAAATAGCTATTGTAATTTTTGGGTAAACTACCTCCTATGTTCTCCAAACTTCCTGTTCTATCAACCGGAATCTCTTGTGGTAATGATCTGATGTAGTTACTTACCGACTCAATATAGTTTCTTTTTCTTTGGGTTTTGTAAGGGGCAAATAAAATCTCCAAAGGAGCTGATCTACATTCCGAATCATTAGACAAAATGCTTTCCAAGCTGTTACAACAACTTTTGTTTGGAGTATTTGGAAAAAGTTCATTTCCATCAAGTTGATCATCAGATAGTACACTGTCTTGGGAGTTTTTGTTACTGGGATTTAAGTAGAAACTTTCTTTTTGTGGGAATTCGTAGTCACAAGTTTGACAGCTATATGATTCGTCTTTTTCAGCAACACACTTATAGATTTCATTATTTGAAACACTCCTTCGAGGAAGTTTATACTTTTTTCTCTTCACATCTCGTGCTGAATTAAAACTGTAGTCTTCTAACGAATCAGAACTGAAGCTGTCGTTTTCATCAGTTTCACCAAGATGATAACGATTTGCTGCAGTATAGGTAGAAGTCGTTGGAAGTAGTTCAGTTACATCATTACGATCCAGTGCGTCCATCTGATCGTTTTTACGCACAAAATCCTTGGAAAACTTTTCGATATCGTCACATATTTGTCGAAAACCTTCATCGGTCGTTTTACTGTCATTAAAATCGATAAAATAGGAAAATGATTTTCGATTAGAATGGAAGTCATTCTGATCAGTATTATGTTGAACATAATCGAGAAAACTGCGCTCCTCTGTCACAGGAGAAACTGGTAAGCTTTTGTGCATTCTGTATTTAGTGAACGTCTTATCAAGTTGCAATTTTCTGGGATGGACTGGCTGTTCTGCTTTGGATTTCTTAGGACTGCGATTGTTAATGTTAGTACCTGAAAAATTATCGGACCTGTCGGAAGTCGGATTTGTTGAATAGGAATTTAAGCTTTTATCGAGTTCTTTTAGGTAACATCCGCACAGTTGTAAGCTGGGCATGCTCGACGGAGTTTTTGGAGCGGAATTGTTGACATCATCTTGTGCGCCCGATGTAGACGCGAATGCATTAATGTTGTTAGTACGAGTGTTAGTGCAAAAACCAGATTCGCAATGGTCATTGTTAGTAAGATTATGATATACAGTAGAACAATGTAACAAGTCTGATGATGGATCAGTCGAATTACCTTGTTTACGGCCAGACATACTCCACTTGTCTTTTTCTGGTATATGAAACAGGTCATGTGTCGACTGACTATACTTTAAAGGACTGAATCCAACCTGCGTTAAAATAGTAGACATAAGTACCATTTTAATTAAGTATTAAATTTTAATTTTAAAATTATTATACATTATTTGAAACTAAAGATTTTGGCAAAGGGCTTCTAAAACTATACCCTCAATTCACTGATGTGTTATCTATTCCTAAACATGTGTATCTACACACGATGCTCAACAGACAGCCGAGGGCAACTTAGTTAATGTCCCTACTTCTAGTTATTACAATACAATATTACAACCCTGTGCCAATACCTGCGTTTATACAGTATCGAACTTACGCTTTGCAGTTTTTTTCGTGTATCTGCTATTCGTTTAGCTAATTCCTCTCTCTTTTTAGCAGCTTCCATATCATTTTTCGTCTTTTTAGCAGCATTTATAACCGTCATGTTTTTCGTATTTGCGTTATTACTCCTTGTTAAATATTGTGATGATATGGAAGCTTTATTAACTACAAGTGAATATATTTAGCTTCAAATGTTAAGGTGCTCATATAATTATCTTTTGCCTTACTTGGTGTTTTGTCAACATCACCACTTAAACTTTCAAATGTCGACTGAAGGTATTTTTCTCTATTAATTATTTGATCTAATGATTCAGAGCTAACTGACAACATTGACATGGGATTTCTGTCTGTATTTTCGCCACTTGGAGTTGATGCCTAGAATGTAATAGTCATTGGTTAAAAAGTGTTACTTTAACGAATTACTTCAGAATAATTTACATCATCTTCATCTTCGTCGGAATCTTGACTTCCTGAAATCGAAGTCGGCTGAATAAAAATAGATGGTAAGTTTGCTCTTTTCGCTTTTCTTTGTGATTTTCTTAGCTCATTAGCGTCCATATTCGTTACTGTAAACTCACTGCCACTGGAAATTAAATAGATTTTTTTTACTAAAAATTCAATATGAATACAAAGAGTTGTTCGTCAAAGGTATTTGTGTAAATTATGGGATTAATGAGAAAATTGAGTATTGGGTAAAACACCTTGTAGAACACGAAACAAAGAGTATTGTTGGCTGGATGCGATGATGTGAAGGCATAGGGAGTAGAAGTGAAAATTGGAAATGGAAATTGCATAGATGAGGGAGATAATCGATCAGAGGGGAAAATGAGTGGAATGGAAATTTCGTAGAACATTAAAAAAGTGTTATTAGATCTTGAGGAAAGTGTGAATAATTACAACTACATGAAAATTAAATTAAAATAATTCCTATCAAAATAGAGGAAAGGGGCATAATTCTCATTTCGATCGATTTTACAATTATTAAGTACAATAGTAAGGAAATTACCTTGCAGAGTCGATTTGACTAGGATAATACATGGGTTGGTGTTTATATTCTTGGTCAGAATCAATGTCGGCATCGTGGGCTGTAGATTCTAAATCGGTATCTCTCACAGAACCACCGATGGCGCTATCGTCGGTAAGAATATTCCTTCTCGCATCATTTCTTGGTATTGTTATACTTTCAGATATTGACTTAAATAATATATATAAAACTTAAATTAGCATTATAAAATCATTTAAAATTTGTATACTTATTTTTCATTTCTAATAGTTAAGTTTAGAAAACTAAGAGAAGAATTAGCTAATTAGTATTTTAATAGTCTGTTCTTACCTGCCTATTGGTTTGAGTGTTAATTTCATTATAACTATTTCTAGAAGCAGTAAATTCATCCTAAAACAGTTAACACCTAGCATTATTTCATTGATTAAAGTTTAATAAGGTCATTAGAAAATATTAATCACAATTATAGAATTATTCTTGCAAAAGATAATAGCAAGAAAAATAAATCATTAGTGGTAACCCCAACAATAAAACCGCAATAGGGTGAAGTCTTTATTTTCAAAAAACAACTGCTAGTCTTTTTAAGACTTTAAAAAAAACTGGCCTGTGATAAAGCACATTACCTGAGGGTGAAACGTCTCCAGTGTTTTTTGAAAATAAAGACTTTTCACCCTATTGCGTTTTTGGTTGTTAGGGGTGATTTGTAATTATAAAGGGGAGATTCCATAATAAAGAAATTGTTAGCTATTACTCAAAATAATATAATTACCTGTTTGGATATATTTCTTTCCCTGTGCAGCTCACTATAGTGTCTTGTTTCTGTGCCACTATCTAACGAACTATCCTTCTCATCAGAATCGACACGCCTTTCTGATAAAGAAAAAATAGTCAAGAGGAATGATAAGTAAATAAAGTAAAAGAAACTCATCCTTAATTAAAACAATAACTAACATGAACATACTCGAAGTGGTAGAAACACCAGTATGTTCTCTAAAAAAAACAGTGATAATGAAGGATGAGTCCCTTTACATTATAATACAATTAACTATGTAAATTTACCTTGTAAAGATGAGAAAGATATAACGGAATCTGTATAAAATGATTTCATTTCAATATTCCTCTCGGCTCTTTGCGCCCATCGACCTTTAGGGGCTGCAACCCCTTTTGTTAAAGATAAAGGAGGACTTGAATCGTCCGCCATATGTTTTTTAGCCCATAAAGGCAAAGCACCTACGTTAAACCTACAAAAATTCCATTAATATCCTAAGTGTTAATGACATTATTATTTACTTTACCTATAGTCACTGTCCATATTTGCATTTGCATCATAAAAGTCCACACTACTACTGTCAGTAAAAATTTCATTGTCAAGAGTTTTCCCCTGTCTCATTGCTTGCTGGCTTAGTTTTGCATGCATTGAAACCACCATATCATGGGGAACTCGCCAAACAAAAATACACCTTTAACAAAATAAATAACAAAATTTACATTAATTTACTTTTACTACTTAACTATAGAGAAAAAATCACATCAGTTTCATGTAAATTTGTATCAGCTCTTCATATTAATTTTTGTAATAAGAATTACAAGTTGTTCATCTCGAATGCATATGTTTTACTGTAATTTTTCTTCTTAATAATATAATACTTACCCATCACCACCAGCTGATATTAATCTTCTGCAGTCGTTGGTAAACCTCAGTCCAGTAGCTAATTCCGAATGACCACACATGGTGGCCATACACTCTCCAGTATAGTAATCATATACTGAAAGACTTTTATCAGTGGAAGAAGTTGCCAGATAAATTCCTGACCGATCCAAAACAACCTACAAACAACAATTACGTATATAATTTGAAAAAGAATTTAATTATTTTTTATAATATCTTACTTTTATCAGAGACCCATCGTCTCCCGTTGTGCCCTTAAATATTCTACTGTGTTTCCCAGTACTAACACTATAAACTCTTACATTACGATCTTGGCAAGCTGTGAGGACGTGTTTCTGATTAATATCTACCTCCATGTCAAAGAAAGTAGTTTTTCCTATCGCATTCTGGTCTCTTGTAAAATGTGTTATTCCTTCAGGAGACTAAAAGATATACAAAAAATTAATACTTCGTACCGATAAAGCCATACACTTTTAATTTAGAATATACATTTACCTCGCAAAAAGATCTAAATATAAGACTTTTATCAGCCCCGCACGATACCATTTGCAAATTTCCTCTTGAATTCAAAAATCTCACTGCTGTTATGGAAGAAGAATGATCATCTAAAGTTTGCAAAAGATCATAATTCTAAAACAAAAAGGAAAATTAAGAATGAAAAAACGAATTGTCTAAAATTCTTACCCTATTGACATCAAAAACATGAATTAATCTATCACGACTTGCACTAGCTAAAAACTTCTCTTTTTCTACATTTGTGTACTCCAGACATAGAACTTCGGAGTCATGCGCTTCGATTGTACAAATTGTGTTCATTTCCGATGTTTCATGAATTCTTATATTACCTAAAAGTAAATTGTTAAAATATTATCGGAAACGATAGACACTTTACTAAAATACTATTAGAATGTGCACCAAGTAAGTGATCTTGGACTACCATTCATTCCTTTTGACTTTGTAAACTCCTCCAAAAGTCTATAATGAACCGTTGTAACGACGCGAGTATGCGCACTAAAGCAGTATTAATGGTAATCCAGAAGGAATATTTAAAACAGATACAGATTTGGTATACATTCTTGTTAGGTGTTTGGTTAAATAGTACCTACCTGTTCTATCACCAGATGCTAAATTTGTCCCATCAGGACTTATCCTGATGGATCTCACACCGTTTCGTCCATCATAAGAGGTTTCATTTTTCTCATTTGATGGATTTGAAAAAGATAAATCTAAGTCTTTTAAATAATTTAATTGCCTGTCTATGTAAACAACTTTAAGGAGCTCCTGAAACATAAAAATTAATCCCAAATTAGTTAAAGTTGTCAGACTGTTTCTAATATACTTTAATAAGATAGATAAGATCTTGAAAGCACTTACATTACTGTAGATATTTTTTTGATAAATCCCCCTAGCGTTTTTATCGGTTAATTTATCTAAAGTCCACACCCTAATGGTATCGTCAGAGCTACAAGTAAGGAAGCTTCCTGGAGGTAAAGGGCTATTTGGAGGGGTCATCTCTACTCCCCAAATACACGCAGAATGATATAAAAATGAAAAAGATTTGCCAACCTGAGAAAATATAAAAAAAGAAATACACTACTATTAAACTAAAAACAATTTATTAACATACCCTTTTAATGTTGTGAACATCCCAAACGTAAATAGAATGATCATTATAAATACAAGTCAATTTTTTACTAATCTCATCGTAGGTACATGCTATAGTGTCTGGATATTTGGCATTTGAAGGAGGGGAAGACATATGACTACAAATTAAGTAAATGGTTTAAATATATATGCATTAAAAGGAGGAGAATTAGGAAAGAAATATACCTTATATTTAATCCTTGGCTGACATCAACACCTAAGTAATGAGTTCTAGGAAGAGTGGTTATAAACCTCAACGTTGCAGGATCAAAGCACCGAACAATTCCCTCGGCACAGCCAACAAAAATATAATTTTCACCTACTGCTATACAATTGGCACTTGAAGTCTAAAACAAATTATTTTCCTAAACTGTATTTAAAGTACAAATTATAGAGAAGTGTATTTATCAAATTGAATTTAAAAGGTTAAAAAGTGTTCTAAAAATCTTCAAAAAGCGCTTGAGTGTTCTAGAAGGTTCGAGAATCTTCTAGAATTTTCCAAAAGTTTCGAGAATGTTTTAATAATTTCCAAGGGTGCTCTAAAAGGTTCGAGAATCTTCTGGTATCCTTTAGAAGATTCGAGTGTTGCATAATTTTCCAAAAGATACGAGAATGTTCTAGAAGTTTTAAAAATGTGCTAGAAGATTCAAGAACGTTCTATAAATTTTCAGTAGGTTCTTGAGGGCTCTAGAAACTTCTAGAATCTTAAAAATTTTGAACATTCCAAAAAATTTCATAATGCACGTTTAAAATCTACCATACCGAAAGAAAAAAATATTGTTTATAAAAATATTTTCTTCGTGCCGATTTTAGCAATATAGTTTTCTATTATTAAATTCAATGGTAACTGTACATGATTATTAAGTATTTATTTAAGTGCACCAGCTAATAGAAATTTGCTGAATTTTCCTGAGCAAAGCGAGGGTAATTTGGATAGTAATAACTAAAGTTTTAGTTTCACTTACCCTTAATTCTACCCATTTATCTAAAAGTCGTCTGTTGTTGAATTCACACAACAGGCCCGATCGTGTAATAGCGTAAGTGCTATCACCACATTGGGCTTTGCCACATGCTACATCACAGAAATAATTGTTTCGTTGTTCACCTAAAATGGCTGACCGGCCCATCAAAGGAACTGCCTCTTTGTACTACAAATTAAAGTTTAGTATAAATAAAGACCTATCAAATATTTAAACAAAATCAAAAGATTTCAAGAGCTTTTGGTAAAATAGAGCTGTTTCTCTAGCTTACACTCTAGTGCAAAGCCGGAAGGAATGGAGGGCAAAAGATCCTATTCTTTTTTTATGGCGAAAATAGTCAGTAGTTAGAAAGAGAAAGATGAAACAGGCAAAATAAAGACAGAAGTTTATGTGTGGAAAATTACTTATTAAGAATTTGTGTAAATTATACAAGTGAACCTAGTTATGTATATGTACATATATGTGCTAACAATTACCTATGTGTGAATTTATGTTTATAATAGCTTTGCAACTAGTGTGTAGTGAGTGGTTCTATGAAATAAATGCAATAAATAATATAAAATAAGCGGGATTAAATTACCTTTGAATTTCCATATTCGAGGAACCAGAATTTCACGTGCCTGTTTCCTACTGTAACAAAATAGCTACCATTTTCGGCAAAAGCGATTGCTTTCACCTTGGTACTAACTTTGTTACTCGCTACCTTTACATTGTTTCGCCAGTCCCATACATTTACTATCATGTCATGTTGGGTACCAATGCTGACAACATATTTGTTTGTCGGTGAAAACGCCTAAAATAATATTTCAGAAATAGAACAATCATATACAATAAAAGAACAGAACGGTACATAAGAATATTTTGAATGATAATCTTGCACCCGTTCCAAACTTAAAATACTGGAAAAATCAATAAGAAACAGTTTAGGTACATGTTTCATAAGCATAATTTCAAAAACCATCTGCTGATGGTTGAGCTTCCTTAAGGAGTTCATGTTGAGTTTTTTTTATATCATTCGCTATCAAATTGTTAAAGTTTATTGAAAGTATATGAAAACAGATTTTCCCAAAAAATGATATAATTTTCTACACCAATAAAATCCCCACTGTAAATTTATTAGGTAAAAGTGCTTGAAAACGGTTTTTCCAAAAAATGGGACTATTTTTTGAACCAATAAAATCCCCATTCTGTAAATTGTCTCCTACTGTATTGTAGAACATTAAGATGAATAATATTCACTCATTTGAAACAAACATCCTTTCCTGATTTTTTTTTTTCAATTTGCACAATTTAATTATAGGACTAAAAAATTCCCACACTGTGAACTCAATCGAAATCCTGTCATGTTCTAATGTACATACGTAACAAAATTGTTCCTGTTTCTATATTAAAAGATAAACTTTACCACACAATTTATTCCATATTTGTGTCCTATAAATTCTGCAACTTGTTGCACTTGCGGTGCTATACCAGGAGGGCCAGGTTGAGGATCTGACTGTAGGTCCCATACCCTGACAGCAGGTTGATGACCACATTCTCCTGACAACGGAAATTCGAATCAATAATGATTCTTTTTTATTCAACAACAATTAAAAACATACCCGTGACCAAATATCTTCCACATGAGGAAAAGGATAACGAGGTTATTGTTTTTCTGGATGAATTGATAATGTGACTTTGGTTACCAGTAGCTGTATTAAAGAGGATAACTGTGCATCTGAAAGTAAAAAGTAACCATTGCTACCATTTGTTTAAGATTAAAAATTTTAATTAATAACAAATGAAGACTGGGAAAACTTTGGCGGTTGTTGCAGAACGAACAAAATAGCTCAAACCCCAACGCCAAAACACGACACTTTAGTTGTCCGAAGCACTTTTCGGTAACAAAGTTACCTTCTTCAGGGACTGAAGTGAACTAAACCTAAAAGAGAACTTATCCTAATATATACTGAAAGTTGTTAAGGTTCAGTGAACATGGTTCAGCAGCAATGGTGATGATGTTCAGTGGACCTTGACAATAACAAAAGATGATAATTAAACTAAACTAAATAGCGGCGATCCAGGGATAGGACCCTTGTCATTGTTAAGTAAAATTTGGTTATTTTTACAAATGTATAAACTTTCAAAACTATCTAGTAGACAATTATTCCTAACTTCCTTAACTAATTTAAGATTATTAATATTAATATTATGTTCTTCAGTAAGAATATGTTGGGCAACACTAGATTTTTCGGCTCTACCAAACCGTGCATGAGCTAAATGCTCCTTGAACCTAGTTTGGATCGAGCGTCTAGTTTGTCCAATATATTTTTTACTACAGTCATTACAGCTAATTTCATATATCCCCGACTTTTCTAAGAAAGGAATTTTATCCTTGGGGTTACCGAGGAGAGTTTGAAGGGAGTTACCACTTGAACTGTAGGCAATGCGAAAACCAAGTTTACGAAAAATGCCTTCGAATCCTCGAGTAAATCTTGGCTCGTATGGCATAGTAATAAACTTGGTCTTACTGGTGTCTGTTTGAAAAGTCGAAGATCTTGAAACAGAATTCTTAAATTTAATCTTATTAACTAATTTATCAATGATGTTACTATTGTAACCATTGTCAATCGCAATTTTCTTAATTGTACAGAGTTCCTTATGATATCTACTTTTACTAAGAGGAAAACTAAGCAATCTATGTACAAGGAAATTAAAACTAGCCATTTTATGTTGAACACAATGATTAGAGTCGTTGGTTATAAATCTAGAGGTATTAGTGGGTTTTCTATAGATATCAAATTCTAAAGAATTCCCATTTCTTATAACCAGCGCATCTAAAAATGGTAGTTTGCCATCTTTCTCCAATTCAACAGTAAATTTGACCGAACCGAAACGTGAATTTAAAACGTCAAGAAAGTCTTGGAGACTTCTGGAGCTCAAATCGAAGATAGCGAAAATGTCGTCCACGTATCTAAGCCATATTCGAGGAAAAAACTTTAGGTGGCTAAGGTCACTTTCAAAACGACTCATGAATAGGTCGGCTATGAAGGGTGATAAGGAATTCCCCATAGCTGTTCCTTCTTTCTGTTCGTAGAAGCAACCGTTTATTTGAAAATAATTTTGCCGCATGCACATTGAAGTTAGAGTAATGTACTCAGCTACAATATCATCGGAGAAACCATTTTCTTTAAGTAAATCCTCTAAATATGTCAAAGTAAGCGGAACTGGCACACTTGGAAAAAGGGAACAAACATCAAATGAAACAATAACCTCACTGTCTTTGAGCTTAATATCTTTGACTTTGTTTATGAATTCAATTGAATTCTTAACAGAAAAACTAGGTGTCGTGTTTTGGCGTTGGGGTTTGAGCTATTTTGTTCGTTCTTAATAATAAATGACAAATAAATAGAAAAATACTTATTTTAATAAAACAAACACTCAAAATTCACAAAACGTTTAGAAACCTAAAAGGCGTTTTGACACCCGGTGTCATCCTCAGTTAGACTGTTTGTTTGTTTTATTCAGTTAATATTCCACAGTACTCCTTCGATTTTCTTATACTTAATTTAATTTTTCTAACCAAATGTTCAATGATTTTGATTTAGTGATTTAATTGGCTCGTCATCGTAGTAAAGTATATATACTTATCAAAATGAAAATATTTATTCTTAATTTAAAATACATTAATAAAATACTTAAATAAGTTATTCAAACTATTTGTCTAGAAGAACTGCACCTTTATTATTTAGGCATTATTTCACAACACACCTCGTCCTATGTTTATGCATATTGTTGAAGTCATTGTTATTAAAATTAAATTAAACAATACGACTGCAATTACCATGGGGTCAAATTGTTTCTAAGAAGTTTGCCCACAACTGATTAATTTTTTTTCAACAGTTTATTATCGTATTCAGAAAACATAATTAAATCTGATGGACAGAACATTAAAATCTTAAACTTCCACAAAATTGTTTAGAAACCCTATATGCGTTTCGAGATCTCAATGTTTACTTAAGGATGACACCTTGACATTGCTGAAGTCTTGTATTTTATAATTATGTCAAATAAATCACAGCATTACTACTAATAAGTAATTAACATACCTACATATTTAGTGTTTTTTTTTTAAGAGTGGATGTACGAGTAATAGCTGAAAATAATTTCTTACACCTTTGCTTATTTAAACATTAAATTACATAAGATGCTATGTTTAATACCCAAGAAACATAACATAATTGACTGATTGCGCAATACAATTTGTACCCATCTACCTACTTGAAGCAGTTTTATGTTAAAAATGATACACATATGTATGTAAATGTCCACATCTGTACGGTTTCATTAGGTAATAATAAACAACTCAATATATTTAAATTTTACGTGACTTAAATGTAAATATGTATTCATATAAAAAAAAATGGAAAGAAAATGTACTTACTATTGGTACTGTTATAAGGATATATACTGGAAAAATTAGGAGCAGGGTGGATTTTAAATATGATTTTTGGAGATTCAAAGGACAATTCCCCAAATAAGCATACAGTTGAAAATCTGTTACCTAGAAATTTGTGTTGCCTTTGAACCCTCACAACTAACTATATTAATCTTTAATTTTTTACATCATGTACCTAATATTTTTATGTATAGATTGAAAATGTCCAAAAAGTTTTCTCAACAATTTTGGAAATTAAAAAAAAAAAAATATGTGCCAAAATGTGCCCGAAATGTGCTATTGTGCTACGTAAAAAAAAATTATTAAAAAACTTAACTTTTATAACTAGGTCCTTTTTATGATGTTTAGTTAGCTCCACAACATCACTTCATTAAAACCAAACCAATTGTTCTGTTATGTGCCAATGTGAAAAAAAAAATATTTGAATAAAAAGTTTAGATTTTTCGTAAAATTTTAAGCCTTCATTAATACTTTTTATACGCATCGATAAATGTGGTACGATGAAATAGCATAATAGTATGCTTAACATAGTATTCGCATATTGTTCATGAAACATCACTATACATTCTTTTACATGTTATGCAACACATCTTGTATTAGGTAAGTACCTGTACTTTTAATTAGTTTACGATTGTATAGAATGTATTGTACACTATAAAATTCGTTTTATTATTAATATTATCAATACAAAGTGTTATTAAACCAATTTTTATTGTTAATAGTAACTTTTTATATTTAATGATAGTTTTCTATTAGTGTAGGGCTCTAGGGAATAAATTTTTCATATGGTAGCGTTTTAGTGTTATCACAACACACAGACAAAGAGACTGAAATTTTTGCTCATTTATGTATATATATATTAGAGTAGAAGTTTAGTGATTAATAAGTAATAAATGTATATTCTTATAAAACAATATGAAAATACTTATGTAGTCAAGTCATTTCCCTATTCTCGTCAAAGTAAAATTTCCATTTTTCTTCGTAATAACATTACTAGTAGAGAAAGTATTAATGAATGAAGACAGCATTTTACGAAAAATCTTAACTTTTTATTCAAATATTTTTTTTTTCACATTGGCACATAACAGCACATTGCGGGTACATTACAGTACTATATGTTTAGTTTTGATAAAGTGATTTTGCGGAGCTAACTAAATATCACAAAAAGGATGTCTCAATAAAAATTCAATTTTTCAAGTAAATATTTTTTTTAATGGCACATGATAGCCCATCTTGAGCACATTACAACACAATTGGTTTGGTTTTAATGAAGTGATCTTGTGGAGCTAACTAAACATCATAAAAAGGACCTAGTTTTTTAATAATCTTTTTTACGTAGCACATAATAGCACATTTCGGGCACATATTCTTTTTTTTTTTAATTTCAAAATTGTCGAGTCAACTTTTTGGGCATAAATTGAAACATTAATTAATCAATACTCGAAAAAATATATTTTCCATGTTGTTTCATCACAAATAAGGAGTTAAGATAATAGATATAGGTAATTCTCTACTTAAAGATCAATAATTTTATGTTATATAATAGAAACATACTTTTTCGCATAAATTGAATGTAAATCCTTCAATAGTCACAAGAAATTGTGTAACATAATTTTAAAAATTCATCTAAAATTCTGAATATCCCTTCTACAAATTTATTGTCAAAAACTTTACATCATTCACGATTGTGCTCATTAAAAACATTCATTCATACCTTTTTCTCGTCACGTTCCAGTTACATTACAAACGAATTCTATTGTTTTACATAATTGGTACCTAAGATGAGAAGAGAATGTCTCTTAAAGAACGATACCTATTAGAGATCGAAGATATTAGAGTTCAGATATTGTTTTCTCATTAAAATATAACAATTACGTTCTCATAAGAATATGAAGGTGCAATAAAAACTCTATACCAATTTTTAAAACGTAAATTTAAAAGCAATCTATGGGTATAACTTCATCAGGATGTGAATATTAAAATAAAATAAATGTTAATTCGTAAAATGATTATTCAGATGTTATCAACGAATTGGACGAAGCATTGTAAAAAATTTCGTAGATATAACTACAAATTCATAATTTTATACTATTTTTATTGTAATGACATAGAAACGTTCAAATTCTAAATCATTATTTTTTTACGTCTACCTATCTTATTTGAAAACAAAATATTGTTTTTAAAAATAATAATATTAGTCTACTTTGTACTTTTTATTGAAATTTATCATGTAAATCGCCTATTTATAGATAATAAAAATGTAAAACAATTAATTGGACTAAAGGACTTCTTCGGAAAATAACATCGAGGCGCCATCTACCATGAGAGCCTTTAACAAAAGTCATTAGACACACAATTACACGTTTCTGTATGTTCGGCCAATAAGTTTTTATATCATCAAGAAAAAAATCCTAATTAATGGTTTCTCAGCAAGTCTATTCCTAAAATTGCCATACGAAAGAAGATGCAATGTATCATATTACTCAGTTATAAACAATTTATTTCGAAATATTTGAAGGAAGCTAATTTTGGTTCATGATTAAAATTTCTATTTGACTCATACTTGATCAAATTTTAATTTGCTTTATGTCAAAATTATCAAAAAACAACGGTGTTACTTTCTTTGATTTAAAAATTAAAAATCCTTTTACTTTCAGACAAGACCATAATCAAATTTTCATTTTATTTTCTTACATATGTACGCTTTAAATTTCATTTTTGTTAACCTGAATAAAGGTTCGACTTCAACTACACCTAATTATTTATGATTGTAAATAAAAAAGTTAATAAACATTAAATTTATTGCAGTTTATTTTTCGCTACTTTCGAATGGACTTTCTATTTTATTAGATGTATCTAATATCTATTAATTTTTTTAGAGACTTACCCAGCCGGGTATGCGACTGTTTCGTTATTCGAATCCGAATCCAAAGCAGCGTTGGTTGACACAGTAACCCCGAGGACCCGTTCTAGCTTAACCTGTAACAACAAATTGAAAATGAGTTTACAGCAGCATGTAATTAAGGCCAATTGGCAATTTGTCAGCAACCGCGCCCCCTTCATCAAATGCCGCAGATTGCAATTTTCACCTCGTTAATTATAAGAATTATAATTTGACACGGAAATTGACGTCCAGAAAATGGAAATCGGGGCAAAGGTAAAGCACTGAATAAGCAGATAAAAATGGCATTTAATTTATACTAAGCAGTATCGAATAAAAACAAAATTATCTGGTAACCATATAAGAAAAATTAGTAATAAGTGAAAACGAAAAAGTAAAATAAAATAATTTAAGAAAGCCCTTTTGTATGAAAAGTAAAGAATAGCTGGTACTTGATATACTAAAATAAGTAAAAATCAGGGCTTGAGTGCTTTTTGTTTGAAAATGTGCGTCATCGTCTTTGAAAAGTTAGAAGCACTGTATTTTAAGTCCATTTTCAAACATTTATAAACAGGATTTGTAATTTGTAAATAAAAAAGGACTTCAAACACTTTAAAGTGCTCAAAGCCCATTCAAATGGTCAGAAGTCCTTTTAAAATACCTAAAGCCCTTTCAATGAGCTTGAAGCCTTTTCAAGTTGCTTGAATCCCCTTCAATGTACTTCATAACAAGTAAAAATCATCAAAAGAGCTTTAAGCTCTCTGATTGAAGCCCTTATAGAATAATGCAAGTCCTTATAATGTGCTCTAAGCCCTTTAACAAATGCTTCAAAGATTTTGATGCAATTCAAACCCTTATTGTGAACGAAGCTCTCTTTACAAGTGTTTAAGGCTTTTTCCTGAATTTTGAAATGTATTTTTTACTTCAAGAAACAAAGCACTGCAAGGGTTTGACTAAGAGCTTGAAACCGTGTTAGTGCATCAAACTTTGCTCAGTTCTGGTACTATATAATACTACTATAATTGTTAATTTACAATAATATTGATTATAAGACTCTTCTGTAATATTCAGTCTTATTTCTTACCTTTTAGTTTATTCAAAAATAACAACTTAAACAATTATGTATTTTGTCTAACGCGTTTCGACATCGAAAGTGTCATCCTCAGTTAACGACTATTTCAATAGTACATTCTACTACTATTACATCAAATTCTAACAACATATTTGAATGTATAATTGAGGAAATGATGTAAAGAGTCTTAAAAAAGTGATTATCTAATGACATTTTCATTTGGCACAGTAAACAAATTTTAAGAAACGAGTAGGTACATTAATAAAGTGTGCCATAAAGTCATCAAACTGCAACATAATTACCATTATACAATGGTTATATTTAAATATCTAGTGTTACATACAATTCCTAATATTTGCATACACAACTAGCTTTTATACATATGTAAACAAAATAAATAAAAACACAAAAAATATTTTTACTTATGTACATACCTACCAATATGTATGTATTTTTAAATTTACATGTATGTATATTTGAGATTATCGAGGCCATACTAGCGGCCTGATTAATAAAATCTTAATGATTTTAAACTAGGTATATATACCATATGTAATTTACAAGTTAAATTTAATACAAATCGAAAGTAATTAATCGTTAAATCAGCGGAAAACTAAAATAGGTTACCGTAACGAGAACCTTTTACATTTATTAATTTGTGCAAAATAAAGTAGTTTAATGTTTGAACACTCCCGGTTCCTTAGATTTGGATAATAATTATAAGTTCTTTAATAATTGATCTTTACCGGAAATATTGAAGGAAATTTTAAGACATGGACGTAAACGAAACGTTGAGAGAAAATTATTTCCTTAGAGGCCAAGCAAAAAACTAAGGAATAAGAGTCTCAACTTTAGAAGATGACCACAAATAATTCAATAGTAATATTGTTAGATAACTAATTTTATTATATTTAATAAAATTTAAAATTGCATGAAGTCATAAGATGCACCTAATTTTGGTTGCTACTTTGAAGCTTTGTCATTTGTGAACGAATGGGCTGAATGTAATTTTTTTTTTATTAGTAGGTAATTCCTGTCTTAAAAAACAATGAGGGTGTTGAAACTTTCAAAGCTTCGTGGATGGTAGTGCTGAAAGTCGAACAATGATTTTTTTTTAATTTTTGACTGTGTATTAATAAAGAAATGATATAAAAAATGCGTACTACAGTTTTTATCAGATATTTTAAGAGGATTTTATCTTTTTATCCATTGGTTTATCTTATCTCTAAAATTGTCCTATTGTCCTGATTTGCTGATTACCTACTTGCATTTTATCAAATTTCTGAATTGATCAAGAACAGTTTTCCAACGAAATAAACACAGTAGACCAGTGCTGAAGCCATTAAAAATAGTAAAAAGTGAAAAAAAATTATAGTAGGATGAAACCCATTGAAAAAGAAAGAGAATATAACAGAAATGAAAGGAAAAATAATTTACGGGCGATCTGAGGTCGGGAAGGGGAAGGGGGTGAGCTTTCCTGAAAAAACTTACCAAAGTAATGTACCTATATTTTTCTTTACACCATCAGAAAGTAGAGATTTCAACGAAGAAAAAGCCCACCAACGTTTTTAAAAAAGCAGATATTTTGACGTGAGAATTTTCGATTGAAAATTAGGGTGCTTTTTCGATATTAAGTAAAAAAAAGCAAAAAAAATAATATTTCAAATCAAAAAAAAATACAGCGTGTTTGGGACATAAATAGGTAAGTTTTCACCAAATTTCGTAAAAAACAATTTTTTTTGTAAAAGACAAAAATAAAAAACCAAAAACATGGTTATTTGAATTTTCCACATATATTTTGAGGTTATGTGAAAAAAGTGTAAATACAGAAGTTGTAGGTCTTTCTATTACCTACAACTTGCCATTTAACTTTTTTCCATAAGACTTGTAGTTTTTCCGGAAATCAAGGAAAACCGTTTTTTACCCTTAAAAGCTCACCCCCTTCCCCTTCCCGACCTCAGATGGCCCGTAAATTATTTTTCCTTTCATTTCTGTTATATTCTCTTCCTTTTTCAACGGGTTTCATCCTATTATAATTTTTTTTGGTTTCAAAAATTATCGACTCTGGTCTACAGGGTGAGTCAAAAATTAAAAAAAGCACACAGTTCGAGTTGTTGCACTACTATCAAGGTTTTTAAAAAAATTACACCCTTCATTTTTTTTAACAACGAAATTACCTACTAATAAAAAAAATTAATTCAGCGCATTCGTTCACAAATTATAAAACTTCAAAATTAGGTACGTCGTTTTTTTTTGGAACTGAATGTATATTAATGAATGGCTGACTTGTTCTTTTAATAAACTTTTAAAAGTACTTATTAACTAAACATTTTTTAATCAGTATTAAAGTATTACATTCAAACTGTTTTCCTAACCAAAATTTAAAAAACCACTCAATTGTTATCATTATTACACCAGCAAATCCGTTGATTATTTAAACGGTAAGTAATTTTTGTAAGTAGGTATGTACCTATATTATTTTCTTTAGTGCGTCCCAAAAAAGTTTTAGGCACTACTAATCTTAATAAGCACGTAAATTATATGGTAGTTTTCGTTGCTTTATGATAATAGGTGTTTTAATATGAAACTATAAAAAAATACAATAATAATGACAATATTTTATATTTATGTAAAAATCTTCATTAACATAATGGAAGTGATCATAATTAAGACAATTTCGTTTCTGGATCGTAAACCTATTTTCTTCGTAGTGTCTGTGCCATAAAAATTTTATTCAAGGTAAACAACCACAAAGCCAACAGAATTAGAAATAAAAACTTTTACAACAAATAAAGTGGCTCATAATATCAGAAAGGCATCATAAAAACCAATAGATAAAACTTACAATTAGTGAACAGTCCCAAATCTTTCCTTCATAGGTACCATATTAAATAAATACCTGATGTCACTAACGCTGGCAACAGCAAATCGTAAGATAGTGATTGATAAATTTTAACTTCAAAGGAATATAAGTTAGCTATTTTGTGAAATATTTTAATTTTTTTGTTCGTTTCAGGATTGTTAGGATCATGACTAAGTGCTGTTAAAAAAGCTGGAAACTTCCGAATCGAGCAACCTCATCCGTCAGCTTTTCCTTTTAAATTTGAATATTAATTTTGCACTTCAGGTACCTATCTCGTTAAAAGAATTAGGTGCTTACATACGTTCATTTATTGCAATGCCTACCTACTCACTCAGATGCCATATATCAACATAATAATTAATATAAAATGTAATTATAATAACTAATGGACCTGTTCTGGCGTTATGAAAAAATCATATCAATTTAATTAAGCAACTTAATCACTTAAGACTTCTTAATTAGTATTATGCCCAAATTAAGATTTTCCACTGCTAAGCTGTTTCATAAGCTCATACATAACTTGACTTGATGTAATGACACAGTAAAAATTATAAGCAGCTACGACTACCCACGCCGACATTAATACGGTAGAACTGCGCATTTTCAGCATCTAATTTCCATCTAGTTATCTGGTTAATGTTAAAGGAAAATTCGAATATGGAACAAATGCAGCAGCGTTTAAATAATGAAAAGATTTAGCTTACTTTACATTAAACTAAACGTGAAACGAATAATTTGAAGTTTTAACGAAGCAGTTTAAAGAGACAGATACGCTATTTTATTAGTTTGAGATACCAGAAAGTTCAGTAGATAGAAAAATAAACAATAGTTATTATACGGCGACGTAGAAAAAAGATACGGTAATATCTGGACAATGAACTTAAAGGGACCGACAGAAAAAGTAAACGAAAAATGTCAGTGAAGCGAAAATGGCGTCATCATCCATGACTGATTCCCCTTTTTTTCTAGTTCATATTTAGCATCAACATCCACTACAGAGAACTGGGAAGCGACAATGTTAACATCATTTATGACTGATTCCTCTTTTCGAATCTTTCGCTACATCATCAACATTCATTGAAAAAGATACAGAAGTAATAATGGCATCATGAGATATGACTCATTCTTCATTTTCATCTCCCTTTAATCTTCGTATAGTGTAGAAGCAACACTACCGTCATTCTCTACAACTGATTTCAAATCCCTCTTCAGCATTAACGTCCACTGCAGATAAATGAGAAGTGACAACTGTATCAACATTCTTGACTGACTCATCAATTTTAATCTCTAGTCACGTTATCTACATCCACTAAAGCAATAATGGCATAATTTTCTAACAAAGAGTCCTTTCCTTCCTTCATCATCAACGTCAACTGAAAAAGGTAAAGAAGTGGCATCATCAACCATGACCGATTCCTCATTTTTATTCTTCTCCTCATAATCAATGTTCACTCAAGAAGTTAGTGAAACTACAATAACATCATCATCAATGATTGATTCCTTATTTTCATCATCGTCTTTATCATCCACATCACCTGAAGAAGAAAGAGAAACGGCAATGCATCATCGTCTATTACTAATTCTTCATTTCCATCTTCCTCCTCATCATCAATATTCACTGAAGAAGATGGTGAAACCGCAATGGCATCATTATCTATGGCTGGTTTCTCATTTTAGTTTCCTCTTCTGTATCGCCGCTCACTGAAGAAAAAGGAGAGACGACAACGATATCATCATCAATGATTGATTCCTCATTTTTATCATCCACTGAAGAAGAAAAAGAAACGACAATGCATCATCATCCATGACTGATTATTTCCATTTTCCTCATCATTATCAAAGTTTAATGATGAAGATGGAAAAGTAACAATGGGAAGGTGATCTTCAACATTATTGGGGATGGGTTCACACTTCGTCATCGAAACATAACTTCTGTTTCTTTTACAAGAGTAGACAACCACATTTTTACATTTAGATCTTTAATGTAATAGTAGCAATCTTTTATTTTTATGAAACTATTTTCAAAGTTCACTTCTATAACATGAGGCTTATTAGATTTTATTAAGCTGCTGCATTTGAGTATTACCAAATATTCTAAACAGTTTTCTACTTACTTTGAACGTCATTGTATACACAAACAATAGCTATTCACCGCTGACAGCAACAACAGGTGTTTTCCAAGCCCCAAGTTTCAAGTCTCATTCCAAGATTCAAAATCTTAAGATACCTGAGCAATTAGGATCTGCAACGTAGTGTACCAATAATGAAAATTGCATAATAAGCCTATTACGGTGCCTATGTTCACACTACATCTATTTGCATACAGTTGTTGCATAATTAAACATTGAAATTATTTTGCTATTTCGATCGGTTTCGTACGGAATCGCGAACTCCACTTGACTGAGAAAACGCAAACGTGATAAGACTTATCGCCAACATCTGTTCCAAGATTATAAATGTAGGTAATTGCTAAGATAACACAGTACACTAAGAAAAAGTAATAATGTTGAAAAACTAAAACATCAATAAAAATAAGCAAAAAATAAGAACATAAAGTATCGATCAAATAATTTCTATTGGATGTCCCTTTTTTTAATGAACTCTAATTGTTTATAAAGTCTACCAAACTACAAAAATGTAAAAGAAGTTTTGATGTCGGTAATAAAAGAATGGTAAGATTTGCATGAATATCCTGTAATTAATCCTAAAAATTATCTACCGGATATTCCACAAGAAGTCGGCTAATTACATGGGTACTTTTGGGAACAGTTACGATATTAAGGAGTTAGTTAAATAGAGAAAATTCATAGTTCAGAACATTGTGCTGACTAACCTAAGATATTAGGTCGAAAATGAACCAATCCGTCTTAGTTAAAGGTATCGAAAAAAAAAAACGCAATATACCTTTTTATATGTCTCCAGCACAGTGGCGTAGATCAAATTGTTGAAAGGTCAAGGTAAAAAATACTGAAAATTGTTTTCGACAGATGTAAACGTAATTAAATAATTGCTAATCCATGGGGGGAGGTTTCATGACTTAACGTTTCCATGGGGTTTTTTGTTGCTTTGGTTATGCCCTGGATATCTCTAATTCATTTTTAGTGAATGAGTTTCTATTTTGAAAACATCAATAACAAATTCTAACACGGAAAACCCCCAAAAGATTTAAATTTGAAAATTGACTTTTTCATAAGCCATTTAACCAAATTGATCTCTGTTATAAACAGATACGAGTGCGGATCAAATATAAACGAGCCGGATAGTTGTTCACGGCGCATACGGGCGTTAGCAACTTGAAGTGGGGATATTAAGTGACACGGAAACGACTCGTCGTATTGCTGTGTTTGCTTGGTTAGTAGCTATCACAATGAGTGAGAAAGAGATGCATAACGTGAAGCCAGCTTAAATTTTGCGCAGATTGCTAGCACAGTTCGGAAATGAAACGCTTTCGTGGCAACGGGTAAAAGTTTGGTGCAAAGAATTTAACGAAGGGCGTAATCGTATCGAAAATGTAAATCATCCTCGTCGTCCGCGCACCAGCATATCGCCGGTTTACATTGCACGCGTTAGAAACCTTATTGGAGGGGACCACCACGCCACTGTGCTTCAGATATCTGTTGAACTCGGCATCAGCTATGGGAGTGTCCACACAATCATAATGAAAAACTAGGGATTCTGAAAAATTTCAGCTCGTTGGGTCCCAAAGTTGCTGAGTGAAGACCAAAAAGCTGCTCGAGTTTGTATCGCAGCTTTAACGCAGGCCCAAATCAGTGAAATGCACTAGACTCAGTCGGAGCACCATCCATATACGTAGCTCAAACTTATCCCCTTCTGGTTTCCACATGTTTAGGCCCCTCAAAGAATCACTAGAAGCAAGCGATTTCACACTGATGAACATGTGGAGGCGTTTGTGCGCAACTGGATAGATTCCCGCCCTGCTTCTTCAAACGAGATGAAAAAACTACCAATCCGTTGGGAAAAATGTATAATTAAACAAGGGGAATATATCGAAAAATAGAGAAATTTGTGTTTTTGTGAAAATTTTCAAAATAAATGTTTTATGAACAAAGGCTCGTTTATATTTGATCCATCCTCGTAAATAGTCATGTTATGATAACCCGTGTCTAGTGGGACATCCTGTACATATAAATTCAATACAGTAATCGATAATACCGATAATCTGTCTGTTTAACTTTTAAGATTAAAGAAGTATCCACGATAATTCGTATCAGAATATAAAAAAGTAATATAAAAATGTTTGTAAACATATCGTGTTTGTTTAAGATTAGTGTTCAATAATATTACAAAACATGATTTTCTACATTTTGAAAATTTCGATAGGAACAGAAAAGATTACACGGTTTAAAAGAATATTTAGAATGTTTTTATTTTTTATTCAATATAGCTTATACTTTTCTTATATATTGAAAAGAATCAGGAACAGATCCGATATTTTGAGAAGGGAAAAAGTTTAAGAAAAATTTATGTCTTAGAGTTCTGGTCTTATCAAAAGTTCGTTAAAATAAATGTAAAATTTTGATTTGCTTGGTTCCTATGGAAAGAACGAGGTCCAGACCAAACTCGTCAGAAAAATATTTCATAGATAACACAACAAAAAATAAGTAAAAAGAAAATAACAAGTTTAACTAAATAGACGTGGTTATAATAGTAAGATTGTTACACTTATTTACCTTTATATTTTGTTTGTATATCTAATTAACTAAATAGACGTGGTTATAACAGTAAGATTGTTACACTTTATATTTTGTTTGTAAGTGCATCTTAAAATTTATATTGCCGCAATTTCTAAGTAGCTTCAAAATCAAATATTGTCCAAAATAAATTACAAGTCGGTACAAGTTGGAATATCGTATATTTAGAGCTTTTCAATAGTTTAAAATTGAAAATAATGGTCAACGCTATTATTGTTTGCATGCAGTCATTATTAATAATACACTATGCAAATATCTGCAATAAAATTGGGAATCTATATTTCAATCCAGGCAATTATTTTTCGAATTCTTTGCTAATGACATCAACCTTGCAATAATTTTATGCAAATATAACATAAAAATCGAACAACAACTATTTCAGAATTTAGAAGAGTAAAAATATGAAACAGGTAACTAATTAGGTACTTTTTTGTTGAAGTCCAGTAATTCCAAATACCAACTGAGAGTTAGCAAAACATCTTCATGAATTCTTCATTCAAACTACTTCCAGAATCATTTTTCCAAACAGGATATGTATATTCCTTTGATAAAACCTTAATTTATCCACAACACCCAAAGTAAATGAAGTATATTTTCTATTTACAAAAAGGTTTAGTTGTATGATAATTAAAGATGAGTCTCTTCTAATTTATTAGTTTTCAACAATTATTATAAGTATGTATCTTGTCTTTATAAAGAGTTTGAGACTCGTCTTCTATTTTCATTTGGACACTTAAAGTGGATACTATACATTGGGAATTGTCAAAACCAACGTTTCTTTGTTATTTTTCTTTTCCTGGCAAAGTAAATTCAATAAAACCTTTGTAAACAATAACTTAATAATTTTAAATGTTCTCATTTCATTTTTAGTAGATAAAAAAGAGATATATGAAATTATCTTGAAACATTTCAGCTTTTGTATAGTATTTTTAGTAGGTAGCTGTGCCTACCTTTTTTACTAAATATATAAGATTTTTTTATTGGCAATAAAACATATGCGCCATAAAATAGAAAATAACTTCAGAAAAAATGCCTGCCTCTAAATTTTAAATTGGATTCGGTCCTTAATATAAAGTGGGTACTTTAGTTTGTATTAAGAGCCAAAGAGCAATTTCAACTGCTAGACGGTCGGTAGATGGTGGATAGGGAGGTAATAAGCAAATTTTCATTTGAGTAAAATTTTCCTCTCGTACCTACCTCTCGACCTATTTCCTCCAGTGGAGAAAGAGAGCCAATAAAATTACAAACCCCACCTCTTCACCGAGTTCGTTCGATGCCCCGACAAAGTCGATGAACAAGTAATACTTACATTGTGATTCATTTTATTGGATCTTTTTGAAAGCAAACTTGATCTGGATTACCTAGATTAAGCTTGTTGCAAAATTGCTTTCATGCAGGAGAAACACATAATGGACACAAAGGAATAAAATCTGTTCAACAGTTTTTTTTTTAATATTAAGTAATTATGTAAGAATCTAAAATTTTAAAAGTATGTCTACTTCCCATTTTCCAATCAAAAAGACAAATAAGATATAAAACACAGTTATTCTAAGATTTTACAATTTTTTTTTAATAATGTAATAATTATAACAGATCTAAAAGAACATTCCTAGTTATACCAAGCTGGTTGGGTTATTATAACTTATGTATGCCACTTAAGAATGTAGGTAATAAGGTTTTTGGATTGCTAGTTTCTCTGAAAGATTTAATTTTTTTATTTTCAACAATGTAAAATTCTATAGTTTTCTTCTTTAAAATTGTGATTATAATAACACAATGCATCGAAATCGTGTATATCATAGGTCAAACTAGCAGGTCTTTTAAAACCAGACTTAAAGAACAGAATAAATTAATTTCAGATAAAAAACTGCATACCTACAGTTTTCTTTGTCTTCGCATTGTATTATAGTTTATATACATAGATTAATTTTAAATGAGGAAAACTACATAATTTTGTAATACCGAAGAAGTCTCTTATCCGACGTTTCGCCAACAACTGTAGTTGGCATCCTCAGGGAACGTAGCATGGGCCCGGATTTCACAATTTCTTCTAATTAAGATCTACTTTTACGTAATGAAAAATTCAGGCATCAGCTAGCTCGTTCGTGTAACATGTAACATTTCTATATAATTACCCTTGGCCAGCAATTTTCTTTGATGGATTAAAGTTGGATTCTAGCGGGAACGTATTTATAATGTATGGCCAAAGTCTATTTTGGGACGAAATGCAATTGAATCGTCTATTAAAATTTTACAAGCAACTGGCTCCTAGGAAGGCCGGTCGATACGGTTAACTTAATAATAAACGAGCATGATGTGCTCGAAGAAGCGCGATCTTTGACCGATTTTTATGACCGTGTAGTTGAAAGTAACACGCGTTTACACGTTCACAAAGAGTAGATTGTTTTAGAGATTAAGACATTCGCACACGTACAGTAGGTATTGTGCGAGAAAAGTTTGAATTGTTTAAACTTGTAAAACATATTCCCTTGGCGTAACAAAATGAATTAAAATCACGACAAAAAAAAACATTTTCACCCGTTTCACCACCCTAACCCATTTCGTGTTCTGGCTGTCATCAGATTGTGAGGCTGACCAAAGCTTCACCATTATGTAAGCCTTAGCTTGCAGTCTCAAATATTTAATTTACACAATACTGATTTAGAGAAGTGGGGTATGAGGACACTATGTTTCACTTGATTTTATGGTTCCTTGTTTACTGTAAAGTTGGTTAGAAAAACTTTGCACATTGTGTTTACAATTCCAACCAAATTTTCTTACGTTTCTTTGGTAGGTACAACTATTACTCGTCCTAAATATTTTAAACAATTTATAATTAAACACATGCATCATGTTTTTATAGGTGCATGCAAAAGTATTCATATCTGAAAAGCGAACCAAAGTATTTAGAGTATATCTTACAATTAATGGCAGCTATCCACTCACGTATTTTCTTTTACATTACCGGATAGGGGATATCACAAGTATAAGGACTTATTAATTAGAATAACGCAATTATAATTTAACTTCCAAATAGGCAATAAGCGCTGCTGTAGGTATACAGGGTTTTTCAAGTTGATGGGCTATTAGAAGTATATGAATTAGTAGAAGGAATTCAATTCTGAAACTTGGGATCATTTGGTTATTGTTTATGCCGCTTCTTTTAAAAATATTTTCAAGTTCGATTTACATCCGGTTATACCGGAAGTCGATACCAACTTTGTTATTTTAAATGGAATGGTATATTTTTTACGCTGAATTCGAATAAAACGTGTAATTCTAGGGTAAGTTTGATAACCAACTTATACACCTATGACGATCGGTTTCTAAATTAATTTAATTTATAGAAAAAAAATCGCTACCGCAACCCAAATTATAAAAAATCATAACTTCCACAAAATACGACCTAGAGTGTTGAAATTTTTACTAGTAATAGCTGAATATTAGTGCTAACGCCTTGAAAAAATTGAATTAAATAATTTATACAGGGCGTTCAAAATAAAATTCTAAAGTTTAAAAACATCAAACATGAATTACCTCGTTTTTTCCAATGGCACCTACTATTTTTTATTTTTTCAATCGATTCCTCTTTTTATCCTCTTTCGATCTATATGGATACTTCCTATTTTATTTGAAAATTTTGGAATAATTTTGAATTATTACTTAAAATAGGAAATATCCATATAGATCGAAAGAGGATAAAAAGAGGAATCGATAGAAAAAATAAGAAATAGTAGGTGCCATTTGAAAAAACGAGGTAATTCGTGTTTGATGTTTTTAAACTTTAGAATTTTATTTTGAACGCCCTGTATAAATTATTTAATTCAATTTTGTCAAGGCGTTAGCACTAATATTCAGCTATTACTAGTAAAAATTTCAATACTCTAGGTCGTATTTTGTGGAAGTTATGATTTTTTATAATTTGGGTTGCGGTAGCGATTTTTTTTCTATAAATTAAATTAACTCAGAAACCGATCGTCATAGGTGTACAAGTTGGTTATCAAACTTACCCTAGAATTACACGTTTTATTCGAATTCAGCGTAAAAAATATACCATTCCATTTAAAATAACAAAGTTGGTATCGACTTCCGGTATAACCGGATGTAAATCGAACTTGAAAATATTTTTAAAATAATAAACAATAACCAAATGATCCCAAGTTTCAGAATTTAATTCCTTCTACTAATTCATATACTTCTAATAGCCCATCAACTTGAAAAACCCTGTATATTAGCAGACGGTGAAGTGTGTAAACTTAATCATCAATATGTAAAGCGTGGAACTTTTTACTATCATTATAAAACACTATAAAATGGTAATGTGTATCTGATAAGCACATAATTGATAACAGTTACATGTGCATTTATGTTTGGGTAAAGCACTGTGACAGTTAATCCCATTTGTTGATTCACACAGTAAGTATACAGAGATTGGCGCATTGCTCAGGATAATATGATCACACAAAATACACTTCAGTTGATTTGATCAATATCCATCAGAATAGACATATGGTACAAAAGTGTAAGGTTATAGGGATGGGTACTGGTCCCACCACAGAAAATACACTCTGAAGCATTATCAGCGACTATTTGATAATTATTACGGGAATGCCTATCTACAGCTAGATGTTATGTAGTTTTTTTTGCTGTTATTGAAGATGGACGCTGATAACGCAACAACGACTTCAATGTGGAAAAAACTATTTAGAAACCGTTGAAAAATTGAGAGCAGATAATACGGTAAAAAATAGTCTTTTGAAGGATCGTGATGACTTCCAAGAGGACGAAAGGCATTCCTACTGTACCCTTCGGATGATTGCTGATGTTAATTTGAATTATAGGCGCGTTTGCGAGATCGGGTACATTGTGTAGAGCTAGTGTCTGGATGCTAAACCGTAGATATAGACCAGTGCTATGCTGAAGCCTTCAAAAATAGTAAAAAGTGAAAAAAAATTATAGTGGGATAAAACCCATTGGAAAAGGAAGAGAATATAACAGAACTGAAATGAAAAATAATTTACGGGCGATCTGAGGTCGGAAAGGGGGAGGGGTGAGTTTTTAAGGGTAAAAAACGGTTTTCCTTGATTTCCGGAAAAACTACCAATCTTATGGAAAAAAGTTAAATGGTAAAGTTGTAGGTAATAAAAAGATCTACAACTTTTGTATTTGCACTTTTTTCACATAACCTCAAAATTTATGTGAAGAATTCAAATAACCAACTTTTTGGTTTTTTATTTTTATCTTTTACAAAAAAATTTTTTTTGTCACGAAATTTGGTGAAAACTTACCTATTTATGTTACACACACGCTGTAATTTTTTTGATTTGAAATTTTATTTTTTCACCTTATTTTTACTTAATATCGGAAAAGCACCTTAATTTTCAATCAAAAATTCTCACGTCAAAATATCTGCTTTTTTAAAAACGTTGGTGGGCTTTTTCTTCGTTGAAATCTCTACTTTCTGATGGTGTGAAGAAAAATATACATTACTATGGTAAGTTTTCTCAGGAAATGTAAAAAAAACGAAGGGTATTTTATCTAAAAATGTGACCGCTGCTATTTTTTTCAGTAAAAAAGTAGTTTTATTAAATTCTAATTACATTTATGTAATAGAAAATCTCATAATATATAAATTTACATGTAAATCGTACTATTGAATTCACATACTTTATACTGATTACGTTATTCATTATAATATTTTTGCATTTCTGGAGAATACTAACCATAGTAATGTATACTTTTTTTCACACCATCAGAATATCTCTTTTCAATTTTATGATATCCGAGACGATATTTTATTTATATCCAATTATTCTACAAATTTACTGATATGATTTTTAATTAAGAAACAAAATAAAGCAGGGTCGCCGGAAATTAAATCTCAATCACCAACACATTCTACTTCCGCCCAGTCGTAAATTTATCAAATTCCGAACATGAAACCGGGTGCTTGGTGCCGGTCATTTGCTGTATTTAAATGGTCGACTTGTATTCATACTCCCACTTAACGTAACTCTATCTTTACATACATATATATGTAAAATCCTATTAAAATGTGTGCAGATCACGCAAGTAAATTAACATTTATCTACTATTGCGGTTGTTAGAAAGTAGGGAACGATAAAAATTATTTACAAGAGGCCTTAAAAATTGGTACCTGAAATCCTTTACTTTGCGCCTATTAGGAGCAACCGCTTTTAATAAGATAACAACAAAATTTTAAGTGAACTGAAACTGTAACAATACGTTATCACAGACGCTTGTTACTCCAATAAACGTGAAGGGAAAGATCGGTTTTCACCGATAACATCATTGATAGATATTATAAACAAATAAACCACTAGAACATGAAATTTCACCAAATTTTAAAAATTCAATTGGGCATCCCAGGTGAATCTAATTGATACTTGAACAGAAGGTCTTTGATCAAAACTGTTTTATTAGATTTCTAAACATTTGGGGAATTTCAGATTCCAGTATTTTATTGATTTAAAGTTTCACAGTATTCCAGTTAATTTTTGGCAACTGATATTAGATTACGTGGAAAAACCATTTCTCCTTAATTATACAAAAAAGCTTAAAAATAATATTAATATTCTCGACAATGTTTACAAATTGAGATTGACTATCTATTTATACAAAATTACGGGTGAATTAGCGCTTAATTTGATTATTAACAACATTTAAATGTTAATACTGAAAAATTGAAATTACTACTTGGTTCGTATACATATAGGTATGGGACAACTCATTTTCTTAGTAGTACGTGGAAAACTTATTCAAATCGTACGTGTGCTTGAACAAATTATCACAAAGAAAAATATATAAAATATTTCACAAAGTAAAAAACAAACTAAAATTCCCTAAAAATTGCGAAAAATAACTTTTCAGTATGGAATTTGATCCTTCGAAAATTCAAATTTCAAGATGAATTTTTCTATTTTTATTTTGCGGAAAGAAAGATGCCAAAGATCTACATTGCTACATTTGTGAATTTTGGAATATATTTTTTTATTTTCAAGAAACAGTTTCTACTTATATAGACATTAGAAATCAAAAAGCTTTATTCAAAAATTTAAGTTAAGGAACAATCCGGATGGACTTCCGAAAAGCGGTCACCTCCAAATGACTCCAAAAATTTTTTAGAGATTCCTCTCGACGTCCTAATCACTTCTGTACCAATCGTTAGTGGTTTTCAAATAATTAGCTTTTTTTAATATAAGCAAATCCCTCTTGGTGGTGCATAGTACTTCAAACATTTTAAATCATAGCGACCATTTCATACCGTAACCTAAACCCTCTGGTGGTGCTAAAAAAAAGTTGTTTGCGCCACTTTAAAAAGTGGTACAGAAGTAATCAGGATGTCAAAAGGAATCTCCAAAAAAATTTTGGAGTCATTTGGAGGTGCCCGCTTTTCGGAAGTCCACCCAACAATCCGATTGAAATGTAAACTTAGAAGTCATTCCTACTTTTATTTAAATTGTAATTTTGTATACAATAGTCGCTTTTAATTTGATATTTCTCTCATAAATAGCAGCACGTGCCGAAACAATTGTCTAGAAATTATACTATTGTTTGTTTTATTTTTATTGCTTCGATTTAATCATGATTTACAAAAATTGTAATGTACTTTGGAATGTTTAAGTTTTACTAATTTCTACTTCAACTCTCAGGTATAATTTTCCGGGTTGCTTTGGACGGTTGAATAATTATTCATTTAGAAAGACATATCCGAGAAAAAAGTGTTCTTTATCAATGCTTTCCGACAACAAAATTTTAAAAAGTATAATTAAATTTGAAATAATTCCAATAACATTTGATTCTATAGACACTCCAATGGTAAGCTTGGATGTGCTTATAAATTTTGGTAAATTACATCAAAGGCAAAAATCACCCTCGCTCTTAAACAAATTTGATAATAATTTATTTTTAGGGTCAATGTATTTCTCTAGTTTTACTAAGGTAAAAAATCCAACAATTTTACATCTCAATATAATAATCAAAATTGTTGAAAATGACCAACACATTCATTTTTGCAAAGATCTAACCGAATTTAAAAATGAAATCTAAGTTCTCTGTAGAATTTTAAATCCTATTCCAGATCGTTTAATTTCACTATTTACAGAATTTATTGATATCCTGATCAGTAATGATCAGGTGGTTGTATTATGCAATATATGAACCAGATTTGGCGGTATTTAACTACTATACTACCAATTTTCCTGGAAAGTGTTGATATTTATGTTGTTTACTTGAAAAAATGTTATTCCTCATTCCGTTAGAGTTGTTACTTCAATTAAAAATAATTTAAATGTGTAGGGTAGGTAAACGGTTAACAATTAGCTCTAACTACTTTTATCGTCAAATAAGCGTCTTAATTATCTTGTTTAGTAGGTACTTTATTATAATTTTATTTGTGTAAATGTAGTATCTAGTAAATATATACTTAGATTACTGGTAAGTAATAATAAGTACGTATAAGTAATTAATTAATTTGTTACTGTTCTTTTTATATATTTTCATTTACCTTATATGTGCAACAAATTTCTTTTTCAATGATTGGCGCGGAATTCCTAGGTGCCATCATTTTGTCGTGCTTTTTTTATGTTGGTGTTATCCAATGTTCCATTTTTGTTTTAAATTACATAGTATGTATATGTATATTGTATACTCTGTAGTATTTTTTATTGCGAATAACCTTTCGTAAGGTTTCAAAGTTTTCTTTTAATTTATGTTGTCTAATTTATTATAACAAAATAATTAAGTTTAAAGAGATGTGAAATATGCTCGTTCTGCTTTCTTTCATTCAATTCAATCGTTGATCCAAACACGCAAATGGTCCACCTATAACAAAAGTATGACTGTGTATAAAGAGTTTAATGTTTCACCTTGATCCATTTTATTTAACTTTAGTTGTCAGTAGTGTTAGATGTGTTTTTAAATTGTAAAATAAATATATGTAAATGTATATACCTAGGAGCGTAATATAAAAATTTGTTGAGTTTTAAAAAGTCCTTTAATGGTTTACGACAGTGATGAGAGTACTCGAGTGCAAATTTTAGATTCTCATTAAAATAATAAAAAGTTTTCGGATGCAGAATCAAGACATAATATACACCTAACCTAACATGACTTGACCAAATTTAACATAACTCAACCAAACCTTATTTTTCGATCTAAAAATTTCGAATAAAAAGGAGCATACGGGTACAAAACTTGAATACGTATACGTCTACTAAATTTAAACTTGTAATTAACCCTCCCCCATCCACCCCCAATTAAATGAATGTAATGACCTAAAGAGTAAGTAGTGTTCGATTTTTACATTAAGTTTCTGAAACTTTAATTTTATTTTCATTAATTACATCTAATTTAGATGTTTAGAAACTTTAAGCAATTTTCAACATCTCACACTGAGAGTTAAAGTACGTCCATTAATTACGTGAGGTTTTTCGATCACCAAGATCCCCATTTTCTTACTTTCACATGAAGTTTATACCATACAATAAGTTTTTAAGTGAAAAAAATGGACATTATGACAATTCATTCAAATAGAAAGTTAACTGTATTAGCAAAGAAAGTGATTAATGAAACGTCTTTTAAACTTTCAAAATTTTTATTTTTATAGTCCACACTGTGGCTTCATCAGGTGGATGAAATACAATTTAAATTTCAATTAAAAAACTTTTCTTTAATCTATTTATTTTAAATAGAAAGTTGATATGAGATTTTCAATGACTCATATTCCCTTTTAAGGTTATTTCTCTAAATCTCTCCCCCCATTTTGAGCTGATGTAATTAACAATGTTCTCTTAGACAGTATTTTTTTTGTACTTTTTGTAAAGAGGATAAAAAAGGAATCGATTAAAAAAATAAAATATGGTAGTGATGTCAAGTACGATTACTTTTTGGTACTAGTTAGTACCAGTTACTTTATTAATCAATACTCGTTACTTTGTAATCGTTACAAATACTCGTTACTTTTTCTGTAATACATAATATCGTTAACCTAGGTACGATCCACAGTAACGGCGATTACCAATAAATAATCGGTAATATGTACCTATATGTATAATTATGTTATTCCCTTTTTATATGTATTATCTTTTATTCCTAAATAAAAAATAAATAGTTCAATAGAAATTTAGTTTTATAATAATAACAATAACAAAAGTGCAGCTCTCTTTATAAATCAATAGAATTCAACAAGCCATTTTTTAACATTGTACCTAGTACCTAAATTATACGTAACTATAAAAACAGATATTTATATTATCGTATGTTAACGCAAACGACGACGCGATGCTGATCTACATATTTATAATAAAATAATAATACTACGATGAATGGTGCAAGTAGTCCTTAAAGCACGAGCTTGTCTTCGTCATAGATAGTCTTCGTTCTGTTTCGTTTCCACCCATAACCCATACATCATATATACCTAGATATGTACTTAGGTACATAATATAGATATTGAATATAATATGTACATGGTACATTTTTTTGTTCCCACATCCTGCACAAAATAATATTGGTAATCGAACTGGCATGGCATATCGATTACCTCGATTACTTCGTCTTACGACTCCTACGACTAATGTACCGAACAGGACCGAGAGTACCGATGAGACGCGGTATAACTAAAAGTAATCGGTAACGATTACTTTCTCAAAGTAGTACTCGATTACTACGATTACTACCAAGTAACGAGTATTGAGTAACGAATAATTACAATATTGACATCACTAAAATATGGTACCTAAATGCCATTTGAAAAAACGAAGTTATTCGTGTTTAAAGTTCTTAAATTTTAGATTTTTTTTTGAACGCCCTGTATATATTATTTAGTACAATTTTGTCAAGGGGTTAGCACTAATATTTAGCTATTACTAGTAAAAATTTCAACAGTCTGAATGGTATTTTGTGGAAGTTATGATTTTTTATAATTTGGGTTGCGGTAGCAATTTTTTTTTCTATAATAAATTTAATAACTCGGAAACCGATCGTCATAGGTGTACAAGTTGGTTATCAAACTTACCGTGTGTCGACTTCCGGTATAACCGGATGTAAATCGAACTTGAAAATATTTTTAAAAGAAGCGGCATAAACAATAACCAAATGAGCCCAAGTTTCAGAATTGAATTCCTTCTACTAATTCATATATTTCTAATAGCCCATCAACTTGAAAAACCCTGTATACATATAAATATATAATTGTTTGATGAACAAAGAATGCACAAAGTCAAAAGTGCAACAAACATAATTTTTCTGTTCCAATTTAAATATGAGCAGAACATCGCAAAAGCTGAATACGCAAGAGCGCCTTTTTATCGTTAGTGCTCGTCATGCTGTCGCATATTTATTGACAATGTGACAAATGCCTTGGAGATTCTATCGCTTCAATCGACTAGGACGTACATTCATAAACTTCAAAGAATGCAGTCTTTTGAAGGGTTTATTGTTACGCAGTAACAAGTGATTTTATGCAGCTGAAACGCATAAGAATATAAATAGCTCTTGTAAAGAGGAATAAGAAAAATATTTGTTATAAAATAAGATAAGGGTCGTACAAATAAAAGGCCGTAGATTATACACTACAATACAATATACAGTAGACTCCCGATTATCCGGAATAATGTGGACCGGACCTATTCCGGATGACCGAATTTTCCAGATAATCGGAATCGGGAGACGGAAACTATGAGACCTTATTGAAGAACATTTATTATTACATATGTAAATAATCTGTGCAACTTGCAGCCCTGCACTAAGCTCTTTACCTAGCCACTAGCTTTCTAGCAACAGCAAAATTAGCAGAAGACATAGTTTCTATGGTCAATTAAAAAGATAAAAGATTTCGGCCGCATGTGTTGCACTTGTGCGTAACATAAACAGACATAAAATATGCCGTTATCAACTAACGGGTCGGGTGCGGTCCAGTAGGGCGGCACCGAGCAACACCATCTGAAAGATGTCCTTCAGAGGGTGTTGTATACCGAGGCACATTCTTTTGACCATTTGGACTAACCAAATGTACTAGAAGACAGTTTAGTTTAGGAAAATTCCGGATAAACGGGAGCCGCATCACTCCAGTTCCGGATAAAACGGCGGATTTAAAAATCGATATCATTCCGGATAATGCAGCGTTCCGGTTAATCGGGGTCCGGATAATCGGAAGTCTACTGTAATCAAATACTTATTTAGATGTCATGAATAAATATTTCAAACTATAAAGCGATTGTGAAATTTTGTAAAGATCTCATTCCTCAAAGCAGTTTCTGGTCGAGCAGAGCTCATTACAATGAATTGAAAAGTTACTTCTCCAAAATTGATAAACTTGTAAACTTTTATGTCTTGCAGCTTCCTGTTTCCGCTTGTCACTATTTCCTGAGGAACAATGTACATACGTACATCCTCCAATAATTACCTTCATCTATTATGTAGCTTTTTATTCTGCAGAAGTTCAACGTGTCAGTTACCATTATAGATTACTTAAAATTTATTAAACGATGTAGATTTCGCTAATGAACGTTCGTTACAAACTTGTTCAGCATCTTCCACCTTGACTCATAAATTACCCGAATGGTTTTCACCTGGCTACTTTTATTTTCAAAACCCGCGGCTACTACTACATGAGGAAAGGCTTCTTCTCATTACAGTTTTACGTGTTATTGATGGTGTATACTACAATCGGACGTTGACACCAATCACCTTCTATGGAAACCGCAGCACTTCGCAAAGAAAGAAACAGATATCTAATTATTTGTGTTGCCGATCCAAGCGGATCTTAATAAAGTCATTCTAAAATGAATTGATTTAATGAAACTTTTTATGGGCCAGCGAATATTCCTAACGATGTTTAGATGACAGGAAATTAATAAAAGCAATTACAGGACTGATTGCATGTACCTATACATGATGGTTTATTGAGTTAATTAGGGACGATTTAATACTATCGAATTATTGAGTACAAACCATTTTTAAATATTAATTAGGATAAAGGTTAAATATTGCAACAGTACATATATATACATATATGAACCATAGAAGGTTTGTTTTTGTTCTCATACTAAGAAGGTGCCGGATTACAAATTTATGTGAATAAAAATGTCTCATTTCTTTTTAAAATCACCCCCTTTACGTTCAATGTAAATGTAACTGCCCCAGCCCTGCGAGAAAAAAGAATAGTCTGATGTTTGCCGTCTTAACGTCTGAAGAGAACTTCTTACAACTAAGGGGTCCAAACATAATCATCACTTGTAGTAAGATCCGGTGGATAAGGGAGATGTGAAAGACATTAGAAATAGAAAAAAGTAAACACAAAAAAACTTTCACTTAATTTTATTTAAATATTAACAAATTCGTTTTATTCGGAATTATTCCTTCTTCTGAAGATGACCCTGTGGGTTGAAACGAATTTGTTAAGATTTAAATAAAATTAAGTGGAAGTTTTTTTAAGTGTTTTCTTTTTTCCTAAGTTTTTTCATAATAATCAACTTTCACATAGTAGAGGCCAACTCTATCAATTTTTTCAAGATTAGAAATAGAAATTTTCTCGACCATCAAGCGAGATGTCTGATGTGCATGAAAGAACTAAACAAACCGCATGACGTTTGCCCATTTTTAAGGGTTCAAAAGGATTTGAAGCACCTCATTATTTTTGCATTTTTCAATGGAAACTGTTTGGTTTTTTCAACTTCAAGTGTGTAAGAGCGCTGCTAATTTTTACTGAGAGAGGTATTTGCTCGCCCCGATTCAGCATTTACCTATACAGACCAAATATCTCCGTGCCACAGTAATTTAAAACTTAAAAAAACTTCTGGGTGTTTCATTTCCAGAAAGTTGGTGGGCAGGCCTACACTGTAGTGTAAAATCGGAGGGTAGGGCGGAAGACTCTCTTCACCCTTCTTTAGAAATAGTGGGAATAGGTGAAACGGCCGAATTGAAGACAAAAAAAATTTGAAAGATTATCTGTAGAATATTACTGCCCAGAATTTGCCTAAATGATCCAAGCAGACCACAGAAAAACTTGGACCAAAGCAGCCGGCCTCAAATACTAAGCAATGGTCTAAACGACTAGACCATGCCGCTCGGTCCACATGATTTGAACTTTGTATTTGCAACTCAGCATCGTATTATTCCCGCGTCCCATTTTCAATATTATACTCGTATATAAACGAGGGCGGATCAAATATAAACGAGCCTTTTTAAATTGAGCGCCGGATAGTTATTCAAGGCGTATACGGGCGTTAGCAACTTGAAGTGAGGATATTAGGTGACACGGAAACGACTCGTCGTATTGCTGTGTTTGCTTGGTTAGTAGCTATCACAATGAGTGAGAATGAGATGCATAGCAGCGTTGCGCAACGGATTATTATTAAGTTTCTTACACGTAAAAACGTGAATCCAGCTGAAATTTTGCGCAGATTGCTAGCACAGTTCGGAAATGAAACGCTTTCGTGGCAACGGGTAAAAGTTTGGTGCAAAGAATTTAACGAAGGGCGTAATCGTGTCGAAAATGTAAATCATCCTCGTCGTCCGCGCACCAGCATATCGCCGGTTAACATTGCTCGCGTTAGAAACCTTACCGCCACGCCACTGTGCTTCAGATATCTGTTGAACTCGGCATCAGCTATGGGAGTGTTCACACAATCATGACGAAAAACTGGGGATTCCGAAAAATTTCAGCTCGTTGGGTCCCATAGTTGCTGAGTGAAGATCAAAAAGCTGCTCGAGTTCGCATCGCAGCTTTAACGCAGGTCCAAATCAGTGAAATTCACTAGACTCAGTCGGAGCACCATCCATATAGCCCAAACTTATCCCCTTGTGATTTCCACATGTTTGGGCTCCTCAAAGAATCACTAGGAGGTGAGCGATTTCAGGATAGACCCCGCCTTGCTTCTTTTTATAAAAACGAGATGAAAAAGCTACCAATCCGTTGGGAAAAATGTATAATCAAAAAAGGGGGATATGTCGAAAAATAGAGAAATTTTTTGTTTTTGTGAAAATTTTTAAAACAAATGTTTTATGGCTCGTTTATATTTGATCCATCCTCGTTCCTATTGCCTTTGAACTCTCAAAAATTACATGTTGTAAATTCAGTCACTTGGTCACTTTTTAAATTGAAACAATCTTCTACAACTACTTATGTTTTTGGATGAATCATAAAGGACATTTTAGGGGACAAGCAATTTATGAGAAAATTCGTAGCCGTATTTTGGAAAACTTGTTGAACATTTTTGAAGGCAATTCAAAATTATGTACCTACTCTAAAAATGTTAGTAAATTTACAATCTGTATTTCATACGAATTAAATCCATATTCATGAGAGAAGGAAATGGTTCAATGTAACAGACAACTTTCTCCATTTTGACCACAATATTCACCTAGTTGTGCCGATTTAATAGCTAATACAGTCACGTAGTGTCGGTGGCCGGGTATTAAAAATAAGAATTCCATCGGCATCGATTTTGAAAAATAAAAGCCGCTAACGCCTTGTGAACTTCCTACTGTAAGGTATGTCCGCAAATGTCACTTTCTGAAATAGCAAAATCCGCCTCGTTATTTTTAAGAGTTGAACGAGCGTTGAAACCGAACATGCACGTTCGCAGAAACGACTGTAGTAAGAGTATGTCTGGACAAATATGGAATAGTTCACTTAGCCTCCTTACTTTAGTTTCCACTGCCATCCATCAAGGGTAATTGAGCGAGTTTACTTTTTGCCGCTAAATACGGTACGTAGCTACATATCCTGCAAGTTTTCACCGCTTTCCCTTATTGGTACACAAATAAAAGCAAACAAACAAACAAATAAACATTCGAGAATACTTGGCTGTTTTGTTTTTTGTTTGCCTGTTTGTTATCTATCCGTTCATCTAGTCACCGTACCAAGCCGCATCGGGTCTCTGATGGTCGTTGGTCGTGGTTTCCAGCGCAAGGCGAAAGGAAGCGGTGTGGTGACGGCAGCAAAACACAACAACGATGGGAAAAATTGACGAAAGAAATGACCTGCCGTATACAGAAACCAGCCGTAATATGTACGTCACGACCAACTTGCACGTACAACACCATCAGCCACTCCAAGCAGTCGAGTCAGTCGTTACCAAGCGGAAATCTACTCGAAACGGTTATGGATGAAAATTTCATTGTTGACAAAATATCGTACATATCAAAAGCAGTCTTTTTCTTCAGTTTTTCAGTCTTGTCAAAAGGTATAACAATCCCCACCCACCACTAGGTATATATCTATAAAAGTCATAATAGACCAGTAATTTATTTAGACAAAACTGCTTGAAACGTAATCATGGATTGATGTACAATTCATCCAAAGGACAAGGGTTATCGTTTGTTTATTCCAAAGAGTCAGCTGACAAAATGAACAGTTCTACTAGTTATGAAAAATGTCTTAGGAAGAAATTATTACCGACACATAGCTCTACAAGGCTTCTGTTTTATGGTTTCGGTTTCTCCATGGAAAATAAACCAATAGTTTATTTAGATGAAATTGTCATGCATGCACAAAGGATATAAATAATGTTTCAAATTTATGGATTAACTGAAATAACCACGAATTGATGTATAATGTATCTACCCAAACAATTGATCGTTGATGCTGGTGGAGGCAAAGATTGGCAGTTGTTTAATTATGCCCAATCAACTACATAACTTAATTATTGTTATGGACAATATTCCATATTTAAATTGATTCTGCTTCAAATAAAAACTTAAGAAACAAGAAATGGTGATGATGGTATTTTAAAACTCCACCTATACTAAATGAATTTTCCTTATTGCAGACGCTCAGTCACGACTTGGCAACCGCCAAGTCACCACTGAAGATGCGGTAAGCGAAGAACGGCGAAACGCTTCGAACAATGAAAATCCATGGACCACGGTAAAACAACCCGAGAAAAAAACACTGCATATTGATACATATTGTAAAAGGAGATGATTTGAGAAAAATCGATAAGTTGAAATATACAAAGTGTATAAAGGCTTTGCTCAAGGAAACCATATTTTAGAATTTGTGATTGGGATAAAGTGTATTGATATATACGTAATAGCTAGGTTCAGAGTGGGAAATGGAAATGAAGAAGGAAGAAAGCATATGTAGAACATGTCGAAAGAAAGATAAAAATTGGTGCATGTGCTGGGAATATACAGGGTTTTTCAAGTTGATGGGCTACTAGAAGTATATGAATTAGTAGAAGGAATTCAATTCTGAAACTTGGGCTCGTTTGGTTATTGTTTATGCCGTTTCTTTTAAAAATATTGTCACGAGTACTTGCCAATTAAGTTGGTGTGAGCACAATTAACGAACATCTTCCCTGAATAGATAATGAATATTCTCGGCTTTCCTGAAACATCTAGAAAACTCCAGCAGAGATCAATGGGAAAACAATTGGAATGCGAGAAGGCTGTAGAATTACCTAGAAAGAAGCTGAAAAGACTATATAAGGCGAGACGGCTCGCGCCGAGTAAGTTGACAGTGGACAGCTGATGTTTACATGCGAATGACAGAAGCAATCGATAAGCGAACCATAGGCGATAGAATTCATAGAGTGCGATAGGTCGGTGTCTACGTTATAGCGACTGGTTACAGTAACGGCGAACGAAGAAGACTTCTAGTGAAATAAATTGTGTAGAATTGTTTATAACTGTAGTGTAGTCAAATTAATTTTAGTTGTTAAATAAATTCGTTGTTCTGTTCTGTTAATTGTTTTCCGTGACTGAACACGTCACAATATTTTCAAGTTCGATTTACATGCAGTTATACCGAAAGTCGACACCAACTTTCTTATTTTAAATGGAATAGTATATTTTTTATGCTGAATTCGAATAATTCTAAGGTCAGTTTGATAACCAACTTGTACACCTATGACGATCGCTTTCTGAGTTCATTTAATTTATAGAAAAAAAAGTCGCAACCGCAACTCAAATTATATAAAATCATAACTTCCACAAAATACGACTCCTACTGTTGAAATTTTTACTAGTAATAGCTGAATATTTGTGCTAACGCCTTGACAAAATTGAACTAAATAATTTATACAGGGCGTTCAAAATAAAATTCTAAAGTTTAAAAACTTCAAACACGAATAACTTCGTTTTTTCAAATGGCACCTACCATATTTTATTTTTTCAATCGATTCATTTTTTTGTCCTCTTTCGATCTATATGGATACTTCCTATTGTTTTATTTGAAAATTTTGAGTAATTTAGAATTCTTAAAATAAAAATAATTTTATTAAATTTTGGACTATTGACAACCAACGACAATCAAAGCAAAATGAAGCCAAAAATTGCATTTTCGATTAATTTCTGTTACAAAAAGTAATCGAAAACGAAAACTTCAATTGAAGTATTTAATATAAACATTGGTCTCGAACATCTCCCCAACAGAAATTAAGCGATAAAAAAGGTTTTACTGTGATTTTGATTTGATTGTCGTTAGTTGTCAATTAATAATAATAAAATTAATGAAATTATCTATGTTTTAAAAATTCTAAATTACTCAAAATTTTTCAAATAAAACAGTAGGGAGTATCCATATGAATCAAGAGGATAAAAAAAGGAAATTTTTTCAATCTATTCCTTTTTTTATCCTCTTTCGATCTATTTGGATACTTCCTACAGTTTTATTTGAAAAATTTTGAGTAATTTTGAATTATTACTTGTTAAATTATTTTGATATTCTTCGCATAAAAAGGTGTGCCTTGGAAAAATGACAACACTAACGGCAATCAATGCCAAATGAAGATACGAATCCCATTTTCGATTAATTTCTGTTACAAAAAATAATCAAAATAAGCAGAAACGAATCGAAAAATAAAAAATGGTAGGTGCCATTTAAAAAAACGAAGTTATTCGTTTTTGAAGTTTTTAAATTTCAGAATTTTATTTTGAACGCCCTATATAAATTATTTAGCTAAATTTTGTCAAGGTGTTAGCACTAATATTCAACTATTACTAGTAAAAATTTGAACAGTCTGTCGTATTTTGTGGAAGTTATGATTTATTATAATTTGGGTTGCGGTAGCGATTTTTTTTTCGAATTCAGTGTAAAAAATATTGCTCTGAATAATTCCAGTAAGGGCTGTAAGCAGATTCTGGTATATATATTAAAAAAACAAAACTAAGAGATTATTTTCATAAAAAAATGGTATTATCAATAATACTATAAATACCAATACCAATATGGTCTTTTAAAAATATTAAATATTATCCAAAAGACAACACCGTTAACTAAAATTATCTGAAATCTCTACACCATGTTGATTTTACAAGTTTCAACAAGTAAAATTATCTACATTACATTGTATCAATTCTTCATTAGATTTCAATAACTTTTTATTGTACATTTCCTTGCTTTCACATTGTTTAGATATCTTATAATATATACATAAACTGTCGATAGAAGTAAAAACACTATCCATCCCATTATAAAATAAAATGTCAACAGTGCCACACCTGAGAGGTCGTAGAACTTTCTTTGATTAACTACCGTTTTCTATTTCTTTTAGCTCAACGTTACTATGTATGTATTTATGTATACGAGTATATGGATCAGTATAGGAATTCTAGTGCCTTTTATAAAGATCCAGCAGTAACTCCTACTCGCTAGAAAATGTAATGCCATGAGGTTGGTTGGTTACAAAATACGTAGTAAACTTCAGTGTAGATACATACACTGATTGTCTCATTCTTACGTTATATCTAAAGGCATATAGGTATTAGGTACCTACACATGTGATAGTATCAAAAATATAACGGGAAACTTTATTAATTAATTCATTTTGTAGAACCTTCAATTAGATTTAAAGGAAACGATACCAAGTCAATACATATCAATGTAGTATGTAAATGTATGGAAGCGAAATATTTTGTTTTCGCCCTAAGATAAATTACTATAATTAATTAAATGGGGATGATAATAATTATTTAACAAAAAATAATGAAAGGTTCGATATACTTGCGGTTAAAGGTAAACGCGATAGAAGTACATTTTGTAACAAAAGAGAGAAGAAGATGGCAGGAGTAAAATGCCCAATTTTTGTATTTATTTACCACCAAATATTCTAAAAATGGATATTTTTGAGGTCGTGTGTGGTGTATCAAAATTGTTGTTAAAATTATAATCTTTTTACTCTTAACTGGGACGGTAAGGTCTATTAAGAACTTGAGAGGGTATGGAATGTCTCCAGGTTTCCTTCCCTAGCGAATTAAAAAAATGCATGCATTAAATTGCTAATTTGTTAATCTCCTTTCAACTATTTTCCTTTAAAATTCTGATTATGCAAAAATTCTGAATTTACATTTAATGTTTAAGATAAGACGGTTCTTTTCTTTTCATTTTTATTTTCTGCTATTTAGGTGTAACTTATTATTCCATCTAGTTCATCGCATGGACAACACTAAAGAAGAACGATATCAGAAAAATAGAGGCATTTGAGTTATATCGTAGAATATTACGAACTTCATGGGTACAGAGAATCGTCAATGTCGAGGTGTCAAGACGTATGAAGAAAGAAACGGAAATGATCCTGACTATTAAAAAGAGGAAACTGCTCTACCTGGGACACATTATGAGAGGGGACAAATACCAATTACTCCAACTAAGTATACAAGGAAGAATAAGTAGAAAAAGATCAGTAGGAAAGCGAAGACATTCTTGGTTGAAAAATCTACGCGAATGGTTTCACACCACCAATAACCACCTGTTTAGAACAGCAGTCTCGAAAATACGTGTAGCCTTCATGATTACCAACCTTCGGAACGAAGACGGCACTTTAAGAAGAAGTTCGTCGAATCCTCAAAATATTAACGAAAAGTAAACAAACAATAACTTTTAATTACCCACATGGTATTCAAATTGTTCTATAGTTAACAAAGTATATATCTACGAAATATGCAGAAAGCAAACGTTTAACCATGTGTGGTGTTAATTTGTAACGGTAACAAATGACGTGAACTAACAAAGGCTGAACGTTATTGCGTGACTAGTGTAGTGACCGTAGGCAAAGACAAGCAAACTTCATTATTTATATAGTATGTAGGTACTCGACAGCGATTACCGGAAACGATGTTGGCAAAAGGCAAAGGAACACAATAAAACGTCTGCAAACGTCTGATTGATATGTGCTTGGAATACTTTCCAAGGAAACAGAACGGTCGAGGACACAAGACGCATAAGTACCGACAAAAAATAGAAGAAAATTGAAGTTGTGCACAATTTGGGATGTTTCTGGTCCTAGGATGTTAATATAGGAATCCTGTTTCCATAAACGTGATACAGGTACTAAAAATTTTGAATTTGAATATTTAAGTCAATTTAAAACGCATTTCAATAATCAAAGTGTCACCTTCACTATTTTAAAAAAATATACATAAAATCTAGTTGTGTCAACAAGATTCTTCAAGTCGGTTGGTGATTTATCGAGAGTGCTTATGGCGTGCTGATGAGATCTTGCCAGTGTTGGAAAAAAAACAGTTTATTAAATTTTAGAAACAAACAGTTCAAAATGTTTAAAATATGTGTTCATATGCTTCATATGTTTTAAACTTATTTTTGTTTTTTCGTTTATTTTGAACTTGCCATAAATTGACCTTTCAACGGACTTATTGTTCGGATTGGTCATTTTTATACAGGTACGGCAAAACATTCACTGCACAAAGGTTCTTCGTCGGCATTTTGTTTATTACTATGGAATATATTTTTTTCAACCACGTTCATTTAAAAATATCTTTGAAAACTGGTTTAAACTAAAAGCTTTTGAACAAAGTATAACACCCCTGGAAAGTATTAACTTGCATTTTTTGGATGTTATAATCTAATTGTACCATTGACTTTTATGTATAATGTAGAATTCCATTTTTCTTAGATTAAGTTTTTGTCAACATTATTTAATAGAATAGTAGATAAGAGATCAAACTTTGTGCACTTGGTGCAATAAAAGGTGTTCGCTTTCGGAACAGGCAACATTTACAAATTTCAAGCCTCACTTTCTCAATAAGGTTAATACCTAAGAAGTCCAAACTTCGAGCACTTGGTGCTATAAAACTACGTGTTCTCCGATGGCCAGCCCTTACCGGGGTGTTGGCGGGGAGAACGTACGGTTGAAAAGCACCCCTATATAAGAAAATTTCGGTCTTTCTCGAGTTAGTTAAAAGTTGGAGTAGCAAAAGTTGAAGTTTTCTGTTCCGAACTGGAAATCATTAACACTGAATCTTTTCTTAATAAAGTCGTTACAATTTCATGAACTCTTTAAAAGAAAATAAATGGACATTTAGTTTAACTGTTAAAATAGGTGTAGTTGTGTAGTACGTAATTGTTTTAAATAAACTAGTACAAACGACGACCAGAGTTTCAATTATCACTCGCAAGGTGCAGAATTCCCGAACAAACATCCCGAACTAAGGATTAGGGATACAAAATGGACATGGTTTCTTTATTTTCTGTATGAAACAATGGCTAGATATTTGTACGAATTTACCTATACCACGCCATATTTTTCAAGAAAACCATGAATTCTGGATCGAAAATCAACCTAACCACACTCGTTTAAAAATATTTGATGGGTAGAATTAATAAATAACTAGAGTTTCTTCTAGTAAAGAATGTTTAATATGTTGTTTTATTTTTGTTTAAAACACTTTAAATTAAAACAAGTTTTATTTAGATTGTGTTTTAAAACACTGTGGCCAATCTGGATCTTGCAGAGATTTTCTTTTAATATTTTACCAAGTGATCAGTTTTAATAACTGAGGTAAAGTTGAAACTATAACAATTTTATAACGAAACAATAATTCTCCATTAAAGTAAAATAAACGTTCTTCACTCCATTCATTTTCAAGGCATGCAAAAGAAGTTGAAGTTCGTGAAATTTATTATAACCTTGAAATCTACAATTAGACTTGCCACAAATATGATACTAGGCCGAAATAACTGAATGCCATCGCGTGATTGATAAAACAACAGGGATCTGTAGTCACGCAAAAGTAATTAATCATATACACTATTACATAAATAAAAAACTACCGGAAAACTCCGTTGAAGATTCAAAAGTAGATCAATGTAAACAGATGTACCTTGAATACGACTCCTGAATGTAAAATAAATAAAAATACCTACTGATTTGTAGCGTGAGTTACAGTTACAGAAAAAATGAAGAAGATTTAGAATCGGTTTCATTCTTTCTCATTATATAACAACGTCGCTATTTTTTTGAAAGAAGCCAAATATTAACAAATAAATAATAAACGATTTTCGTGAACTCATTTGTCATCGTCATCACCAACTGACTAATGCAAATCTAATTATATGATTAATAAGGTCTTTTTCTGGCCGACATCATCCGAACAAGATTCTATATAATTGAATCGATGAGGCTTCTATACTTTGTAACTCCATGATTAAACACAGTAAAACAAACCACAAAGTTTTAGTTACAAAATTTTTTATTAATTGTAATCCACAATAATTATTTCGCCACACAGTGGCTTCTTCAGGTGGAAGAAATTTAAATTAAAATTAACTACAAACAGACTTATATGATGAAAATTAAAAAACATTTAAGTAATAAGGGAGATTTCTTTAAGTCTAATTGGTCGCTTAAAATACGGCCTTTTTTGTTTAATTTGTTAATTTCTAAACTTTCTAATAAATTTAGTTTTTTCCTTTGTTTTCAAAATGCAAAATTTTCAATTCTTCATTAAAACTGTGGTTGTTTTTTAATAAATGTTCGGCGTAAGTTGATGTTGAGCGTTTTTTTTTATCATAACTATTTTTGTGCTCTTTTATTCTTTCAAGGAAGGATCTACCTGTTTGGCCTATATATGCTTTATCACAATCGCCGCATTTAAGCAAATAGACACCCGATCTTAATTCTTTTTTATTAATATCTTTATTATTTTTTATGAATTTACCATGTCAAGCTGATTACATTTACATTTAATATAATTCTTCCAAAAACTATAAATTTTGGACAGTGTTTACAGTTCTGTTAGCTTTACTGGTGCTTACTACATAGATTATATAAGAAGTTACACATATTTAAGTTTTTCGGTGTACTTGACAGACATTGATAAACTGGCGAACAAAATGTTCAATTCAAGTTATCAACACCATTTGAAAAAGCAGGTTTTCTTAATTTTTCGAAATTTCCCAATAATAGTACTCATAAAATGTGAAAAAATGGTCTTACTGTGTGACTAAAGACAAACGGTTACTTTTTTTTTTTAACACAATGGTAAAGGATCAGACGATGATCGAATATCTGCGAAATATTACACTTTTAATATTGATAATTGTAAATACTCTGGAGGTGCTTCTATAAAAATTTAGTTGAAAGCTGAAAAGTAATAGTTTGAAAGTTCAATTGAAATGGCAGTTAATTATGGAGCGGGAATTCATTCGGAAGAGGAGAGAAAGTCTTTACCACGTAAGACGATGCATGAAATTTACAGTTAGATGGATGAATTATACGCATACACACGTTGTTTGTAACAGTTAACCACAACAAGGTGTCATTTTAAGAAAACAACACTTTCTTCAACATAATAAAAGTGCCTACTCAACAACATCCAATGCGCTTTTTTTATTGTTGCTACAAAACGGGATGGTTAGCAATGTACATAATATAGGTCAGCAAATTCATTCATACATAGGTACCTATTGTTTTGCTTTGTGCAAAGTGTGAAAGCGTTATGAAAATAATTTCATGCCAAAATGCTATTGAATCTTTAGAATTTTTAAACCATATCGATTATATAAAATACAGATAATCCAAGGAGAAAGCCACCAAACTATGATTATCCATATTACCTAAACAGCCAAACTACGGAATTCATATTAATGACACCTACAGTTGATATAAAATAAAAACACTTATTACAAAAAAAAACGTAATCTCAATACGGGAATTTCTTAGAAAATTGAAACGTGGCGATTTTGTATTTTTTTGGATAGAGAGGAAAATGGCTGTGGGTCATAGAGAATGGAGTGGGATTGTGGAATACCATTCAAGTGTTTCAGATACGCAGAAGGGCAGAGGGTGGAACTGAAATTGGTGTAATGGGGTAAATAGAAGACGGACAGGCGATCAAGGAGAAAGGAAACTTTGTAAAATACTAAGAAAGTGTTTCTTTAGATGTAAATGGAAGGATAGGAAGAGGCGGGTATTGAAATAAAGAAAAATAAAGCCATAACTACAATAACTTCTTTCGTGCTGTCATTTCCCACTATAACCTTATGCCCCTATAGGCACAATCCAACATAGAACATTCTTTGCAATAAATTAAATGAGTGTCATTGTTGCCATACGTTTTATCTTCAACCCCTGCATCTTCACCGTTCGGGTTCTAACTAAAATCATTTTTAATCTTTCTACCTCTTTTCGATTGACGGTACCTACATCATATAGTATACAATTATAATCTAAGAAAAAAATCATAAATCAATCCCCATTAAATATAAAATTGCTAGCATTTTAATAACTACTTTATATCAGATTTTTTTCTTGTGAATAAATCTACAAATACGCATGCATATGATATCAGGTCACATTCACTGCGCAAAAATGTTTTGAACGCCCACACGACCCCATTTGCCCCAATTATCGATTTCCATTTGTATCTATATGTAGAGTTAATTAATGACAAAAATTGTTTTTGTTTTTTGGCAACAGGTAAACAAATAACAGAGAGACAGAAATCAAGGTTGATCGCGTAAAAAATACAAATTATATTGTCCCATCGAATAATTTGTCCACGACCCACACATACCAACAACATACAAGAGTACTAAATCATTATTATATCGATAACAAATTATTTTATTAGAAAAATTAAGATTTATATTCTAAAATAATAAATAAAACAGATCTCAAGAGGTGAAAAACTTTTTTATTATATACGAGGATGGGTCAAATCTAAACGAGCCTTTGTCCGTAAAACATTTATTTTAAAAAATTTCATAAAAACACAAATTTACCTATTTTTCGACATATCCCCCTTGTTTGATTATACATTTTTCCCAACGGATTGGTAGTTTTTTCATCTCGTTTGAAGAAGCAGGGCGGGAGTCTATTCAGTTGCGCACAAACGCCTCCACATGTTCATCAGTCTGAAATCGCTCGCCTCCTAGTGATTCTTTGAGGGGCCCAAACATGTGGAAACCACAAGGGGATAAGTTTGGACTATATGATGGTGCTCCGATCGAGTCTAGTTCATTTCACTGATTTGGGCCTCCGTTAATGCTGCGATGTGAACTCGAGCAGTTTTTTGATCTTCACTTAGCAACTTAAGGACCCAACGAGCTGAAATTTTTCGGAATCCCCAGTTTTTCGTTATGATTGTGTGGACACTCCCATGGCTGATGCCGAGTTCAACAGATATCTGAAGCAGAGTGGCGTGGTGGTCCCCTCCAATAAGGTTTCTAACGCGTGTAATGTTAACCGGCGATGTGCTGGTGCGCGGACGATGAGGATGATTTACATTTTCGACACGATTACGCCCTTCGTTAAATTCTTTGCATCAAACTTTTACACGTTGCCTCGAAAACGTTTCATTTCCGAACTGTGCTAGCAATCGGCGCAAAATTTCAGCTGGTTTCACGTTTTCACGTGCAAGAAACTTAATAATAATCCGTTGCGCAACGCTGCTATGACTCTTTCTCACTCATTGTGATAGCTACTAAACAAGCAAACACAGCAATACGACGAGTCGTTTCCGTGTCACTTAATATCCCCACTTGAAGTTGCTAACGCCCGTATGCGCCTTGAATAACTATCCGGTGCTCAATTTAAAAAGTCTTGTTTATATTTGATCCGCCCTCGTATTACGTCTGGATGTAAAAGTTTTTACAACCACTTAAAATTTGCTATATTACTGCATTTGAAGTAATACATTTAGGGAAGAATTACACTATGGCAATACTTAATATTTAATAAAGTCCTTGTATAAGAAGGATATTGACTTGACATGTAACCAATTAAAATAAAAATCTTAGGTTTTAAATACAACCAAATTTTCGCAGATTAGTATTTTTAAATGATTTAAAAAACGTCCTCTTATATGCCACTCGACCTATTCTCAAACAGATCTAATAATCCTTAAAAGTTCCAGATCTATTTCCATATACCTACCAATCTAGCTGACATTACCGTATTAGGAAAATCCTGCCGTGACCAAAGTACCTACAGCATTTACCTAACCATTACCTCAAATGTTACAAAAATTCCTTATTTACTAGCCGATTACATCGAGTAGGGTGCATATTTTTATTATAGTGTTTCAACCTATGCACTTAAAAAGAAGTGGATCATACACACGTTTACGTTATGTTACAAATAAATTGTTTGACCCATAAATGTCCAAAGTTACGTATATTATAACAAAACCTACATTTACATATTTACAATCAGATACACACATACATATCTACGTACATATTGTGATATTACAAATGTGTCACTCACTCATATTATGCGTATGTTATAATCGGTGGGTGGACGATTTGTCTTTGGTAGGTACATAAATTTCTTGCGTAACGAATTAATAATAATTCCGTGGGGGGCCCACGTAAATTGCACCGCTATATTTGTATATTACTGTAGTTCGAAGGCCCTGAAGCGTCACTAAATAAATCAAACGGATAAATATCGGCCGACACGTTTTACCAAAAGAAAATATTCGCAATAAATACGAGAACGTATGTGTGTGTGTACATGCTAATTAAATGTAGTTAGTTGTCCAACATCGGATAAAATAATTGCACAGCTGCGCTCGCGGTGGTATTTAGAACGACAGCTCTCGGTTTTCTTTTCTTTTCAATCATACCAATTAAAAAATGCCAATTTGACGAAAACACCACGGGCCTTATACGGTACCTCTAAGTTGTGATTTACATTTCGCAAAAATACACATTCATATATTCATAGACATCAAATAGATTAAAAAATCCTTTATACGATTTAGGTAGTTTTTAAGTTTTTAGTCGAATTATTAACCTAAATGAAAATGGTAACACAACGCCATGAAATTTACGATTAGGATTAGAAAAATAACCCGCAAATTCCGGAAATGTTTTAAGCTCACGCCGTCAAGCCTCCTCATACAAGGCTAGTGAAGTGCGTATGATGTCACGAATGCGTGCGCATCGCTAGATGCGCAACATAAATCCAAACATTTAGTTACCAAAGGGCGGAGTTAAACTTTAACGCACTCCATAGTAAGACCTCACGAATGTTTGAAATATCTGGTATGTAGATGACTAGAAGCAGTTATTGAAAAATATCAGTTGAATACTGCAGGATGAATTAATTAATTAGTTAAATAATCACAAGAGAAAACCTCCATTTGACACAGTATAATATGTTTACAGATCAAATATTTACGGGGACTAAGCTTCCAGGATAGGGTTAAGGTGACGCGTAGCCATGATCACTAGTTGTTGTACGGGAATATCTATTGAAGCGTCACTGACCCATATTAGATCTTTATTGAAGTAAACTTTAGGGAGCGATTCCTTTCCGTAGCGCTATTTTTACAAACGTCCATGATGGAAAATTATCTACAGATAAAAAAACGCAAATAGATCAAAGCAAAGTTAAGATGAACCTTGAAATCCTACGCTAATGAAAACAGGGAGTTCATGACGTTGTTTGCTTCATTCGATAATGAATTTATTGTCCTGATGATGTTAAGTGAATTTGTACACATTATAATTCTAGTTATCGGAGGTAAATACCTTTTTCTAATACTTTTTAATTTGCCTCAAAAAAGCGCAAAATAAATTTTCAGTCTAATTACATGACTAGAGAGGATCATTAATTATAATTAAATAAAACCAGAGTAACTTGCACCAACTATAACCTAACCTAACCAGGGTATGAAATGACGAGCAACAGCGCCACATAAGTTTTCCCTACATGAACTACAGATATTTTTTAAATTGCTGAAATCGGTATTACCGACATACCTACATACAACAGAGAAATTTCCCGTTGCTTGGAAACGTTAAAGTTAAACCGTTTGTTGCCTGGTTTGTGGCGTTACATTCAATCACAACAAACTTTGTTAATAGTGTTTGTCGCGTGTTTGTTGCAGTTTGTTGTGTTTGGTTTGTGATAATTATTTTTACCTATCCTGAAAGTAAGTAATGTATTAAGTCCTGCAATCATGCTTTACAGTAAGTAATTATATTCTGAAATAGTGCTTATTAGAAACTTTGAATCAAAACTAGTTAAATTAATCGGTAGTCATCGTTTATTAATCTGCTGTTGATACTATTGCAGATATTGAAAAAATGAAAATACACCCAAGAATATGCTGCGTCGAAGGATGTGGGAAAATTACCCCAAGGTAACAATGAAATGATGTTCAGTATACAAGAGAATACATTTATTTGTTGTAATTCTTGTAGGTACAAGTTTCCCAAATAACCCCTTTTGCAACGTGTATGGGTGGAAAGGGTGTTTTCTGTCCCATACAATGATACAACATTGCCCAGCAGTTTACACAACTATGGGGTGTGTGGCAGGCATTTCCACCATATAAATGGGAACCTGAGACGCCATGCAGTGCCAAGTGTGTATTTACCTTGTAAGCATTTCAATGACTAAATACGTTAAACGTTCAAATTGGGTTTTATTTGATGATAATATAATTACTTTTTGTATATTTATTAACTATTTCAATTAGTTGATGTTTTGCTATTTACTCGTGTATTGTACTAATTGTACTTATTGCTGCATTTATACTTTGTTAATAAATTTGTTAATATTATATTTGTTTTTCTTTCAATTTCCAATGAAAACAATCAATAAATTTTGGTTTAATTTTTAAATGCGCGCCTTAAATTTTGCTTCATAGTTTTAAGTATAGATGGCGCAAATTATTGAAAGTTTTCTTTACCATTTCCATTTATATATATTCAAGGTATCGTCTTATTAATGTAGGGCAAACAACGGATGGCGCTGAGTGTCGTCCAAAAAATTCCGAGAGTCGTGCATCTATTTGAGTAGTCTATGAACCTAACTGAACAATTTTTAACGTATCGCTCGCTAATTATAATGTCGTTTTAACAAAAACGAAAATTTCATGGCACTAGCTTCGTTTTAGTCAAGAACACCCCCTTTATCCACAAAATCTAACCTTCTGGAACTTTTTTGTTCCCTAAATTCGAAACGATGTGGAGGTTGTCAGAATATGATATTTAAGGTTTTTTGTTTAAAATGTCATCTACTATTGAAGTTCATATATCATATATCCGAAGATCAAAAGCAAACCAGAAAAGTTTAATTGTTTAACATACTTAAGTAGTGAACATCACTACAACTATAGGCAACAACATCAAACGTATAAACAATAGTTTTATCTCTTTTAGAACCAACAATTCATTGGGTCTACATATTCTTAACAACAAATGTGAAACACCTAGAGATCATAAATTTGGGGTGTACTGTTTAAGTTGTGCAAATTGTAATTTAGTGTACGTAGGAAAGACTGGTAGATCATTTGAAAGTAGGATTAAAGAGCACTACAACAGTTTCGTTAATAAAAAATTTGATTCCACTTATGCAGATCATCTTAATAGCCAGGGACATAACTTCAATTCAGATTATAAAATATTAAATTGTCAGAATAATAGTTTAAAACTCGATCTACTAGAAGGTTTATAAATAAATAGATATTTCAAACAAAATTTAGCGTTAAATGACCAAGTAGACAGTAAAATAATGAAAAAAGTGAAATATCTCTGAAATTACGAGGTTTAGGTATAAAATATTATAAAGAAGCATTAAGCAGAATTAACGCACCATTCCAAAAATTCAATAATATACAGGGTGTTCCATTTGAAAAAATGGAGAAATCGCTCTTTGAAGGTTGCTCAATTGACTGCACCGTAAAAAACACCCTGTATAATAAAATTATGATTTTATTATTTTTTAGGTTTAGTACATCCGTTGGCAGCATAACTACTAAATATTTCATTTCAACTAATCGTAATACTCGTGCATTGAACTAAAAAGCCAAACCCTGTTGCAACCAATTTTTTTACATTTTCATTAATAACTCAACAATGCAACATCCAAACCCAAAAATCTTTATATCATTGAAAAGACAATTTTAAGTGGATTATGAAAAACAAATAATATACAGGGTGTTTCATTAAAAAAAATATGTTTGAACGTGCTCCGATTTAGTGATTCACCCTGTATATGTCAAACTATTTTTAAAATATGCGTCTTTTGATACTGTATATCTGATTTAATAAAGGCTATATTGACCTTTGACGCACTAATGAGCAACCCTGTATAGCTTGTAACTTAGTCTAAATTTATACTACTCATCACACCTGATGAAGACACTGTGTGTCGAAACAATTGTAGTGTGTTACAATAAAAGTATTTTTTGAAACTTGTGTTTATTCTTTACCATTATGGAAAATTTTCAACAGGTATCAGCAGCTTTGAACCTCAATATTTTACATTCATCTATTTTATGCTAATGGTCGTAAATCTTATAAAATTTATAAGTAGTTACTATTTTATCTTCAATGGTATCCATTCAGAAGCCAAGACCAATTGCGAGTATATTTAATATATCTACCAAAGATTTATTCACGTTGAATAAATACGAATTAATTAATTACCAATTTACTTTTAGACGCCGGTTTTGGCCAAAATAAACTTCATCATCATCACGATATGCGCATTATTTATTTTTACCGTAAAAATATCATCGAATATATACGAATGAAAAATTAAACATTTAATCGAAGGATGATACAATAAATTCTGATTAAAAACCTAAATGATATATTATGTATTTATAAATGTCTAAATAAATCAACATAAAGGAACTTTTATGTAGAAAATAACCAACTAACACTACATAAGATGATTTATAAACGCAAACATATATGATCCATTTTAAATAACCATTTCAATAAAAAACAATAATAATTTGATAAGACTTTTAAAAGGGGTTAAGTGTACAGAATACAATTGACAAAAAGAAAACTCGTTTCTAAATTACTGATTTTTAGGGTTCCGCACCTCAAAGGGAAAAAGCGGAACCTTTATAGGATCACTTCGTTGTCCGTCCGTCCGTCCGGCCGTCCGTCTGTCAAGACCATTTTTCTCAGGAACGCGTGGAGGTATCAAGCTAAAATTTATACCAAATACTCAGGTCTATTGTCCCTTGGAGTTGTGAAAAAATCCAACTTCTAAGCCAACGCAATCAAAAGATACAGCCGTTTATGCCGCAAATTTTCGAATCAAAACCTACAGGGTACTTCCCGTGAACTCATAATCTTGAAATTTGGTACGAAGCAACGTCTTATAGCACAGATAAAGGAAAAATTGCAAAAACCGTAAATTTTTAGTTACATCATATAATAAAAATATTTTTAATAATTTTAAAGTTACTACCCCTTTCCTCATGAACGCGTAGAGCTATTAAATTGAAATTCATATCAAATACTCAGGTCTATAATACCTTTAAGCTGTAACAAATTCAAACTTCTATGTCAACGCAATCAAAAAATTCCGAAAACCTTAAATTTTTAGTTACATCACATATATACAGGTTTGTACGGAACCCTCGGTACGCGAGTTCGACTCGCACTTGGCCGGTATTTTTTAACTGTAAATTAGATAATTTCTGATGTTTAATGATAAAATGCACAGGCAATCATCCTGTTGGAAGCGCTTCTGGAAGGAAGGTCCTTCCAGAAGAACCTACAAGAATTGTTGCACTAAGATATCCAGACAACAGTAAACACTATCATTAATGTTACATTGCACTCGTTATTCGTTCTTTCGTTATTCCCATAAAATTTCAATCCATATAATAATATTGTGCGAATACTGATTACATCAAGCTGACAAAACATAAATATTGTTTGTAATGAACAGTATTTTTTTTAAATTTGCAAAAAAAGATCTTCAGAAATAATCCTATTAAAAATTGCATAATACTTACGAAATGCTAATAATAATTTATTCTGCCTCATTAAATATTCAAATTAATTCGCGAATGTTTGGATTTGAGATGTTTTAGTAAACAAACTACATGTGAAGGAAATTGTTATAAAAAAAATAATAAATTCGCACATTATGTAAACAGTTTCTCTTGGTATCTTATATGAAGATACCTACATATGACATAATAATTTGACATTCCAAAAATGTTTAACATAAATTACCTTTAAATAAACACAAATAATTGTTCCTGTAGTGTATATACTTAAAAAAAGTAAATAAAAAAGTATTTACAGATAAAAGAAATCAAAACCTCAACTATTATTTTTCTTTTCTTTAACACCAATCATGAATTTATTGTTTCCTTTAATTTGAAATATATTGAATACTGATATTATTGACAAAATACATACGCCTATAATAATAAAAAGTATATTTTAAGCTAATTTTTATAATATTTTAGATTACATTGTCACTGTGGATAAATATTTCAGCCAAACCCATGCAAAATCTACTTAATGAACTGCAACTATTGTAGCCACCTTTTTTGAGTATTAAATCACATATATAGGTACTTGTAAATCAGAATTTAATTAGGAAAGAGAAACTAGTGACACAATTTTCACTAGAAAACCAATCCTAATCTTCCCCTGGTAATGTCTTACGTCATAAGTGAATTATGTTACTCGTTTGTATAATTAAATAGTTGAACAGTTAATAGGCGTACATAATTTGTAAGATAAGGTAATTAATTTTGATGAAAATCTTGGTAATTATGCCCGGAGTGGCAATTTAACAAGAAATATAGCCACATCGCGCTGAAAGGGAATCGCATTGTATACATGTACATACATACCGTTAAATATTCTTTAGGCACTGTATCAGTTCCTGTATCTAAAGCTTTTACAGAGTTAATTCATTTTTATTGGAATTCATACAATTACTTAAAAATAATGACTGCAATACAACCATATCTCTTCATAGGAGATGCAGCAAAAATTATATCTAATGGATGAGCAGATTTAAAACTTTAAACTGATTATTTTTGAAATTATAAATGATTTCAAATCAATATTTGTGTACTATTAATCGAAATGAATTATTAATACGGGGGATCAAATTTCAACCAATAGACGAAGTCTAGTTTGTTTAAATAGAATTAGAACTTAGCTGGCAATTAAAATACCCACTAAAAAGAACCGTTAATTGTCATTTTTCCAAGGCACACCTTTTTAAGCGAAAAATATTGAAATTGGCTATTTTAAGTAATAATTCAAAATTACTCAAAATTTTTGAAATAACACAATAGGAAGTATCCATATGAATCGAAAGAGGATAAAAAAAGGAATCGATTAACAAAATTAAAAATGGTGGGTGCCATTTGAAAAAATGAAGTTATTCGTGTTTGAAGTTTTTAAACTTTAGAATTTTATTTTGAAGGCCCTGTATAAATTATTTAGTTCAATTTTGTCAAGGTGTTAGCACTAATATTCAGCTATTACTAGTAAAAATTTCAACAGTCTGAGTGGTATCTTGTGGAAGTTATGATTTTTTATAATGTAGGTTGCGGTAGCGATTTTTTTTATAAATTAAATTAACTCAAAACTTACCTTAGAATTACACGTTTTATTCGAATTCAGCGTAAAAAATATACCATTCCATTTAAAATAACGATGTTGGTTGTAAATCGAACTGGAAAGTATTTTAAAAAAAAGGCATAAACAATAACCAAATGAGCCCAAGTTTCAGAATTGAATTCCTTCTACTTATTCATATATGTACTTCTAATAGCCCATCAACTTGAAAAACCCTGTATATATTATAAAATTTTATTCATATTGTAATAACTATTGAATGATTTGTAAATTAAAACAAACATATAATTTATTTACTTTTTTGGTTGTTTTTATCTTTAAAACAGTTTCATCATGTAATCACCAAAAATGTACCTTCTTTATTAAAAATTATCAACCAAAATTCACCAATCGCAGTTTAGCACCTATTATTAATTCAGCTTTTTACGAGGGTTAAAATGTCGTCTACGCTCCTTATTTTTATTAACCTATAACAATAAATATACTCACTCTAATGAGGTGTTACGTATTTATAACGTCAAGACAACAATTACTTATTTAAGATCACTTCCTTTTACGACAATTTGCATCAACCTTAATAAAAGTCAACTTTTCCATTTTTGATCAAAAAACCAACGTCATATTTATTGCTACACCAATTATTTAGAAAAGGTCGATTCTTGCCTATTGCAAATACAACTATTATTCAAACAATTCTACATAGACATACCTAGGTAAGTACCTTCTAAAATAATACCGTTGTTGTCTACCTGCTTCCATTAAAAGTCTTTTTACGTACGTTTTACGTGGGCAACAACGCGATTGCAATTATACTTACACACATACATACAAAGGTACCTACATAAATACTTACGAATAGACATTAGATATCTGTGTGGACATAAAATTGAATAAAAAATAGCATAAGGTTGTGTGGCACAAGGTCGCAGTGCAAATAACAATACATTTATACCTACATGCAGGTAAAAACCAACGGATGGTCATGAAAACGATGTCTGGTAGCGTTGGTTGGATTAGGAATGACGATATGATGATGAAGCAACAATATTCACGGTTTATGGTTTCGTCTGTCATAAAATATACTGTATGGTAAGTATTATAAATATGTATCGTGTGTTGGAAACACGAAATAAATGTTACACATAACATCATTTTAATGGGAAAATGTGTTGTAAGCATTCACCTACAAAATGAAACAGAACGGTTAACTGTTGTACTATAAGCGTAATTTGAAGCCATGGATGAGACACCATAATCTCTTATACGAATATAAATTACATCTTAATTCATATTAAAATTATACTCTAATTGTATCTAACTGTAAAAGCTAAAACAAATATCTAAAATTGTTCGTCAATCTGGTTTGTATCACCCACTTCTTATAAACAAAGAAGACATTATCTTTTACTCGAATGTAATGTTTAAATTCATATGAAGTAGATCTACTTATCTTACCTTATCTTCTGCAAATTTTCATTATTTATAAGTAAGGTCTGGTTTGTGTCAGCCCCATAAGTCGTTTAAAACCTGACCACCACAAAATAAAATTATTTTCTGAATCTAACTGCATTAAAACTAAACTAATTATTTAATTTACTATTTTTTCTGTGCAGGTCTAAAGATCAATTGTTGTTTTTAAATCTCCAAATGACAATTAATACTTGTCACTAATCTTCTATTCTATGTAAGTATATTGTAACAAGTAATCAAGATAAAAATCAGTACAGTTTACAACTAAAATAATACAAAATATACCACAAATAGCTAAAAATAACAATTTTGACGTATTTCAATGGGAACGAAACAATTGCAGCAAAATTGGGCGGGTCTACTTAAACGTCTGTATTAGATATATTGTTACGTTACATACATTAACTACTCTTATAATCGTCAATTGGGTTATGGTATGAAAATGTTGCCACGTTTATAATGCAATGTACCATCGATAATTGTACCCTTATACATAATTATGTTCAAATTTACATGGGTTCAAGCAATTTATTCAATAAATTGGATAGTTGAGGTGCCGCACGTAGACAAAAGAACAAACAACTGCTTTATTTATCTACTCGCAGAGTCTTAACACGAATCCTTTTTATTGATTACACAAATACATAAATAATTATTATTATATATGAGACTTGAAATCAGACAGCGCTTGTCTGCGCATTCCACTACAACTTGTCCTGAAAACATGCCACCAACACTTGAAAATTAGCTCGTTGCATAATGTATGATATCATAAGGATTAAATGCTAATTGAAACGTTAATCCTCTTAGCAATTGCATTATATTTATGTACAATGTACGTGCATGCATTTACATATTTACAGGACTACGTTTTTTTTTATTTGATTTTTATTTTATTTTATTGTCATATTGTTATATTAGGCAGGTAGTTATAATTAACTAATCTAACTAAAGTTATTGTAAAACATAAAGGAAATACCTCCTGCGGATACTCTTAAGTTCATTAATTTGCTGGCATGATAAGCGCAACTTATTATAATGAGAAGTCACGTTTGCTCAGTTAACCGTAACAGAGCGAATGCAAATTTTGTAACAATTTCATTGGAACGTGAACAAATAGTGACGGCCTATATAACTGTTCACATAAACGTCAATACATCTTAATGCTTGAATTACTTAAACGTATTATTAGGAAAAGGTAACTTATTATGTAATGTATATGCATACTTACTTTAATTTTATTAGTACATATTGTTTGGAATACAATGTTGCGTGGGTAAGAGATCTAGCCATAAAATATATACTTCTAACTAACCTAATTATGATTACGGCCATATAAGAATATAGGAACATATACCGGATGATTGGAGGCAATCAAGAGGAAAGTAATCAAGTAGAAGGTTACCTAAACGGCACGAGCGACAAATTTTTGGATTTGGTAACAAATTAGCGACAAATTATAGTGCAAGTTAGAAATCGGAAAAATTACTTTGTCGTGCTAGCTTGATATACGTCAGTTAACTCAATGGTGTACTGACGATCAATTGACGTAGAAACGCAACCAATAAAATGTAGGCACCATTGAGCTCAATGCATCACTCATTTCACTTCAAACCTTTTATTTACAATGACGTAAAATAGAGTTATGTTAGCTCTGATGTGAAAATGGTAACAATTATTCAACGATTAATAGAACTTATTCCAATTTTTGTACTACCTCATTAGTGCAGGCAAATATACTTACATATATTTAGTAGGAACTACAGTTTCACGAAACAAGAGCACCAATGTTAAAATCGGGAGATGATCAAGAGAATCTCGTCGAAAATTTTCAAGAAACTAGACAATACTAACTTCTAATCGTATCTAATATATTATTGGTATTAAGTGTTAGTACCTACAGGTAAATTTTCACAAAACTCCAAATTTTCAAAACTTGCCTTCATCTTGACTTAATTCATTATAAGATCAACACAAGAGCATTGATATAACACTTGAGACAAAACTAAGAGAATTACGACAAGAATTTTCGAGACATTGGACAACACTAATCCCAAATCCTGAGAGATCATTTATTTTTAGTGTTGTTACAAATAGGATTTTATAAACACAAAGCTTGTTTTACTAAACTTCTTGTCTTGATCTTGGCTTAATTCATGATATGGTTAACTTATAAGCGTTTATGTAAAAATCGATAAAATATCAAGAGAATCACGACCAGAATTTTCGAGATACTGGATAACACTAAATCCAAATCCCAAGAGATAATTTATTTTCAATATTGGTACAAGTATTGTTTCATAAAACTCTTGATTTTTAAAAAATCTTGTCGTGACTTGTTAAGATCAACATAAGAGCATTGACGTAAAAATTGGGACAAGTCAAGAGAATTGCGACAAGAACATTCGAGACACTGGTCAACACTAATCCAAAATCCTGAGAGATCACTTATTTTCAGTGTTGTTACAACTAGGATTTCATAAAACGCTTGATTTTCAAGACATTTTGTCTTGATCTTGGGTTAATTCATAATATGATCAACACATACGCGTTGATATAAAAATCGATAAAATATCAAGAGAATCACGACCAGAAATTTCGAGATACTGTATAACACTTCAAGTCCTGGGAGATATTTTATTTTCAGTACTGGTATAAGTTTCACGAAGCTTTTGAGTTTCAAGAACTCGTGGCTTGATCTTGTCTTAATTCATAATATGATCAATATACAAGCATTAATGTAAAAATAGAAAAAAAAATTAAAAAAGAATCACGAAGATAATTTTCGAGAAACTGGGCATCAACCCCAAATTGAAATTGTGATAGATCTTCTATTTGCAGTGTTAATACAAAGGGGTTTCATAGAACTCTTGATTTTTAAGAAGTCTTGTATTGATCTTGTCTTAATTAAGATCAACAGAAAGGCATTGATGTAAAAATCGAAACAAGATCAAGAGAATATTCGAGATACTGAGCAACACTAACCACAAATCCTTATAGATCTTTTATAAGTATTGATACTAGTAGGAGTGAGGTTTAAAAAACTGTTGATTTTCAAGAAATCTTGTCTTGATCTTGTCTTAATTGAGATCAACACAAGGTCATTGATGTAAAAATCGACAAAAAAGATCAAGAGAATCACTGCGAGACTTTACAAGATCAAAAAGATTTGTCAAGTTTGGACATCTTCATGCAGTTTAATAAATACTTAATGGGATTTGTTAAGCTTTAATATGAAAATAGATAGACATAAATATTCTTTTGATCAATGTCTAATATATTTATTTCTTTTCCTCCCCAGACACGAAAAAATACTTTGTTGATTTTGATTTTCAAAACAAGACTTGGACATCGAAATCAAGATCCTTCTCTTGGTAAAACTCTAGTAACGTTCTGAATGATAGGTATTACCAACTGTCCCAGATTTTCTGGTACCTACATCCTGCTTCTGGAGATAATTTGAGCTCAGAAATAATTAAATTAACGCTTTTAATGTTTTATTCCTATACCTTCTCAAAATATAATATAATTTGAACTGTAGTATGTTGTGCTAGATGACATTATATCTCACTATATCATTAGCATGAACTGATTAACTTTTATACACTAAGAACATTGTAAACGTTGCTGCAAACCATATGAGGCAAATATGACAGCATTTTCTCATTTAATAAATAACATACCTTATTAACCACAACTCATGAGTATAATTTCAAAAAGGAGAAAAAAGTAAGTATCATGGCTAATTAAACTGTGAATCTTTGCTTTCGCTTCAAGGTAAACCTCTTCAGTTATTATAACGTCCTGCTTCCCATGACGTGCTAAAGTGCCAAAAGTAGGCTAGGTCAAGAGGACCTTTTAAATCACCTACAGCCGTTTTTCCTCTACGTCACCAGACATTGCGTTCTCTAAATGGCTAAATCATTTCTCTCCACGATAGTGTGTACATATCAACCGTCTAAATATGAAATAATAGAAGTAAAAAAGGAGTTAAATAATCCTTCTATGGAACAGTGCAAAACAAAATTCAATTTCATCTAGTTAACAGCTTTAACGTCTTCGTTCAATTTGGAAATCGTGATTCTTTTTGGAACAACAATTTTTCACAAGTCTGGTTTTGATAGTATTTGTAACTAGTCACATGGGTCATGAGTTAGGTACGTTTTAATTTGTTGTATGTCCTTGAAATTTATTTCATTTTTTCACTTGGAATGTAAAAGATAAACAAAGAAACTGGTTTCTAGAAAACGAAGAAGGAGATAATTGTTACTGGAAAATGTTCTAAATCTAAATGATACTCATCATATACATATTTGTTGCCCATTATGCTAAATAAATCATGTCCAAAAGTTGACTCGACAATTTTGGAATTTAAAAGGAAAAAATATGTGCCAAAATGTGCCCGAAATGTGCGACATAAAGAAAAAAATATTCAAAAAACTTAACTTTTGTGACTAGGTCTTTTTTATGATGTTTAGTTAGCTCCACAACATCACTTCGTTAAAGCCAAACCAATTGTGCTGTATGTAATGTGCTCAAGATGTGCTATCATGTGCCATTAAAAAAAAATATTTACTTGAAAAATTGAATTTGTATTGAGACATCCTTTTTGTGATATTTAGTTAGCTCCGCAAAATCACTTTATCAAAACTAAACATATAGTGCTGTAATGTGTCCGCAATGTGCTGTTATGTGCCAATGTGAAAAAAAATATTTGAATAAAAAGTTTAGATTTTTAATAAACTGTTAAGTTTTCATAAATCTTGTATTAGGTAAGTACTTGTTCTTTTCATTAGTTTACGATTGTATAGAATGTATTGTACACTGTAAAATTCGTATTATTATTAATATTATCAATACAAAGTGTTATTAAACCTTTTTTTATTGTTAATAGTAACTTTTATATTTAATGATAGTTTTCTATTAGTGTAGGGCTGTAGGCAATAAACTTTTCATATGGTACCGTTTTAGTGTTATCACAACACATAGACAAAGAGACTGAAAGTTTGGCTCATTTATGTATATATATCTTAGAATAGAAGATTAGTAATTATTAAGTAATAAATATATATTCTTATAAAATAATATGAAAATACTTATGTAGCCAAGTCATTTCCCTGTTCTCGTCAAAGTAAAATTTCCATTTTTCTTCGTAATAACATTACTAGTAGAGAAAGTATTAATGAAGACAGCATTTTATGAAAAATCTAAACTTTTTATTCAAATACTTTTTTTTACATTGGCACATAATAGCACATCGCAGGCACATTACAGCACTATATGTTTAGTTTTGATAGTGATTTTACGGAGCTAACTAAATATCACAAAAAGGATGTCTCAATAAAAATTATATTTTTCAAGTAAATATTTTTTTTAATGGCACATGATAGCATATCTGAAGCACATTACAACACAATTCGTTTGGTTGAAGTGATGTTGTTCGGGCACATTTTGATACATATTTTTTTTTAAATTCCAAAATTGTCGAGTCAACTTTTTGGACATAAATAAATCAATGCATACAATAGTAGCATCTTAGTTATTAATTGTTAAACAAATTCACCAGCAATTGAATTACCTTATCAAATTAAACAAAAAAATATTACCTGATTTCATGTCATGAGTATCGTTAAAATTATAATGCCATAATTTTGCTATATTATAAAGAATATATTCCTTTTCTCTTTATTTGTATGTTTTTATTGGACTGAACAAGTAAAATATAATTTTCTTCTTCCTCGTCACAATATTTTGTAGAAATATACGAAAACCCCATCCTTTTTTTTTTTTTTCAAGATCTGTCCTAATTGTTCTACAACATCGCCACTATCATCCGTCATTCTTTCATTTCCTTTTATTTTTTATTTTCAATGCATTCAATTTAAAAATATACCCAGCCACTGCATATTATGTACTCTAATGGAAATTGAGACAGTGCAAAAATTATACTGAGGAGTTATTAAACTAACGCTTTGTACATTGTACTAAATACTGCATTACAGCAGACTTTTGTGCAAAAAACTGTCTGTAATTACAAAAAAGAATATATAGAGTACCTATTGAACAAATTAAGTCGACTTCAAGTGTATTCTCCTAATTTGAAAAGATATAATTAAAGTAATGCACTTATTTGACCATTACAGGAAAGCTAACAATCAACTAAGTATACAAAATCAATTATAAGTAATTGCAACAAAAACCTTGGTACCTTTTTAACGATTATTTATTATTATCAGTGGCGTGCCATTACAAAAATTCGGATCCCATAATATTTAGATAAAAAAAAATCCATTTTTTATCAATAACTGTTTTGTAAAGTGAGGTATATGGCTCAACCACAGATCACTAGGAGTATCGTTTTATCTCCTAGAAAAATCTGCTAGATTTATTATGAAAATATTAGTATAGTAGTAGTAGTAGTAATTGTTTATGAATATGCAGCTTAAATTTTGAAAATTTATAGCTTTGTAAGTTATAATTATTAAGAAATTACGTTGGTTAGACAATATCTATGGTTATTCCTATTTAAAACAAGCTTCGTACCAACTTAATCTGATTAATGGTTTTGATTTTCCACCCATTTGTTAAAGCCGGCGGGCTCAAAAAATCGTAATTTAGTCATAATAAATGGAAGCATATGCATTTTTTGTATATTTTTTTATTGTCATCCTATACAACAATTCCTCAACAGTTTCTTTGCGCGATAATTTGTTTGGGTTCAATCATGTATTCAAATTCCCACGTGACTGGATTGTATGTTCTGCAGGAGGGTGAAATTTTTCGACCCGTTCGCGGTTTGCTAGGGAATAAAAAGTAGAAAATTCTTTATTCGATTCAGATAATAACCTTTTTGAACGTCGCTTAGAGGGCCAAGTGCCCATTCAGTTTGGGGGATCCGGGGCACTACCCCGCCTTTCCCCACGATAGCTACGCCACTGATAATGATTTTTTTTAATATTCGATTAACTGTGTATTAATAAATAGAACAAAAAAATGAATAGGTACTGTTATAATCCAATAACTTTCATTTATTAACAGAGGTCAAGTATACGTATTGGGCTGTTACCTTCTAATTTTCAATATCTCACTATTAAAATAAAAAAAAACAGAGCTTACGTATTTCTATTAAGTACCAAGAATTTTACGAATGGCAATGAAACTATCGTTATAAAAATTGAAAATAAATGATACTGCTCGAAAAATGATTGCTCAAATAAGAATATCTATTATAATAAATAAAAATTGAATGCTCTATAATTCTATGTTGAAAAGGAAAAGTGGCACTAACTTTACAAAAGAAATTTGGTAAGATTCGGTAAAAACGACTGTATACCTAAAGCATTTGAAAAGCTTTCTGTTATTAAATTCAATAAGTATTACAAACACAGTGGTGTTTGAAAAAACTAAACAAAAAGTTGTCTGGTTCTGTTCAGTTTACCTTTAAAAATCCGAATAATGGAATTAATTAAATAAATACGGGAAAATTTTAGAAAGATTTAGATTTATTATTACTGATACACTATCATTATCTATCTAACAGTAGGTAGGTAAATAGTTATTTATAGAATAGTTTCAATAATGGTATAATTTCATTATTTAAAAAAAGAAACCATTATTCAATCCTTAATAATGAAAAATAAACATTAAACATCAACTATTAACCATTATTTGTTAATTGCTAATGGAATTAAAATGTAATTATAAATTAATTTTTATTTCAGGTAGAACTAATATGTTATTATCCATTTTTACATTTTTTTCCTTTATGCAATTACAATTCAATGGATGTAATTAGTAAATAATGTGATTTATCATATTTCCATTTACTTAATAAAAATAAAACTTACTGATTTGCTTCCACAATTAAATTTATCGAAATGATTCCTTTATTTGCAACTTTCGTCATTAACAGATGCCACGTGCCCAGTTGAATTTTATACACTGAATTACTAAAGATAAGAGTTTAGCGGCTTTTTTTGTAAAATAGGAAAGAAACAGAACATCCAGATATTTTTATTTATTCACTTACAGCTTTTTAAATTTACCAAAGTGTGTTGAAAGAAAATAAAAATAACTCTGGGCGTGAGTTGAGTTAGGTCAAATCCATCAAAACATGAAATGAATGCACGTTTGATCAGTTAGATCAAGACACAAAAAAAATTACGTATATCCAGCTAGCACGAAAAAGTTATTTTTCCGATTTCTGACTTGCACTATAATTTGTCGCTAATTTGTTACCAAATCCAAAAATTTGTCGCTCGTGCTATTTAGCCACAATCAGCTCGTATGCTAGCTTGATATCAAGTTAGCACTACACATAGCGTATCGCGAAAAGGAAATATCGTAGGATATTACTGTAAAGACCATAATTTGTCGCTGAAAGATGACACATTCAACGAATTTGTCGCTAGTCTTATCTCTGACTGCTGGAAAGCCATCAAACTCTCGAAAGGTAACGTGTTGCCCAACTTAAAACAAATGTAACAAATAACTCCTTGATTAATTGTTTGATGGTTTTCCAGAAGTCTTTCGCTTATCAGCTGGAGATAAGACTAGCGACAAATTCGTTGAATGTGTCATCTTTCAGCGACAAATTATGGTGTTTACAGTAATATCCTACGATATTTTCTTTTCGCGATACGCTATGTGTAGTGCTAGCTTGATATACGTAAAAAATGTATTGCCTGTAAACCTTCAAATTGTTGCGTCAATGAATGGGAAACAGTAGATGCTAAAACTCAAATGTACATGCAAAGTAGCGAATATTACTGCTGTTAGTTTCCAATTTAATTTCAATAACAATATTCTTTACTTATATTTATTTTCTTTTGTGAAGGAATTCATTTGCATCAAAATTACGAGATTCCCCTTAAAACAGTATGTAAACAAATTTTTAAAAATGATCTGTCCAATACTAAATATCTATCTAGATATTTTTTTAAATACAGTCGACTAGAAAGCATCAGCAATCTTTTTTAATGTTACTGAAGTGTACTTTACAATTTCCTATAAGAGCAATCCATTTGAATACAATTGCTGAACTATCTATTTTATTGACGTCATAATTTGAATTTTTGGTGATAATTACTCATTTAAATGTTACAGCCTACCTTTCACAGGATTATCACGATCTTAAAGCAAAATAATTTAATATATAAAATTCTCTTGTCACAATGTTAGTTACCATACTTCTCCGAAACGGCTTAACCGATTTTTATCAAATTTTATATGCATATTCAATAGGTCTGAGAATCGGGAAATATCTATTTTTCATACCACTAAGTGATAAGGGTAGTCCAATCCTAACTTTTTAAATTTTTTGGACAAAATATTTTCTATTTATTTTTTTATGATTTGGCATTAAAAAATACATATAACCCTTAATTTTCATCCTTCTACCACCAACCCCCATTTTTTAATAGCGATATTAGTGGGTACATACTGTAATAATCTTCAACTCTCAGTGGTCGATAACTGATCAATTATTATCAATCGATTAGTCATCCCCGCCAGGCGTCTACTGATGTCACTACTCACCCAGCAAAAACAGCACGGAGTGGGGATGAGAATGAAGCAGATTTTTTTAGAATATTACAGGGAGTTCAAATATGTTCTAAAAAGTAAAAGAATGTTTTATTATAACATTACAGAATGATTTGGCAATGTTCAAGAATGTTCCAGAATATTAAAGATCATTCAATATCTCAGAATGTTAAAATAAGTTAGAAAATGTTTTGAATCATTATGGGATGTTCTGGATAGTTCTAAATTCGCGAATATTCTAGAATGTTCCATCAAACGTGTAATATATTCTCACCCAGACAACGCCGGGTATTGCTGCTAGTGTATTTGTAGTATACAGTTTTCACTTATGGTCTTATTTAATAACGAATTATAATTTAATTCAATTCATTTCAATTATAAAATTATGAGGTATTTACCTATTCCTTACAGTGCCATCGTCTCAGGATTGACTGTTGATATAACTTAATCTGCAGGTACAGGACCCGTCAGATTTACATCGCTCAGTCTTTTGCCACAGCTTGAAGATGTATCCGTAAGTAATGAGCTGCATATGTTCATTCTATAATCTAATCTGAATTGATATACTTCTCCAGGATTAATACGTACGAATATATGATACTTTAAAAATTATGGACCGATACGAGAAGGATTCATATCCTTTATGAGTACCCTTTATTATTTTATTTTAAAGAGATCTTAGAAAGTAATTATTTTATAATTATCTAGTAAATGTAAGCCATATTTTCTCGTCATAGTACAAATAATAATGGATAACACTGTTTCTTTAATTGGCGATTTTTAGATCTTAGGTTGACAATACGTCCAGTAATCAGACAACGTGGTACGTAAACTCCATTTCTTAGATTTTTTCGCCACTTTAACAAAATATAGGTTAGTAATAAGTATTATATAATACAAATAGAGAAATTTTAATGTAGATAAGAAAAACTGCATCGACGCTCCATCTATCGAACAGGAACAAGGCATAAGAAACGAGTTGGTACTCTATCAAGTATAGTTTCCTACGTTAAGCTAGGCATTACATTCTCATGAGTTTAGTAGAAAAAATTACTATTTCTGTGTTGAATAAATTATTTATGCCTATACATATTTTGAAACTAACTGAAAAACTCCTTTCGAAAGGCGTTTGAATAATAATCTGTTGTTCGTAACCACATTGAACGGAAATAGCTATTCTAGACTTAAATGATTGAATATCAACGTCAAGTCAACTATTGCAAAAACAACATTGGAAATTACACCGTTTATGTAATAACTGTCCGTCTAATGACCATAAAGTATGTAACAGGGTTAGAAGATGTTTAGAAAGTAGCCAACCCAGTTTCTTGCTTCATTCCCTACCTAGTTTCCATCGATAAAAACATGATTAAGATGCTTATTTTACAAAAAGTTCTTAGGGTTTAAACGCTCAGTATTTGCTGTAATTATAGGTTCACATTTCCACATAATGCCACTATGGATACATGCTACATGGAATTACTTCACGACTCACTAATAAATAAATTTCAAATTTGTTTTCTCGATTTTACATGATCTTTAAGAAAATTTCAGTCAATTTCCCATGCAATTTAATATTCAATTTTTATAATTTAAGGAACATTACAATAATTAAGATAAACTACTAAAAAGAAAACAAAATGAGGGACCTCAGGAAAATATTAATTGGAAAATTTCACAACTACATAATCTTTCTTTTTTTTAGAATATATTTTTTACTTTATGTTCAATTTAAAATAACAATCTATCTCGAAAAACTACATCGATTGGTCATCTAATACAAAAGCCCTGAACGAATGAATAATAGTGTTGAATGAAGTACAGTTTCCTGTATACAAGAGTATCAAGTTTTGTTTAACGACAAGTAGGAAAAAAATGCTACAAAATTAATTGTTAATTTAATAACATAAAAATTATTGTGCGTGTAAAATTTTACCCAAAAACTGGTTCAAATTTGTACACCGAACAAAGAGCTAGGCAAAATATAACAGGTTAAATAACAGACACGGAACATTAACTTTTGACGACAAAATGCCAAGTGAGAATCTTTTTAATTTATGACAATAAAAGTACGGCGCAAATTATTAAAAGTTTTTATGAAAATAGTCCTTTTAAGTTGACGATGCCTAAAATAAATCAACATAATTTGCTTTTTTACCTAAAAGGGCACTAAATCAATTTTCATTATACTAAACTAAAGTATTTGTCTTTACAATAGCAAATAAAACACTACTTTGTTTATTATCACAGAGTAATGGTCGAATCAATCTAATATTTGTCTTTAATCGGTATATAGGCATTTAACGAACTCGTTTTCTACTTCTATAAAAATTTGAAATTATAAAGAAAAAACAATTGAAAATTATATTTATTAATTATACGTAATACACCATACCCATTTCAGACAAACCAAAAATTTATTTTGCATCCAGAATGTACGTACAAAGTTTACATTCTGTTGGAGATAAAATTGCATGTGAAAATAAAAGAATCAATTCCCAACTTCACCATTCTTTATAAGATTTAAATAGAGAGCAAAAAGTCAAGAACATAAAACAGTTTCGTTTGTTTGACTTTCTCTACCTTCAAAGATAAAGGTTAAAAAGTTAGCGAATGTACCTACAGTAAACACTTGCAAATATGGAAGCATGTACAATAATTATTAACCTATAAAATCATAAACAATATAATGAACGAATTTAGAAACCACATGAGAAAACTTGGCAGTAATTAATGTCGTTTAATGAAGACTGCAAAGACAATAATAAATAACACTTAAGTATGTAATTTCAGATACAATAAAAACGAGAGAAATTAATTAATTAACGAAGAATATAAACGTGAGAAGTTTTAATCTTGTTAATGTTTTTACTTTTGAATTTTGTATCAACAAAGACAATCAGAAGAGAAGTTGCAATTTGCACAGAATGGGCTCAATCTATGCCAAAGGAATATTAAAGGAATAGCATCAAAAAATCAAGTTAAAATCGTGTTCAATTATTTCTACATCCCTATAAACTGAATTGGATGCAGGACCGGACTGGTTACCGTTTGTGCTAGGCACATTGGTTATAAAAGAGATTAAGCCTCCAACAATTAAAAAAACTAGTAGGTACTACAACCTAAAACATAAACAAAATAATTTAACCCTTAATATTCTAAGGACAATTTTACACCAGATAACTATATAATTTGAGCTTTTCTAAATACAAAACTCGCAATATGATTCGTGCTTTCAATAATTTTAACCTTGTTATTATACTTAGTGTTGCAACAATAATAGTAATAAATGTCACATCTTATATTCAGAGAACACGTAAATACTAAATTAAAGTAGATATTCCTTTTAATGACAAAAATAAACAAAGTGAAAACAAATTAACACGTTAACGATAGATAATTAACATTTAACAATACCAGTTTTTGTTTTTATATTGTTTAAAGTTCATTTCCAGATATTTATGGCTTTATTATAAGTAAAAAGAGAAGACAAAAAAACACACATAGTTAATTGTCAACAATGAACTTGGACTTATAACGTTAAACAACATGGAAAACCCAAGTGAAGAAAACAATACGTACAAAAAGATTGTTGTGTATTAATATAACTAAAGCGTATTTACTTCAATAGAAAACATTGGTATATATATGTATAGCAATTATCCGCATCTATTTAAAAGTATCATGAAATTAAAATGTACGTACTCAATATTGTACATTTTTTTTTGTATCAAGAATATAATTCTAAACTTAAGTATAGGTTGGGTACCAAACTTGGAGGGATTGATTTTTAACCTTATAACCTAACCTAACCTAACCATATATATTAGACGGGTGATTGTGGATTTTTCAAATTCTGTTTTCCGCATTTCTTCGACAAGCACTTCTGTAATTTCTTTTTTCTCAAAGAAAATAATTGTAAAATTTTTTATACTAAAGAAATGTCATTTGAGGATATCTAATATATAAAGTTTTCGTGTCACAATGTTAGTTACCACACTCCTCCGAAACGGCTTGACCGATTTTTATGAAATTTTATATGCATATTGAGAAGGTCTGAGAATCGGCTACTATCTATTTTTCATACCCCTAAGTCATAAGGGTTGTCCACCCCTAACTTTTTATTTTTTAGACAAAATTTTTTATTTTTGTTTTTTTTATGATATGGCATTAAAAAATACATATAACCCTTAATTTTCATCCTTCTACCATCAATCCCCATTTTTTAATATTGATATTAGTACTGTAATAATCTTCAACTCTCAATGGTCGATAACTGATCAATTATTATCAATCGATTAGTCATCCCCGCCAGGCGTCTACTGATGTCACTACTCACCCAGCAAACAGCGCGGAGTGAGGATGAGAATGAAGCAGATTTTTTTAGAATGTTACAAGGAGTTCAAATATGTTCTTAGAAGTAAAATAATGTTTTATTATAACATTTCAGAATGATTTGGCAATGTTCAAGAATGTTTCAGAATGTTAAAAAAAATTAGAGAATGTTTTGAATCACTATACGATGTTCTGGATAGTTCTGAATTCGCGAATATCCAGAATGTTCCATATTCTTACCCGGACGACGCCGGGTATTACTGCTAGTAGGTATATAAATATTTTAGATTTTTTCAAATTCATTATCTTTATGAAAACTTATGAAACAGTTCGCCGTTATTTTCCATCATCTATTCATTCAAAACTGATTTTGTCTAATACAGTAACTATTCATTTAATGTAAAAATAAGTTTCAAACGTTTTTACAATTGACGATTTTCGTTTCCATTAAACCTACAAAAATATCATAGAACTGTCTTACTATAACGTAAAGAAACGATATTTTTTATGAGATTATTATTTAATATTTTAACTGGAAAAAGTGGAAACGGAATTTGCAAAATCTATCATTATTTATCCAATATGACAGCTGTCAGGTTGAAAATTTGGCATAAATATACTGTGATGCAATTTTCTTAAATAATGCAAAATATACCTACTTCTATAGTTCCAGTGTGATAATAGTCACAACAAGGTAATTAACGTATGTCTTTCTATATACAGCGTGTTGTTTCTAAAACCATAACCTAACATTTCAATTTAAAGAACAAAAAATACTAAGTACAATAATAAACCAAAAAAAAAAACAGTTCATGCTTTACTGAAATTTAAGTGGGTATACCAGACAAAAAATCTCACGGTTGCCTTCGACCTTTTCACGGCCGACGAACTTTCCGTTTTCCGTCATTTTCATCGTTCTGTTTTGTCACACCACATGTACAAACGTACACTCATTACCTCAACTAATTGTTGTTATAAACGAACAAAGTAACGGCTTTAAACGTAAGCCTGTCTGTTCAACAACAACAATTTTGTAATGGCGACCTGTTATCCAACATGGATCATTTACTACAAAATAGACGTTATAAGAGCACACATACATGTATGTATATTCCCATAAAATAAAACGGTACGTAGGTAAAATGTAATAAAGGAAGCCATATTATTTTTAAAATAACAACCATAAATTATAACTAAATACATAGCTGAACCAGTGGGTGTGTTCTAAAATAGATACCCTTTATGAAACAAAAGGGTTCTCAATTATGACAACGGCAGTAAAATTAACATCTAACGCACTTAAAGGTTACACTTTGTTACAAAATTTACATTTCCACCGTTTCCACAAAAGTTTGTTGCAAGGCTAATGCATGGGAATGCTTAATATAAAAATTACAGTGCACATAAAAATTTATTTAATAATAATAAGTTATTTTTACAAAACTGAGTGCCCCGTAGGTATACATAGAAAATAGAAATTTAAGAAGGACTTATAAACAGGGCCGAATTCAACCCCTTTTAATTTTAATAAAAATTGGTGTCAACTGCAGTACGTGGGCCATACTGAATATGCGGAAGAAGGATGAAACTCTGTAGATACGTAAAACGCAGATATTTAAAGAGGATTTATAAAAAAGCTGAAATCTCACCCCCTTTCGATTTTAATAAATATATTTTGGTCCATATTAGATTTAATGGGCCACACTATGTGAGAGAAAGACGAAACTCTAAAAAGGAGTCTTAATAATGAGTAAACCATTACCGAACCAAACCGAGTATCTGAGAGAAAGATGAAATCCTACAGATATGTAAAAATGATATAGAAGAATGACTAAAAATGATCGAATCTCATTCCTTTATATATTATAAATTAATATTACAAGTAGTTAGGTATCAGACTTCTGGTTTTAAAAACACGAGGTAGAAGTTTTTCATAAATCCATGAGTTTTGGCTTTGACATTAACCTTGACGAAGAAATATAATTCCACCAATTATTAACTAAATGCCTGAACACAAGCTTCATTTTTCTATATTCATGATTTTTAAATGTCTATATCTATGAAATGAATCATAGTGCTACCAATGAACCATCAAAGGGAATCCCCTTAAATAATGCTGATACTATTCGTGTTTCATCCAGGGGTTATCTGGAGCTTGCTAATGGAAATGTGCCGATAGACGAAACTTTATGAGGTTTATTCCTCATACGTGAACTCATTTTCAATGGTTATAAAACATGTATCACCTAAGCAACTATTGTGAATGCATTACCTAATCTAACGAACATTTCGAGACTTCAAGAGTATTTAGTCATTCTTGGTCATCCAATTGATCTTCATATTTTCATGACCTTGTACTAAATCAGTACCAACCGAACGTCCTCATGGAGATATAGCGATTAAGCCATAGAGAGATGAGACTTAAAAAGTTTCGAAACCTTTTGGACGTTTCATTCCCACCAACTATGTGTTAATAGATGGAGGTGGTGGAAGCAGAAGAATCAATAATAAATTGCTAAAGAGGCTGAGGTTCGTCTCATCGCAACAGAGGACTAAAGCAAAAGAGTTACGTATACATATGAATCTAAAAGGCAACAGAAAGAACACGAGGATACTGTTTAACAACGATATGACATGATCAATGCTTCAAGATTTCAGTCTAATTTAAAAATTGTGGAAATGGCTGAGTTGTAGTTAGAGAACTATGGTAAATAAGAAGGGAAGTGATAAGTGGGGAGTCGAAAATTAACGTTTCTGTCTTTAAATTCCAGACTACTCAAGTGGATCAAGAATAGCACCTACAAATATTCTAGGCGATTGTCCTTTTGAATCTGCATTGGTTGCAATAGGTTTCATTTTAGAGCAACTTATTAGCATTTTTAATGTAATGGTAGGTCTACTTCTGGAAAATTTTTGTACTCCTACCACATACTCACTATGAATCACTAACCTTATGCATCAATTTCCACTGAAATCAGAGAGGGACTGGCTGAATGCCGTCTTTTTCAAAGATCCTCTCTTAAACTTAAGTCAGGAATGAAAACGACTCTACTGGTATTCCAAAAGAAACATTTTGATTAGTATTTTGACCTTTACCGACTGCTTCAGTAATTACCTATGTTTAGGTTTATGAGGTATTTTAAAGTGGAAAAGTTCATTCTTTACATTATTAACGCATTCCGTCATACCAACATGTTCTGCATTAAAAGTGTAATAGCATCACCTTAAGAAACTTTTTAACACAAAAACATTTCGCAAAAACAATTAACTAATCACTGCTATAAAACAAATGGCAACAATAAAATTAATTTACCGCTAATTGTAAGAAATATTTTATTAGTACAGAAGAGAAATCCTACAGTAAAACTGAAACTTATTACAAATGAAATTACATGCCAATTAACCGTGAAAGATCAAAAGTCTGAAAATGAATTTACTTAATATCTACTAATTAAAATTTCACTAACCATGAGTATAAACAAAACGAACATTATGAAAACACAACATTATGTCAAATATAATTGAATCGATGAGTCCAAGATCAGTACAAGTGACAAAAATGGCGTTTTGAGTTGACATAGTCAAAGTGTTTTAAATTCAACAATATAACGTTTGGCTGAAGAACATTACTTACAACTTTCGAAGATAACAACTATAAAATGCCACTTCCATTTTGGTGGTGAGATGAAAAACAGTTCAAGTCCAGGACATGTACTGTTTTTATTGTTTATTTGCGGTTACTGGAATAAGTTTTTTTTGCATACCTACTTATTATTAATATTGTTTACGTATAAATAATGCATCAAAGCTTAAAAAAGTAAAAATATTTCTTTACAGGTAATAATACTGCCCCAAATATTACCCGAGACAAAACTGAGTCCAAGAACAGAACAAGTCCATAATTTTTCTTTTTTGTTATACCTGAGGGTGGGGATTTTTTTCACTTTTTTGTTTTTCCAGATAATCTATCTAAAAAAGTACTCTTCTATTATACAGGACATCACGATAGATTCAATAGTTATGACGCTATTCAGTTTTCTTAGTTTCCTCAAAACTAAGTTTTTGAAATTGTACCTACTGTTCTTGGACTCGTCGATTCGTTATGCAAAAAAAAACGAAGGATGTTTTTTCTAAAAAATGTGACCGCTGCTATGTTTTTCAGTAAAAAAGTTGATTTATTAAATTCTAATTACATTTATGTCATAGAAAATCTCCATAATATATAAATATACATGTAAATCGTACTATTGAATTCACATACTTTATACTGATTACGTTATTTATTATAATATTTTTAAAAACATTAATTTAGTTTTCTACGTTTTTGCATTTCCTGAGAAAACTTACCATGGTAATGTATATTTTTTTCACACCATCAGAAAGTAGAGATTTCAACGAAGAGAAAGCCCACCAACTTTTTTAAAAAAGCAGATATTTTGACGTGAGAATTTTCGATTGAAAATTAGGGTGCTTTTTCGATATTAAATAAAAATAAGGTGAAAAAATAAATATTTCAATTCAAAAAATTACAACGTGTTTGGGACATAAATAGGTGTTTCAACTAAATTTTGTAAAAGAAAAATAAAAAATCAAAAAGTTGGTTATTTGAAATTTTTGCACAAATTTTGAGATTATATGAAAAAAGTGTAAATACAAAATTTGTAGATCTTTTTATTACCTACAACTTTGCCATTAAACTTTTTTCCATAAGACTTGTAGTTTTTCCGAAAATCAAGGAAAACCGTTTTTTACCCTTAAAAACTTTCCCCCTTCCCCTTCCCGTCCTCAGATCGCCCGTAAATTATTTTTCCTTTCATTTCTGTTATATTCTCTTCCTTTTCCAATGGGTTTCATCCTACTATAATTTTTTTTGGTTTCAATAATTATCGACCCTAAATTCTTTGAATTGTCTGAAACTCACTCAAAATTTGTCAACACCACACATTTAAAAACTAATCCCACAATATCTTTTCTCGTTCACCAATCGTATTGTGACGTGTTCGGTCACAGAAAACACAATTAACAAAACAAATCAACGAATTTATTTAAGTACTAAAATTAATTTGACTACACTACAGTTATAAACAAGTCTGCACAATTTATTTCACTAAAAGTCTCCTTTAATCGCCGTTCCGGTAGACACTATCTATCGCTCTCTATGAACTCTCTATCGCCACCATGGTTCGCCTGTATCGCCTATCGATCGCTTCCAAACATCAGCTGTCCACTGTAAACTACTGTCAACTAACTCGGTGTGAGTGTCTCGTCCGCTTTTATAGTCTTCTCAGCCTTTTTCTAGGGTATTCTACAGCCGTCTAGTAATTCAATTGTTTTCCCATTGATCTTTGCTGGTGTTTTCTAGATGTATCAGGAAAGCCGAGAATATTCCTTATGTAATCAGGGAAGATGTTCATTAATTATGTTCACACCAACTTAATTGGCAAGTACTCGTAACACTGCCCCCTTCTTAGAATTGATCGTCCCGATCAATGTCTTGACCTTTGTAGGGCACCAGGCGGTCCAAGTGTACAACTTTCATCTTGGCCTTTGGTCCTCTCTGAATACGGTAGACCACGTCATTCAGCCTTCTGACCACAGTGTAAGGTCCTTCCCAGGCTCGCTGTAGCTTCGGTGAGCGTCCTTTCCGACGGACAGGATTGTAAAGCCACACCTGGTCCCCTTCTCTGAATCCTGTGCTGTTGGCTCTCCGGTCGTACCTGGTCTTCATGCGGTCACTCCCTACTTGGATTTTGTTACGAACGGCTCTATGGATGGTATCGAGTCGTTCCTCTAGCTGCTGTGCGTAGTCGGTAGCCGAAGGTCGCCGATCTTCTGGGTGTCCAAACCGGATGTCTATCGGTAACTTCAGCTCTCTTCCAAATAAAATGCTGGCTGGTGTTCTGCCGGTGGTCTCATGAACCGCACTTCGATAGGCCAACAGGAACAAAGGTATGTGCTGGTCCCAGTCTGTCTGGTGATCGTTGACAACCATTTTCAAATTTGTTTCCAGCGTCGCGTTAAACCGTTCGACCATTCCGTCAGATTGTGGATGTAATGGAGTGGTCCTAGTTTTCTGTACTCCTAGCAGCTCACAGACTTCCCGGAATACTGCGGATTCAAAGTTCCGTCCCTGGTCAGAGTGGATCTCCATCGGAACTCCATACCGGCTGATCCATTGGTTGACCAACATTCCAGCGACCGTAGTAGCTTCTTGGTTTGGGATTGCGTACACTTCGGGCCATTTGCTAAAATAGTCCATCACTACCAAGATGTATTTATTGCCAGCAGCTGTTGTTGGGAATGGTCCTGCTACGTCCAGAGCTATTCTCTCAAATGGGGCACCAACATTGTACTGCTTCATTCGCCCTCGGCTTCGAGTCTGAGGTCCCTTGGCTGACGCACACGTTGGACACTTCCTACACCAATTTTCGACGTCTCTTCTACACTTTAGCCAATAAAATCGCTCTCGCACCTTCTCCAACGTCTTTGTTACTCCGAAGTGTCCTCCACCAACACCTCCATGGACTTCTGTCAGCACCTCATTGACTCTGTTCTTCGGGAGAACTACTTGATGTCGAATTTTAGTTCCGTCAGGGCTTTCCCACACTCTTTTTAGTACCCCATTCTCGACGATGAGCGAATCCCATAAGGCCCAATAGCTCTTCGTGATGGTACTCGTACTACTAACATCTGCCCAGGTAGGTCGTGCTGTTCCTGCCTTTTTCCACCGCAGTATCGGTTTAATGTCTTCGTCGTTATCTTGGTCTTTCGCCAGGTCTTCGTTCTGCCAGTGTTCTTCAGGTTCCACCATCGTCTGACAGATCCGTGCCAAGTTGACTGGTTCCTTCTTTTCGGCGGCCATGCAATGTTTGCAGTTCTTCGAGCATGGTCTTCGCGAGAGGGCATCAGCGTTACCATGTTGTTTTCCAGCACGATGCTCGATGCTGAAGTCGTATACTTGTAGCCGCTGTAGCCATCGAGCCAGTTGTCCTTCTGGGGTTTTAAATTGCAGCAGCCATTTCAGGGACGCATGGTCTGTCCTTAACAGGAATTTTCGTCCGTAGAGATACTTATGGAAATGTTCGAGAGTTTTGACGACTGCCAGCAATTCTCTACGGGTCACGCAATAGTTTCGCTCCGGCTTTGACAGTGCCTTACTGAAGTAGCCAATGACTTTCTCTTTTCCTTCCTGCATCTGCGACAGTACACCACCAATTCCTACATTGCTGGCATCCGTATCGACAATGAAGTCTGTGTCGAACTGTGGGTACGTCAGTATTGTGGCTTGAGAAAGGGTAGACTTCAGTGTTTCAAAAGCTTGCTGACATCGTTCTGACCATTGGAAAGGGACACCATCCTCTGTTAACTTGTGGAGCGGTCGAGCTATATCTGCAAATCCCTTTACGAATCGTCGGTAATAGGAACACAGCCCCAAAAAGCTTCTCAAGTCGTGTTGGTTCTTGCGAACAGGCCAACTTCTCACAGCTTCAGTCTTGTCAGGATCAGTTCTTATTCCTTCTGAGGTAATAACGTGGCCAAGATATTTCACCTCCTTACAGAACAGATGGCATTTCTTGGGACTGAGTTTCAACTTGGCTGCTGAAAGCTTCTTGATCACTTCTTCGACATTCTGGAGGTGGTCTTCGAATGTCTTTCCCAGTACTATCACGTCGTCTAGGTACACCAGACAAACCTTCCAATTAAGCCCTTGTAGCACATTTTCCATAAGTCGCTCGAAGGTGGCGGGAGCGTTACATAGTCCAAATGGCATAACGTTAAAGTGCCACAGCCCGTAACCAGTCGTGAATGCGGTCTTCTGCTTGTCTTGTGGATCCAGTTCCACTTGCCAGTATCCACTCTTCAAATCTAACGTTGAAAACCATTTGGCACCAACCAAGCTGTCAAGGGTGTCGTCGATTCTGGGTAAGGGATAGCTGTCCTTTAAAGTTACGTCGTTGAGCTTCCTGTAGTCAACGCAGAACCTGGTCGATCCATCCTTCTTCCTAACCAACCCTATCGGCGAAGCCCAAGCACTTTGTGATGGTTCGATTACCCCTTGTTCTTCCATGTTCTTCACCAGGTTGTTGACTTCTTCTTGCTTAGCCCATGGAACTCTTCTAGATGGTTGTTTAATAGGACGAGCTGATCCCGTGTCTATACGGTGGTATGTCAGATTCGTTCTCCCAAAGTCGTTGTCAGAGAGGGCGAAGACGTTTCGATACTTGCTGAGTAGTTCTTCGAATTTTCTAATTTGGTCGCTGTTAAGGTTTGTGGCCGAACGCTGCACTAAGTCTCGAAGAACGGTTGGAAGTGGTTCGCTCTCTGCCATTGAGGGTTCAGCTTCAACTTCGCACTGGAGGATGGACACCACGGGTTCAAGGACTCCTACTTCCATTCCTTTACACACTTTTTGCTCGAAGTCCTTCAGATTGACCACTCTGACAGATGCGTTCGGCGTCCCAGTTCGAATTAGTGTTCGTCCTATCAGTATGGCTTTCTGTGTCAAATCCGGGTTTTTGGCTTCTACTATCCCCACCAAACCATCCGCACCTTCGCCGTCGATGTTTATTTTGAGAACTACCTCGGATCTAGCAGGTAGTAACCGGTCTTCTGCAACGATGACCTTTCGAAGACTGTACTCTTTGGTGGGGTTTGTCATCACCAACTCTTCCTTGCCGATGCGTAAAATGCCGGAGCCCAAATCCAGATTAATTTTGTTTCGTTCAAGAAGATCCAATCCAATGATCACGTCGTCGGCGACATCGGCTACCAGTGCCCTGTGTCGAAGGCATACTTCTCCCAGTCTCAACTCGATGTCGCATTCTCCTCTAATCGGCGCTGTTTCTCCGGTAACCGTGGTCAAACGTAGCTTCCTCTGCAGGGGACGGATTCTCCACTCGTTAACGATGTTCGGCCGGATTATGGTCTTTGAAGCTCCCGTATCGACCACCATTCTAACCTTCTTGTTGTTGATGTGACCTTCGACGAATAAGGACTTGCTTCCGTTTAGTTGGGAAACGACGATTTCTGTTGGGGCTTGGTAGGGAGAAGCCAACTTGCGCCCCTCACAGTTGGCTGATCTTAGTTTCCCGACTGCTGTCGGTCCGCACGGCGTTCTTCGGCCGGGCAGTCTCGCAGTAAATGTCCGTGCCTTCCACATTCCCAGCACCTTGGTCTTCCTTTGTTTTTGTCACAGTCTCGGGAAAAGTGACCGACCTTCCCGCATTCCCAACATTTTGCCGATTCTCTCTTGTCGTTGATGGTAGTCCTCTTGACAGTTTCGACGCATTCTTTAATCAGCCTTGCGACTTCATTCTTGTATTCGTCGTGTTCAACAGTTGTTTGGCGTACACGCACGTGGCCCTTAGAAGCTTGTTTTGCAGCTTCGAATTCTAAGGCGTGCGCCAGTGCGTCACTCGCAGTCTTGTGGCGGGCCAAACGGAGAACTTGTTGTAAGTCGGTGTCCCTTACACCATCGACGAATGTTTGGACTGCTAGTTGGTCTGCGAAGTCCTGCGGAGCGGTAGGATAGGCCAATCTAACTAGACGTTCCACATCGGCCTCGAACTCCTGTAGATTTTCTGATGTCTTCTGATTGCGACACTTGAGTTGGGTTTGGTACACTTGTTGCAAATGTTTGTCGCCATGTCTCATTTCAAGTCGCTCTAACAGCGCAGAGAAGTCCCGTTGTTGGCGCTCTGGAATACCTTGAAGGACGTCCAATGCTTCTCCTCGCAGAGCTATGACCAGCGCCGTTGCTTTCTCAAAATCGTTCCAGTTGTTTGCTTCTGCCGCTGCCTCGAACTGTCGTTTGTATACAGACCAGCAAACTTTTCCGTCGAAAGTCGGTGGTTTAATTCTAATCGTCTTGGCAGTGTCTTCGGACTTTACTTCACTTGCCGGTTTTGTGTTCTCGAACTTCTGTCTCATCTTCTCTACTTCCTTTTGTACTTCTTCTTTCAACTGATCTCTAAGTTTCTCTTGTGTCGTCTCCAATTCTTGTCGTACTTCCTTTAATTCTTCTTGCACTTCTACTCTGACTTCCTTTAACTCTTCTTGCACTTCGGTTCTGACTTCCTTCAACTGTTCTTTCAATCCTTCCTGCTCAATTTTTATTGCTCTCATATCTTCGATCAATTTTTCTTGACCTGCCTTAATTTCCACTTGGCCCGCCTTCATTTCTTCCTGTCCACATTCCATTCTTTCTTGTCCAGTTTTCATTTCCCTCATCATTTCCATTAAAGCCTTTATTTGTTCTTCCATTATTGCTGATTGTTTTCTTGTTACTGGCATAAGGCTTCAAAATTCTTCTTCTCTTCGGACCTCTTCTACGATATGTCGCTCTAACTTTCTTCGGGAATCTTCAATTCCCTTACTATCCCACACCTGACACCAAATGTGACGTGTTCGGTCACAGAAAACACAATTAACAAAGCAAATCAACGAATTTATTTAAGTACTAAAATTAATTTGACTACACTACAGTTATAAACAAGTCTGCACAATTTATTTCACTAAAAGTCTCCTTTAATCGCCGTTCCGGTAGACACTATCTATCGCTCTCTATGAACTCTCTATCGCCACCATGGTTCGCCTGTATCGCCTATCGATCGCTTCCAAACATCAGCTGTCCACTGTAAACTACTGTCAACTAACTCGGTGTGAGTGTCTCGTCCGCTTTTATAGTCTTCTCAGCCTTTTTCTAGGGTATTCTACAGCCGTCTAGTAATTCAATTGTTTTCCCATTGATCTTTGCTGGAGTTTTCTAGATGTATCAGGAAAGCCGAGAATATTCCTTATGTAATCAGGGAAGATGTTCATTAATTATGTTCACACCAACTTAATTGGCAAGTACTCGTAACGGTATTTTATTATACACTTCAACTCTGTTAATATTTTTACACTTTAAGATCACTTCAGGCAAATAAAAAAAATTACTTCAAATACAAAAGAGCATTAGTAATTATTTACAAACTACTCTTTTACTATAAAAAATATACGGATAATGCTGATAAATAATCAGAATTTGAAATTATGTGCATTGTGAAAAGATTTCATAGGATAAACCAGTCGTTTTCTTAAGAAAGGAGTCGATAAACATTACAAACACCAAAAGAACTTTGTAGGAATATTTAAACACTTTATTGTTTTATAATTTATTTTGCTAAATCGACTAATTAGTCATAATTTCTTCGGTATAACAACATAAAAATAAATATTAAAAGCCTTATTACTACTTAAACGCACAATGCGTCTAAAAATGCGTTCCTTTTTCGCTTTGTCGACTACCAACAAAAATGAATCAACTTAATTAGCAATAAATTAGATCTTTTCTACTTTGTTAATAAATTTATCGACAATCGTCGTCATACAACGCAAATACTGTTAAAATAACCGTAACTAATGCAAAATAATTATATGGTATTGGTTCACATAATTCTAACAAACATACCAGCTTTCTTTCAAAGAATCTCTGAAGAATTAAGAGAACAAGTGGAGAGTGGAAGGGGGAGATACTTTCAATCGTATCTATACGTACTTATTATTAATACTTAAATAAAGTACTTATGTAGGCACAAAGCACGGTGTTACAAACAGGTCGAATATATGTACAAAAAAAATATTCCCATAAAATTTATACAACACTAAAATTACGGTTTGCTTTAAATTTCATAAATTACTTTAAAATATCAGCAGATTTATGTCGCATGTAGATGACGATTAAATTTGCTCTCCAATTATTTAAATGACTTCATGTTTTTCAGAAAGAAAGCACTTAATTAAATTATTTAACATCAATTATTTCGGTTGTGAAAACAATACAATTGCTTGCCTATTTAATTAATCGCATTTGACAACTTTCATTCGAACGTAATTGTAGAATTAATGAGATGATTTCTAACGGTAGGTAAGCATTATTCGAGAAAGTGACATAACAAATAATGACTTGGGGTACAGTTGTAACATTTCTTTTATCAAAATGTGCCCACTAATCGTAAGTAGGTACAGCAGGTATCCGCTTTCACTTATTTGCATGATTTATAACATTATCGTTGTCACTGACAGAAGAATCGATCATTGAGAGATAAGTGGTCATTTTATACTGCACACCTGATTGAGGTCTTTCAACTCATTTTTATTATAAAAGTGTGTAAATATATAATATTCCATTGTAAAAGAGTGCAAAACGTTAAGCCCAAAATACAGCTAAGGGCCCTACTTAAACTAGTTTGATGCTTGAAGGGCTTCAAAAGTAATTAGTTCGAAGTTATAAGGCCTTCAAATTCTTGTATACGATAGGACTTAAGGTATAATGTTTCTAAGCCCTGAAAGGACTGGAAACACGTTTTCAAGAACAGAACGTTGGTTCAGCTCTAATTGTAAATACTTAATATAAATCATAGTTGAACCAAATACATTATATCATCGCAGTGTTAGGTAAAGCGTTAGTGTTCTTCCAGTTCTTTTAGAAACCGTGTACCTACTTAAAGTCTTTTCATCAACAAATATCGTGATGAGCCTTAGAGTGCTTTCAAAATTATTTAGGAACTTACAAACCATTTGAAGCCTTCACGACTTACTATTCGAAGTAATTGGTACTTCAACGACCCATTTGGAGTTTCAAAAATTAAAGCACTTTAAAGAAGGGCTTTGGGCTTAGAAATTGAATCAAGTATTTTATTCCATCACATAGTAAGGCAAAGCTTTGCACATGAAGATGTCTTCCAACCTTTTCAGGGTTTAGAGGTAATGTACTTCAAGTCACTTCATGAACAAGTACTTTGTTTGGATTTAAAATGCTATTTAAAAAACACGATCAAATAACTTGAAGCCGTCGCCATTTATTTTTCTCAGTTATCGATAATTCAATGATGTAATTAGAGTTTTAATACCCAAAGCACTGTAAGTGCGAGCTTAAGGCTAAGAACTTGAAGATTTGGTGTTGATTCAAGATAATTATCCTATCATAGATCTAGGAAAAACTGTAGTGCTTTACAGTTGACAGAAACTTTAAACAGGAGCCTTGGGTATAAGACTTCGAAATTTGAAGTTGCGTCAAGTACAATATCCCATCAAACACCTAGACAAAATTTTAGTGCTTTGCACTTTAAAATGTCCTAGTGCTTTCATGAACTAATACCTTGGTAAGACTTCAAGTGTTTTCAAAACATCTGAAGCACTTTTAAACCACTTGAGGCCCTTTCAATTTAATTTTCAAAGAAATTGGTAATTCAATGACCTGATTGGAGTTTTGAGAACCCAAACATTTTAAGCAGGAGCCTTGGGAATAAGACTTCGAAATTTGAAGTTGCGTCAAGTACAATATCCCGTCAAACAGCTAGGCAAACTTTTAGTGCTTTGCATTTAAAAATGCCCTAGTGCTTTCATGAACAAGTACTTTAGTGAGACTTCAAGTGCTTTCAAAACATCTGAAGCACTTTCAAACCATCTGAGGCCCTCTAAATTTAATTTTCAAAGAAATTGGTAATTCAATCACCTAATAGGAGTTTCAAGAACCAAAGCACTTTAAGCAGGAGCCTTGGGCTCAGGACTTTAGACTTCGAAGTTGTGTCAAGTACATTAACCTAACAATGAGTTAGGAACATTTTTAGTGCTTTGTACTCAAAGTGTCCTTTCAGAGCTTAGAAGCAGTGTTTTGAAGTCTTTTCATCAATAAACATTTCACTGCTGCTTCAAGTGTATTCAAAATACTTAAAGCATTTTCAAATCTTCTGAAGTTCCCAGTATTTACTTTTTAAAATAGCTGGTAATTCTATATCCTTGTACGAGGATGGATCAAATATATGGTAAACGAGTCTTTGTTCATAAACCATTTAAGTATTTTGAAAATTTTCATAAAAACACAAATTTTTCTACATATCCCCCTTGTTTGATTATACATTTTTCCCAACGGATTGGTAGTTTTCTCATCTCGTTTTCATAAAATGAAGCAGGTCGGGAGTCTATCCATGTGCGCACAAACGTTTTCACATGTTCATCAGTCTGAAATCGCTCGCCTCCTAGTGATTATTTGAGGGGCCCAAACATGTGGAAATCATAAGGGGATAAGTTTTAGGCTATATGGATGGTGCTCCGACTGAGTCTAGTGCATTTCACTGATTTGGGCCTGCGTTAAAGCTCCGATGCGAACTCGAGCATCATTTTGATCTTCCGTCAGCAACTTTGGGACCCAACGAGCTCAAATTTTTCGGAATCCCCAATTTTTCGTTATAATTTTGTGAACACTCCCACAGCTGATATCTGAAGCACAGTGGCGTGGTGGTCCCCTTTAATAAGGTTTCTAACGCGTGCAATGTTAACCGGCGAAATGCTGGACGAGGATGATTTACATTTTCGACACGATTACGCCCTTCGTTAAATTCTTTGCACCAAACTTTTTCCCGTTGCTACGAAAGCGTTTAATTTCCGAACTGTGCTAGCAATCTGCGCAAAATTTCAGCTGCTTTCACGTTTTTACGTGTAAGAAACTTAATAATAATCCGTTGCGCAACGCTGCTATGCATCTCTTTCTCACTCATTGTGATAGCTATTAACCAAGCAAACACAGCAATACGACGAGTCGTTTCCGTGTCACCTAATATCCCAACTTAAAGTTGCTAACGCCCGTATGCGCTTTGAACAACTGTCCGGCGCTCAATTTAAAAACGCTCGTTTATACTTGATCCGCCCTCGTATTATGAAAATGTACCCAATTAGAATTTCAGGACCAAAAGGGGTTGTGGGTAAGGATTTTGGATTGAAGACAGGTGTCTTAGGTTTTGGGACATTAGGCTCTTGGTGAAGGATCTGCCCAGCTGGGTCTAACTACAATGTTTTCATAAATAGATAAGTGCCAAAATTATAATTATTGATAATTCAATCACACTCCAGTGGACACATATTAGCCACTGTAGAGTAAAACTTAATTTATGGAAATTATTGTTATTATTTGTATTTGTATTTCCATTTTTCAAACCCGTTTTAATACAGTTAAGTACTATTTGAAATAGGCTGTCGGTTTATAACCTTTTGATTCAAAGATTTCTAGAAATGTTAAGTGGCGATTCGTGTTGGTTCATAAAAGGAATTGGACGACAGAAATTGATGAAATTTCTTGGTCATTTAATTACGTACATGGAACGACGCGACGATTCATTGACATGAAACCTTTCTCGATTCCTTTTAAAAGCCACAAACCGCGAAGAATGCGAGGAATGTCTGAAAGACTATTTCAACTCTCCCAAGAACTTCGCCTCTCACTGTCTACGAAAATATACATCGCATCGCCGCCTACAGTAAAATGGCAACCTGACCGTGAAAAATTAAGACACCCATATTTGCATAAATTTTCACACATTTTAAATACATATAATATGAATATATATATATATATATATACTAGCAGCAATACCCGGCGTTGCTCGGGTAAGAATATTTCACACGTTTGATGGAACATTCTAGAAAACAATGATAAATTTTTATTTATACCATGGCTGTACTTTGTAAAAACGCAAATTTATTGATTTAGCTTGCATTTATATTCATTAGGATAAATTAAGTCCTTAATCTTATATTAACAAATACATAAACGTTACAATTACAAGCATTTTAATTTTTGCCAAAACCAGGTGGGTCCCCATCATTATATATTTTATAACCAAGAAGTATCATTAATTAAAATAGTATACCTATTTAGTTTAACTTTATAATCCATATACTTTCTTAAATTTAAAATTTAAATTATAATATTAGGTAGCTACTATCTCGATAGCAATCACAAAGCACGACTTCAGACTTAAAGTATTTAATCTATGCAATTTGAATTGCAAATACTACATCAAACATTATTCTCCAAATGGACTAAACTAAAATTTTTTGTGGAAAGGTAGTAGCAAACAGCAAATATGTTGCATAATTATAAAAACATGGCACATTATTAACACTCGTCTATTAAGATTACGATAACATTTATTCATTTTCCTTTGGCTATTAAACAAATTGTCACCAGTCAAGAAAATGCTTATAAGAGAGAGACTGAGAAAGCAAAAGAATAAAGAGAGAGGGAGGGAGACTGAAGAGAGAGTGACAAAAAATGGAAATGGGCGAAGAAAGCATGAGAATAGAAGGGCGAGACTGAGGAGAGAGTAAGAAAAGAATGTTAAGAGCCTAGATGACGATTATAGATAAGAAGCTCGATTTCTTAATTTGACATCAGCGCCATCTCACCAACTGTCCCACCAAGCTACATTGAAGAGTGAGAGAGAAGATGGAAAATTCTACATAGAAAACTACCATATCGGCTATGGCGGGAATTTTAAAAGCGTGAAGCATGTAGGGTTTTTGTAATCATAATTTATTATTATAAAAATAAAGAAAATACGTTATCACAAAAGTACATAATTATATTTAATTAAAGGTATAATTACAGTAACGTAATAAATAGTGCGAATACAATAATACAAATACAGTTACAATTTTATATAAAAGAACTACTGCATTATTCTATTTTAAAAGTATAAAAAATTAGCAAATTTTAAATAACAGGACATAAAAAATTGTTGATTTCTATAAAATCCAGTAGCTTCTGTATAACAGCAGTTTGATGAAGGAGATCTGGTCGATCTGGTAACACTCGCAACTACTCGCAACGAGTAGTGATATTTCTAATCAAGACAGTAAACTTACTTGAGGGATGGAATAATTTATGCCCCTTATACTCTTTCAAGTGAAAAAACAAGTTTTCAGGTATTTCACACTTTATCAAAAATGTCAACAAACAAAAACGAAAAACTTTTAACACAAAACCATCACAAAACTGTACAATGATTGATCGATCATACGACAACAAATTCATAAACCATAAACAAATTGATGCACATATGATAGGAAATCCCAAATTTTACGTGCACACTGGTGCGCACCCTATGTGCATTTATACGCAACGATAATGAACTACAATTTTTAATCGTCATCACAACCAAATTTTCTCTACTGTCAGTAATTTAGAGGTAATAAACAAAGGCGATTTAGTTGGTGGGACAGATGCTACGATGGCGTTACCGTCGACATCCCATACCCTGGTTAAGAGGGTGGGAACCTACGAGAGAATACAGAACAAATGAGAAGGAAATAGGAGAGACTGAGAAAAGAATGAAAAGGGAAAGGGGGACACTGAAAAGAGTGTGGTAAAGACGACTGAAGAGAGAATAAAAAAGATTGAGAAGAACTAAGTGATGATAGGGAAAGAATGAGAACAATAAAACACCAAATTTCCCTAGTAAAGAGATTTCAGTCAGATTTTAATTTATTATATTTATTTATGTATTATCCAGATAATAAAGAGCAATTAATTAAATAATTTTCTTGTCCTTTAATACAGATTTCCTCCAAATATAAAATCAATAATTATTGTAGAAATACTTTATATTTTCATATTGTAGCGTCAAGTGATACCGTGCGTGTCCGATAACGATTTGTGTGCATGTACTTCTTATCGCTAACATGTTTATGGCGCAGTCACAGCGCGCGGCTCTTTTATCATTATCGACTTACAAGCTATAAATCTTTCTCCAGCGACAAGTAAGACGATCGTTTCTGTGAATTATCGACGGCTAATTATTATTCATCATTCGGGAAAAATCAGGATTTCTTTGAGAAATTATCTAGAAAGTTGTAAAGGTGTATTTAAAGTGATCATCTTTGGGCCGGGGGACAAAGAGTTGTGAGAAAGCATCCGTGCGCGAATCAAGACGATAAGGGATAGACAAAAGTATATAAATAAGGAAATTGTTGCCATATAAATAGTAGTTCTAAGTAAGTGTTAAGTGTTACATAAATAGCGTTAAATAAATAATTATTTAAATAAATATTTTTGACTAGTAAATTCGTTACAATACCCTCCAAATTTCCACAGGATTTTAAGGCAAATTTATAATAACGACGAAACCCTTCCTTGAAATCCATCAACTGTTTAATGACTATTAATGAGTATGTGTACACTTAGCATAAATAATCTTACCTATGCGAAACAGCTATTGGAAAGTAATTTAGTTTCAAAAAATATGAAAACCGTGACGCATCTTTCTCCGTTGAAATACAAGAGAAAGGTATTATACCTAATACTACGTAAGTTATTATTAAAAGCTAAAACTCATTTGAATACAGCGGAACAAATATCTTTATTATCATTCTTATTATCGCTGATGGCCATGTTTAATCGGTGACAGCGTAAATATTTTACATTGTAATTGGAAGCAATTTTTATACTATGCGTTCGGTTTTATCGTGTAAAAAATGGCTCTATTTTAACCCGTTGAAAAAGTCTTTAGTAATGCAGCTAAAACCTGCACTACGCACCACAGACCATGCATAGCCACGGCAATAAAAATACAATAAGTTGCGGATTCAAGGTTTTCAGAATTGTCTGAATCGCAGCGGTTAATTTAATTTTTACTGGTTTGATTTCTCTATTCGAGCGAAAAAGGATTGTATTTTTTTAATGGCCATTGACACAATCGGAGACAACTAATGCATTCATTCAATAAAAACTCATTTTAAACTTTAAAGCGAGACAGTATTCAAACTACTAAACGAATGTCCATTAATTGGTTACGTTTCTTGGACTCCTCCCTCTCCTTTAGTGGGATTTGGTAAAATATTGTTCTTCTCGTAAAATTTACCATTTAATGAGCTTAAAGAATTAAAAGAGGAATGAAAAACATAAAAATTCTTCAAATATTATTGTGAGATTTTCCTGAACTCATCTTTTAATTTTTAATTCATGTAATAAATGGATATTCCTTGATGATAAATAAATAAATAACATCCTAAAATAAATTAATTTATCCATTTACTCAAATTATAGCCAAAATTGATCTGACTAATGATATCAAAATTGTACCTACACATAGCCTTAGTATCTATTTTAGAATTTCTAAGCATTTTTAAATCAAACTGTTGACGATGTCTGCCAGGCTTTATAGGTCTTTTTGAACTTTCAAATTTAATTAGCACCTAAAGTAAAACACATTGTAATGAAAACACTGCATCTTTTTATACAGTTTTCTCTCATAATACAATAGAATGTATCTAAAATTCTACAATGTGGTCATGGTTGCCAAATGTTGTGTGATGGATTGGTAAGATATGTTATGTAAATGTTTGCAGATTGACAGAAATCGTTCTATTTATATTCTGCAATGATTAAAATGATTATATAGGGGTTTTTGACAACAGTTATTCATAACGTAGACATATTTTGCATTGAATATTTTAAATCGAGGATTGCGTTATATTAAGGTCTGAGTGTATTGATATCAATTCCAATTCAAGCCAAATCATAATTTGTACATAAACCTTCATCCTTACAGCTTAAAATGTTAAAAAGGTTAAGGTTATTACGTAGAAACTTTAACGTGAGAAATTTCCAGAAAACAAAAACACCTTCTCGCTAGCTTCACCAACTTTATTGATTGTGTGACTCTTCACACCTCCGAAACACCGTTTGAAGTCCTGTGCCTACAGGGTACCTACCTACTGTTTACGATTTGCACTTTTTATTACTTTTTCTTGCTATAAGCATGATATTTCCATTTTATCGAAGCCCACATATTCAACCGCAATGTGCAATAATTTCATACGTTGACACAATTCCAGTTTATTTATTAGGCAGAATTAATGATCCTATGATGAGAAAAATACCAAATTCGGTCATTTACTACCAAGCACATACATATGTTTGTATTTATTATAGCTAACATTAGTTAGTTGTATGTATATAATAAGTACACCTAAAAACCTAGATCTATGAATGCACATTTATGAAAGTTGGATTTTGCTCAACACATAGTACTATATCGATGGAAAATTGTGAGAACTAACGTTTTTAAAACGTGTAAGATGTAGCGAGCATTGTTCGATCAGAAAAAATGATTATTGCAGAGAAAATCGTTGGAAGGACGTTTGTGTTTGTTTACGTAGGTACAGATCTCACGAAAGAAAATTAATGCCCGCAATACAAGCAATAAAATTAAATGGAAAGGTGTCTTACAACAAATCATAATTCTAAAAAAATAAGAAAATAAGAAAATTAAGATATTGCCTTGCTTACTTTTCTTTTTAGCAAATGAATTATGATTTTCAGTACTCATTTTTTTAATCAGAAACACGTAAATATTCTAGATAACAAATATTTAAAAAATTAAAACTGTATTTTTTTTATTTGTCATTTAATCTAAATCTACTTTGTTAAAAATAGACAAACGTGACCAAAATCTAAAACTATTTTCGTATTCATTGATTACTCATATTGTACCACATTTGGTAACAACATATAGGAAATTTTGGAAATTATAATTAAGAATTGAAGCCGTTCATAAAATACGTTCGCATACAAGGGAGGGGTGACAAGATGTGACAAGGGGGGGATGGGAAGTCTTCGGCAACGTGACGTTCGCCGTTCATCAAAAAATGTTACTGAATTTTTGTAGAATCCTTGACTTCTGATAATTAGAAATATAATTTATTTGTTCGTTACAAAAGATATTTTTATTAATTTATTTAAATATTATTATGAAAATAGAATAAATATTTTTGACTATCAAAATTTGTATATTATCAATCAAAATGTATCATGTTCAGGGGGGGGGGTGTTCAGTTTTTGTGACGTAATATTTACAGGGGGTCACCGAAAGTGTGACACAGCGTGACAACCGGGAGGGAGGTGGTCAAAAAAAGCTAATTTTAGTGTGACGTATTTTTTAAACAGTCATGTTTAATAAGACAAATTTTTACAGGACTAAAATTCAAAGGAAACATAAGTAAAATGCTGCGTAGCAAAGATAGAAAACAACCCCGAGGTACCTATACAAAAATTGATAGGTATTGTGATCGATTCTCATGTACCTACCTACCTAACAAAAATAAAAAACATGATTACGTCACTTCAATGAAAAAAGACTCAAACAAATCTTTCCATTATAGCAACATACATTATAGGTACGTCGAATGAAGGTCATCACAATGTCTGATTGGTACCATTATGTTATTAAGTTCTGTTACTTAATATGATTCGGTGAAGAACTCAATTATTCGATTTATAACACATAATCAGCGATGTTCTTAAATAATTAAAAACACATTTCTTTTCTTAATTTAGATAGATAATAAAAATAATTTTTATACGATATACCTACGTACACATAAAAAAGACCTAATAACTGCCGGTGACACAAAATGGCACTTTTTACACTTGAAATGTCTAATACTCTCACGTACCTATTTACATTATTATTTACCTATGTGTAAGCATAAAAATTAATTGTTAATTAACGAGGTAAGTATGTTTAAGGTTACGTTTGCAAATAATTAATACCTACTTAAACATTTCGCACCCGTGGGTGTGTGACAGACAAATAACAAGTTATGCAGAACAGAAATGGCATCAATGAAACCGCTGATTTTGGGAAACATAATATAGGTAATAACACACCCAAAACCCAAAACTATTGTTAGTATAAGTCGAACTAAAACAATAAAGGATATTTACCATATCCGGGGATTTGCTTATCATCTCTAACAACAGCTGAGCTCCTTAACAAGTTAAACAATAGAGTTTGTTTGTTTGGCCTTGCAGATGGAATATATGTATTCCACACACACAATCACACACAACACACACGCAGGTACGTATAGGTACACAGTCGATATTACAATATCATTGTTAAGTACTTTTGCAAACTTGGTTGTGTACGTATGTTCAAACTAAAATAGTAATAATATCAGCACTTTTCTTTGACAAAAAACACACTCTTATTATAAAACAAAGTACAACTCTGTATGGTAATAAATCTTCAGTGGTTGGGGTAGGAAGCGTTTCTGTTTCTGTTTAGTTCACATTGTAGGTATTTTTATGTTTTTTATCTATCGCGATTTTCACGGTCTACTGCGACGACAGATAAACACACGACTAACCAACGACACAAAATAGACTACTACGATGAGCGACTGAGAGAAGGAGCACGCCGATTTAAAACGGTATTTAACACTGCTGTTGTAACTAAACCTGTTTCGAATAATTCAGTTGGTTTTCAATGACGTGACCGGACCCCTTCTCCGGAATTTTACGTCGCATTCACCGGACCCACTATCGTACCTACAATAATAGGTAACCATGCACCTGGACACCGCACTATTAGATAGATCCGAAGACGATCAGTAGCTTTCAACAGTGCAGGGATCTTACACACAGAATCTCAAACGTTTCGTTGCTTATCTTCTGCCCTTTCCTCATTCTTACCATTAATTAATCAGTATTTAATTCGAATGTTTGTATGGGGGTTATGACAGAAAATAGATTTTGATAGATTCCAAACGAAATAATGGTTTAGAGAATTTCTTACATTGGTCTTCCTACTTAAATTCCTGCAACCATCGGTTACATTGGATATGATACTGCTATATGAAAAACATACAGGGTTTTTCTAGTTGATGGGCTATTAGAAGTATTTGAATTAGTAGAAGAAATTCAATTCTGAAATTTGGGCTCATTTGGTTATTGTTTATGCCGCTTCTTTTAAAAATATTTTCAAGTTTGATTTACATCCGGTTATACTGGAAGTCGTCACCAACTTCATTATTTTAAATGGAATGGTATATTTTTTACGTTGAATTCGAATAAAACGTGTAATTCTAAGGTAAGTTTGATAACGATTGGTTTCTGAATTAATTTAATTTATAGAAAAAAAATTGAAACTGAATATTAGTGCTAACGCCTTGACAAAATTGAACTAAATAATTTATACAGGGCGTTTAAAATAAAATTCTATGGTTTACAAACTTCAAACACGAATAACCTCGCTTTTTTGACAATTTTCAAATAAAACAATAAGAAGTATCCATATAGATCGAAAAAGGATAAAAAAGGAATTTATTGAAAAAATAAAACATGGTAATTGCCATTTGAAAAAACGAGGATATTCGTGTTTAAAGTTTGTAAACTTTAGAATTTTATTTTGAACGCCCTATATAAATTATTTAGTTCAATTTTGTCAAAGCGTTAGCACTAATATTCAGCTATTACTAGTAAAAATTTCAACACTCTGAGTCGTATTTTGTGGAAGTTATGATTTTTTATAGTTTGGGTTGTGGTAACGATTTCTATTCTATAAATTAAATTAATTCAGAAACCGATCGTCATAGGTGTATAAGATGGTAATCAAACTTATCTTAGAATTACACGTTTTATTCGAATTCAGCGTAAAAAATATACCATTCCATTTAAAATAACAAAGTTGGTGTCGACTCCCGGTATAACCGGATGTAAATCAAACTTGAAAATATTTTTAAAAGAAGCGGCATAAACAATAACCAAATGAGCCCAAGTTTCATAATTGAATTTCTTCTACTAATTCATATACTTCTAATAGCCCATCAACTTGAAAAATGCTGTTTGATTGCTAATAATCTTATTACGAATACGAACACAGTAATAATCTCATTTCGAACACATCCGAGAATCACCGCGACACCGCCGTGTCGGCGATACTGTCCGTAACTCTACTCAATATCCGAGCGTATAAACATTTCAAATGTTAAAAAATTGCAATGATTCCACAAATGATGAGACTCTACCCCTTCTTTGCAGTTTTACGCTCCATTCGTCAAACCTGGACCTTAATACCGCACCAGCACATAGATACGATGACGATCAGAAGCTTTCAACAGAGTCAGGCTCTTAACACAAAATATCTCCAACGTTTCGTGGCTCATCTGCTGTTCTTTTCTTTTATTACCATTACTTAATCAGTATTTAATTCGAGGATATTACTAGTGCTTGTATGAGGGTTATGACAGAAAACAGATTTTGATAGATTCCAAATGAAATAATGGTTCAGCGAATTTCTTATATTGGTCTTCCTACCTAAGAAAAGATTGCGATGATTCCACAAAGGTTTCCGATGATGAGACTGTACCCCTTCTTTGCAGTTTTACGTTCCATTTGTCAAACCTGGACCTTAATACCGCACCAGTACATAGATTCGATGACGATCAGAAGCTTTCAAAAGGGCAGGCCTTTTACACACAAATTCTTAAACGTTTCGTTGCTTATTTGCTGCTCTTTTTACCATTACTTAACAGTATTTAGTTCGAATATACAGTACTTACTAGTGTCTGATGGGGGGTTACGACAAAATGTAAATGCTGATATATTTCAAACGAAACAATCGTTTCGAGAACTGCGTATTATACCTTCACTTAACAAAAAATTTAGAATGATTCCATAAAAGGCTTTCGGCGATGGAATCAAATCCATTCTCTGGAGTTTTACGTCGAACCTACTTGTGTCGGAGCGTTTTAGAAGAATCTAGATTCTGATATATTCCGAATGAAACAATGATTTTGATAATTTTGTATTAATCCTCTACCTGAAAACAATTCCAATGATTCCATAAAAGGTTTTCGATGAGGTGACCGGACCACTTCTTCGTACAATAATAGGTGAACATGCACACCTGAACACCGCACCATTAGATAGATCAGAAGACGTTCAGTAGCTTTTAATAGCACAGGATTCTTACGCATTAGATCTTTACGTTTTTTTGCTTATCTCATGCCTTTTTCTTATTTATACCATTAATTAATCAATTGTATTTAATTCGAATTTACAGTATACAATATACTGTTAGTGTGTTATGACAGACAATAGATTTTAATAGATTCCAAATTAAATAATGGTTTTGAGAACTACTTATATTAGTCTTCCTATTTAAGAAAAAAATTGCAATAATTCCATGAAAGTTTCCGATTATGAGACTACTCTTTCTTTGCCGTTTTGCGTCCCATTCATCAGACCTGGACCTGAATATCGCACCATTAGATAAATTCGATGACTTCGATGACGATCAGAAGCTTTTAACAGCGCAGGGCTCTTAAACAGAAGATCTCTAACGTTCCTATGCTTATCTTCTCCCTTCCTCTTGTTTATGTTACTACATTAGGTACTTAATCAATTATTACTACTATTGTCGGAGGGGTTATGACTGTATCCAGATTCTGATATGTTGCAAATGAAACAATGGTTTTGAGAACTATGTATTAATCCTTCACAAATGAAAATTTTGCAATGATTCTGTAAAAAAAGTTTTGATGATGTGACCGGGCCCTTTCTATGGTACCTGCAATAATAGATCCGAGGATGTTCAGTAACTTTCAATAGCGCAAGCTTCTCACACATTACACCTCTAGTGTTTCGTTGCTTAGGTACTTTCTCTTTTTTCTCGTTTTTTACTATTTCTTAATGAACGTTTTATTCGAACTGGCAGTATCTATTTGTGTCTGCATGGAGAAATTCTCCACCCATAAAAAAAATCAATGATTACATGAAAAGCTTTCATAAGCATAGGCTTACTGTCACCAGAAACCTATGAACATCCTAATTTGGAGGGCCTAACCAAAGCCAGATTTGATTATATAATCCCTCTAAGCAGCCAACAGAGTCAAGGCTTACATTTTAGTAATTCAGCAAAAAAGCTGTACACTTCATTTCTACCTTTGCCAGAGTTTCCTCCAAGGTGGGAAGTTTATCTAGACAGTTATTAGGTCACTTAGGTAGAAGTCTGGCTCTGGGTATGTAATAGACTCAGGGGTTTCTTTATGTGTTTGGTAGCAACGACCGAGTAGCATGGTATAGTCATTTAAATTCCAATATGACATTTGGAAAGTCATTAGTTCTAATCCGGGTCCTGTTCCATGTTTTCTGCTTACTGTTTTTTCTTGAATTTCGTAGATAACTTTTCACTTTTCTTCTGTTTTCTTGTCGTCACTATTATGTATCTCTTCCCAAATACAACCCATATAATCCCACGATTTCTAAAGGAAGCTGAAAAGTCAGATATTTCACTGCCTCAAACATAAAACCACATTGTCCAGTGGTATCTTATGTGCCCATTTGTAGTCAATTCGAATCGTCGTTCTGATGTTCAGATGACGTCATTATCATTTTCATTGCTTTACCCGCCAAGAGGCAAACCACCTGAGAAATAATGGCTCAGGAATTCAGATGACTCTGGTAAGTGATTCAGAGTTGGAACATCTTGAATACACTGACAGTGAAATACCTTAACGGTGTGGTAGTACCCTCGAGACTAATGCACGTTGTGTTGTAATCGTTTATTTGGACAATTTCAACAATGTCCTTCCTGAAATCTTTTGAATCTTTTTCGCAATATATCAATTCAATGCCTTATTGAAATCTGAACGTTAGAGACGTTTACGATGTGACTGTTGATGAGCGATGAAAATACCCTGGATATAAAGAGTTCAAAATGAAGAGGAAAGAAGATGACAACCAACATGACGGATTAGTTAAAAACATATTGGAAGGAGTAGAAAGGGATGGAGGAAGGCCCTTCCTAAATAAAAAAAAGGTTTTGAGACTAGAACATCTCCAAAGAAAGTGCGAAAATCTGTTGAAGGTATTATGAAGGAACGATGGTCTATTCAGTCTTCAAATTGAAGATCTTAGGAACTCATTGAACATGGATCTGATTTAAGGTGATAGATTAGCTATTTTGAAATTCCTAGTTGCTTTAGTGGATTATAATAATCTAGAAATAACAAATTTTCTAATTTTTAATAATTTGGAAATTCAAATTTTTAAAACAATTACTGTTACATATTACTTTATTACTTACTAGCTTTTTGCCCACGGCTTCGCCCGCAGAGAGATAAAGAGTAAGGGTATAATAATAGAAATGAGTCAATATAGTAGCATAGTAAGAATTAACATCAGCGAGTAAGATCGGAATTCCTTCGGCCGCACCGACGGTGACGACAATATCTAATTCAATATCTAATTCAATTGAATATAGTTTCAACTGTTTCTAATTTTTCTATATTTATTGTTATTTTCTTCTGTCGTTACATGCAGTATAAAACTATTCACATTTTTGAGGTTATCCGTAATTTTTGTGGTTAGCTGTTAGATCTTCTAATACAGTGGGCCGGTATTACAGTATTCAGGGTTGAAACTTCATTACTATGATGCTAGATGGCATTGAAGTAGCTAAATTTGACGATATTTTGACAAACAATTTTCTTATGTTTCGTAAAAAAATTTTTATTTTTTTTAATAAAAAGTATCCTATGTTACTTCTACTACCTTCAAGAGTGTATGTGCAAAGTTTCATGATGATCGGTTAAGTAGTTTTTGCGTGAAAGCGTAACAAACAAACTTACATTCGCATTTATAATATTAGTATGATACGAAAAGACAGTTAATGGAATTTTCCCTATACCTACCCCACAGTATATTTTTCAATAGATTATATCGCCCTTTAATAATTACGTATTGTAGCGACCAGTGACACCGTACGTGTGTGCGATAACAATTTGTTCATGTACTTCTTATCGCTAACATGTTTACGGCGTAGCCACCGCGTGCGGCTCCTTTATCATAAGCGACTTACAAGCTATAAATCTTTCTCCTGCGACAAGTAACAAGATCAATTCTGTGAATTACCGACGATTTTCTAATTATTACTCATCATTCGAGAACCATCAGAATTTCTTTTTCGAATCATCTATAAAGTTCGAAATGTGTATATAAAGTGATCATCTTTGGACCGAGGGACAGTAGTTGTGATAAAGCATCAGTGCGCGAATCAAAACGATAAACGATAGGCACAAGTAATAAAAAATAGTTGTTATATAAATAAGTGAATTGCTCTAATATAAATAGTAGTTATAAGTTAGTGTTGTGTTATATAAATAGTGTTAAATAAATTATTATTTAAATAAATAAGTTTTGACTAGAAAATTCGTTACAGTATAATAGAATAAGTATTTTCGGTATTTGTTTACTTTACCTGACCATTACACATTATATAATCGACAATTAATTCTCATAAATAACAATAAACGTGTGTAATAGGCAATTGTCTCAATTTTTGTATGCAAGTAATTATGAGAACGAAATAATGTGTAATAAACCGACAGTAATTTCAATAGAGTAAAATGTACAAATTCAACTTTATCAAAATTCAATATGTGTAACTTAACTTCTAATTGAATTCATTTAATATCTACTCATATTTGTTTGTTATCGATATTTATACGAAGTTTTTTAATAAATTCTGAAAGCGGTAGTACACTTTATCTGCATTATAATACTTCCTACCTATTTTACTGTAAAGTAAACATAATATATTAAGTTCTTTCTCTGCAATTTATTAGAACAAGATGCAAATCACGATTTCGACTCGATTACTTTTTATAAGTAAGCACGCATTATGTAGTTTCAATAAACCAACAGCAAACATGATGAATCAACAGTTTATCGCCCTCTATAGATAATGTGTATTGCTAGCAGTGTAATAATCTAGAGTTTCTTTAATTGATTGCCAAACAGTACTTCCATCTAGGCGAGAGATGACAGTAATAATAAAATTCTTATCCCACCTTGCATACGTCATTATTTGAAATAAACTAAAACAATTTTTGTAGAAAATATTTCTAAGATACTAATAGAACTGAAATGCCACAAATTGAAAAATTGACCATAGATGGTTCCTTTTTACAGATACCACCATTATCTAGGTCGCCATGTTATAACTACTACGAGTTGTATTTATGTACTATTTGTTTCGCGTTTCTAATTATATGAGTAAATATGTAGTTTTTTCTATTTAGCAATATTAACAAAATAAGACTAGTTCATAACGTACGGATTCACATACGCACATTTTGCGGAAGAATTTACAGTTACTTTAATGTTATTCCTGTTAACATATTTCCACTTCTAATATCTATCAACGTCCGGGCAAATAAATTCATACAAACTAATTTTATAGTAAATCCGACACCTGCTTTGCATTACGATAAACCATAACAGGTTTGTTTCTGTTATCATAATTTTTTACAGTTAATAGCTAATAGATAATTGTAATCATTACGCTTTGATTATACATTTACCATCTCAGAATTATTCCATTCAAAAAAAACTTTCAATGTGACCGATAGAAAAAAAATAAGTAAAACTGTGATAACACTGCATGGGGTGGCCATAAAATTCAGCACAAAAAGTTGAGGTATAATCAATGGCGTAGCGAAGTTCTCATGACTGGAATGTTCATCTCATAATTTCCTTACTCAATAAAAAATTCTCATAGTGACATTGTACGCCATGATAACAGAAAAATTAGTAGAAATGTGATGCCTTATACATAAGGTTAATATTATTTTTAAACTTAGTGAAGGTATAAGCTAACCTAGCCTAACCTAACCTAACGTAAAGGTTCCACTATCTAAACAACATTATAGAGCAGAACTAAATAGAATTCACACTATTAAAATCAACAACGGTTTTCCTCATACTATAGTGGATAATATTTTGAATAAACAGCTTCAATTAAAAACTTTGAAAATCATTTATTCAATCATAAAAACAGTATCTACCTACCAAATTCAACTGTATTTCTTATTTAGGTAACATTTCATTAAAAATTGGAAAAAGAATTAAAGACATTAATAATAGTTTTATTGCCTTTAAAGCAAGTAATTGGTTAGGTAAATATATCTTAAACAACAAATGTAAAACCCAGAAGAGCTGTAATTCAGGTGTTTATTTATTAAATTGTAGGGATTGTCCAAAAGTTTATATAGGTCAGACGGGTAGGTCTTTTCGAACACGTTTTAATGAACATTTTTTAAGCTATACTAACAATAAAAGCGATTCGACATATATTGAACATTTAATTAATAATAAACATCGTTTGATCCAAATTTTCAAATTTTGCATACACAAAATAAAGGCTATAAATTAAATTTGCTTGAGACCGTTGAAATGAATAGATAAAATAAAAAAGGTAACATATTAAACGATCAAATAGAGGTGAATAATTCCCCACTTTTAAATATTAACTTTAAGTGATCTTAATGTTTAACCCCTACCCTTCGCTACTATAAGTATAAATACTAGTTAATAAGATGTCATTTGTCAAATGATGATGATGAAACAATATTGTAGTGTATATTTTTCAACATGATATTTTTTCTTGAAACTTGTGTTTTATTCAAAATTATGGATATGTTTCAACGACTAGAAGCTTCTACTCTAAAAAGTTAACCTAACCTAACCTTACTTTCCTTTGATAGGGCCCCTAAGCTTTATAACTTTCCCATCCAATAAAATACAGAAAAATCAGTTAAAATGTGATGACATAGGCAACATCAGATCACGTGGTACTTAATAAAAAGTAAAAAAAAAGGACAATGATCAGTACGTTAAACTGAATCAATACGTAACAACTATAACGTGACTAATTAAACTTACATAATTTTAGTATTCAAACAAGGCGTGTTGTATAAAGGTTCCGTCGATGTGTATACATACTAAAATAACGCGATTTCCTGTAGGTGAATCAAAAACGGTTCATCATCCTGTGTAAAGGAGGAAACGTGTGTATAGAAGTTTTAAGTAAAATGGGGAAAAAAGCGTTACATCCACTGAATGGTTCAATCATAACATACTGCAGGGCACTAGCTTTAAAATTGGAAATTGTTGATGAAATGCAAAAACAATTAGATACTGGAACTATAATTCGTTAGGTACTAATATTTAAATAGATTTTGACCATCCTTTGTCCCATATAATTTGCGCTCTTGTCGAATTCGTTTCTCAAAAATTTATTAAATAAATATGTTACCAAGGCGTTTTAAAAACGGATTTCTGAAATGTCTGAGCAGAATTTTAAAATATCCTAACGGATTTTATAAATGGGGGGAGATTTTTTACTATGTATCATGTCAAAAAGAAACTGAATCAACGAGAAAAAGTATTACATAATGTAGCGAACGTATGCAGTGAACAATCGATTGGCTTTAACGCGGGTGTATACACGGCGGCATCCTTTAATTCAGTTTTTACCGGTAATAAATACTCCGCGAGTGATAAGCGGCGCGGTTTCATTCATAGGCGTTCTCTCAAGGATGAATTTTTCCTTCTGGAAAATCGAGATTCCTTCCAGTGTTTTCTAATAGTTCGACAGGTGAATATAAACTGCCGCCTCTAGGTCAAGAGTTGATAGTTAACTTCCGGATGCGAAACATAAACAATCAAAAGCGACCTACAGAGTGATATAAATAAAGCGAATCATTGTTTGTCAGAGGTCACCGGTTCCATTCCCGGGCCGGCTACTCGTCTGGTCCTAGTTTTTCTGCGGTTTCCTTGGATCATTTAGGCAAATGCTAGAGTAGTAATATTCCACAGGTAGTTTTTCACTTCTCTTCTGCCTTCATTTCGTCCGTCTCATCTTTCTTCCCCCAACCATCACCCACCCATTCCCACTATTCCTAAAGGAGGCTTAAGAGGGCCTTCCTCCCTACCCCTTCGACTTAGCACAAGAGTGTAGGTCGGGGCGGACAGCCCGCCGACCAATATTAGTGGGAATGAAACACCCAGTGTGATCCTGTGGATCAATTGTAATTGCCGTACAGAACTAGCAAAACAATTCCCCGAAGGTTTCAAATTAATGTACCTAACAGAAATCTTCCAATATATAAAATTCTCGTGTCACGGTGTTTGTAATTAAACTCCTCCGAAATGGCTCGACCGATTTTCCTGAAATTTTGTGTGCATATCGGTTAGGTCTGCGAATCGGCTAACATTTATTTTTTATCCCCCTAAATGTTAAGGGTGGTCCACCCCTAATTTTTTTTTTAATTTTTTAGACAAATTTTTTTTATTATACAGCATACAAAAATACATACAACCCTTCTTCATCCCACATATTGAGTTATCAAAGTTGCTCGTTTATTTTCAGGTCAATGTGTGTTCTACGTCAGTTTCTACTTAAATTTAAACACTTGATGTTCGATCATTCTTTTCTGTGTGACATGACAAATATACTCTTGTCGTGTCACCATAAACGTATGCCCGGTTTAGAGTGCGAAATGCGTGAAATCTATTACCTCGCTCCGACCGGTGATCGATCATTTCGGCCCCCAATATCATCCTCTTATCGTCGAATTCATTAAAGGAATTTAACAAACAATCGGTTTTAATAAGGCGATTGCCTTATTTTATTACTGAACTTTCTTTTCTCTTTTTGTTTTCTGGACCGAACACGAAAGTGATGACTACCCACTCAAAATCTACTCAAATCTCAAGTGACAGTGAAAACTACCACAAAAATTTCATAAACTATGTATATACTTGTTAGCGGAGGGTGGAATTTACGTTAGCAGAGGGTGGAATTTTCCCTGTTCCTGTCCACACCCTGAACGCATGATGGCCAGATGTGGGGTACGCGCAGGGATACAAGACACGTTGCGCAACAGGCACTTTAGCCGTGTTGGAGGCGAGGGTGAACAAAGGAACATTCCGAAGAGTGCATTGTAATAGAGAAGTAGTGTAAAAGTCATAAATAAATTAGTTAAAGCCGATTGTTATTATTGGACCAATCATTTTAACTTTACATCAGGAGTGGGATACATTTCCACTGCCCTATAAGTGCAATTAAAAAGTGCCTAGAGGATAAATTACTGAAATAGCCGAAGAAAACCGTTCCTGTTTTGAAAGTGAAGAAGCCGTAATTGTAGAATACGAAAAAGACGAGTCCTCACCAAATCCTAAGAGACTAAAAGTGCAATGGCAAGAAACATTAATTAGTTTGATAGCTACGCAACAACAACAGCTAGCAGAGCTAACAAGGCAATCCAAGATGGCAGCTTCAGCATCACCATCGCCAACCACTAGCGTTTCCGTAGCCGTTGTTTCCTCTGAGCAAACGCCCGGCGTAGCTGGTCACGTGTACACATCCCTTAAATTGACAGACTATGATCCAGACAACAGCGCATACTCCGTAAAAGAATGGTTAAACGATGCTTAGAGGCTGAAGGACGAGTTGAATGTAAGCGATAACTTGATGATAGCGAAAGTCCTTAAAAATTGAGGTTATCGCTACTGTCTCGCACCTGGGAAAATTTGTGTGCTGATCTTGTCGTCGCTTTTCCTGACCAGGAGACACCAGGCGCCTGTGCCTATAAAGCCGCAACGTTGAGAAGCCGCGACTATGATTCTCTGTGCGACTACGGCAATAAAAAAAATTGTGGAGTATTAGCAGATTTCATGATCAGTTGCCGTGGAACAAAATTTTAAGCATGGTCGAATATGGTCTGGATCACGCTGAGGCACGTTCTACGCTGAACATACGAAAACCAAATTCAGAACGAGAACTGCTACAGCTACTAGGTGAATTTGATGCACGAGGTACTGGATCATCAAACATAACTAAACATGTGGTCACAGCCGACCCGCACAGATGGAACAAAGATGAGCAAGACATTTTATAAATGACCTTGTTTTAAATGTGGACGAATAGGTCATCAATAGAACACTTGCCGCAAAGCCCAAGAGAAAGTGTCATCTCCCGATAAATCTGATTCCATGACTGTTTCTACCTGCACTCATTGTAAAAAAAATAGGTCATACCTAACCAAACTGTTGGTCCATTCACGGAAAACCAAAGAGAGCATTCGTTTTGAAAAAATGACGCCATCTGAGGTCACACCAACGGCCACGTTGTTGTGCAAGGATCAGGTGTCATCCATAGGTGTCATCATTTACGTTCGTTATCGATAGTGGTGCTGGTGTATTCATCGTGAAACATTCGGTCGTAAAGACATTAAACGGAACCGTTAAAACTGAGTGAGAAAGTACGCACTTTTTGGGTCTTGGGGCTCAAACTGTTTACAGTATTGGTGTTTGTGACCTTATTGTCGCTTTGCCGACTATTAAGTTAGAAGTCGATTTCACGGTTGTCCCCGACAGTGTTATCCCAGAAAGTATCGATGTCATCAGCCGACCTTGCCTGAGAGTTGAGAAAAGTGAAAACGGGCTTAAACTGTATCATAATGGAGTCGGAATACAAAAAACAAATACTTTTAGTACAGAACACTAATAGAGACTTAAGAATAAATCAACCCGGGTTAACAAAAGAAGCGAAAACAAATAGAACACCTATTGACAATTTATAAAAATAAGACGCCTGACCACATAACGTGCGGTAAAATGACAAAAAGATTAAAAGGTACCACACCAGTTGCGTACCGTTTTTAACTTGATGCGAGCAACGCTCACCAACGAGAAAGAAAACACATGGACTGCAGTGATACCTGAAATAGAGGATACCATAAATTCCACGCGTCATTCATTTACTGGCCACCCGCCGACCGTACTGCAATTGGGCACCAACCCTCGACTAGGCACCACTCGACAGTTTTTGGGAGATGCAATACCGAATGACCTTTTCGTTGACCCCGACAAGGCTGTTGCCAAGACAAGAAAACGTATCGTAAGTAACGCACAAAAGCGAGGTGGAAAACTTACTGTGGCTGCTCATGAACAATTGAGACGCTGGTCTACTACTGAGTAAAGAGGGTATGTGAATATTAATTACTTTATACTACAAAAAAAAAATAGGTAATACGAAGTGCACGGTAAGGCGTGTACCTCTGAACTTCATGTAATAGTAAAATTAATAAGTAATACGAAGTTAAGTGCACGGTAAGGCGTGTACCTCTGAACTTCATGTAATAGTAAAATTAATAAGTAATACGAAGTTAAGTGCACGGTAAGGCGTGTACCTCTGAACTTCATGTAATAGTAAAATTAATAAGTAATACGAAGTTAAGTGCACGGTAAGGCGTGTACCTCTGAACTTCATGTAATAGTAAAATTAATAAGTAATACGAAGTTAAGTGCACGGTAAGGCGTGTACCTCTGAACTTCATGTAATAGTAAAATTAATAAGTAATACGAAGTTAAGTGCACGGTAAGGCGTGTACCTCTGAAATTCATGTAATAGTATAATTAATAAGTAATACGAAGTTAAGTGCACGGTAAGGCGTGTACCTCTGAAATTCATGTAATAGTATAATTAATAAGTAATACGAAGTTAAGTGCACGGTAAGGCGTGTACCTCTGAACTTCATGTAATAGTAAAATTAATAAGTAATACGAAGTTAAGTGCACGGTAAGGCGTGTACCTCTGAACTTCATGTAATAGTAAAATTAATAAGTAATACGAAGTTAAGTGCACGGTAAGGCGTGTACCTCTGAACTTCATGTAATAGTAAAATTAATAAGTAATACGAAGTTAAGTGCACGGTAAGGCGTGTACCTCTGAACTTCATGTAATAGTAAAATTAATAAGTAATACGAAGTTAAGTGCACGGTAAGGCGTGTACCTCTGAACTTCATGTAATAGTAAAATTAATAAGTAATACGAAGTTAAGTGCACGGTAAGGCGTGTACCTCTGAAATTCATGTAATAGTATAATTAATAAGTAATACGAAGTTAAGTGCACGGTAAGGCGTGTACCTCTGAAATTCATGTAATAGTATAATTAATAAGTAATACGAAGTTAAGTGCACGGTAAGGCGTGTACCTCTGAACTTCATGTAATAGTAAAATTAATAAGTAATACGAAGTTAAGTGCACGGTAAGGCGTGTACCTCTGAAATTCATGTAATAGTATAATTAATAAGTAATACGAAGTTAAGTGCACGGTAAGGCGTGTACCTCTGAAATTCATGTAATAGTATAATTAATAAGTAATACGAAGTTAAGTGCACGGTAAGGCGTGTACCTCTGAACTTCATGTAATAGTAAAATTAATAAGTAATACGAAGTTAAGTGCACGGTAAGGCGTGTACCTCTGAACTTCATGTAATAGTAAAATTAATAAGTAATACGAAGTTAAGTGCACGGTAAGGCGTGTACCTCTGAACTTCATGTAATAGTAAAATTAATAAGTAATACGAAGTTAAGTGCACGGTAAGGCGTGTACCTCTGAACTTCATGTAATAGTAAAATTAATAAGTAATACGAAGTTAAGTGCACGGTAAGGCGTGTACCTCTGAACTTCATGTAATAGTAAAATTAATAAGTAATACGAAGTTAAGTGCACGGTAAGGCGTGTACCTCTGAACTTCATGTAATAGTAAAATTAATAAGTAATACGAAGTTAAGTGCACGGTAAGGCGTGTACCTCTGAACTTCATGTAATAGTAAAATTAATAAGTAATACGAAGTTAAGTGCACGGTAAGGCGTGTACCTCTGAACTTCATGTAATAGTAAAATTAATAAGTAATACGAAGTTAAGTGCACGGTAAGGCGTGTACCTCTGAACTTCATGTAATAGTAAAATTAATAAGTAATACGAAGTTAAGTGCACGGTAAGGCGTGTACCTCTGAACTTCATGTAATAGTATAATTAATAAGTAATACGAAGTTAAGTGCACGGTAAGGCGTGTACCTCTGAACTTCATGTAATAGTAAAATTAATAAGTAATACGAAGTTAAGTGCACGGTAAGGCGTGTACCTCTGAACTTCATGTAATAGTAAAATTAATAAGTAATACGAAGTTAAGTGCACGGTAAGGCGTGTACCTCTGAACTTCATGTAATAGTATAATTAATAAGTAATACGAAGTTAAGTGCACGGTAAGGCGTGTACCTCTGAACTTCATGTAATAGTAAAATTAATAAGTAATACGAAGTTAAGTGCACGGTAAGGCGTGTACCTCTGAACTTCATGTAATAGTAAAATTAATAAGTAATACGAAGTTAAGTGCACGGTAAGGCGTGTACCTCTGAACTTCATGTAATAGTAAAATTAATAAGTAATACGAAGTTAAGTGCACGGTAAGGCGTGTACCTCTGAACTTCATGTAATAGTAAAATTAATAAGTAATACGAAGTTAAGTGCACGGTAAGGCGTGTACCTCTGAACTTCATGTAATAGTAAAATTAATAAGTAATACGAAGTTAAGTGCACGGTAAGGCGTGTACCTCTGAACTTCATGTAATAGTAAAATTAATAAGTAATACGAAGTTAAGTGCACGGTAAGGCGTGTACCTCTGAACTTCATGTAATAGTAAAATTAATAAGTAATACGAAGTTAAGTGCACGGTAAGGCGTGTACCTCTGAACTTCATGTAATAGTAAAATTAATAAGTAATACGAAGTTAAGTGCACGGTAAGGCGTGTACCTCTGAAATTCATGTAATAGTATAATTAATAAGTAATACGAAGTTAAGTGCACGGTAAGGCGTGTACCTCTGAACTTCATGTAATAGTAAAATTAATAAGTAATACGAAGTTAAGTGCACGGTAAGGCGTGTACCTCTGAACTTCATGTAATAGTAAAATTAATAAGTAATACGAAGTTAAGTGCACGGTAAGGCGTGTACCTCTGAACTTCATGTAATAGTAAAATTAATAAGTAATACGAAGTTAAGTGCACGGTAAGGCGTGTACCTCTGAACTTCATGTAATAGTAAAATTAATAAGTAATACGAAGTTAAGTGCACGGTAAGGCGTGTACCTCTGAACTTCATGTAATAGTAAAATTAATAAGTAATACGAAGTTAAGTGCACGGTAAGGCGTGTACCTCTGAACTTCATGTAATAGTATAATTAATAAGTAATACGAAGTTAAGTGCACGGTAAGGCGTGTACCTCTGAACTTCATGTAATAGTAAAATTAATAAGTAATACGAAGTTAAGTGCACGGTAAGGCGTGTACCTCTGAACTTCATGTAATAGTAAAATTAATAAGTAATACGAAGTTAAGTGCACGGTAAGGCGTGTACCTCTGAAATTCATGTAATAGTATAATTAATAAGTAATACGAAGTTAAGTGCACGGTAAGGCGTGTACCTCTGAACTTCATGTAATAGTAAAATTAATAAGTAATACGAAGTTAAGTGCACGGTAAGGCGTGTACCTCTGAACTTCATGTAATAGTAAAATTAATAAGTAATACGAAGTTAAGTGCACGGTAAGGCGTGTACCTCTGAACTTCATGTAATAGTAAAATTAATAAGTAATACGAAGTTAAGTGCACGGTAAGGCGTGTACCTCTGAACTTCATGTAATAGTAAAATTAATAAGTAATACGAAGTTAAGTGCACGGTAAGGCGTGTACCTCTGAAATTCATGTAATAGTATAATTAATAAGTAATACGAAGTTAAGTGCACGGTAAGGCGTGTACCTCTGAACTTCATGTAATAGTAAAATTAATAAGTAATACGAAGTTAAGTGCACGGTAAGGCGTGTACCTCTGAACTTCATGTAATAGTAAAATTAATAAGTAATACGAAGTTAAGTGCACGGTAAGGCGTGTACCTCTGAACTTCATGTAATAGTAAAATTAATAAGTAATACGAAGTTAAGTGCACGGTAAGGCGTGTACCTCTGAACTTCATGTAATAGTAAAATTAATAAGTAATACGAAGTTAAGTGCACGGTAAGGCGTGTACCTCTGAAATTCATGTAATAGTATAATTAATAAGTAATACGAAGTTAAGTGCACGGTAAGGCGTGTACCTCTGAAATTCATGTAATAGTAAAATTAATAAGTAATACGAAGTTAAGTGCACGGTAAGGCGTGTACCTCTGAACTTCATGTAATAGTAAAATTAATAAGTAATACGAAGTTAAGTGCACGGTAAGGCGTGTACCTCTGAAATTCATGTAATAGTATAATTAATAAGTAATACGAAGTTAAGTGCACGGTAAGGCGTGTACCTCTGAACTTCATGTAATAGTAAAATTAATAAGTAATACGAAGTTAAGTGCACGGTAAGGCGTGTACCTCTGAACTTCATGTAATAGTAAAATTAATAAGTAATACGAAGTTAAGTGCACGGTAAGGCGTGTACCTCTGAACTTCATGTAATAGTAAAATTAATAAGTAATACGAAGTTAAGTGCACGGTAAGGCGTGTACCTCTGAACTTCATGTAATAGTAAAATTAATAAGTAATACGAAGTTAAGTGCACGGTAAGGCGTGTACCTCTGAACTTCATGTAATAGTAAAATTAATAAGTAATACGAAGTTAAGTGCACGGTAAGGCGTGTACCTCTGAAATTCATGTAATAGTATAATTAATAAGTAATACGAAGTTAAGTGCACGGTAAGGCGTGTACCTCTGAACTTCATGTAATAGTAAAATTAATAAGTAATACGAAGTTAAGTGCACGGTAAGGCGTGTACCTCTGAACTTCATGTAATAGTAAAATTAATAAGTAATACGAAGTTAAGTGCACGGTAAGGCGTGTACCTCTGAACTTCATGTAATAGTAAAATTAATAAGTAATACGAAGTTAAGTGCACGGTAAGGCGTGTACCTCTGAACTTCATGTAATAGTAAAATTAATAAGTAATACGAAGTTAAGTGCACGGTAAGGCGTGTACCTCTGAACTTCATGTAATAGTAAAATTAATAAGTAATACGAAGTTAAGTGCACGGTAAGGCGTGTACCTCTGAACTTCATGTAATAGTAAAATTAATAAGTAATACGAAGTTAAGTGCACGGTAAGGCGTGTACCTCTGAACTTCATGTAATAGTAAAATTAATAAGTAATACGAAGTTAAGTGCACGGTAAGGCGTGTACCTCTGAAATTCATGTAATAGTATAATTAATAAGTAATACGAAGTTAAGTGCACGGTAAGGCGTGTACCTCTGAACTTCATGTAATAGTAAAATTAATAAGTAATACGAAGTTAAGTGCACGGTAAGGCGTGTACCTCTGAACTTCATGTAATAGTAAAATTAATAAGTAATACGAAGTTAAGTGCACGGTAAGGCGTGTACCTCTGAACTTCATGTAATAGTATAATTAATAAGTAATACGAAGTTAAGTGCACGGTAAGGCGTGTACCTCTGAACTTCATGTAATAGTAAAATTAATAAGTAATACGAAGTTAAGTGCACGGTAAGGCGTGTACCTCTGAACTTCATGTAATAGTAAAATTAATAAGTAATACGAAGTTAAGTGCACGGTAAGGCGTGTACCTCTGAACTTCATGTAATAGTAAAATTAATAAGTAATACGAAGTTAAGTGCACGGTAAGGCGTGTACCTCTGAACTTCATGTAATAGTAAAATTAATAAGTAATACGAAGTTAAGTGCACGGTAAGGCGTGTACCTCTGAACTTCATGTAATAGTAAAATTAATAAGTAATACGAAGTTAAGTGCACGGTAAGGCGTGTACCTCTGAACTTCATGTAATAGTAAAATTAATAAGTAATACGAAGTTAAGTGCACGGTAAGGCGTGTACCTCTGAACTTCATGTAATAGTAAAATTAATAAGTAATACGAAGTTAAGTGCACGGTAAGGCGTGTACCTCTGAACTTCATGTAATAGTAAAATTAATAAGTAATACGAAGTTAAGTGCACGGTAAGGCGTGTACCTCTGAACTTCATGTAATAGTAAAATTAATAAGTAATACGAAGTTAAGTGCACGGTAAGGCGTGTACCTCTGAAATTCATGTAATAGTATAATTAATAAGTAATACGAAGTTAAGTGCACGGTAAGGCGTGTACCTCTGAACTTCATGTAATAGTAAAATTAATAAGTAATACGAAGTTAAGTGCACGGTAAGGCGTGTACCTCTGAACTTCATGTAATAGTAAAATTAATAAGTAATACGAAGTTAAGTGCACGGTAAGGCGTGTACCTCTGAAATTCATGTAATAGTAAAATTAATAAGTAATACGAAGTTAAGTGCACGGTAAGGCGTGTACCTCTGAACTTCATGTAATAGTAAAATTAATAAGTAATACGAAGTTAAGTGCACGGTAAGGCGTGTACCTCTGAACTTCATGTAATAGTAAAATTAATAAGTAATACGAAGTTAAGTGCACGGTAAGGCGTGTACCTCTGAACTTCATGTAATAGTAAAATTAATAAGTAATACGAAGTTAAGTGCACGGTAAGGCGTGTACCTCTGAACTTCATGTAATAGTAAAATTAATAAGTAATACGAAGTTAAGTGCACGGTAAGGCGTGTACCTCTGAAATTCATGTAATAGTATAATTAATAAGTAATACGAAGTTAAGTGCACGGTAAGGCGTGTACCTCTGAACTTCATGTAATAGTAAAATTAATAAGTAATACGAAGTTAAGTGCACGGTAAGGCGTGTACCTCTGAACTTCATGTAATAGTAAAATTAATAAGTAATACGAAGTTAAGTGCACGGTAAGGCGTGTACCTCTGAACTTCATGTAATAGTAAAATTAATAAGTAATACGAAGTTAAGTGCACGGTAAGGCGTGTACCTCTGAACTTCATGTAATAGTAAAATTAATAAGTAATACGAAGTTAAGTGCACGGTAAGGCGTGTACCTCTGAAATTCATGTAATAGTATAATTAATAAGTAATACGAAGTTAAGTGCACGGTAAGGCGTGTACCTCTGAACTTCATGTAATAGTAAAATTAATAAGTAATACGAAGTTAAGTGCACGGTAAGGCGTGTACCTCTGAACTTCATGTAATAGTAAAATTAATAAGTAATACGAAGTTAAGTGCACGGTAAGGCGTGTACCTCTGAACTTCATGTAATAGTAAAATTAATAAGTAATACGAAGTTAAGTGCACGGTAAGGCGTGTACCTCTGAACTTCATGTAATAGTAAAATTAATAAGTAATACGAAGTTAAGTGCACGGTAAGGCGTGTACCTCTGAACTTCATGTAATAGTAAAATTAATAAGTAATACGAAGTTAAGTGCACGGTAAGGCGTGTACCTTGAATTATGTAATAGTAATAAGTAAGTGACCTCTGAACTTCATGTAATAGTATAATTAATAAGTAATACGAAGTTAAGTGCACGGTAAGGCGTGTACCTCTGAACTTCATGTAATAGTAAAATTAATAAGTAATACGAAGTTAAGTGCACGGTAAGGCGTGTACCTCTGAACTTCATGTAATAGTAAAATTAATAAGTAATACGAAGTTAAGTGCACGGTAAGGCGTGTACCTCTGAACTTCATGTAATAGTAAAATTAATAAGTAATACGAAGTTAAGTGCACGGTAAGGCGTGTACCTCTGAACTTCATGTAATAGTAAAATTAATAAGTAATACGAAGTTAAGTGCACGGTAAGGCGTGTACCTCTGAACTTCATGTAATAGTAAAATTAATAAGTAATACGAAGTTAAGTGCACGGTAAGGCGTGTACCTCTGAACTTCATGTAATAGTATAATTAATAAGTAATACGAAGTTAAGTGCACGGTAAGGCGTGTACCTCTGAACTTCATGTAATAGTAAAATTAATAAGTAATACGAAGTTAAGTGCACGGTAAGGCGTGTACCTCTGAACTTCATGTAATAGTAAAATTAATAAGTAATACGAAGTTAAGTGCACGGTAAGGCGTGTACCTCTGAACTTCATGTAATAGTAAAATTAATAAGTAATACGAAGTTAAGTGCACGGTAAGGCGTGTACCTCTGAACTTCATGTAATAGTAAAATTAATAAGTAATACGAAGTTAAGTGCACGGTAAGGCGTGTACCTCTGAACTTCATGTAATAGTAAAATTAATAAGTAATACGAAGTTAAGTGCACGGTAAGGCGTGTACCTCTGAACTTCATGTAATAGTAAAATTAATAAGTAATACGAAGTTAAGTGCACGGTAAGGCGTGTACCTCTGAACTTCATGTAATAGTAAAATTAATAAGTAATACGAAGTTAAGTGCACGGTAAGGCGTGTACCTCTGAACTTCATGTAATAGTAAAATTAATAAGTAATACGAAGTTAAGTGCACGGTAAGGCGTGTACCTCTGAACTTCATGTAATAGTAAAATTAATAAGTAATACGAAGTTAAGTGCACGGTAAGGCGTGTACCTCTGAACTTCATGTAATAGTAAAATTAATAAGTAATACGAAGTTAAGTGCACGGTAAGGCGTGTACCTCTGAAATTCATGTAATAGTAAAATTAATAAGTAATACGAAGTTAAGTGCACGGTAAGGCGTGTACCTCTGAACTTCATGTAATAGTAAAATTAATAAGTAATACGAAGTTAAGTGCACGGTAAGGCGTGTACCTCTGAACTTCATGTAATAGTAAAATTAATAAGTAATACGAAGTTAAGTGCACGGTAAGGCGTGTACCTCTGAACTTCATGTAATAGTAAAATTAATAAGTAATACGAAGTTAAGTGCACGGTAAGGCGTGTACCTCTGAACTTCATGTAATAGTAAAATTAATAAGTAATACGAAGTTAAGTGCACGGTAAGGCGTGTACCTCTGAACTTCATGTAATAGTAAAATTAATAAGTAATACGAAGTTAAGTGCACGGTAAGGCGTGTACCTCTGAACTTCATGTAATAGTAAAATTAATAAGTAATACGAAGTTAAGTGCACGGTAAGGCGTGTACCTCTGAACTTCATGTAATAGTAAAATTAATAAGTAATACGAAGTTAAGTGCACGGTAAGGCGTGTACCTCTGAACTTCATGTAATAGTAAAATTAATAAGTAATACGAAGTTAAGTGCACGGTAAGGCGTGTACCTCTGAACTTCATGTAATAGTAAAATTAATAAGTAATACGAAGTTAAGTGCACGGTAAGGCGTGTACCTCTGAAATTCATGTAATAGTATAATTAATAAGTAATACGAAGTTAAGTGCACGGTAAGGCGTGTACCTCTGAACTTCATGTAATAGTAAAATTAATAAGTAATACGAAGTTAAGTGCACGGTAAGGCGTGTACCTCTGAACTTCATGTAATAGTAAAATTAATAAGTAATACGAAGTTAAGTGCACGGTAAGGCGTGTACCTCTGAACTTCATGTAATAGTAAAATTAATAAGTAATACGAAGTTAAGTGCACGGTAAGGCGTGTACCTCTGAACTTCATGTAATAGTAAAATTAATAAGTAATACGAAGTTAAGTGCACGGTAAGGCGTGTACCTCTGAACTTCATGTAATAGTAAAATTAATAAGTAATACGAAGTTAAGTGCACGGTAAGGCGTGTACCTCTGAACTTCATGTAATAGTAAAATTAATAAGTAATACGAAGTTAAGTGCACGGTAAGGCGTGTACCTCTGAACTTCATGTAATAGTAAAATTAATAAGTAATACGAAGTTAAGTGCACGGTAAGGCGTGTACCTCTGAACTTCATGTAATAGTAAAATTAATAAGTAATACGAAGTTAAGTGCACGGTAAGGCGTGTACCTCTGAACTTCATGTAATAGTAAAATTAATAAGTAATACGAAGTTAAGTGCACGGTAAGGCGTGTACCTCTGAACTTCATGTAATAGTAAAATTAATAAGTAATACGAAGTTAAGTGCACGGTAAGGCGTGTACCTCTGAACTTCATGTAATAGTAAAATTAATAAGTAATACGAAGTTAAGTGCACGGTAAGGCGTGTACCTCTGAACTTCATGTAATAGTAAAATTAATAAGTAATACGAAGTTAAGTGCACGGTAAGGCGTGTACCTCTGAACTTCATGTAATAGTAAAATTAATAAGTAATACGAAGTTAAGTGCACGGTAAGGCGTGTACCTCTGAACTTCATGTAATAGTAAAATTAATAAGTAATACGAAGTTAAGTGCACGGTAAGGCGTGTACCTCTGAACTTCATGTAATAGTAAAATTAATAAGTAATACGAAGTTAAGTGCACGGTAAGGCGTGTACCTCTGAACTTCATGTAATAGTAAAATTAATAAGTAATACGAAGTTAAGTGCACGGTAAGGCGTGTACCTCTGAACTTCATGTAATAGTAAAATTAATAAGTAATACGAAGTTAAGTGCACGGTAAGGCGTGTACCTCTGAACTTCATGTAATAGTAAAATTAATAAGTAATACGAAGTTAAGTGCACGGTAAGGCGTGTACCTCTGAACTTCATGTAATAGTAAAATTAATAAGTAATACGAAGTTAAGTGCACGGTAAGGCGTGTACCTCTGAACTTCATGTAATAGTAAAATTAATAAGTAATACGAAGTTAAGTGCACGGTAAGGCGTGTACCTCTGAACTTCATGTAATAGTAAAATTAATAAGTAATACGAAGTTAAGTGCACGGTAAGGCGTGTACCTCTGAATTCATGTAATAGTAAAATTAATAAGTAATACGAAGTTAAGTGCACGGTAAGGCGTGTACCTCTGAACTTCATGTAATAGTAAAATTAATAAGTAATACGAAGTTAAGTGCACGGTAAGGCGTGTACCTCTGAATTCATGTAATAGTAAAATTAATAAGTAATACGAAGTTAAGTGCACGGTAAGGCGTGTACCTCTGAATTCATGTAATAGTAAAATTAATAAGTAATACGAAGTTAAGTGCACGGTAAGGCGTGTACCTCTGAACTTCATGTAATAGTAAAATTAATAAGTAATACGAAGTTAAGTGCACGGTAAGGCGTGTACCTCTGAACTTCATGTAATAGTAAAATTAATAAGTAATACGAAGTTAAGTGCACGGTAAGGCGTGTACCTCTGAACTTCATGTAATAGTAAAATTAATAAGTAATACGAAGTTAAGTGCACGGTAAGGCGTGTACCTCTGAACTTCATGTAATAGTAAAATTAATAAGTAATACGAAGTTAAGTGCACGGTAAGGCGTGTACCTCTGAACTTCATGTAATAGTAAAATTAATAAGTAATACGAAGTTAAGTGCACGGTAAGGCGTGTACCTCTGAACTTCATGTAATAGTAAAATTAATAAGTAATACGAAGTTAAGTGCACGGTAAGGCGTGTACCTCTGAAATTCATGTAATAGTAAAATTAATAAGTAATACGAAGTTAAGTGCACGGTAAGGCGTGTACCTCTGAACTTCATGTAAAAGTAAAATTAATAAGTAATACGAAGTTAAGTGCACGGTAAGGCGTGTACCTCTGAACTTCATGTAATAGTAAAATTAATAAGTAATACGAAGTTAAGTGCACGGTAAGGCGTGTACCTCTGAACTTCATGTAATAGTAAAATTAATAAGTAATACGAAGTTAAGTGCACGGTAAGGCGTGTACCTCTGAACTTCATGTAATAGTAAAATTAATAAGTAATACGAAGTTAAGTGCACGGTAAGGCGTGTACCTCTGAACTTCCTGTAATAATAAAAGTAGGTAATAATGAAGTTAAGTGCACGGTAAGGCGTGTACCTCTGAACTTCTTGTAAATGTAATTCATTGTGTTAATAAGTAAGGTAATTAACCAGTGCCTATTAATTATTTTCGTATCACTGTAAAAAAAAAAAAAAGGAGCAGAGATGTATTTGCTATGACTGTCTTTAAACAAACTGCTTCGCAGTCCCTCTGAATTCTAGCTTAATTAACACTACGTCGCGAGGACGCTCCGTTGCAGGATGGCCGTGTTAGCGGAGGGTGGAATTTACGTTAGCAGAGGGTGGAATTTTCCCTGTTCCTGTCCACACCCTGAACGCATGATGGCCAGATGTGGGGTACGCGCAGGGATACAAGACACGTTGCGCAACAGGCACTTTAGCCGTGTTGGAGGCGAGGGTGAACAAAGGAACATTCCGAAGAGTGCATTGTAATAGAGAAGTAGTGTAAAAGTCATAAATAAATTAGTTAAAGCCGATTGTTATTATTGGACCAATCATTTTAACTTTACATACATACGAGAGTAGATAAAAGAATATCGAAAATTTTTTTGCTTCGCTTTAAGAATGAGATAAAGTTTATTAATTAAATGGAAATATTAAATATCGTTTTTGGTGTATGTTTGTTAATAATTAAATAAAACATTTCCAAAAGAGATTGTACATCTCAACACATCAACATGTGTTGATTACCCAATAACTTTGGGCAATCGCCAAATCATTACCAGAGAGATATTTAATGATGTTTAGTGATTTGTCTGAACCTTTTGGTATTAAATCGTATGGCAACAAATTTTGTTTTAAAATTGTTGAGTTTCGATTTAAAGTGGCAACTGACAATTTAGGACCTGATCTTATTAAAAGAATCAGAACTCGTGATGAAATGTGGATATAAGTTTATGAAGAGGAAGGTTCTCCTCACTGTGTCCTTAATTTACTTAGGTATTGTTTACCATTTGTTCTTTTTAATTCTAATGTAACTTTTGGCACTATGGCCTGGACACTTCAACACCTTCAGGGTGGATGTATATTGTAATGACAATATTTGTTGGAAACATGTTCAGAAAATGACGCTCGAAAAATTCTAGTAAGAAGCAACGTCTGCAATGAAATGATTCCTAATTCTAGAGCTTCTTCGTTGAGCATTTGCTCTATTTGATGATTATTAACAATTAAGATGGTACTTACATATTCACAATTTTGCATATAATGTTTCAAAATCCAGACGCTTACCTGAAAAAGAAAAAGAACCAATTAATTATCTATATACAAAGAAATAAAATAAAATAACAAAAACAGATAGGTACAGAGATAATAACGACTGCTATCATTAAGAACTATTCAGAGTAAAGCACATCAGTTTTGAGTAGTAATTAGTATTTTTTTTGTCAAAATCTCCTGTAGCTTATGGTAACCAGCAAGCATGAAAATGTGATCCACATCTTGTAGTCTTAACAAAATTCTGAACAAGAATCTATCAGGATAGAAATATCGCCGGCTAATCTCGGACTCATGAGAGAAAAAAATATCTGTCACTGTTTTATGCAATGCATAAATTCTGTGTAATCTTGGATAAAAAAACCGTCTCATTTTTGATTCTACATTTTTCCATAAATACAGTATAGTATATAAAAGAAAAATGACAAAATATGTATAAATTTCTTTCGCTTCTGCAAGTTCGGAGGTTCTGCACCTGTTTACATCCACTTCCGCTTCTGCTTCCTCATTTTGTTATTGAAATATTTTGGAAACTCTCTATTGTAACAGAGAAGTGCGAATTTTATACAATTTTTTAACCATTAAATTAATTTAATATGGATATACATATCTAATAAATAACAACACTTACAACTAATTTTAAAAATAATACTTTTCCTTGCTTTATTAATAATTATCAACTAAGGGGGTTGATAATGGCAGGGACTTTTCATCAGGCATGAGAAGGGGGAGTGATCACCTCAACCGTTCTGTTAGCTTATTTGATATTTTTTTCTTGACTTTTAAATCTACACGAAGAAAAATAATCATGATTTTATTACTTGATGAGTCAAGCAAAATTTTTCTAGTAAATAATACCAGAATTCTCATAAAATGTACTGGGTGGTATAAAACAATTTTTCATTCTTTCTAATATTTAGTATTAGAATAATCAAGCTAAATAAGTCTAGACTTTTTTCTCTGCCTCTCGATTATTTTATCGCGTCGTAAAAAAAAAATACTAGAATGAGAATAGTTTAGTAAAATTAGTGATAAGAACTGTAAAAAATGTTTTCTAATCAAGTCAATTTTACTAGAATTCAGTCTCAACACCGAACGTAGATTGACTAGACATTTCTAGTAAAATCTCCTTGAGCGTCTGGTCGTCCATATAATTAACAGATTTTTTAGTCACGTTTGCTAGAATTCTAGCAATATTTTCGTGATTGTTTTCTCAGTGTTATTATTTTATATTAACCGGCATAGTACTCTTTTTGTTACCCCCAAACAGAACTTGGTCACGGCCTATATTTACGGTGCACATATGACGAAGTTGCGTGTGGTTGTTTCGTGGTTCACAAATTCAACATGTTGCATATGTAAATTTCCAATTAAAAAATATAAAACAACTAAATTTTGGAAAAATATGAACACTACATGACTATTAGCGAAGGTTTATAATGAGGCCTGCTGGGGCACTAAAAGAGTAAAAGAAGACTGCCTTAATATGCCAAAATTCAAGTATGAAAAGTATATAGAGAGCATCGCAATAGAGCGAACAACATACGTTGTTTGCCATCATTAAATTTTGAATATTACTCCTGCATAACCTAACATATAAAACTTAAATTATTGTTACGATTTCCCGTTTTTGCCTTAAATTGAGGGGTAGTTTTGAAATTTGTTATTATTTTCCGCGCAGTTTCTCGTTAAGAAACAAATATTTTTTTTAATTAATTGAATTCGACAGGGCTCGTATATTTCTGCTTTCGCAAAAATGTACTCCTGACATCCATTTGTGCTTCTGCTAGATGAATACACTTCTATTGCATCACTAACACACAGCTGACGCGATAATTTGGGGAACCCCCCGTTAAGGAGCAATCTGAGTTGCTTTGTTAGAATAGGCGACTCGCACCTGATGACTTCTCCAAAAAAATTACACAGCATATTAACATTTTCTTTATCAATATATACCTGTTAGGAACTATGAAATAAGATGTATGGGTATTTTCCTGTAAATACCTACATGTTTGCAACTGACATATGACACTCGGCATGACATCTTAGCAAGTGCAGTGGGCTTACACATACACATAAATAAAATTCGTTTTGGGTATTAGGACAGGCCCATTCAGTTTGAGTTGTGCGTAGGAATTTTGTACGAAATCGCCCATCACCATTTGAATTTTTAATTAAATTACCATTTGGATTCGTTACGTAATGAAAAGGGACACATACACATCCGTGAGCACGAGACAGCGCCTACTCAACTCTATTCATTCTTATTTAATCGGCCAACGCCAACTAGCTACATAAATATAAAAACTAACGTAACATACCAACCACTAATAAAACGTGAATAAAACAGGTTGTATGCACTTGATCGGCTTTGTGTAAACGGTTTTGTCATTGTTACTATTATTATGACACGACTATCATAAGGTATTTAGGGTGGTAACCTGGTTTTCAAATGCCAAATAACATAGATATTATAAAACTAACGGGTTGTGTAAAATTACAGAAATATATTCCACAACTATTCTATTATTAAGTATGTTATGAGTGTGAAAATTAGTGGAGTAGCCAGAATTTGTAAAAGGGGGGTGAAAGTAGAAATACTGAAAATCAATTATTTAAATATCTAATCCTAAGCCTCCCTGTGACTATGCCACTGTACTAAATAGTACATCGTAAGTTCTTAATATTGAGTCAAAAAAATGTATACGAAAGGAACAGAGTTTTTCAAAATTAAAATTTGTTTAAAAACAAGGCCTGAAAAGAATTATTAATTAATTCGAACCTTGAGAAACTTTAACAAGGCTGAAGTGTCGACTTCAAAATTTGCTTCCCTCGTACACATTGTTTTTTCATCGCTAAGTTTGATATTTTTGGTATGTGAAGGAACAAAAAGTTTATTTTGGACCATTCTAATGGGTATACTTGACTTCACGATCCAAATAAACTACAAGTTTTCAGTAGCGTTTAAAAAGTAACTTTAATACTTGTATTACACTAGTTGAGTGTAGGCTTTCACGGCCATCGTCCATAATCGGAGATACTTATGAAGAAGCCGACAGAATGAGCGGTGAAACGTCGAGTGTGACAAACGACGACCACGGCAATACCCGGAAGACGACACGATTATAATCGTATTACACGATTACAAAAACACATTTTTCAAATCTACAAATAACTTTATAAATTAAATTATCAATGCCGAGCTGGAATGTTGGAATTTTTTGAAGTAATCAAACAGGGCGCATTGGTTTTCCTCTGTTTAATTGAATCCTATGCCTTCAAAATTTTCCTTGAACTTAGGGGAAAAGTGGTTATTTCTGAGCGACATTAGGCTACTCAAAACCTACCACTTAGCAGCGTTACAAAAATTATATACAGAATTTCATCAGGAATTCGAGAAAAATATCTTTGAACTAACTAGATATCAACTTCGTTTATTTTTAGGGTTCCGCACCTCAAAAGGTCTGTCTGTCAATACCCTTTTTCTCAGGAACGCGTGGAGGTATCAAGCTAAAATTCATACCAAAAACTCAGGTCTATTGTCCCTTGGAGCTGTTAAAAAATCAAACTTCTAAGCCAACGCAATCAAAAGATACAGCCGTTTATGCCGCAAATTTTCGAAACTCGCAAGGGAATCAAAACCTACAGGGTACTTCCCGTGAATTCAGTATCTTGAAATTTGGTACGAAGCAACGTCTTATAGCACACATAAAGGAAAAATTGCGAAAACCGTAAATTTTTAGTTACATCATATAATAAAAATATTTTTAATAATTTTAAAGTTATTACCCCTTTCCTCATGAACGCGTAGATGTATTAAATTCATATCAAATACTCAGGTCTATAATACCTTTAAGCTGTAACAAAATCAAACTTCTATGTCAACGCAATCAAAAGAAACAGCAATTTAAGCCGCATATTTTCAAACTCGCAATTACTCGCAAGGGAATCAAAACCTAAACGGGTACTTCCAGTCGATTTAGAATCTTGAAATTTGGCATGAAGCAATGTTTTATAGCACATATAAAGGAAAAATTCCGAAAACCTTAAATTTTTAGTTACATCACATATATACAGGTATGTACGGAACCCTCGGTGCACGAGAGTAGTTATATAACTACTCACGAGTTCGACTCGCACTTGGCCGGTATTTTTTTTTTAACAATTTATGCAAAAAGTGCAATTTTTTGTTTGGGTTTTCCATACATCTCCGCATCTAGACATAGTAGTGACTTCAAAAACAGCTCAAATTGTTCGTCACTAAATTTCTTATATGATACAATTTTTTCCGTATAGCATATCAACTGTTTATAACAAGTAAATTGCAAAAATGTGGAAAAGTTTTCCAAAGTTTATAACAAATTTTAATGAAACTGCAGAAAATTGTACTATCTGTAGTAATTTACAAAATGAATCATGGTTGGTATTTATATCAAGACGTTTTCTGGTTATGATTTTTTTTCATCTATATTTCGTTAAAAATCTCTATGCTATTATATACATTATTGAAATTTATACTTTTTTTAATACTGTACCAAGTGACGCTTTCCAAAAATTGGATTTACTTAAGAAATACAAGGTCAAAGTTTCAACTTAAAAATTAATAATCAGGAAACTACTTGATATTTTTCAACGAAGTAATGCTCATTTTGTTAATTACTATAAATACTGTAATTTCATTAATTTTTATTATAAACTTTAGTTTTTATAGTACTTTTAAGGTATGATAAAGTATTTTTTTCATGTTTTTGTAATTTACTTGTTAAACAATTGATATGCTATTGAAGAAAGTTTACTTTTAATAGGGATAAATTTAAACATATTAATTAATGATAATTGATTTAATTAAAATCTGACCCACTATACATAACCTCAAGTTAATGAGGAAAAATTGTTACTGTTGTCATGCCCTCGCCGGGAAACGAACCCGAAAAATTTTTCATTCATTATCATTAATTAATTGATATGCTGTTTCGAGTTTAGGAAAAAAATGTATCATATAGGAAATTTAGTGACGAATTATTTGAGCTATTTTTGCAGATGTCTAAAAGCAGAGAAACATGCAAAAACAAAACTAATAATTGCACTTTTTTCATAAATTGTTAAAAAATAAATCAAGTTGATATCTAGTTGGTTCTAAAATATTTTTCTCGAATTCCTGATGGAATTCAACATAAGATTTTTCCAACATTGTCATGAAAATTGAATTAAAAAGAGCCTTGGATAGACTAATCGTGAATCAGGAACATTTTCTCATTCAATATACTGAGTCTTCTTTTTTATTTATTGAATTTTAGATGAATTTTCGTCACAGTTTTTTTTCCAGTCTAAAAACGCCTCGTATAACGAAGCATAGCTTTCAATGACAGTTCCATAGTGAAGCATTAATAAAACAGTTATTGATTCAACTTCTCTACAGACCCAGATATTCACAATCGATGTGAGACGAATCTATAAAAATTTAGTTGTTCAACAATCATCCGAACCATTGAACGGAATACACGAATCGTTAAACTTACTTTTTGAACTCTATAGTATGGTAAAATTTTATGGTGCCAACCAGCTATTTCATTTTGAATTGTCAATAAAAATTCTAATGTTTCTAATACTCCACAAAGTATTGTAACATTTCATTTCGCTACATTCATAAGATAAAATAAAAACGAGTTAGCTAGTTGCCGTACCTTGTAGCAGAATAGCAACGCATACATACTAGTTCTATTATTCATCCACCCACATTGGTTAAGAAAATGAAATAAATGTTATGTATAATTTGTTTGGATTGAAAAATTTAATCAATTTATTGAAAATGCCCCAAACAATGACTTTTTCCCTCTACTTCAACATAGTTAAGATGAGCAATTTTAATATCAATAGGTGGACATTATGAACAAGTGACGTTTTAATAAAACTTATAATTATTAAAAACAAGTATTAAAACAAATGTACAATTGGGTTAAACCTCCTTATTTCCGGTTTCGTTATTCGCGGTTCCAGTATTCTGGAAAGAAAAAATTGAGACCACTTCCTGTATTCGCGTCGCAAAATTTCATTATTCGCGGATACGTAAATTACGAGTAAAAATATAATTTAAAAAGAGATAATATTCATTGTTTAATATTTAACGTTTTACCCACTTATATATCAAAACGAATAAGTAGGCGTCAAAATATAAACAAAAATGTGAGCCGTCACAGGACGCCCGGCAGATGTAAAACATCGAGTTTGCATAAGTAATAGATTTGCATGAAATACAATAATATTACAATGAAAGAATTAAATATTTCGAATTTGTTCCACAAAATGATGATTTATTTAATAAAAATAAATTTAATACAAAAATTAAAAATTCAAAAAATTTATTTCAAGTTGCGACAACTCAATTCTTTTAATCAGTGACTTCAGTAATAGTTATATTTGATGTTGCCTTTGACATCATTACTGTGATTATTGGTCGAGTATGTTACAAAACTATTGGATATAACATTATCAAGACATCTAATACATACAGCATTTATTGTTGTTGCATATCTGGTAGTAGGTTCTCTTGGATTGTTGTTAATTTGCAATTAAAATTCTTTTTGGAGGAACGTAATTAATGGCATTGATTCATCTTTAGCAAAATTTACATTGAAATCTCCAGTTGAAATCAATGGTAGTTTATCTTTATTGGTTTTAAAAATAATTGAACCTCTGTGACTGTACAGAAATAATTTTTCATGTAAAAATGAAATAATATTAATTTTTTTATTAGGTGAAATGTACACAACAATAATAAATTAATTCACTTCCATCTTTTAGTTTACTATAGTAAACGACACCGTCGAACCGAGTGGGAGGAGAATCGAACAGGCGCTTGCGCATGGCGAGCGTCGCCACAGCGTGCAATCGCCACGATCGCCACGCCAACAATCCGGTTTACCTGCGGCTATAGATGTTTCACATTAAAAAAATTGAATAATGTAATGTTAAACCTAAAGTTCTTTCACGTGTGGACTTTTAAAAAAGCAGAAAAAATTACAAAATATTTTAAAACAAATAATTCAAACAATAATAATATTTTTTATTTTATGCTTTAAATATGTATCTATCTGTTATTTGTGATTAAACAGATTTTAATTTTATTTGGAACCTAACCCCTATATTTCCATACAATATAGGAACATACATATCTACGGTTTCCGTATTCGCGACATAATTTTGGAACATATACCCCGCGAATAACGAGATTTTACTGTACTTATTTCCAATTATTTAGTAATTCAAATTTACAATTGCCAATGTCGACTAATTTTACGACGTTTCGGCCGTCAGTTTCGGTCATTTTCAGGTCATCTAAAATTTCCTTATTTCATTTTAAAATGTTTAAATGCTCCTATCTTTCTACTATTAGAAAATAGTTTAGATGATCACCGAAATTGACGGTTGAAACTCCTAAATATTGTAAATTACAAATCAAAACTAAAATTAGTCGGTATTGACAAAATTAAATATGAATTACTGTTTATTTATACCTTTGCTCCCCATTACCATCATTAAAAACTATTTTAGTGTTGTTGAAGGTCGCCCGTACTCCTAACCAGAGTTACTATTATGCTCATCAAGTATTTAGTATTATTTAAAAAAAAGGGCGATGTTTGGGTTTGAAATTCTCCCGTTGTCAATCCGTAATTTATTAAACAACTTTACATAGCACCACTCGTTTTACTATATTGATATAAAAGTAAAAAACCCCCACTTTTACTATCTATATTTAAATTCAAAGTTCAAATCAAGTTTATTAAACGAGAAATAAAGTTTTTTGATATCCTTTTTTCTTTGATTAACCGCAACAAATTTCAACCTTTGCAAAATTCTTAGTTACTGTGATGAAAGTAAACTAAAATGAAAGGCGAACATTCGCTTATGAATCTCCCTTCAGACAGAAAACAATTTAAAACACCCCGAAGCCAAAATTTCTAATTAGGAACCAATATTGCTTCAGTAGGTATAAAAGAAACAAAAAAGCTTATTTTTAGAATCGAGAAATATAAGACATATTTTGGTGAATGCGCCAGGAACAGTAACAATTTATTTCCCATCACTGAGCGTTATATTTATTTATTAACAAAGAAGTATATAAGATATTTTGTCAACGTTCTCAATGTATTTTTGTCGTTTTTATGGGCTTAATTTAAATAAACACAAAAAGTAATTTCCGTTAGAGAACTTTCTAGTGTTTTTTTTTTGTGTTCCTCAATTTCTACCACAGACTATTAAAGCAATAATTTTTTACGTTATTAACATTAACTCCATTTTGTCATCTTATAGTATTGAATTTTCAAAAATCTTTTCCTGGTAAGTACCTACCCAAAAGCCATAAGAGACGTAATTTTCAAATTTCAAGCGTAGGCTTTATAATTTCCAAATGTCAATGAATAGTATTTACCTTTTCTAAAGGGTGTCCTGAATGTAAAGAATAATTTATTTACTCGTATTAGGGAGCCTCAAGACCGCCCGGACAATTAAATTAAATAAAAAATTTTTACTAAATGGTTGACTGAAATAAAAATATGGTGGATGACATGGGTCACCAAATTCCTCAATAATTGTTTGTTTATATATACAGATTCTAAAACTTTCAAAGGAATAAGTATTCTTATTCTCAGAAGTAAAGCAAATGCAATTTTATTATTAAATAGCCTCTCCTTTAACTGGTTTTTTAACTCAATAAAAACATTAGTAACATAGTATATTTAATTCAGTTCCACGTTTTCCTCTCATTACAAGAACACTGCCAAGATTAGGGGGGCAAAGAGGATATTTAATTGAACCATCCAAACAATTCTATTAAAAAATGTTGACTAAAATCAAAATACGTTATGATTTGAGCATCATATTTGCTTATTTATATTTACAGTTTCTAAAAAAATAAAGAATTAAATCTGAAGATAAGAGAAACGAAGAAAATGCAATTTTAATAATAAATCGAATAAAAGAAAACAAACACTACTATGTATCTATCACAATTTTATTTAAAAATTCACTACTATAGTTTCGGTACTACACGTACCATTATCAAAACAAAATAAATTAAAGAATATTTTATTTAATTATAAAGACACAATTGATAAATTTAAGAAAAGTGGAGTGTATAAGTTAAGTTGTCCAGATTGTACTGCGGTTTATATCGGTCAAACTAGCCGTTCTTTTGAAATTCGTTATAAAGAACATCTAAGATCTTTTAAACTAAAAAAGATAGATTCTTCTTTCTCCAACCATTTGTTTACCTGCAATAATCAATTTCCAAATTTGAACAGCCTTCAAATAATTCATGTTGCTAACAAAAGTTTTAAATTGAATGTATTAGAGTCACTGGAAATTTACAAAGCTATAAAAATGAATAATATTAACCTTCTTAACGATCAACAAGACTTGTATAAATCCCTGTTATTTAACGTCTGTACATAATAACCCCAATGTGGGTTTTACCACATGGTTCGGAGAATACTGTTTATATAGCACCCCGGTGTTCTTTTTGTCATTCGCATTTAAACTGTAGAATCACTTGATAATGGTACGTGTAGTACCGAAACTATAGTAGTGAATTTTTAAATAAAATTGTGATAGATACATAGTAGTGTTTGTTTTCTTTTATTCGATATGATCAACTATCACGAAGTAACGGCTTCATCAGTTCAATTTTTAATAATAAATGACCTCACAAAATCAAAAAAGACATTAGTAACTTAGCTTTTATTCAGTTTATACGTCATTTCCTCTCATTCCAAGGATATAGCCAGGACAGGACAAAAATAATTTATTTAATTAAGTCAACACCGAAGTTTCACTAATGGTAGTTTTAACTTTAAAGTTATTCCCAGAAATAAATTAAAATCCGAAAAAGGAGGTGACCATAAATGAGGCCCACCTCTACATATTCATAGACAAGGATAATGTCGATCCAAATAATTTATAAGATGTATCACACCGTTAAACTTATAATGTTAAACAAACTGTTTATAGTACTCTTATTTTGTAACACCCTGTATTTCAAAAAACGAAGCAACATTCGAAAATCTTTAGGTATGCCACAATTTCGCCTTAAGATTAGGTGATGATTGGCCTCTTGGTTTGTCAGAATGGCTGGGAAACACTCTGCATGTTAATAAATTCAAAATTGTTGAAAGTGTCTAGTTTGGCACTAGAAGCTGTTTAATAAAAAATTCCGGCCAAGTGCGAGTCGAACTCGCGTACCGAGGGTTCCGTACAAACCTGTATATATGTGATGTAACTAAAAATTAAAGGTTTTCGGAATTTTTCCTTTATATGTGCTATAAAACATTGCTTCATGCCAAATTTCAAGATTCTAAATCGACTGGAAGTACCCGTTAGGTTTTGATTCCCTTGCGAGTAGTTGCGAGTTTGAAAATATGCGGCTTAAAACTTGCTGTTTCTTATGATTGCGTTGACATAGAAGTTTGATTTTGTTAGAGCTTAAAGGTATTATAGACCTGAGTATTTGATATGAATTTCAATTTAATACCTCTACGCGTTCATGAGGAAAGGGGTAGTAACTTTAAAATTATTAAAAATATTTTTATTATATGATGTAATTAAAAATTTATGGTTTTCGCAATTTATCTTTTATCTGTGCTATAAGACGTTGCTTCGTACCAAATTTCAAGATACTGAATTCACGGGAAGTACCCTGTAGGTTTTGATTCCCTTGCGAGTTTCGAAAATTTGCGGCATAAACGGCTGTATCTTTTGATTGCGTTGGCTTAGAAGTTTGATTTTTTAACAGCTCCAAGGGACAATAGACCTGAGTTTTTGGTATGAATTTTAGCTTGATACCTCCACGCGTTCCTGAGAAAAAGGGTCTTGACAGACGGACGGACGGACGGACGGACAACGAAGTGATCCTATAACGGTTCCGCTTTTTCCTTTTGAGGTGCGGAACCCTAAAAATGAAAAAAAAAACAAAGTGAATATAAATAAGCATTAAAGCCTTAATGGTGAAGGTGCTTGGATTATATTAACACAACAAAATGAAATTACAGATAAGTTACTACAAGAATTTATTTATTGAAACAACAATAATTATTTCAGCATACAATGCCTTCTTCAGGTGGAGGTAATCTGATTCTTCTTAGCTTAGTGCTCCACCTGAAGAAGGCATTGAATGCTGAAATAATTATTGTGGTTTTAATAATTAAATTCTTAATATTTACTAATGATGCTAAAGGAGTTTTATGAAACATTTTATAAAATACTAATAATAAGAAAGTTGCTTTTTATGTTTCAAAGAATTTATTATATCTCTACAATTTTTTCGACATCTTACGTCTTTTTCAAGAGTACAATGTATACTAAAATTAAGAAAGGTCTTACTGCTGTATACAGGGTTTTTCAAGTTGATGGGCTATTAGAAGTATATGAATTAGTAGAAGGAATTCAATTCTGAAACTTGGGCTCATTTGGTTATTGTTTATACCGCTTCTTTTAAAAATATTTTCAAGTTCGATTTACATCCGGTTATACCGGAAGTAGACACCAACTTTGCTATTTTAAATGGAATGGTATATTTTTCACGCTGAATTCGAATAACACGTGTAATTCTAAGGTAAGTTTGATAACCAACTTGTACACCTATGACGATCGGTTTCTGAGTTAATTTAATTTATAGAAAAAAAAATCGTTACCACAACGCAACTTATAAAAAATCATAACTTCCACAAAATACGACTCAGAGTATTGAAATTTTTACTAGTAAAAGCTGAATATTAGTGCTAACGCCTTGACAAAATTGAACTAAATAATTTATACAGGGCGTTCAAAATAAAATTCTAATATTTAAAAACTTCAAACACGAATAACCTCGTCTTTTCAAATGGCACCTACCATTTTCTTTTTCAATCGATTCCTTTTTTTATCCTCTTTCGATCTATATGGATACTTCCTATTGGTTTATTTGAAAAATTTTGAGTAATTTAGAATTTTTAAAATACTATAGATAATTTCATTAATTTTGGCGTAATAAGAGTGTGCCTTGGACTATTGACAACTAACGACAATCAAAGCAAATCACAGTAAAACCATTTTTATCGCCTAATTTCTGTTAGGGAGATGTTCGAGACAAATGTTTATAATAAATACTTAAATTGAAGTTTTCGTTTTTTATTATTTTTTGTAACAGAAATTAATCGAAAATGCGGTTTCTGGCTTCATTTTGCTTTGATTGCCGTTAGTTGTCATTTTTCCAAGGCACACCTTTTTATGCGAAAAATATTAAAATTGGCTATTTTAAGTAATAATTCAAAATTACTCGAAAATTTTCAAATCAAATAATAGGAAGTTTCCATATAGGTCGAAAGAGGATAAAAAGGAATCGATTGAAAAAATAAAATATGGTAGGTGCCATTTGAATAAACGAAGTTGTTCGTGTTTAAAGTTCTTAAACTTTAGAATTTTATTTTGAATGCCCTGTATAAATTATTAAGTTCAATTTTGTCAAGGCGTTAGCACTAATATTCAGCTATTACTAGTAAAAATTTCAACACTCTTGAGTGGTATCTTGTGGAAGTTATGATTTTTTATAATTTGGGTTGCGGTAGCGATTTTTTTTCTATAAATTAAATTTACTCAGAAACCGATCGTCGTAGGTGTACAAGTTGGTTATCAAACTTACTTTAGAATTACACGTTTTATTCGAATTCAGTGTAAAAAATATACCATTCCATTTAAAATAACGAAGTTGGTGTCGACTTCCGTTATAACCGGATGTAAATCGAACTTGAAAATATTTTTAAAAGAAGCGGCATAAACAATAACCAAATGAGCCCAAGTTTTAGAATTGAATTCCTTCTACTAATTCATATACTTCTAATAGCCCATCAACTTGAAAAACCCTGTATACAGCAGTAAGACCTTTCTTAACTTTAGTATATATTGTACTCTTGAAAAAGACGTAAGATGTCGAAACAATTGTAGAGATATAATAAATTCTTTGAAACATAAAAAAACAACATTCTTTTCATTATTATTAAATAAATTCTTGTAACTTTTCTGTAATTTTATTTTGTGCATTATGGAGTTACATTACTTAACGGCTTCATCGATTCAATTTCTGATATTAACCCCAGGGTCCCTGGTTCTATAACAAGCTGAAACAAGACGGTTTTAGTTAATTTTATTTATTTTTCAATATTTTCGTTTTAGTGGTATGCATTGTTGATGAAGATATATTTGGATTAGCCCAATCTTATTTATGGTATTAATTGCAAGTATAATAAACAAGTATTCTTCTGTATTAAACGATGACTAATGGTCGATGAGACACTTCCTAAATTGTGCACTGTAAAATTACGTGCTAATAAAACAAAACTTTCGGTAACTATTTTTCTTACGTAATTATATCTATACCCTCCATTTCGTGTGTAAATTTCAAATATTTTGTCACTGGCTCAATACTTCTTTTTTGTAAAATACGCTGAGTTTTTTCAACTGTAAAAAAATACTTTCAAAGAAAGGAACTCTGCTTGTTAGATTCGATCAAAAATAAAACTGACAATGGCCACGGAATATAATATTCGACGGAGGATGGACAAAAAATGTTTATTTTTAAAATCAAGGTTGAATAAGGTTTGCGCAACTTTTTGAAAACAAATAGCAAGTTCAAGGTGGTCTTGTTCTATTTGGCATTAACCCAGTGGCATAATTAGACTGATAAGAAGGGTACAACTAACTGAACATGCAACTTGTACAGAGATTATGAAGAGTTTGTCCACTTCAAATTAACACAGACAGAATGATTAAATAGTAGTAAATGCTTTTACACGTACCACTCAAAAGTGGCCAATTTTTGACACTTATATAAATAATGCAAGCCCAAGAACATGTCATACAATAATAGTTCTTTTGGTTATAACGAGAGAGTAACTGAAGCACTCAAAATGCGTTTAATAGCTAGTGTTGCGACCCTTCTTCTGAGTGTTTCTTTTATTTCTACAACAAGTAAGTTATTTAAAGTTTTATTTGGATCAAAACTACTCTTGTCACTCATAAACATTTCTCTTCGTTTCGTGTAGGTTATAATGTTTGGGTTATTCTTGCTACTTCATATTGGAAACAATTACATATAAAGCATATCATCAAAACAACGTTAGCTTCAATTTATGTTAATACATAATATATTTCTGGAAGGTAAACTCTGTAATAAGAAAGGATATTACTTAAGGGATTCGTTTTCATTTCGTCGAAATATTAAGGGTTAAGCAACCGGGAAATCAAATTCTAATTTTGATTAATTTATAATGAAAAACAATTGTTTGTAAAAAAATCGTTTTATATAACGAAATAAACACATGTTTTGTTTATTCACATTTCAAAATATGCCACTCTCTTTATATTTCTAATTTTAAAACAGATATGATAAAAACATTGATTAAAAGCAACAAGGATACAACATAAAATAAAAGTAAATCAGGTATAAGTACATACAATTTTACCAGTGGCGGATTTACCAGCAGGCTGAAAAGGCTAGAGCCCAAAAAATTTTTATCTTGCGGAAAAAAACAAGGCTCAAAAAATCAACAAAAATTACAATATTTTAGTGCTGTACAGTATACTGAATACACTAACGTCTGTATATGAAAAATTACTAAACGCTTATTTATAAAATCTACTATTGTGATTTTGAATTTTTTAAATATTCCAGTAGCGTTTAAGTATTACATTTTAAATTAAGTATTTTTATCTATTTTTTAAATTAATTATTGCCGTAATTTTTTCTTTAGGTCCACCCACACTATTCAATTAATGTGTAATATGTTTCACCACTTAAATATATCTATTCGAAGAGAAATGGGATCCGAAAAAAATTGCTTAAAAATAACAATAACAAATATTATACAGATATATATGTGTGGAAAATTAATACTTTTCTATTGATATTTCTGATGATATTAACAAGGTGTTTGAGTGTAGAATAAAAATTTAATAAATTTACACGTAAAAAATTGCATATTGTTGCACAGAATTTTATAAATATTATTTATACATTTCTTAGAATGATTACATATAATTTAAAAAAAAAAACAATAATGATAATATTGTAATGAAGAAAAGCTGTAAATATCCATTCAACGAAAGTTCTTCTTAAAATTCTTACATTTTTAATTCTAATGAATTCGTATCAATATTTGTTGATTAGTCTGATAAAAATATCATACAATCATAAAGTTGCAATTTCATTGACAAAAAATTGATTGTGAATTAGATTATAGAATTGCAGGTGTCAGTAGGGGCGGAAAATTTTGAATATCATATAAAGCAAACAAGTAGATATGAGAATTAACGAACACAAATTATTCATTCTTTACAATAAAACTGATTGCAATAAAGCATAACTTTTGAGAAACAAGCAGCAGTTTCAAGAATAACTTTGAAATGTCTCACAGTGTTTTATTAGGTATTTGATATGGATTTTCTACAAATTCTAATAGATTCAACGGTATATTCATTATAAAACATTTCAATAAATAATTATTTTCAAAAGTGCTTTTATTTTCTTTGAGAACTACTGAAAGAGAGAAACGCGTATCAGAGATTTCTAATAAATATTGTGGGAAAACTAAAATAAATAAAATTTTATTAAAATGTAGACTCTATTAGCAGTCATATTTAATCCTTGACCTAAATCCTTCGCCAATAACTAAAGTAAGTTTTCAACATTATGTTTCCGTACCATAATCCATAATCCAATTTCCAATCCATTACGACTCTTATTTTATGACTGTATACTCGCAAATATTGAAAATTGTTATTACCTAGTCGTAAAATGTCATAATATGAAGGAAACATGATTTCAGAACCATCCTTTGGTCTACAGGATGCAATCAAAGGTGCCTTTTGGGTAATCCAACATGAACTACAACAAGAAGACCCTTTGCTTATTGGAAGGAATTTTATAGAGGTTTTAGGGTAATAAAACTTTTGCTCTATTTGAAAAATTAGATTCTGCATAAGTTTAATAAGCATAGTGTGGATTAATTTTTAATATACTTAATAACAGATTTTTAAATATTTAATGTAAGAAAAATAGCTTTAAAAATTAGTAAATTTCCAAGCTTTAGTGTAGTTTAAGAAATTTTGTCTGGCCAAAATCGGTTATAAAGAACAGCGGTTAATGAAAAAGAAAACTACATGCACTTAAACAAAAATACATTTATAACAAAAGAACATCTTTAGAGAATTAAATTAGTCGATTCGATCGGTTATAATGAACATAGATTATAATAAGCGGTTAACTATTTAAACACATGAATAAACGAACGGATTTAGTGAACCTTTTGAAATGAAAATTTATCAGATCCGAAAATAAAAATTAAGGAACAAAATTAGATTCCATTTAAACACATTTTATTGATATTTGGATAAAAAATATACATTAACAACATAACAAAGAACACCTGTCTATAGCAAACACTATAGTCCCTTCGTGAGAACCCTAAATAGCTCAAACTACAACGCCAAAACAATTCTTGTTCGTTATAACCGAGTTCGACGGTAAAGAAATAAGAAACTATGTGAAGGTTGATCTCATATTTGTAGAAACATGAGAATAAAAAAAAAATAATCATATGCAACTCAGTTCACGTGAAAGAAGTGAAACTTCTTTGGCGATCTCTATACCTATATAACGAATAAGTAATGTTTGGTGAAAGGAAGAGAGAGTACGAGGATTTTCAGGATTTATGTTTAAAAAAGAAAACACATACATACATCAATTTTTTTTCGCCTCCGTTGATTTTTCCAAGTGCTTAAGAAACCGTAAACTATCAATAACTACAAGGAAATAAAATTGATACATAATAATGCTCACTTTTAAATAAATATTAATTGTTGTTAAATAAACATTTACTGTAATATAACTGCTATGAGATGCCGGTCACTAACAACTGACTGTAATACCGATATCCGATATGCGCATGCGCGCCTTTCTATTGTCATAGCTTCGCGAGACGGATCGTTACGAAATGTGTCGTTTCATGGCCTTGAGATTTTACTCTCATCGCTCCCAAAGAAGTTTCACTTCAAAAAAATGTTTTTTATTGAAAAGTACCTAAAACTGCTTAAAAAAAAGACTGAAGAAAATTTATTAATTTTATTTTTCACTAAGTTTCGGGTGTAATGTAATTTTTCATACTTAAGTACCTACTAATTGACAACTTTTAAAAATTAGCAGCCTCTGTCACGGCAAATTAACACTAAGTGAATTTTTCTCTTAACAACAGATACGATAGTATTTTGAAAAAAAAAAATGTTAATGTTCTTTATAAAGCTATTGTTTTAAATTTCCAATTCTTTTAGCCAAAAGGTCTTTATTGGATCGGCTTCTCTTTCCGGACAATCTTCTATATCCTTAGACGATTTGACAGTTAATGAAGCTGTTGGAGACGCATTTGGTCTTTTGAGTATGAACAAATTAACGGCTACTATCAACGAGGTTGCAATCGACGCTTTCATTGTTAATTTTGGACTGAGATTTACAGAGTAAGTTCACAATTAATACTATAGATATTAACTGCAACTACTAAAAATAACTAGTAGATAGTAATTTCAGTTATTATCCTCCCCATTATTTTTGTAAGAACAGTTGGAATCAAGGCTGAGTAAAACTTATGAAATTGAGTTGCTGACAAAAAATTGTAACAAATTTGCAGAAAGGGTGTGATTACTTTTCTAAACAATTTCCTTGTTAGTACATTTCTTATTATAATGTGGCATAAGCATCTCTGTTCAAAATTTTCTTGGAAATCAGAAAGCTTTTGTTTTCTTTTTCTTGAATTTTACTTATGTCTTGTACTGTTTCTTCGTTGAAATTAGTGTTGAACGTGAACGGTTAGAATCAAAAATAAGTAAAGGGTTTATTTTCTAAAAAAATAAAGCTCGAGGCTTGATAAAGCCCAGTAACGTTGGCTCTGTTCTTTTGTACGCATTAGTTTTTTATTTATAATGCTTGATTTACTCTAATAAAATTAAATGGTACATAAATAAATAATAAAGTTTGTATTACTTTTTAGAATTTCAGTAGATAATACAACAATCAGCTGGAGGTTTACATACAACAATTCCACAAAAATGTTGACGTCTCTCAACGTTCTACCACAATTTGGAGCAATCACGGTATGTTTAAAAAGTTGATAAATTGACAAATTTAATGTTACAGTAGACTCTAGATTATCATAAATAACGTGGAGCCGACCGAATTCGAATAATGCAGAGATCGAGAAAAATCATTAACATGATGTATTGTGCTTTTTTTAAGGAACATCATTAAGAATAACAAATACTTATTTAAATATGTATGAAAAAGTTACTATACTTTTATCAATACTTACACTAAATTCTAATGATATACATACATATTTTATAAATTTCGGATATTGTGGAGGCACAATAGAATAATTTCTGATAATATAATCGGGTGTCTACTAAATCTAGCTTTTAATCTTGCCGAAGATAGATTCCGTACAGTTAATAAATGGAAAACTTTGAATTTTCGTATAAAAAAAAAAAAGTACTTTAAATATACCTACACTACCAACTTCACTCTACATCTGCACATAGCAACAAGCAGTATTACTTTATTATAGTTTAAGTACCTTTTTTTATAAAAGTTCATAGTTTTATTGCTATTTTCAATCATTGTTTAAGTATTAGGAAGCAAAATATAATAGACCAAGTACGCACTATTTACCTAAATGAGTTGCAAAAATTTCGACGTACAAATATAACTTTTGTGTACAAACTCCTGAAAAGAAACATACTAGAAACCTTACAAAAGTTATTTTCAACTATTATACAGGGTTTTTCAAGTTGATGGGCTATTAGAAGTATATGAATTAGTATCTAGATGGAATTAAATTCTGAAACTTGGGCTCATTTGGTTATTGTTTATGCCACTTCTTTTAAAAATATTTTCAAGTTCGATTTACATCCGGTTATACCGGAAGTCGACACCAACTTAGTTATTTTAAACGGCATTGTATATTTTTTACGCTGAATTCGAATAAAACGTGCAATTCTAAGGTAAGTTTGATAACAAACTTGTACACCTATGACGATTGGTTTCTGAATTAATTTAATTTATAGAAAAAAAAATTGCTACCGCAACCTAAATTACAAAAAATCATAACTTCCACAAAATACAACTCAGACTGTTGAAATTTTTACTAGTAATAGTTGAATATTACTGCTAACACCTTGACAAAATTGAACTAAATAATTTATACAGGGCGCTCAAAATAAAATTCACGGATTACTTCGTTTTTTCAAATGAAGTGTGAAGCTTTTAAACTTTAGAATTTTATTTTGAACGCCCTGTATAAATAATTTAGTTCAATTTTGTCAAGGCGTTAGCACTAATATTCAGCTATTACTAGTAAAAATTTCAACAGTCTGAGTTGTATTTTGTGGAAGTTATGATTTTTTATAATTTGGGTTGCGGTAGCGATTTTTTTTCTATGAATTAAATTAACTCAGAAACCGATCGTCATAGGTGTACAAGTTGGATATCAAACCTTCCTTAGAATTACACGTTTAATTCGAATTCAGCGTAAAAAATGCCATTTAAAATAACGAAGTTGATGTCGACTTCCGTTATAAATGGATGTAAATTGAACTTGAAAATATTTTTAAAAGAAGCGGCATAAACAATAACAAAATGAGCCCAAGTTTCAGAATTGAATTCCTTCTACTAATTCATATACTTCTAATAGCCCATCAACTTGAAAAACCCTGTATAATTTAAACAATTTTTGCAACACATAACAATGAAGGATTTTTACAAAATATTGTACCAATCATTAGGATTTTGCTTTGTTGTGTGTAGTAATTAATAAGAACGTCATCATTAAAAAAGTTCAACAGGAATTTAAATTGTACTCATCTAATATTTCTTATATCGGTAATTGAAGAACGAAGTTAATTTTTGGGACATTTCTGTGAAATTAAATTAAAATCTACAGCCAATCAAAATCGAGCATGTTTGGCTATTTTTAAAATCACTGAATGTCACACGTTTTTAATAGTAAACTAAAATACATTTATTTTTATTGGTAATTTTTCACAGCTTTACCAAATCAAAATTTACAGTGTGAAAGGATATTTTCACATTAAATGATTACAAACTAATAGTAGTAACATTTGTTTCGATGGAACTACAAGTACTTAATGGATAAAGTAACAAATGTGGTAAAATAATGGACAAAATTTGGCAATTTTTAAAATTGTTGAAAATAACAAACTTTAAATAAGCTAAAAATATATTTCTAATTTGATTCTGAAAATTTACTTTATTATTTTTTTTTTATTACTAACTTTCCATTAATTCGCTAACAATGTATTTCTCTTAATTTCCCGCGATTAATTCAAAACTCTCTAACGCTAAAAACTAGACGAAAAATATTTCGTACGCATTTTTAGAGTAAGTGATTTTCAACGTTGAAAAGATTCGTCAAAAATTGTCGATTTTATTTGAATTTTGATTTTTCTCAATTTTAGTTTTTCAATGAGATGTCATGAAGTCAAATTTTGTAATGTGTTATTTACGTAATATTTTAGTGCAAAAATAAGCAACTTTTTTCGCTCTGTTTTATAGGTAATTCTGGCAACTTCTACACAAAAACGATTAAAGAAATACAAAAATTAAATTCTTAATCAAAACTGAAAATGGTACATGATAACAATCATAATTTCGAAATATTACATTTTTTTCTTAGAAAAATATCGGTAGTCTTAAAGAATTTTAGACATTACAAGTACCTACAGTATCGTTCATACAAATCAGCACTAGATACTTTGAGTATTCTTTTTTATCGGAACATTCACAATCAAAATTCACTTGTCTGTCTATGTAGGTAATGTATTGAGTGTCATTTGGGTGTATTATCACGGGATCTACACATGGTGTGATTTCAGTGAGCGTGATCAATCAAAGAATTAAATTCTATTATTATTTTTTTTTTAACAGGGTAGGATTGCTGTCGACCTAGGAGGCCGCGTTTTTGAGAGAGCGTTCAGCGATAAAAACGCAATCGACGCCATCAACAACATGATGATGAAGAGCAGCGCTAAAGTCAGTGAGGATCTAATGAAGATTATTAATTTTGCCCTGCAATTCTATGCGAATACAGTACCGATGCCTTCGTATTAAATCCACACAATTTCTGTTTATTTATAATAATTTATTTACCGAAAGTTATGATTAATAAAATTATGTTGAATACTTACTTATATAAAAAATGCACTTTTATTTGAAAGTAATTAAATACAGTGTAAGCTCTTTATACCGTCATTCGTTAGAACGATGAACTCCTTATAACGTTGAAATGAACCCAATTTTGTTGGTTTACCTTAAAACCATATATTGATTCACTCTTTTTAGCACAGCAACCATTCTCCGTTACAATGAAATTTGTTCATATAGTTAATAGAATCTACTCTTACTTGGTGGAAATTCATGTTAAACTTAAAAACAGAAACACTATTGTTAATTTCCACAGTTTTTTATTGTTCTTAACAATTGTTTCGCCGCTTTGCGGCTTCGTCAGAAGATACAAAGATACTTATTTTATTAAAAAAATTCTGTACATTGAAGAGTAAGATTCAGTAAAGGGGAGTTATTTAATTCTATTTGTTTTTTTTATAATAAATTACTGTTTTTTTGTTTATTGATTTCAAATGTTTCCAAAAGACAGAGTTTGAAGCTTTTTACTTCAGTATGCAATATTTTAAAGTTAGGATTAAACGTGTGTTTTTCACTAATTAAATGGTTCGCGTAGTTAGAATCGTTTTTTACTTTTTTAAATGACTTCTTATGTTCTTTTATCCGCGTAATAAATTCTCTGCCAGTTTGTCCTGTATAAAACTTGTTGCATGTTCCACATTCTAGTTTGTACACACCGGATTTATTGTTTTGTGGAGTTTTATCTTTATTGTCTTTAATATGCATGCTAAGTTTGTTACTTGTTTTAAATGCTATGTTAATATTATTTTTATTTAGTAACTTTTTTATGTTTAATGAGGGTTTGCCTAAAAACGTTATTGTTCTGTATGTGTTGTTATTTGTATTTTTTAATGGGTAAATTTGAATGCTATCACGTACTGCTTTTATATTTTCTTTTAATTAAACATTTTTTTAAGGTTCAATATACGCTTTTTTCCACAATGTTTACATGTATGTACACATCGATAAATGTAGTTTCTGGATAAGGATGGCGATTCTTTCAGAAAAAGATCGATTTTCAAATCGATCCGAATCGTAGGCTGATGTATCGATTCACAAAAAAATCGAGGTCTAAAAGATCGATTTCCTAAAAATCGATTTCTTTTCAGGTTTGCATTCATAATGTAAATATAAATCCATTTTATGAAAAACAAGAAAGATAACATAATAAATTATCTCTTATCAGTAAAATCAGTTTTTTTTTAGTTCAGGGAATTCGATAATAACAATAATTTTTATTGTCATATCTAAGTAAAATCAGGTATGAAAGAAAATATAAATTTTCAAAATGTATTTATTACATTATTACTTATAATTCCGTAACAAACACTACACCAAAAGAAGTATTTATTTCGCTAATCACAGTACACTATTACGACACAGTTTGCTTAGGTAAACAAATGAATGACCGCACCTCAAAAAGAAAAAGCGGAACCCTTATAGGATCACTTCGTTGTCCGTCCATCTGTCTGTCAAGACCCTTTTTCTCAGGAACGCGTGAAGGTATCAAGCTAAAATTTGTACCAAATACTCAGTTCTATTGTCCATTGGAGTTGTGAAAAAAATCAAATTTCTAAGCCAACGCAATCAAAAGATACAGCCGTTTATGCCGCAAATTTTCGAAACTCGCAAGGGAATCAAAACCTACAGGGTACTTCCCGTGAACTCAGAATCTTGAAATTAGGTACGAAGCAACGTTTTATAGCAGATAAAGGAAAAATTCCGAAAACCTTAAATTTTTAGTTACATCACATATATACAAGTTTGTACGGAACCCTCGGTGCGCGAGTTCGATTCGCACTTGGCCGGTATTTTTTATTTATATCAGCTTCTATCCGCAGATTCGTTTAACTTTCTATTTTTCTGTTCTAGTACTTTAAAAACAATTCCTTCCTTTCATTCTCACCCTTTACCATTATGCATTCTTTCTTTCCTCCATATCTGATTTTTGTTTCATGCCTTACTGCATTGTTTCCGGCTTTTAGTGCAAGCATTTGTTTCATATACGGTGTGTGTTTTTCTATCTAATTTCAGCATCCATTTGATGTACTTGTCTTGTACTTACCAACCCTAGTTTTTCACTTCATACATTAAAGTACTCTGTAATAGTACATCAAACAAATACAGTCTTGGTCATAATTTTTCGCCTTAGAGAGCTTAAAACCTTTTGTTTATTTATTGATTGTACATGTTTAGGCTGGAGATAAAATTTAATAATAATTATTATTATAAGAATCACCACGATAGGTTTTTGGTAGAAACCGTTGTTTTTTTAAAGAGCACAGTTTAATGCATCCTATTAAAGTACATAAAGATAAGGAAACTTTTGACAAAATTTTGTGATCTCAAAAAATTTCGACGCCATTTTGTTGATTTTAAGTGCTCTTAGTCCAAGACAAGATGAATCCAAGAATTCGTAAAAATCAAAAGTCTCGTGAAACTCTACTTGTATCTATACTCGATAAATGATCTTTTGGGTTTGGAAATGACATAATGAATATTAGAACAGGGACTCATATATACGTATACATCAGATTGTTGCTCTTTTTCTCACAATTATTTAAAAATGAACTCGACAATTACTTAGTTACTACAATACATGTTGAATATAGTTAAAATATGAAAATATAACATTGAATAAAAATTTTTATATAAAACATTGACACAACAACAAAGTATATACAGTGGATTTTATTTATAACGACTTCGGTTGTAACGACCTTTTGGTTATAACGACGCCCCTTGAATTTAAGGAGTAATTTAAGAAGAAAATTTGGCTGTAACGGCTTCGGATGTAACGTCGATTTCGGTTTTAGCGACTAATTTTAATGAACTATTAATTACAAGATGCTAGAAATCTCATACTGACTGATATTGCGACCGTGTCTAAACACAAAACTTTTTTATTCTTTGTTTACATTCACAGATAGTCAGCAGTTGTACTTAGTAATTGTTTTTAAATGTTAAGGTTGATAAAGTTAAATCTAAGAATCAGTTACTGGGTACTTTTCTTGCCTAATTTCCTTTCTTTCTTTTAATAAAGCGACTTCCGGATATAGCGATGTATTCGCCATTTGGGTACGAACTGAAAGACAGTTACAACAACTGATAATTCTATTAAACTCATTAGAATTTTAGTTTAGTTCGTACTTTGTACTCTTTGAAAATGATTTGAAAAAATTGAAACAATTGTTAGAGTTTTCTAATATATGCTGTGAAAGTCATTTGTGTTTTATTACAAATATTACATATAAAAACATGAACATTTATGCATTTATTTGAATTTGAAATATCAGTATAAATTACGCCCCCCTTAAAGTCCGTTCATTTTTTATTTAGATATGTTTTCCAATAAGGATAAAGTGTACGTAATTATCATATTTAACTATCAACTACTACAGAATAAGTGATAATTAAATAAATAAAAATCATCACTATAACTCAGACGTTTGGTTAATCCCTCATAATCAATTCAATCGAAACCTAAAACCACAAATTATAGTATTTATATGGACCATTTAGAAGAAAACATGCAGTACATACATGAATGCAGTAATTAATTGCTTAGTAATCGAAAATAAGTAAAAAAGCACCACGATGACAAACTTAAAAAAAATTAAATAATATCACCAACAATTACCCAATGATTTAATAACATACCATACAATTATGGCACAATAATCGCGATACAGCCATTATATTTTGTAAATATGACGAAAAAATTATAATTTATATTAGCGATTAATTAGTCGGAAAGAATGAACCAGGGGAAAGCCAGAAACAACAACTGTTTCCTTTTAATTGGGGAATTAAAACTTCATATGACCAATTATGCAACACAATTGAACTATAAATATATCACTTATTATCTTGACACCGAATGGGAACAATAATACTGTGCCACTTGACCCCTTCCCTTTAGTCTTTAGCTGAAGAGTTAAAGGATAATGTTACTGATTTTATTCCGGTAAACTGAATTGGAAAGGCGTTGGTCTGTTGGTGTGACAATTTTTGAGTAGACGGGAAACTACCTATTAACAACAATGCAGATTATATCTTATTTTGTTATGTCGGTATTTTTAACAACCGTATCGGCTTCAAGAATAAGTAAGTAACATTTATAATTATTTTAACAGCTTTAGTAGTGGTAATTAACATAAAACTTCATATAAGTAATATAATATAAACAATTTGCACAAAAAATTAATGTATAGATGAATCAGTAAGTAAATCGATATTTAAAAAATAAAAAAATTATGATTTGCATTCAATAATCTCATATGCAAATAGTCAGAACATAAAGGATCCTTTAAGTCAGAGAAGAGTAAAATAAATGTTTTTAGTATTCTACTCCAGATAACAAATGGTTCAAGAACAAAATTGGAATTTAAGGATACTGCGTCACAATGTAATTTTTTAAGGAACTTTTCCAAACACTCTAAACAATTATTGAACCAAAGTCCAAATTTTTGATATTTTAATGATTTTAATTTTTTTAAATTATTTTTAATAACTAATCTTGAGTTTTTGTTTTTAAACAATTTTGATATACTTAAAAAAAATATCTAACCTGAAGTGCTGTGTAGAGGTATTTCAGAATTTCATGAGCTTTGACCTTCAAGTGTGCAGAAGCGTAACTGCGTTTGTGTATAGGCTCCATCCCTTCTGTTATCGTTCATTCCACGGTTCATGAGATTGTTAAATATCTCTACTAATTATTAATTAACAAACGTAACTCAAAATATTCGTATCGTATCCCACTAACAGTAATTATTATCACTTCAATTTTTATTGTTTTATTTAGTCAGTAGAAATTACCGGACACTATCCGTAAAAGCACGAAATATGAATACAATATTAAATAGATAAATATCAAATTATACCACGGTCTCATATCAACAGGTAAATGTAACGTTATGTTGAGAAGATGTGAGGGATTATTAATTGCTAGAAAAAGAAACTTTTATTGACGGTGTCTGGTAAATAGATTAATTATGGTAGACCTAAATATTTTCCAAAACTTAGACTTTGCAGCAGTATAATTTAGTATGTATAGGTAATGTTTTAAAGTTTCTTAGTTTCTAAATAAGAGCAGCGTCATTTTTTCAGAGTTGTCGGCGTTCCGACCACAATATCACACGTCTTCATCACGATTAGGTACGATTAATTTATTACACGTAATAGATAAAGCGAGTTTTGAAGATATATCGTGTATTGAAGAACGAAACGTCGGAAAACTTTGATACAGTAGTTCGGGTGGAAAAGTCAAGCCGAAAAAGAAGATAACTTTATATATAAAATAATAAGAATACAGCAACTACTTGCTACCTTCAAGTACACGGTCACTAACTAAAGGATAAACATTAGAATATTTTTTTGCTGAATAAATATTTTGATTTTAACTACACATTACTTCACATTTTGTCGGCCTGGTTTATTCCTCTGAGAGACATACTTTAGTTTTAGAAAATAGGAAAAGTTTAGTCCTAGAAACATTTATCCTTGCCACTTTAACGACAATAATAAAAATATTTCTTTTTTATAATTTTTAGAAGTACGCAAACGTGCCAGTGTTGTCGATAAGGCTAACATCGCAATCCACAGGGTTGAATCATATCTTAATGAACATGACCCGCTTGTTACCGAAGAAGTTACAGGGTAAGATAGACGTACAGTCAAATATATTTAAGCAACAATCAAACTTCTATTGACATTGTAAAAGTAACTAAATTCTAATAGACCTGAAATTTGAGCAACTTAATTGTGTAAACTGAATCTCTAATCTTGTTTCGGTAATTTGAACTAACAAGTTGTATTAATGAGATTAGCAATACTTGAAATGGTTGCCCCATATCCCAGATAAAATCATTCAACAATTACAATAATTATGTACCTAAATGTAAATGAAATTATATATAAATGAGTCCAGGAAAGTTGATAAGTTTGAGAATCTCGACGTATAAGCGGTAATAATGAAAAATAAGAGATTTCTTTTCATTACTCGCATTGAAAACTTCTGGTTGGACGCATATCTTCTATTGTTTGCTCCACTGACCTAATTTTCATATTTTTCGAAAAAAACTGCATCCTACATCTTTAACGGGAATAGTAATCTAGTCTAGGTCTTCTTTCTCCATTTCTCTTAATGCTTGTTTCCGTTTAAAAATGTATTTCCCATTTTTACAAGGTATCCTACCCATCCCCTTCTTAACTTAATTGGCTTCCTCTACCTGCAATGTCTCATTAAGAGATAATTGCAGAAATGAACAGAGCAAGTGTCTCTGAGTAGAGTTTCAATGAAATATTCTTTGATTCAATAGTTAGTAGACTAATGTCGATAATAATTTTTGAAACTAAAAAAAAAATATAGTAGGATCAAACCTATTGGAAAAGGAAGAGAATATAACAGAAATGAAAGGAAAAATAATTTACGGGCGATCTGAGGTCGGGAAGGGGAAGGGGGTGAGTTTTTAAGGGTAAAAAACGGTTTTTCTTGATTTTCGGAAAATCTACAAGTGTAATGGAAAATAGTTAAATGGCAAAGTTGTAGGTAATAAAAACATCTACAACTTTTGTATTTACACGTTTTTCACATAACCTCAAAATTTATGTGAAAAATTCAAATAACCAACTTTTTAGTTTTTTAAAAAAACTTTTTTTTCACGAAATTTTGTGAAAACTTACCTATTTATGTCCCAAACACGCTGTAATTTTTTTGATTTTAAATATTTATTCTTTCACCTTATTTTTACTTAATATCGGAAAAGCAACTGAATTTTCAACCGCAAACTCTCACGTCAAAATATCTGCTTTTTTAAAAACGTTGGTGGGCTTTTTCTTCGTTGAAATCTCTACTTTTTGATGGTGTGAAAAAAACTTTACATTACTCTGGTAAGTTTTCTCAGGAAATGCAAAAAAACGAAGGGAATTTTATCTAAAAAATGTGACCGCTGCTATTTTTTTTCAGTAAAAAGTTGATTTATTAAATTTTAATTACATTATGTCATAGAAAATCTCATAATATATAAATATAGATGTAAATCGTACTATTGAATTCACATACTTTATACTGATTACGTTATTTATTATAATATTTTTAAAAACATTAATTTAGTTTTCTTCGTTTTTGCATTTCCTGAGAAAACTTACCAGAGTAATGTAATGTTTTTTTCACACCATCAGAAAGTAGAGATTTCAACTAAGAATAAGCCCACCAACGTTTTTAAAAAAGCATATATTTTGACGTGAGAATTTTCGATTGAAAATTAGGGTGCTTTTTCGATATTAAGTAAAAATAAGGTGAAAAAATAAATATTTCAAATCAAAAAAATTACAGCGTGTTTGGGACATAAATAAGTAAGTTTTCACCAAATTTCGTGAAAAAAAAGTTTTTTTGTAAAAGATAAAAATAAAAAACTAAAAAGGTGGTTATTTGAATTTTTCACATAAATTTTGAGGTTATGTGAAAAAAATGTAAAAATACAAAAGTTGTAGTTCTTTTTATTATCTACAACTTTACCATTTAACTTTTTTCCATAAGACTTGTAGTTTTTTACCCTTAAAAACTCATCCCCTTCCCCTTCCCGACCTCAGATCGCCCGTAAATTATTTTTCCTTTCATTTCTGTTATATTCTCTTCCTTTTCCAATGGGTTTTATCCTACTATAATTATTTTTCACTTTTAACTATTTTTGAAAGCTTCAGCACTGGTCTAACACCCTTTTTTATATATATGCTATAATCCCAGATGGCCCATATGGGAGGACCCTGTTGCAATAGGGTTTCTTCTTCATTATGCATAACACTCATCATTTTTGCACAACAAATTTTCTTATTCGAGGCCATTGTTCATTTTTTGTGTCCAAATTTAACACACCTTTAATGATCTTTATCGAATTTGATGAGCACAGACGTGAGCCTTTTTTTTGTTAAAAACGACGTGCTGCTGACACTATTGTTTGTTTTATTTCTTTCTAAATAAAAAATGGGCAACATCTTCAAGTTCTTCGACTCCCTTTTTCTTTTTTTCCTTATTTTCATTTTGCTTGCATTTGATTTGTTTTTTTCAATCTTTATTAAATGGTTCTTAATAGTAGTCTACACGAATCTTCCCAAACTGCTTAATCTACCTCAACATCGTATTTCATTTTATTTAACAGTTTTCCATATCTCTTATAAAATGTCTATTGTATGTAATACTTGAACTTTGCCATAGTTGGAAAATCATTTAACGTTGTAATTAAGTTATCCGTAGTATATTGCATTCTAAAATAAAAAATATTGTTGGTACCCCTATTCGGCTCAATTATTTTGTTGATTAAATAATTCGGACAATTAATATAAAGTTGGTAGATGAATTCCTTTTATTTAAATTCAACACGTCCTTTTATTTCTTCTTCTTTGTAATAAAAACAATACGTTTCTTAATTGTTATTACCCGTAAACTTATAGTTCATACCATACATACTGTATCATAAATAATCGTATTTAAAAGCAAATCTTTAATTTCTATTGTTATACAGATTGTTTAATATGTTCGACATCGCCTATCTAACCACGTACGGATTGTCAGACTTCACTGCAGATTTTGCTGTGGATAACACAGGATTTATTAGGGGAATGTTTTCGTTCGATCTTATAAATCTGCACGGGTCAAATTTGACAGCAAAAATGGATGACCATCCTTATCTGCACATGAGCTCAATGAAGTAAGTATAATGCTTTTTTTTATATTGGCAGCAACTCTGCTACAAATAACAACAAAGAAAAATAGTTAATCATTGCAACGTATAGCAGTACATACAATAGGAAAAAATAAGTGTTCTTTTTTATTGAATTATCTTTACTTTTATTCTAAAAAAGGTGAACTGTTTCTGTTCAGGGTATTATTGACTTAAAGGATTTCTCCGCAGTTAGTCTTCCTCAGAGGAAATACTGAAAATTCTAACTGTAGAAGTCGGTGAAACGTTTAGTAGTCCTTTAAGACTATGGTCTAATAACTCGCCTCAAAAATAGACAAAAATTATAAAGGAAAACATAAATCTGAAATATTTAACGACGTACCCTTGAAAAGATAATAAAAATCAAGGATTCAATGTTCAAGAAGACTTTCTTTTCAAAATAATGTCAAAAAAATATATTATGTAGTCATTATAATTTTATTTTCTGATAACTGACCGGAAAGACAGGTAAATGTATCAAGTGCCTCTGAAAGAAAAAACATTCATTCAGCCGCAGATAAAACTAATCATAATACGTTTATTTTATTTTCTTTTAGTATCGAATTAGAAGGTTTAACACTAAAAGTAACTGGATACTTCGATGGATATAGTAAGAAATTCACTCAGCTTTCTGTTTCACCCCAAATAGAAAATTTGGCTGTAAGTATAAAACAAAAAACACAAAAGAAAACGTTTAGTCCCAAATATTTATTGCCAGCCCATTACTATAAATATTTGTAACAAAACTGAAAGCATTTAAAAAATGTGATTTATTATGCCTATGTAAAATCCATTGTGTTATATTACAATTTTTCTGTTTATTTTATAGGGTAACTTCACGGTGGATATACGAAGTATTTTAACGTTGCAAGATTTCAACGACGTAAGTGAGAAGGATCAGAGAGAGTATGGCAAATTCTTGATGGATGCACTAAACATTATCTCCTTGGCAGAGTATATGTAGAAATACCATGTTGTATTAATCACTTAAATGAACCATTTATAATTGTTATTCAATAATACCTAAAAAGTTTGTAGCGTAATAAACAAGTATTTTCAATAATTTAACAACTCACTTTGAAATAAGCAATTATAGTTTCTAATCAACATTAAAGTGTTATATAGACCTCAAATTATTAAACGACGGAAATTAATTTTTAGGTCGATTATATAGATAATTATATTCGCTATTATAAAAAAATTGCACGATTTTTTTAAGCTGCCAACTTTCCGGATGTAAAATAAATTGTATTGAAACGCAAACATGGAGATATAAGAATAATACCATGCCATGTACCTATTCTATTTTGATACAATAAGTGACAGAGAACGCTACGTAAAACAAATAAATTTGAGGCTCTTCTAACCACAGAAGGACAACAAGGGTTCCTTCGACAGTGTTCTTTCTCACTTCTTAGTTCTTGCAACATGCTAGCAGCCACTTTAATCATTCTATCGTATATACCTCTGAATACAAATTTTGATTTCATTAATAATACGCTACCGCTTTACTTGCTTGAATGATACAACTTAAATTTGGTCGGTGATTACCACTAACAATTTTTAAATTGAAATTCTCATCCGATGATATGGTGACTTTCGTATCTTTAGATTCTGGTATATAAAAAAAATGTGAGCCATCACGGGACGTCTGGCAGATGTGAAACTGAATTTTTTTAATCAGTGATTTCAGTAATAGTTATATTCGATGTTGCCTCTGACAGCCTTACTGTGATAATTGGTCGAGGATAACTGAAGATGTTACAAAAGTATTGGACATAACATTATCAAGACGTCTAATAAATACAGCATCTATTGTTGTTGCATATCTGGTACTAGGTTCTCTTGGATTGTTGTTAATTTACAATTGAAATTATTTTTGGAGGAACGTAATTGATGGCATTGATTCATCTTTAGCAGAATTTACATTGAAAACTCCAGCTAAAATCAATAGTAGTTTATCTTTATTGGTTTTAAAAATTATTGACTGTACGGAAATAATTTCTCATGTAAAAATGAAATATCATTCATTTCTTAATTAGGTAACATGTTCACAACAACCAAATTAATTCACTTCAATCTTCTAGTTTACTACAGCAAACGACACCGTCGAACCGAGTGGGAAGACAGGCGTAGGCGTAGGCGCTTGCGCATGGCGAGGCGTCGCTACGGCATGACACGCTACGTTCGCCACGCTCGCCACGTTCGCCACGCCAATAATCCGGTTTTCCGGCGGCAATATATGTTTCACATCAAAAATTTTTGAAGACCATGAACAATTGTTTACTGTAAAACTAGAACTAGCACTTATTTTAATTTTTGTTTTTCTTTCAATTTTATTTGACAAATGTTTAATTGCAATATCTATTTGAAATCACTACATTTATGCTTTAAATCGGACTTGACGATCTTCCCGAGGTACTCAGCTAAGTCATATGTAATGACCGGTGGTTTTGGTTTATCACGCTAGTTAACTTTTACTTTAATAATAATTTATGATGATGTACCTACGTAGACAACTTACTTAGGACTTTTCAGGACTTCTGTTCTATTATCGCTTTTTGCCATCTATAACAAACTTCGCTCTTATTAGGGTCCCTTTTGAGTTAGGAAGTCTTAAATCAAAAACACTAAAAATATAATGAACGCTTGCATTATTAAAATTTATATACGATTAAATATTATGTGTACCATAAGCTGGTATCGATGTCGATACAAATTAAAAAAGAAGATAATTTATTCTATTTAAAAGACACTACGAAAACTTATTATCAATTACAAATAATACAGAACAATGATTATAACAAAAATTTTGGACGAGTGAGAGTGGGCGATGAATGTCTCTGGAATGAAAGATGGACCAATTTCCCTACTTCAAAATTCTCCTGAAATTTCAATATGTTATAGTCTTACCCTGGCCACACTTGACATTAAATTTAGTATTGAACATGAGCTTCCACGGCCAGAATTAATGGTCGATTAAGTGCTTAGTCTGTTGGGATGTGGTCGAAATAAACTTTCCTGTCCAGAAATTTTGTCAACAAATGTGTGTCTCATTCAGGAAATATGTCGTTGATAACAAAAGTGACTCTCGAAAAAATTTCACTTCTGCCAGCAGTTTAGAAACTCTATACATCTGTTCCTCTGTTGTATTATTTAGAACTAATAATGTAGATCAAATTTAACGAATATTTTGTACATTTCGAATCATGAGATTCTAAAATGTGAAGTTGACATACTGCGGAGTGATAATAAGTGCTATCACTCATTATTACCCATAGACGTCAGTTTATCGCGTTATTTTGCGTAACAATTATCACCGTAAAAAATAGTGAAGTGGACATTTCCTCTTGAGTCAAGTTGTTTGTTTCCATTTTTGTTTAAATCGGCGTAATTGTGACAACTCTCTCAATAATTTTGTTCGTATTAAAAAAAAAAAACTATGACTTAAGGTTTATAATGTCAACGATTTTGTTTTAATAATTTATATTTTACTACAATTCCAATATTAAAAGCTGTTTACACTAATAACTACGGTACATACTATTTATTGTATTTAAAATTAAAACTTACCTAATTGAAAGTTAAAAAGAGATTGTCAGATGATCTACTTAAATATTGTTATATCTGTCTAATTTGGTGGCCATAGTTTAAAGCAAGTTTGTAAAAGCGCTACAATTTTTTCTATGACATGCACGTGACGTCAGACATACTTGCGCGCGCCGATTCTGTACGTTTCCAGACAATATATAATAAAAGCGTTATTTAATAACAAATAAAACACAAATTTAAATTTCCACAATATATTAACAAGTAGGTACTTAACAATTGTTTCACCTTACTAAGGCTTCATCAGAAGTATAACAATCATTGTTATTCATTGTTATACTTCTGATGAAGCCTTAGTAAGGTGAAACAATTCTTAAGTACCTACTTGTTAATATATTGTGGAAATTTAAATTTGTGTTTTATTTGTTATTAAGTGAGTTATGAATTTCCATCAAGTAAACTTAGATACAGTTAATCATAAAAGCGTTATGGAATCAGCTCCGTCATGTTTTCGAAGTTCAAATTGGGATCAGTTTCTACCTCACTCTCGCAGTATTACTAATAAATCATATTTGCTGTGTTATTTTTATAAAATGATGATCTATAGTGTATTGTTTACCATTATAGACAATAAACTGTTTAAATATATGGAATTTAAAAGATTTACCTTAACTAACTTCTAAGGTAAAAAAATAACAATAGCGGTTTATGATATATCCATTTTCAGGTGATAAGAATAGAGCTAAAATAAAATGAAACGTAACAGTTTGTTCTATTCCTAACAAAACTTTTCCTATTATATATTATTAAAGAAATTGTTTTAAGGAAAGTCTATTTGTCACTTATTATCACATATTATATAGGGATAATGCATAATATGTGGAAAATTAGTATAGTTATTAGTGTAGCCGTAGTATTCATAACAGCTTTCGAAATAGGTAAGTGAGACAGTTAATTAAATGTACATTACATAAAACAACACCAACATTTTTCGTTAAGAAGGTTAGGGAATCATGTTCACGGGGTAAGTACATGTTACGGGAAACACCCTATACTTAAGTACCAGTAGATATAATATATATATATATATATAGGTACGTATAGCTTAGTTAACGAAATTCTGTTAAGAATACCTTCATGCCAAATTAAAATCGTATACTACCTAAAAGGTGAATTTGATTTTAGATATGAGTGTTGTACCCATGCAAGAAATGTTAACCGTCAAGCTTAGCAAATTGTTTTTAAAGGCAAAACGTGTTTTGGAAATAAGCGATCCAATTGTAAAAAATAACGTACATTTTTCGTCACTAGGGTAAGTATTCCCAAACTCATCCTTACTAATATTACTAGCAGCAATACCCAGCGTTGCTCGGGTAAGAATATATCACACATTTGATGGAACATTTTAGAATATTCGCGAATTTAGAACTGTCCAGAACATCCCATAATGATTCAAAACATTTTCTAACTTTTTTTAACACTCTGGAACATTCTTGAATGAACTTCAAGATTCTGGAACATTCTTGAACATTGCCAAATCATTCTGTAATGTTATAATAAAACATTCTTTTACTTCTTAGAACATATTTGACCTCCCTGTAACATTCTAAAAAAATCTGCTTCATTCTCGTCCCCACTCCGTGTGTTGTTTGCTGGGTGAGTAGTGACATCAGTGGACGCCATGCGGGGATGAATAATCGATTTATAATAATTGATCAGTTATCGACCACTGAGAGTTGAAGATTATTACAGTAGGTACTAATATCGCTATTAAAAAATGGGGGTTGATCGTAGAGAGGTGAAAATTAAGGGTTGTATGTAATTTTGTATGCTGCATCATAAAAAAATAAAAACAAAAAACGTTATCTTAAAAATTAAAAAACAAATTTAGGGGTAGACCACTTTTAACATTTAGGGGGATAAAAAATAAATGTTGGCCGATTCGCAGACCTAACCGATATGCACACAAAATTTCACGAAAATCGATCGAGCCATTTCGGAGGACTTTAATTACAAACACCGTGACACGAATTTTATATATTAGATGATAAATAAATGCGAAAGTGAGTTTGTTTAAAAAATTACGCATTCTGATAAATTAATTATTTAAAAAAAATCAATCCAAATCTGTAAAACCAGCTAGCGAAACTGCGCGTATTTTCTGATAAACAATTAAAATCTAAAACTACTTCAACGCGTTATCAAGGCATTTTAATTTAATTATATGTCGGAGATGGCGCCTGAAGGCGATTATTTCTTATTTATGGTGACATAGAGGCACAATTTATGGTCACCCTTAAGTTTAATGCATGTTCCTTTTTAAAAGGCTATTAGGTTACAGATGTCAATATTGTTTGTATTAGCAGAATAATAAGATTTAGAAACCATGTTTAAAGTCGAGATGATGAGTGAGATCATCGAACGTAGACACGGGCTGTCCTGTAGTGGTGTTTCTGAGAAATTTAGGAAAAGGGGCCATGTGTTGGCATAATCCCTGCCGCAGGGGGCGGCTGAAGAGGACACTTCGGTATTGACTGCGAAATAGAACGGACAGCCCGTGTATTCGTTTTCGACTTGTAATAAAATTGAAAGATTGTTAATATGTCCAGTTGTACTCAGTGTTCTTGTTATTTTAATTATCTTGGATAATAATCAAGTAAATACTATCATTCGAGAAATTATGCCTGTTCCGACATCAGGAGTGGGATCTGAACGATCTGAATCTTCCGAGCCACCAACAGAAAATTAACAAAACAAATGGCGAGTGCTTATGAAAATGAAAAACTTCATGGTGTTAATACGAGAAATGAAGAGCCCACCATCGTTTGCGAAAGAAAGTGTTTTACCTCTTTTCGACCCAGAAAACAACAGTGCAGATTACCGTGCATAGTGTTCAACGGTCGACATTTGCATATCAGAAAATGCTCTTGAGGGTAGTGCGCTTATTATGGCGCTTAGCAAAGTGTTTAAAGATAGTGCAGCCCAATGTCTATCCCAGGTGTGTTCTACAGGTATCACATGGTGAGAATTAAGAAACCTATTTACTGCTCGACTTGACGGGAAAGAAACAACAGCAGCACCGATAATGAAAATGAGATGTAGTTAATAAATGTAGAAAAAAAATAGCTGTATCTGCATACTGCATAGTTTGATTCGTGGTTACAAGTTACATGTGTAGGCTTTTACAACGGAAATCAAAACCAGAAGCCAGTTACAAAAGGAATTAAAAGCGCTTTCATTCACTGAACGAAGAATTGCAACACCCCACGAATATCTTTCCATGTAGCTAGCTAAACGTCTACGGTTTCTGTGAAGTGTAATTTTTGTGGGAAAATCGGGCACAAAGTAAAAGAGTGCAATTCGATGTAGGAAAGTGCGAAGTTACCATTATCAGTGCATCAGTCTCATGGAGACCCCGCATTATTATTCTATAAGGAAGTGGTGTGTTTAAATTGTGGAATTAGTTGCTTTATAGCTGGTAAGTGTCCTAATGAATCTAGTCCATCTACCAGCGGTGAGAATAGTAGGAAACATGAAGGATGTACCAGTATGTGCACAGTTGTTGGAGCCTCAAAGGTTTGGTTATACATCCCGGTGAGTCGTTTCCATTTTTATTTTGATTTTGGAGCAGGATGCTCATTTGTTAAAGGACGTACAGTCGGAAAGTTTTCTGACAGGTTTTTAGTAATGTTGTGATTTTTATATGGGTTGACAAGGTATTGTTGAGTGTAGATTGCAAATCCTATAAGATAGAAACATTAGTGGTTATGTTTTGGGAAGTTTTGTTTCATTGAGTATCAGATTATTATCTTAAATGTGATATTCCAAACTAAGGTTTTAATGTAAAGATAACTTCAGACGCCTTTACTAGTTCAAATTAAAGTAGTGGGGGTTGCCATAAGCCAAGTTAAACAGTCGATCTTAATCAAATAGATACCGAATGACTTGTCACCGACAAGCCAAAATAATTGTTGATCTTAAGGGAATTTTAATTCATCGTAATTTTTAAAGGATATCCGCGTCATTAGCGGCGAACTTGAAATACAATTCATTGACTAGTTATTGCATGCTAGTGTTATTTGTCCTAGTTATTCGTCTTTCGCTGGCCCTATTTTGCTAGTTAAGAAAAGAGACGTATTCAAACTACAACCAGAATCGGTTACAGCGACGTCGAGGGTACTACTCGTGTTTGATCATAAAAACCAATAGTTGTAATAACCGGTGATGTTATTCTTAAACGCGAATTTTGTTGGATATCAATTTGTTTTCTTTTTCTTTTCGACATGTCAAAAGTCTCACAAATAACTTGACAATATATTTTGGTGCGTCTTGTGTACAGAAAACAACGACTGGAGAGATATGAAGAAGCAGACTTTGATTATATTGCATGCACGTGTAGCTTTAATATTGACGATAAACGTGTTTAAATCAATAGTAACGATTACGAAAGATTTGGAACCCCAACTGGTGCTGGTAGGTTGTTAGGGTTGCTTGTTAACATGTTAAGAAGAAAGATACAAGTCACGATCTTTTATTGTTATTAACGCTGATTTTTATCTGTCATTGTCCTGACAAAAGTTTACAACACACGTGTATTGTGTTTCTAATTATTACAAAAGTGCCTAAACTCGGTACGTTTTTATTTACTTTGACAATCTTGATAATAGCCATTGACCATACGGTACCAGATGTGGATATTGTTACCTATTCAAATTGTTTACAATACAGCTTGTTTAATTCCCCGAAGATATTAGTTAAATGTGGTAGCTTAGTGCGGTATGTCGTATTAAGCAATATCGTAAAACGCAATGTTTCTGATAAAGCGATCATAAGGCATTCAGCATTTAACTGTCAGCTTCACCAAAGTTTTAGAGTCCATTCTATGTAATAGAAGTTCACAAAGATGACAAGTACTTGATTAAATCTGTGCCTAATAATAATATAATTTATGAATAATCTCATGATGGTGTGAGAAAGTTGCCTGAGTCATGTGCCCGTCTAGTTGGATATTTGTGATGAAAACGACGAGGAGGCAGAGACCTCAAATGTGAGCCTGAGGTGGTAGATCCTCAGATGAGTTGTGAGGTGGTAGATCCTCAAACGTGAGTCCTGAGGTGGTAGATCCTCAGATGAGTTGTGAGCCTGAGGTGGTAGATCCTTAGATGAGTTGTGAGGTGGTAGATCCTCAAACGTGGGTCCTGAGGTGGTAGATCCTCAGATGAGTAGTGAGGTGGTAGATCCTCAGTGAGGCGGTTAGGTCCTCGAAGTGAGTTGTATACTCAGGTTGCGAAAAGTCGCAATGTAGAGTCGCACCACTTGTCAGGTCATAGTCATAACTGCAGTCCATTGTTATGGTCTGATCAGGGCGTGATGCGTGGCTGATAATGTGGCGGGGACTTGGTATCTCATGAGGAGATTGAGTGATGCAGAAGGCATCAAATGAAGTCGTTATTTTTCATCTTGTTTTGTATCAACTATGAGGGATCATGACAGGCATATTTAATAGTGATAATATTAATGTGAATAGTAGTAACGTGTAAAAACAAAGATTTAATCGAAGTACGAGGTCGGTATTGCACTATAACTATTTTGAATTAACGTAAACTGTTTAATGTTAGATCAGGTGTTATTCAATTGTAGATTTCACACACGAGGACGTGTGATTTGTCAGGATGGCCGTGTCGGAGATGGCGCCTGAAGGCGATTATTTCTTATTTATGGTGACATAGAGGCACAATTTATGGTCACCCTTAAGTTTAATGCATGTTCCTTTTTAAAAGGCTATTAGGTTACAGATGTCAATATTGTTTGTATTAGCAGAATAATAAGATTTAGAAACCATGTTTAAAGTCGAGATGATGAGTGAGATCATCGAACGTAGACACGGGCTGTCCTGTAGTGGTGTTTCTGAGAAATTTAGGAAAAGGGGCCATGTGTTGGCATAATCCCTGCCGCAGGGGGCGGCTGAAGAGGACACTTCGGTATTGACTGCGAAATAGAACGGACAGCCCGTGTATTCGTTTTCGACTTGTAATAAAATTGAAAGATTGTTAATATGTCCAGTTGTACTCAGTGTTCTTGTTATTTTAATTATCTTGGATAATAATCAAGTAAATACTATCATTCGAGAAATTATGCCTGTTCCGACATATACATTATTCATACAAGTTCTGTGTTATTTATTATTTTTTTTACTCTCTTTGATAATGACAGATTTGTCGAAACAATTGTAAGAGAATTTTCTTAATAAATTTGTTGAAACATTTCATTGTTTTTTATTATATTTAAACCTATTGTAATTGTAGTTACACAGAATGAATTTTTTTCCTTTTCTATATTCACAAACAATTAACAATTTTTGATTTCCTGAAATGGCATATGTATTTTAACTTATGTACTTACATAAAGATTCTTTTTAAGATTTCCTGTTACAATTGAATCAATCAATATATCGGGATTTTCCACTCTAAAGACGGAAATTGAAATTAACGAAACAACCGGTAAGATCAATGGAACAATTTTCTTTGGAAGTATTGAATTAAATGTAAAAAATATGTCAACAAAAGAACATGGACAAGTTGTCAACTATTTAAAGTGAGTTTTCATAATTGAATAAATATATATATTAGAGGTAATTAATTATACACATACACACTAATCATAAGGCAAAAATTAAAATACTTATAATGTCCACAAATCTCCACAGTTGACGAGTTACAAACCTTTTTTTGGTTATATTTATTTGGTGTAAATTCGGTCCGATATGTCTTAATAACCGAGTAGAAGTATTTTACTTCCAATAATTGTTTATTGTCTAGATAAATTCGGTCTCGTGTACCTGCGCTTGGGCGTGCAGGATCTCGGCACCAAATATGTAATAAATAACTTGCTACTTAAAATTTTACGTTAAGATGAAACCTGATTTTCCTGGAGTCTGAACTAAACTAAAAACTTATTTTTATTTATATTCTAGAGAAAAACAAACATTTTTCTAAACAGCGTCGAGAAAGGAGGGGACCTTTACATACCAAAACCTTACCCACATATTGAAAGAAAGAAATAACGAGTCGTTAGTATTTTAATCCGCAGGTTGGTGCCGAGTTCTGTGCTGCAGCGGTCAGCTTAAATTATTATATTAAATGGGTGGAAATTTACACTAAAATGTGGGAATGGGAGGGAATTTACACAAAAATGTTGGAATCGGAGGCAATTTACACTAATATGTTTTGAATGGGAGAGAATTTACACTAAAATGTGTTGAATGAGAGGGAGTTCACACTAAAATGTGTTGAATGGGAGGGAATTTACACTGAAATGTGTTGAATGGGAGGAAATTTACACTAAAATGTGTTGAATGGGAGTGAATTTACACTAAAATGTGTTGAATGGGAGAGATTTACATATAAAGTGTGTAATGGGAGGGAATTTACACTAAAATGTGTTTAATGGGAGGGAATTTACACTAAAATGTGTTGAATGGGAGGGAATTTACACTAAAATGTGTTGAATGGGAGGGAATTTACACTAAAATGTGTTGAATGGGAGGAATTTACACTAAAATGTGTTTAATGGGGGGAATTTACACTAAAATGTGTTGAATGGGAGTGAATTTACACTAAAATGTGTTAATGGGAGGAATTACACTAAAATGTGTTGAATGGGAGGGAATTTACACTAAATGTGTTGAATGGGAGGAAATTTACACTAAAATGTGTTGAATGGGAGGAATTTACACTAAAATGTGTTGAATGGGAGGAATTTACACTAAAATGTGTTGAATGGGAGGAATTACACTAAAATGTGTTGAATGGGAGAATTTACAAAAAGTTGAATGGAGGAATTTACACTAAATGTTTTAATGGGAGGAATTTACACTAAAATGTGTTGAATGGAGGATTACACTAAAATGTGTTGAATGGGAGGAATTTACACTAAATGTGTTGAATGGGAGGAATTACACTAAAATGTGTTGAATGGGAGGAATTTACACTAAAATGTGTTGAATGGGAGGAATTTACACTAAATGTGTTGAATGGGAGGAATTACACAAAATGTTGAATGGAGGAATTTACACTAAATGTTTGAATGGGAGGAATTTACACTAAAATGTGTTGAATGGAGGATTACACTAAAATGTGTTGAATGGGAGGAATTTACACTAAATGTGTTGAATGGGAGGAATTACACTAAAATGTGTTGAATGGGAGGAATTTACACAAAATGTTGAATGGAGGATTTACATAAATGTTAATGGGAGAGATTTACATAAAATGTGTAATGGAGGGATTACACTAAAATGTGTTAATGGGAGGGAATTTACACTAAATGTGTTGAATGGGAGGAAATTTACACTAAAATGTGTTGAATGGGAGTGAATTTACACTAAAATGTGTTGAATGGGAGGAATTACACTAAATGTGTTGAATGGGAGGAATTTACACAAAAATGTTGGAATCGGAGGCAATTTACACTAATATGTTTTGAATGGGAGAGAATTTACACTAAAATGTGTTGAATGAGAGGGAGTTCACACTAAAATGTGTTGAATGGGAGGGAATTTACACTGAAAATGTGTTGAATGGGAGGAAATTTACACTAAAATGTGTTGAATGGGAGTGAATTTACACTAAAATGTGTTGAATGGGAGAGATTTACATTATAAAGTGTGTAATGGGAGGGAAATTTACACTAAAATGTGTTTAATGGGAGGGAATTTACACTAAAATGTGTTGAATGGGAGGGAATTTACACTAAAATGTGTTGAATGGGAGGGAATTTACACTAAAATGTGTTGAATGGGAGTGAATTTACACTAAAATGTGTTGAATGAGAGGGAATTCACACTAAAATGTGTTGAATGGGAGGGAATTTACACTGAAATGTGTTGAATGGGAGGGAATTTACACTAAAATGTGTTGAATAGGGGGGAAAATTTTCACTAAAATGTGTTGAATGAGGGGAGGGGTTCACACTTTTAAAAGTGTTTTAATGGGAGGGAATTTACACTAAAATGTGTTGAATGGGAGGGGAAAATTTTCACTAAAATGTGTTGAATGGGAGTGAATTTACACTAAAATGTGTTGAATGGGAGAGAAATTTTCACTTTTAAAATGTGTTAATGGGAGGAATTTACACTAAAATGTGTTTAATGGGAGGGAATTTACACTAAAATGTGTTGAATGGGAGGAAATTTACACTAAAATGTGTTGAATGAGGGGGGAGTTCACACTAAAATGTGTTGAATGGGAGGGGAAATTTACACTAAAATGTGTTGAATGGGAGGAAATTTACACTAAAATGTGTTGAATGGGAGTGAATTTACACTAAAATGTGTTGAATGGGAGGATTTACACTAAAAGTGTGAATGGGAGGGAATTTACACTGAAATGTGTTGAATGGGAGGAAATTTACACTAAAATGTGTTGAATGGGAGGGAATTTACACTAAAATGTGTTGAATGGGAGAGGAAATTTTCACTAAAAGTGTTAATGGGAGGGAATTTACACTAAAATGTGTTTAATGGGAGGGAATTTACACTAAAATGTGTTGAATGGGAGGAAAATTTTCACTAAAATGTGTTGAATGGGAGGGAATTTACACTAAAATGTGTTGAATGGGAGGAAATTCACACTAAAATGTGTTGAATGAGGGGGGAAATTCACACAAAAATGTTGGAATCGGGGGGCAATTTACACTAATATGTTTTGAATGGGAGAGAATTTACACTAAAATGTGTTGAATGAGGGGGGAATTCACACTAAAATGTGTTGAATGGGAGGAATTTACACTGAAATGTGTTGAATGGGAGGAAATTTACACTAAAATGTGTTGAATGGGAGTGAATTTACACTAAAATGTGTTGAATGGGAGGATTTACACTAAAATGTGTTGAATGGGAGGAAAATTTTCACTAAAATGTGTTGAATGGGAGGAAATTTACACTAAAATGTGTTGAATGGGAGGATTTACACTAAAATGTGTTGAATGGGAGGGAATTTACACTAAAAAGTGTTGAATGGGAGGATATTCACACTAAAATGTGTTGAATGGGAGGGAATTTACACTAAAATGTGTTGAATGGGAGGGAATTTACACTAAAATGTGTTGAATGGGAGCAAATTTACACTAAAATGTGTTAATGGGAGTGAATTTACACTAAAATGTGTTCAATGGGAGTAAATTTACACTTCAATGTGTTGAATGAGAGGGAGTTCACACTAAAATGTGTTGAATGGGAGGGAATTTACACTAAAATGTGTTGAATGGGAGGGAATTTACATGAAAATGTGTTGCATGGGAGTAAATTTACATTAAAATGTGTTAATTGGAAGTAAATTTACACTAAAATATGTTGAATGGGAGTAAATTTACACTAAAATGTGTTGAATGGGAGGGAATTTACACTAAAATGTGTTGAATGGGAGGGAATTTACATTAAAATGTGTTGCATGGGAGTAAATTTACATTAAAATGTGTTAATTGGGAGTAAATTTACACTAAAATATGTTGAATGGGAGTAAATTTACACTAAAATGTATTGAATGGGAGGGATTTACACTACAGTGTGTTGAATGGGGGGGAATTTGCACTAAAATGTTGGAATGGGATGGAAATTAATTTAATTATAATAAGGAAAAACAAAACATACATACAGTCGAACATGCAACGTCATCTTTTATATACTCGGTTAGAAAGGGTACAATATTGTAGGTATATCCGAGACACGTCCCGGAACCGAAACTGTACTGTGAATTAAGATAACGAATAATAAACCCAAACCGTGATAGATATTCATTTGAATTATTTAAATTACATTCCAGACATATTAAAACCGTTACTTATATACAATACACCAAAAAATGTTTGCAATTATCAAAAGTGGGGACATTTCTATATAATAAAAATAAGTTTTCAAAAATAATTTCATTAAGCAATATCTATACTTTCAGCTTTAAATACGAAGGATTATCTATGGAAATAAAAGGTTATTTTAATGAAAAGTGTGAAAAATTTACCAATCTTCGAGTTGATATACATTCCGGGAATATTCTGGTAAGTCACAAATTAATGTCAGGCATGTTCCTCTCCGTTGAATAAATAGACTTGGGGTTTATTATGTCTGGTCCGCACTTATAAAATTAGTTATTGCGTCTACAATTTTCATCCCATTTTCTTAATCAAAAATTCCGAATATACTGGAATAAATGTTTTCCTTTTTTTTTAATACTCCCAACAACATCTCGCTTCCAATATTCCTAAAAGCCCTTTATTTAGTTTCCTTTGTTGTATGTTTCTCGGCTACAAATATTGTTAACTATCAACGAATTACTGCTATCAGAATAGACCCAATTTTTATAGATACTTCCTGTTACTGTTAGTCATTCGTGAAATTTCGTTATCACTCGGAATTTAAATATCATTTTCGGCAACACCATCAGTCCTTTGCATATATTTTCCTTTATGGGCGTCCACATAAAATGAGTTAGTAGACGGTTGTAATCATCCAGGCTCAAATGATTTAATTGTAAAAGTAAATGGTACCAAGTCTACATAAGTTTTTAATTTACAGGCCAACAGCGAACTTTATATCAGAGATCAAAAGCTTGTAATGAGGGGCAATTGGGCTAATCAAATGAAGAACACAAATATATTCTTAAAAAAACATATAGGTAGAATCAGTAGGCTTGCTGCTATTTTTATTAACGCCATATTTTGTTCGATATCTCAATTATCAGTATAATCTTGTAAAAACAACTATTTTGCTTAGTATTAAATTAGTGTTACTCAATATTTTTTTAAATTAACAATAGGTAGTTTGATTGTTGCTTTATATTATTGTTTTTATATTTGCTGTAAAATTAAAAATTATGAATAATGTTCCAATAAATTTAGAAAAAAAAACATTTGTTTGTATTCAACATTGAATAATTACTGTAGAATTAAGATTCGGGCTATTAAACCAAATGTTTCGTCGGCAACTGCGGTTGACATCATCAGTGGAACTGCATAAATAATTGTAAGCGAGCAAAGGGAATGTGGCGAAATCCCAGCAGCAACTAAGTCGTCTCAGTCAATCAGAAAACAAATGTGATGTCCCTTTAGTTGCGACTATTTTTTTGATTTGGCACTTATGAAAACAATATTTATAATGCAACTGAATAATTTTGTGACGTCTTTGTAAAATTCTTATCATTTGTACAAAACAATTATTACATACATTACTTGTATATTGAAAGGCTATTGAAATGCCAACGAGATTCAGTTTAGTATTATTTTGAAGGAATTAGTGTATCTAAATGTTTACATTATCGATATTATCAAAACATATACTTATATAATAGTTTGTCATTTGTTCTCCTTTACAATAATTATTAATTTTACATTATATAAATAATTGTATGTGCATAAAGATTCTAAAAACACAAAAAGCATGTGGACATCTTGACTTAAGTTTCGAATATCAATAATCCCACCTCTCGTAACTCCGTTTTCTTCATACATTCTGTGTATGCCTCTAAAGCAAACAATAAAGTGAGTAAAGTTTACTAATTGTAAAAAAAATTGCACCAAATTTTCCTTTAAAAAGGCAGATTTTAAAACTTTCGAAATTCATTGTTGCGCCTGAAACATTTACATCTAGTACCTACCTTAGAAAAAAACATGCCAGGATTCCACTTTCGAAGGTCGAAAAACAAACAAGCTATGGGCGAAACGTTCACAATCGTGACGTATAGCAAGCTAGCACGACAAAGTTATTTTTTCGATTTCTGACTTGCACTATAATTTGTCGCTTTTTTGCTACCAAATCCTAAAATTTGTTGCTCGTGCCGTTTGGCTATAATCAGCTGGTTGCTAGCTTGATATCAACCTAGCACTACAAATAGCGTATCTTTAAAAGGAAATATCGTAGGATATTACTGTAAAGACCATAATTTGTCGCTGAAGGATGACACATTCAAAGAATTTGTCGCTAGTCTTATCTCCAGCTGATAAGCGAAAAACTGCTGGAAAGCCATCAAACTCTCAAATGGTAACGTGTTGCCCAATGAAGGGGAAACGGGGAAAACCTTATTTAAAAAATTTGGTAAATAAATCCGATCTCTAAATACATATGTAACAAAGAACTCCTTGATTAATTGTTTGATGGTTTTAAAGCAGCCTTTCGCTTATCAGCTGGAGATCAGACTAGCGACAAATTCTTTGAATGTTTCATCTTTTAGCGACAAATTAGTGACAAATTATGGTCTTTACAGTAATATCCTACGACATTTCCTTTTCGAGATACGCTGTGTAGTGCTAGCTTGATATCAAGCTAGCATACCAGCTGATTTTGGCTAAAAGGCACGAGCGACAAATTTTTGGATTTGGTAACAAATTAGCGACAAATTATAGTGTGTCAGGAATCGGAAAAATAATTTTGTCGTGCTAGCTTGGTCGTGTATAAAAGTAAATATTTATCAGAATTGCTCAAATATATAAATGTTGTTGTTATTGTAATAGTTGCTTACAAAAATCACATAAATGAGTATACATTAATCAATAAGTCAATCAATCATTCAAACGAAAGTAAACTGGGGGATTAAACATGTGTCAGACAAAGATTAATTTCTGTTATTGCAAAAACAGTGGCAAATATTTAGTTAAAAGTCCAACTACAGGAATTTTGAACCTGAGTAAAGGACAATATTGTGATACGTACTAAAATAATATAATGATGTAACATTTATTTCAAACATCTAGTAAATCTCTAGAACTATTGAATCGATTCTGCAAGTTCTTTAACAAGTAATATATTACACCTGGTAACAAAAGTGTAATTTTTTATGGTCCTGTTCCGGAAGAGTGACCCACGCAAGGGTAGATTTCTTTATTCATCTCTTTAATTCGGCATTCCAACTCAGTCCCTTTTTTAAACTTTGAAAATATTTTCGACTATTTATTTTAATGAAATTTGTCTTCTGAAGTAACAGTAGGGTAAAACAATTGTAAAAATTCTTCAAATATAATAATATCTAGTAATAAATAGTGGAAAATATTTTGAATATTTATTAGTTAATTATGACTTTCCATAAAGTAATGACAGAAACAATTAAGCCTCTCTTTCTTCTAGCTTCGTTTCCACTTTAATTTCCTTTGCTTCTACCTTCTTTTCCATCTCGAATTCCTTCTCTTCTATTTTCTTTTCCATCTCGTTTATAATATCTTCTATTTTCTAACTGACTGCTTTTTGAACGTTCATTATTTCTGGTCCCACTTTCTGTTTCATTACTTCTCGCCACCTTCTGTTTCATTTTTTTTTGTCTATTGTCCAGTATATTATCTGTTTCATTTCTTCTTCTTCTGCTGCTTTTAATTCTTATTTCAATTTTTTTGTATTTCCCGCCTTTATATCTGCTTTTAAATCTTCCTTCAGTCTTCCTTATGCCCTTATTCAATCGATTTTCGTCTCCGTTATCCTTGTGCACTTTTGAGTTCACAACACAAAATTTAAAGAAAGCAGGGAGTATAAAAACGGCCAATTTTTGCCCAATGAGCGGCAAGTAAAATGATGATTTGTAATTTAAGTTCTCATTCCACAGAATTCAAAAGTATCAATTGTAATCATTTTACTTCAAGAGAACATTTTAAAAATTATAGTAATCGAAGTGTATTATTTTTATTAAGACATTTAAAAATACATTGATTATGAGAAAATGAAGCTCGTTCGATAAGAAGATTAACGTGATCACCGTTGAGTTCTTTTCGATTTTGTGGCTCCACTGATACTACATTTTTTGATGAACGAGTAAATATTTTGTAACATTTTAAACAACGGAACTCACCATCGGTTTCATGATATTCATTACGACCTCTTTTTTCAAGAGACTTCATACAGTCGATAAACTAATGGCATTTTAGGGTAGATATAATAAAAAAATATTAAGAAACAGAAAATCACTAGAATAAATTGATATAATAAAAAGAATTGAATACTAGCACTAGACAATTAACGATCCAATATGTTTGTAACAATAGTTATTGGTTTATATAGAGTAATTATTAATAAAAATAAGATTAGTTCGCCCGTATATCTAATATAAAAAATTCTCGTGTCACGGTGTTTGTAATTAAACTCCTTCGAAATGGCTCGACCGATTTTCCTGAAATTTTGTGTGCATATCGGTTAGGTCTGCGAATCGGCCAACATTTATTTTTTATCCCCCTAAATGTTAAGGGTGGTCCACCCCTAAATTTTCTTATTAATTTTTTTATGATACAGCATACAAAAATTAATACAACCCTTAATTTTCACCCCTCTACGATCAACCCCCATTTTTTAATAGCGATATTAGTACTGTAATAATCTTCAACTCTCAGTGGTCGATAACTGATCAATTATTATCAATCGATTAGTCATCCCCGCCAGGCGTCTACTGATGTCACTACTCAATCAGCAAACAGCACGGAGTGGGGATGAGAATGAAGCAGATTTTTTTAGAATGTTCAGGGAGTTCAAATATGTTCTAAGAAGTAACAGAATGTTTTATTATAACACTTCAGAATGATTTGGCAATGTTCAAGAATGTTCCAGAATCTTGAAGATCATTCAAGAATGTTTCAAAATGATAAAAATTTCGAAAATGTTTTGAATCATTATGGGATGTTCTGGATAGTTCTAAATTCGCGAATATTCTAGAATGTTCCATCAAACGTGTAATATATTCTTATCCGGGCAACGCCGGGTATTGCTGCTAGTTATTTTATAATCAAGTTAGTGAGAGAGTTTCTAATACAATAATCTGATTTTTAAAATAGAGTACCAATGATGCCAACGAACAAGTCCGCACGAGTCTCATACGGCCGGACGCCGTCACTACATAAACAATAAAATAGTTGAAACTCGCAGTTTGTTAATGTTACCATGGGCATTATCACAAGTGGTTTAGTATTAATTTTTAAAATGTTCCTTTGAAGTAAAATGATTACAATTGATATTTTTGAATTCTGTGGAATGAGAACTTAAATTACAAATCATCATTTTACTTGCCGCTCACTGGGCAAAAATTGGCCGTTTTTATACTCCCTCCTTTGATAAATTTTTTCGACGATGTATAGTTTGTTATTTTGTTAGGGTGGATAACGTTACATTATAGAATCACTTAAGGATTAATTCATTGAAGTTAATACTTCTTATTCAACAGCGTCTTACATTGGTACACGTCTCGTCCATTCCGCTCAGTATTCATCTTACTTGTCTGAGTCAATCAAAGTAGAGGGGAACCTTAAGTACACTATTTCAAGGCTCAGAATATTCACTTACCAACCGAGCGGCATGGTCTAGTGGTCTAGATCATTGCTTAGCATTCGGGAGGTCACCGGCTCGATTCCGGGGCCGACTACTCTGGTCCAAGTTTTTCTGTGGTTTCCTTGGACCATTTAGGCAAATGCTGGGGTAGTAATATTCCACAGATAATCTTTCACTTCTCTTCTGTCTTCATTTCGTCCTTCTCATCTTTCTCCCCTACACCACCACCCACCCATTCCCACGATTCCTCAAGGAGGCTGAAGAGGGCCTTCCGCCCTACCCCCCCGACTTTGCACAAGAGTGTAGGCCGGGGGGGGACAGCCCGCCCACCAATATTGGTGGGAATGAAATATCCAAGTTTTTTTTTTTTCACTTACCAACCGAGCGGCACGGTCTAGTCTTCTAGACCATTGCTTAGCATTGGGGAGGTCACCGGTTCGATTCCGGTGCTGGCTAGTCTGGTCCACGTTTTTCTGTGGTTTCCTTGGATCATTTAGGCAAATGCTGGAGTAGTAATATTCCACAGATAGTATTTCACTTGTCTTCTGTCTTCATTTCGTCTGTCTCATCTTTCTTCACCCACACCACCACCCACCCACCCATTCCCACAATTCCTGAAGGAGGCTGCAGAGGGCCTTCTGCCCTACCCCTCCGACTTTGCACAAGAGTGTAGGTCGGGGGGGACAAGCTTATCCACCAATATTGGTGGGAATGAAACACCTAACGTTTTTTTTTTATTTACCAATATTTGTGCTTCTGTGCTGGACAAATATTTATATACACTTGATACAAACCACAGATACCTGGTGGGACAATTGGCTACAAATTAGGTCTAAAATTTTATAAGTCAAATATAACCAACCATTCAGAAAATGCTGAGTGTAATAAAAATAACACATTCGATAATTAAATAGATATAAGATAAGTGAATAAATTTAGCACTCGCTGTTTAGCTTATCATTTTGAGTATCATTTAAAATTACAATAACCGAGAAAGATCAACACGTACCAGAATAGGTCACTCTTAAATAAAACCCAGTTTTCGTTGATAACGATAAATAATAATTTATTTGCTATAAAAACAAATGAAGCAGACTTTGTAGTTTTTTCGATCAAACGTAACCAACGATAAAAAAGACGTACAATTAATCATGAAGTCCGGTGTTTTATTTGGAATTTTAGCCAGTTTGATCTTTGCCAATGCCAGTAAGTTGTTATTTATAAATGTAATATTAAACTTAATTCAACTTCACCTGGCAAAAGACAAAAATAATTAAATGTCAAAACATAACCTTCTATAACACGAGAAAAAAAGCACTTCATAAATGAAAAATAATCTCGGTGTGATCAGTTTTATAATTTTAAATAAGTTACAAAAATACCTTTAATTTCTTTTTAACCTCGCCTTCTAGTAATCATTACTTCTTCTAAAACACGTTATCATTTAGCTTCCAAATATCTTTCTGTATGTAAGGTCTTATGTACGAGAAATACAAATTAATCTTTATAGTCCGGGAAGTAGCGTTGCATTTTTCATGGTGATTTCAGGCCGATCAATTTTCGATTTTATAGAAAGTTTATATGAAGTTGATAATCGAATGGCGGTTTAGCAGGCGCACCCAAGGTGGACGGGCGGGATAAAAAAGTCTGATTATGTAAAAATAGAAAAATCAAAAAAAGTTTTCAGGCCGCTCAATAATTTATTCAGTGATTGTTTACATAATATAAAAAATTACAAAGATAGTCAGCAGCATAGAGAACGATGGATTATACGTCAGCAGTCGATGTACACCTGATTTAAAAATATACCATATAAGATATGAAGGAACGAGTGAATAAAACCGATCTCCAGCGAGCTCGCGGAGCTCCGAATAGTCGATATTCAGCCTTATTCTGTAACTCAGTAGAAATGTAGGCATCGAATCGAAATGTGAGCAAATCGAAATGTCCCCACTTCTATTGCTCTTGTCCATTTTGACGTTCGGTATTCTGTAACTAATTATAAGTAGACGACGTGACAATCGAAATTTATGATTTCTACAAGACGTTAGGTGAAAAACGCGGCAACACTGCATTTTTCATGCGAATATGGGCCTTAGTAACCATCTGACAGTTGGTTACTTTAACCTAACCGAACTAATAAAGCAAATTTGTGTTGAATACCGAGAATTGAGAGTGAAGTACCCAAGGGTAAACCAGATGTCCAGTTAAACCCTTAGCAGGTAGAGAAATTCACACTGCCTTAAGAAACACTTTAAGCAGTAGGCGCATGTGCGAAGAGCTTTCTACCATCGAAATAACGATTTCGACAGCTTCAATGCAGTCGAAATGTCATATTTCGATGGTCGACTTTATATTTCGATTCGAGGAGTTACAGAATACCGATTCCGTACAATTTATATTCTACCCCACCACTTCTATTCGATTTCAAGCATCTCTATTCGATTTGGAGTTACAGAATAGGCCTGATTGTCTACCTTAGTTCTAACGGTATAGGTAAAGGCTCAGGTAGTTTATGTGAAAATTCCCAGGTAAAAATGTAAGAATTTGTCAATGTCAGAGTAAATTAACTTTGAATGAAAATGACAAAACATTTGTTTCGTTCACATTTCACAGATTGCTGCATAGCCATAAATAAGAACACTGGAATTTTGACGACTGACTTGATTGAAAGTAATTTAAAATTATAGTTACTTTAAACAATATATTAATTAAAAAAAAGGGTCAACAAAATATTTACCTAAATTGGGTCCACTACTTTTTATTTTATATTATAAATGATATGTTACGGGAAAACATTATATCTTATGCTGACGATACAGCTGTCATTATTGTAGCGGAAACTTGGTCTGAGGTCGAAGTGAAAATGAACTCTGAATTGAAAAGCATATCAGCTTGGTTTGCTCTGAATAAATTATCATTAAATATTGAAAAAACTACATATATGACTTTCGGAAATTACTGTGATAGTGTCCCAAAAATTTTTTAAATTAAAATAGGACAAAAAAAGTTGGAAAGAGTAGAGGGCTGTAAATATCTTGGCATAATTTTTAATTACATGAAATGGGATAAACACGTAGATTATTTATAAAAAAAAACCAAGTACTTAATTTTTGTCTTCTACAAATTAGCCAGAGTGATGGACTTAATAACCTTAAGACTAATTTACTACGCACTATTTATTAGTATTGTTACATAGGGAATTATTGCTTGGGGCGGGGCATACTCTAATGCAACGAATTTAATAAAGAATCAGCAAAAAATAATTTTTTAAATAATCAACAAAAATAATTTCGTGGTTGAAAATAATCTTTTGAGTACCTATTACTCAAACCAATGCTCTGGAAGCACTTTGCTACCATTATGAAGAGCTCAGACACAATTTTTTTTTGACATCTGACACAAAAACCAGAAATAAGAGTATTCAGATACCTAACAGGGACAAAACATTAAGCAATAAATATAGTTATATATATGCGGTTAAACTATTTAATAGTCTACCAAATGAATTGAAAAATCTTCATAGTATTAACAAAAAAAAGAAGCTAAAAGCATAGATTGCCGGCAATATACTTGTGTGATAATATGGAACAAAAACATTCCATACAAATCTTTTTTTTACATAATGTTATATAAAATAATTGATTTTACAAGTTATTAAACTGTTGATACTGCAAAAATATTTTATAATGATAAGTTAAATAGTTTTAAGTTAGTTTGTAAGCTTTTTTTTTTTATAACCAGTCCCACCAACAGATAACTGTGTTTATCTCTGTGGGAGTTGCTGGGATTTGTAATCTCTGTAACTATTTGTATTTGTACTTATTGGTTCAATAAATACAAATAAAAAAATAAAAAAATTGCAAAGGATTTTTTATTAAAAATGGAGAATTCCTTAAAAATTTTTGATTAAGCTACTTAATAAGATTAAGTATTCACTCGGTAGATATCGAGCTCAGGTTAATAATGGATAAAAAAGGCAAAAGTTTTGAGATGTTGAATTATAATTGAAATCACAGGTCAAAACGGTGTTTATAACTAATACTCAGAGGTTTACAGATTTCATACATAAGAGCAGAATGGGCAATGTTATCTTACTCCGTAATAGTATCTTCAATACTCACACTTTTGGTTCTCATTTATTTCTAAGATCTCACACTCACCTGAAAAAGAAAAAATACAAATTAGTAATAAATATAAGGACAAATATTGTGTAAAAATAACTGGAAAAGTAGGGTGGTGCTATTTAAAACGTTAGTTAAAAGTATATTCTTTAAGGGGGTAGTGATATGGGGACGGAAAGAGTATAGACTAGTAGAAAATATTTGTTTTGTTCATTTAAGTATATGAAATTGGTGTTGCGCTTAGAAAAAAGTATTCCGAACTATATTTTAAGAAGGGAAACAAAATGTGGGAAAACGGTGGAGAATACAAGAAGAAGGGTGGTAATGTATGAAGAAAAATTGTGAGATTGTATTGGGGATCGGGACAAAAAATAAATATGATGTGGAAAGGGATAACGCTTTAACAGAAATGGTAATAAATAAAGAACAAATGGAGGAGTGGAAAGGAAAGAGCATGAATGTTAGTAGGATGGTGTAATGAAATAATAAGAGGTGAGGATTTGAGAAAATTTTGGGAATCGGGTACATGAAAGGGATGAGGGAGTTTCTATGGCAAGAATGGCAAGGGGATGGGGTGCCAGGGTATCTAAGAGAAGGAAAAAGTATAGAGATAACAGATAGATTCAGAATGGGGAATGAGTGTAATGAGAATATGTTTTGGTATTTTTAAAAAACTCTATAGTTTTGGTTTCAACTTTGTGACAGTCCATGATTACGGGATGAATTTCAAATAAAACACACTTTGCAATGTCACTTAATTTTATTTCTTACCACTGGACCGGTTTCGACTTACACTGTTGATAATGACTTTGTAAGTCGAAACCGGTCCAGTGGTAAGAAATAAAATTAAGTGACATTGCAAAGTGTGTTTTATTTGAAATTCATCCCGTAATATGTTTTGGATGGAAGAAGGTAAGAAATTGTGTAGAGTATGTGGAGAGACGAGTAAATCAATGGCACATGTATTAGAGGAAGGAACAGCGAAAAAGAATGGCAATAAATGCAGACGGTAATGGTCACACCTTATTAAAACAAATTTTAGCGAAAAGAGAGGGAGGATAAAATAAAAGAAAAAGGAGGAAGAATAAAAAAGTAACATACGAACCGAAAGAGGGTAGAATAAAACAGGATAAGAAGAGTACCCATAAGATTTAGAATAAACTAAGTTTTTTTTGTGGATCTGTCTGAGTAACTTTTTTGTTTTAATAAAGCTCTCACTACTAGTAATTAATATATTATTTGATACTCAAAATGGATAAAGCCATGATGATAATAATTTATTTGCTATAAAAACAAATGAAGCAGACTTTGTAGTTTTTTCGATCAAACGTAACCAACGATAAAAAAGACGTACAATTAATCATGAAGTCCGGTGTTTTATTTGGAATTTTAGCCAGTTTGATCTTTGCCAATGCCAGTAAGTTGTTATTTATAAATGTAATATTAAACTTAATTCAACTTCACCTGGCAAAAGACAAAAATAATTAAATGTCAAAACATAACCTTCTATAACACGAGAAAAAAAGCACTTCATAAATGAAAAATAATCTCGGTGTGATCAGTTTTATAATTTTAAATAAGTTACAAAAATACCTTTAATTTCTTTTTAACCTCGCCTTCTAGTAATCATTACTTCTTCTAAAACACGTTATCATTTAGCTTCCAAATATCTTTCTGTATGTAAGGTCTTATGTACGAGAAATACAAATTAATCTTTATAGTCCGGGAAGTAGCGTTGCATTTTTCATGGTGATTTCAGGCCGATCAATTTTCGATTTTATAGAAAGTTTATATGAAGTTGATAATCGAATGGCGGTTTAGCAGGCGCACCCAAGGTGGACGGGCGGGATAAAAAAGTCTGATTATGTAAAAATAGAAAAATCAAAAAAAGTTTTCAGGCCGCTCAATAATTTATTCAGTGATTGTTTACATAATATAAAAAATTACAAAGATAGTCAGCAGCATAGAGAACGATGGATTATACGTCAGCAATCGATGTACACCTGATTTAAAAATATACCATATAAGATATGAAGGAACGAGTGAATAAAACCGATCTCCAGCGAGCTCGCGGAGCTCCGAATAGTCGATATTCAGCCTTATTCTGTAACTCAGTAGAAATGTAGGCATCGAATCGAAATGTGAGCAAATCGAAATGTCCCCACTTCTATTGCTCTTGTCCATTTTGACGTTCGGTATTCTGTAACTAATTATAAGTAGACGACGTGACAATCGAAATTTATGATTTCTACAAGACGTTAGGTGAAAAACGCGGCAACACTGCATTTTTCATGCGAATATGGGCCTTAGTAACCATCTGACAGTTGGTTACTTTAACCTAACCGAACTAATAAAGCAAATTTGTGTTGAATACCGAGAATTGAGAGTGAAGTACCCAAGGGTAAACCAGATGTCCAGTTAAACCCTTAGCAGGTAGAGAAATTCACACTGCCTTAAGAAACACTTTAAGCAGTAGGCGCATGTGCGAAGAGCTTTCTACCATCGAAATAACGATTTCGACAGCTTCAATGCAGTCGAAATGTCATATTTCGATGGTCGACTTTATATTTCGATTCGAGGAGTTACAGAATACCGATTCCGTACAATTTATATTCTACCCCACCACTTCTATTCGATTTCAAGCATCTCTATTCGATTTGGAGTTACAGAATAGGCCTGATTGTCTACCTTAGTTCTAACGGTATAGGTAAAGGCTCAGGTAGTTTATGTGAAAATTCCCAGGTAAAAATGTAAGAATTTGTCAATGTCAGAGTAAATTAACTTTGAATGAAAATGACAAAACATTTGTTTCGTTCACATTTCACAGATTGCTGCATAGCCATAAATAAGAACACTGGAATTTTGACGACTGACTTGATTGAAAGTAATTTAAAATTATAGTTACTTTAAACAATATATTAATTAAAAAAAAGGGTCAACAAAATATTTACCTAAATTGGGTCCACTACTTTTTATTTTATATTATAAATGATATGTTACGGGAAAACATTATATCTTATGCTGACGATACAGCTGTCATTATTGTAGCGGAAACTTGGTCTGAGGTCGAAGTGAAAATGAACTCTGAATTGAAAAGCATATCAGCTTGGTTTGCTCTGAATAAATTATCATTAAATATTGAAAAAACTACATATATGACTTTCGGAAATTACTGTGATAGTGTCCCAAAAATTTTTTAAATTAAAATAGGACAAAAAAAGTTGGAAAGAGTAGAGGGCTGTAAATATCTTGGCATAATTTTTAATTACATGAAATGGGATAAACACGTAGATTATTTATAAAAAAAAACCAAGTACTTAATTTTTGTCTTCTACAAATTAGCCAGAGTGATGGACTTAATAACCTTAAGACTAATTTACTACGCACTATTTATTAGTATTGTTACATAGGGAATTATTGCTTGGGGCGGGGCATACTCTAATGCAACGAATTTAATAAAGAATCAGCAAAAAATAATTTTTTAAATAATCAACAAAAATAATTTCGTGGTTGAAAATAATCTTTTGAGTACCTATTACTCAAACCAATGCTCTGGAAGCACTTTGCTACCATTATGAAGAGCTCAGACACAATTTTTTTTTGACATCTGACACAAAAACCAGAAATAAGAGTATTCAGATACCTAACAGGGACAAAACATTAAGCAATAAATATAGTTATATATATGCGGTTAAACTATTTAATAGTCTACCAAATGAATTGAAAAATCTTCATAGTATTAACAAAAAAAAGAAGCTAAAAGCATAGATTGCCGGCAATATACTTGTGTGATAATATGGAACAAAAACATTCCATACAAATCTTTTTTTTACATAATGTTATATAAAATAATTGATTTTACAAGTTATTAAACTGTTGATACTGCAAAAATATTTTATAATGATAAGTTAAATAGTTTTAAGTTAGTTTGTAAGCTTTTTTTTTTTATAACCAGTCCCACCAACAGATAACTGTGTTTATCTCTGTGGGAGTTGCTGGGATTTGTAATCTCTGTAACTATTTGTATTTGTACTTATTGGTTCAATAAATACAAATAAAAAAATAAAAAAATTGCAAAGGATTTTTTATTAAAAATGCAGAATTCCTTAAAAATTTTTGATTAAGCTACTTAATAAGATTAAGTATTCACTCGGTAGATATCGAGCTCAGGTTAATAATGGATAAAAAAGGCAAAAGTTTTGAGATGTTGAATTATAATTGAAATCACAGGTCAAAACGGTGTTTATAACTAATACTCAGAGGTTTACAGATTTCATACATAAGAGCAGAATGGGCAATGTTATCTTACTCCGTAATAGTATCTTCAATACTCACACTTTTGGTTCTCATTTATTTCTAAGATCTCACACTCACCTGAAAAAGAAAAAATACAAATTAGTAATAAATATAAGGACAAATATTGTGTAAAAATAACTGGAAAAGTAGGGTGGTGCTATTTAAAACGTTAGTTAAAAGTATATTCTTTAAGGGGGTAGTGATATGGGGACGGAAAGAGTATAGACTAGTAGAAAATATTTGTTTTGTTCATTTAAGTATATGAAATTGGTGTTGCGCTTAGAAAAAAGTATTCCGAACTATATTTTAAGAAGGGAAACAAAATGTGGGAAAACGGTGGAGAATACAAGAAGAAGGGTGGTAATGTATGAAGAAAAATTGTGAGATTGTATTGGGGATCGGGACAAAAAATAAATATGATGTGGAAAGGGATAACGCTTTAACAGAAATGGTAATAAATAAAGAACAAATGGAGGAGTGGAAAGGAAAGAGCATGAATGTTAGTAGGATGGTGTAATGAAATAATAAGAGGTGAGGATTTGAGAAAATTTTGGGAATCGGGTACATGAAAGGGATGAGGGAGTTTCTATGGCAAGAATGGCAAGGGGATGGGGTGCCAGGGTATCTAAGAGAAGGAAAAAGTATAGAGATAACAGATAGATTCAGAATGGGGAATGAGTGTAATGAGAATATGTTTTGGTATTTTTAAAAAACTCTATAGTTTTGGTTTCAACTTTGTGACAGTCCATGATTACGGGATGAATTTCAAATAAAACACACTTTGCAATGTCACTTAATTTTATTTCTTACCACTGGACCGGTTTCGACTTACACTGTTGATAATGACTTTGTAAGTCGAAACCGGTCCAGTGGTAAGAAATAAAATTAAGTGACATTGCAAAGTGTGTTTTATTTGAAATTCATCCCGTAATATGTTTTGGATGGAAGAAGGTAAGAAATTGTGTAGAGTATGTGGAGAGACGAGTAAATCAATGGCACATGTATTAGAGGAAGGAACAGCGAAAAAGAATGGCAATAAATGCAGACGGTAATGGTCACACCTTATTAAAACAAATTTTAGCGAAAAGAGAGGGAGGATAAAATAAAAGAAAAAGGAGGAAGAATAAAAAAGTAACATACGAACCGAAAGAGGGTAGAATAAAACAGGATAAGAAGAGTACCCATAAGATTTAGAATAAACTAAGTTTTTTTTGTGGATCTGTCTGAGTAACTTTTTTGTTTTAATAAAGCTCTCACTACTAGTAATTAATATATTATTTGATACTCAAAATGGATAAAGCCATGATGAGGACGACACCTCCTGTATCGAAACATGTCGGTTTTACAGATTCATTAAATAACATGTAACATTGACCTAAAGTTTGAAACTGAAATCTACATGTAGAATTGTATATAGTGGATTTAATAAATTTATGAATAGAGTTAACATAACATGTACGAGCATGACCATACAGTTTGTAGTAGTAAATAGTTGTAGATGGCGGTATACTGCCTCACATTTGTTTTTAATGATCCAAAATTTACAATAATTCATCATTTATATATTTACCTAATATCATTGATAGTTCAGATGGTATTAAAATATTTTTTTATTAAAAATGTAGGTATTTTAGCTTTAACGATTTACGTTAAAACAAAGAAATATTGTGTAGATAAAAATGTCAAAACTCGAAAAATGGGAAAGCACTGGCTTTATTGTATCATCATATCAATTCCTTTTATCATATCTGATGCATTCAGGATAGATGAATGTTCTGCTATCTTTTAAACGGTTATTTCCTCAATGTGATTATTGTAGACAACATGTAACATTAAATAGCGAATACAATCTGGTGGTGAATTATTTAATTATTTTTACAAAATGCAGATAATAACCTAATTTATATAATTAATTTATTTAAATCTTTCAACTGAAGACAAAACTTATTCTTGTTTAAAACGAAATGATCATAATTTAACAACATTGCCTCACTTTAAATGCAATTTGATGAGATTTTGTTGGACTAGGTACTCTCCCTATTTGACCTCATGTAACTAAAAAGTATACCCCTTACAAATTAAACCAACAACAGCTCACACAATAATAGAAAGCATGTCATGATTAAAATGATGTTGAAAAGTATTTGTAAAAAATATTTTAATTAATTTACGTCTTTACGTTTGTAAAAAAAATAAGATTCGATAATATCAGTAAATTCCAGAAAGTTCATTTACAGCATTCCGGCAAATGATTTTAAGTAAGTTACCCAACAGAATTGAATGTCTATCTACTTCATACAAGTACTACTATCACATGCAAGTATTTTGAAATATGGTACATCGATAGCATTTTATCTCGTCTTTTTTAGTAACACTCAAATGTAAACACTTAACTGCAACAATTTAGATACCATCAGAACTAACCTAAAAGCAGCTTACCAAAAAAGCCATAACATCAAAGGGATAGATATCCTAGAGGATATTCATTAATTAGGTAATTTTATAAAGATGGGAAGAAGGGATCCAGGAAAATCTCATCAAATTTCATATAAAAGGAGGACATTTAAAAATCCCACGTCAACGTTTGATTTCAAGGAATTGTTATGATTTCCTTTCACATTTTAATTTACAATTCCTTAAAGGAGATGTGGGTGCTTCCACCATATCTTATCACTTCTCACGAAGGGAGAAGGAGGAATCCAAATTAAAATAAAAACTTAGACCGTAACATCGACAAAAATAATTGATTGTAGTTTCACATACATAATGAAACCCCTTAGGAGACACCAATTAATTACCTAGGAAGGCATACAGGAAAATCTAATCAAATGTCTATTTAAAGTAAGGAGAAATTATTGAAAATTCCACGTCAACCTTTGAGTTTAACCAATTCTTATAACTTCTTTTCCTCCTTTAATTTAAAACTTATTATAAGGCACATTTCACCCGAAGGAGATAAAGGGGCTGTTACTATATTTTACCAAATCTGACAAAGAGAGAAAGATGGATCCACAGTAAAAGAAAAACATAACGATCGGAATATCAAGGAGAATAGAGCATAGAAGTTAGTAAGAAAAAGGAGTGAGAGTATAGTAAGACGATATCCTTTTAAGAAATTATGTAATGCCTAGTTAGCAATATATAAGGAGCAGAAACAGGATTGAAGAGGAACAGAGGAGTTTGTTCGCAAGTAATTGTCGAAAAATGTGAAGACAGGTTAAGGATGACATGTGATGCCGCAACCATCTACGAGTATTACCATCGTCAATGTTAATATCGTATCTGCATAAAATGCATCATCTAGAATTTGTTGTTCCACACAAAAATCATGATTATGTTGGATAAATACAAAAAGCAGTATCTATGAGATTTAACGTTTAGGAATATTTAAGCCTCCAGGCATTGATAGCTCTTCTGAAGAGTTGGATGATGTAGAGATGCACCTAGATGATGATTCGGACATGGATGTATTTTCAGAAAATGAGGAACCCTGTAATGGTTGTGGTAAAGAGTACTGAACTACAACTAGTAAAGAAGATCGGGTGTATGCATGCATTGCAAGGTGTGGTTTCAAGACGGATACAGTACATGTGAAAATGTATGTGACGTATTTCGTAATTCGAAGTAAACGAAATAAATAATTACCAAAAATATATCAAGTTACTGTTTTTTTACAAGGGGCATTTCTACCTCCTGCATGAGGCATCTTCCCCGCACACTGTGGGAAAGATAGCCAAATGCATATCTAACGTTTTTTTTTTTTTTTGAACCAAATACGTTTTAGTTTTTAAGCCATCTGATGTATTTTCTTTATTGCTAATTCTCATCTAACAATATTAGTGTAATTTCTTTTTAGCAAAAAATGAATTTAATACGATTATTTTTTTAAAAATGTAAGCCGTCACGGGACGCCTGGCAGATGTGAAACATCGAGTTTGAACAAGTAATATGCATGAAAGACAATATTACGAGAGGAACTAAATATGGCATAATGAAAAAATCAAATATTACAAATTTTTTCCACAAAATGATGACCATTTGTTTAATAAACATTTATTTTTATTAGATACAAAAATTTATTTCAAGTTGCGACAACTCAATTCTTTTAATCAGTGACTTCAGTACCTCTGACAGCAATACTGTGATAATTGGTCGAGGATAACTGAAGTATGTTGCAAAAGTATTGGACATAAGATTATCAAGACATCTAATAAATACAGCATCTATTGTTGTTGCATATCTGGTAGTAGATTCTCTTGGATTGAAATTCTTTTTGGAGGAACGTAACTAATGGCATTGATTCATCTTTAGCAAAATTTACATTGAAATCTCCAGCTAAAATCAATAGTAATTTATCCTTATTGGTTTTAAAAATTATTGAACCTCTGTGACTGTACGGAAATAATTTCTCATGTAAAAATGAAATATCATTCATTTTTTATGAGGTGAAATGTACACAACAATCATTAATTAATTCACTTCCATCTTCTAGTTTACTGTAGTAAACGACACCGTCGAACCGAGTGGGAAGAGAATCGCACAGACGTTTGCGCATGGCGAGCGTCACTACGACATGCAATCGCCACGATCGCCACGCCAACAATTCAGTTTACCCGCAGCTAAAGTTGTTTCACATATATTATGGAGCATCTCTACCAGACGTACCCTAATACTATTAAAGAAATACATTAAGTTGGAATAAATTGTATGTTTTCATTGAGCAACCACTTGTGCATTTCAACCTTTCTCTCGGTTGTGAGCGATATCCTCTTCTAACCGAATGCGTTCATTGTTTATTTTCCGTTCTGAAAGTGAAAATTCAGGGACTATGTGTTGTTGGTTGAGTTCTACGTTATGCTCATATGGAGACGGCAAATTTTGTTGGGTCATTCTTATGTTAGTTGATCAATCTCCATCGTGGACATGAGCGAAAATAAGTTTTCTCTTAGTCTAGAGGTCACACTCATGGTTTCATGGGTTTCTGTATATCTCACTTTAACTTACGTATGTAACTCTGGCAATTCAGTTCAGGTATTTTATATCTAATAGGTTTTTATTCCTTTAAAAGTACACACAGTAAAATTTGATTTGCCATATGCATTATTCGCACAAAACAGGATGCCTTTAATCAACAATCGGTGCTGTTTGATAAACCTAAAATGGTCTTTTGTACCTATTCCGGAAATATTAATGTTTTAACTTCTTTAAGTTAATATTTTCTTTTTTGTTTTTCAAACGTATACCAATTAATATCAAATAATATAGTAGGTACGTAATATAAAATTTATAAAAACAAGAGATTTCAACCACTTAGACAGGTACTAAAAACATCATTTGTTTTTGTTCCATTGATATTATCTGCAATACTGATAAAGTATGTAATAAAATCAAAACACTGTCTTCATATACGATGCATTATTCGCGATAAAATTAGAATAGCCCATTTATCCATGAATCGTCGAATATTATTCTATTGATAAATTAACCTAACCTAACCTAGTTCTACTTTTGATTTGTAACTTACGTACTTCATCAAGGAAGTATTTTTTTATAATTAAAAGTGTATTTAACAAAAACTTCAATTAGAATTTTCTTAAATCCAAACTCAAGGCTCTTCAAATATAAGTTTTATAAAAAAAAAACCTAAAAAATATATCCCTGAAGATGAAGAAGCCTTTAACACAAGGCGAAACGTCGGTGTTGGTTATAGATTAAACATTTTAGCTCCTTAAACAGCTTTGTGTTTCGATTTATTGAGTAATAAATAGGGGTAGAATAAGTTATTAAATATATTTTCTTAAACGTGAAGATTTTAACGTTGGTATTTTCAGTTTTATGCCATAGATATGTAAAAGTACCTAAACTGAAACAGATTTTTATACCCCCCTATGAATGCGAATATTCATTGTCAGTCAAAAGTTGCCAGATACGGAATTCACAGTAATGATCTTTATAATCAGAACCATGGGCAAATTGATAGATTCCTACTTGCCAACCAATCTTGCTAAGAAGATAAAAAAAATTATTCGATGAAAGGACCATTAAATTCCATCGCTATAACCGGAAGTCGCTATATAAAAAGAAAGAGAGATAGAATGAAAGAAGGAAATTAGGCAAGAAAAGTACCCAGTAACTGATTCTTAGATTTAACTTTATCAACCTTAACATTTATAAACAACTAGCTTTTTGCCCGCGGCTTCGCCCGCAGAGAGATAAAGAGTAAGGGTATAATAATAGAAATAAGTCAATATAGTAGCAGAGTAAGAATTAACATCAGCGAGTAAGATCGGAATTCCTTCGGCCGCACCGACGGTGACGACAATATCTAATTCAATTGAATATAGTTTCAACTGTTTCTAATTTTTCTAAATTTATTGTTATTTTCTTCTGTCGTTACATGCAGTATAAAACTATTCACATTTTTGAGGTTATCCGTAATTTTTGTGGTTAGCTGTTAGATCTTCTAATACAGTGGGCCGGTATTACAGTATTCAGGGTTGAAACTTCATTACTATGATGCTAGATGGCGTTGAAGTAGCTAAATTTGACGATATTTTGACAAACAATTTTCTTATGTTTCGTAAAAAAATTTTAATTTTTTTTTAATAAAAAGTATCCTATGTTACTTCTACTACCTTCAAGAGTGTATGTGCAAAGTTTCATGATGATCGGTTAAGTAGTTTTTGCGTGAAAGCGTAACAAACAAACTTACATTCGCATTTATAATATTAGTATGATTACTAAGTACAACTGCTGACTATATGTGAATGTAAACAAAAGATAAAAACAAATTAGACTCGGTCGCATATCAGTATGAGATTTCTAGTATCTTGTAATTAATAGTTCATTAAAATTAGTCGCTAAAACCGAAACTGACGTTACATCCGAAGTCGTTACAGCCAAATTTTCTTCTTAAAATACTCCTTAAATTCAAGGCTTATGTGTTATGTCGTTATAACCAAAATATCGTTACAACCGAAGTCGTAATAAATGAAATCCACTCTACATACCAGTGGCGGATTTACACATTTGCCGCCCGTAGGCTATTCAATATTTGCCGCCCCTACTGACACCTGCAATTCTATACCCTAATTCACAATCAATTTTTTGTCAATGAAATTGCAACTTTATGATTGTATTATATTTTTATCAGACTAATCAACAAATATTGATACGAATTCATTATGATTAAAAATGTAAGAATGTTAAGAACTTTCGTTGAATGGATATTTACAGCTTTTATTCATTACAAAATTATCATTATTGTTTTTTTTAATTATCATCATTCTAAGAATTGTATAATATTTATGAAATTCTGTGCAACAGTATGCAATTTTTTATGTGCAAATTTATTAAATTTTTATTCTACACTCACACAGGTTGTTAATATCTTCAGAAATATCAATAGAAATGTATTTAATATTTGTTATTGTTATTTTTAAGCAATTTTTTCTTCGGATTCCATTTCTCTTCGAATATGGTAGATATATTTAAGTGGTGAAACATATTACACATTAACTGAATTGTGTGGGTGGACCTAAAGAAAAAATTATGGCAATAATTAATTAAAAAAATTGGTAAAAATACTTAATTTAAAATTTAATACTTAAACGCTATTGGAATATTTTAAAAATTCAAAATCACAATAGTATATTTTATAAATAAACGTTTAGTATTTTTTCATATACAGACGTTAGTGTATTCAGTATACTGTATAGCACTAAAATATTATAATTTTTGTTGATTTTTTTGAGCCTCGTTTTTTTTCGTGTATAAGATAATATTTTTTTTTATTTCTGTAAGACAAAAAAATTTTTGAGCAAAGTTTGCCGCCCCCTAAAATCTGCCGCCCTAGGCTCTAACCTATTCAGCCTGCTGGTAAATCCGCCACTCCTACATACTTACATTGATATTGTGCTCTTCTGAAGAAACTTCCAAATTTTTATTTATTGATTTTCTTTTACAATTTAAAATTAAATTTGTGAATTTATAAAAATATTACCACGCAAGTACCTTTCTTTTAAATTTTAACTTATTAGAAATACATATTTTATTTTTTAAATTTAATTTTAAAGGCATAGGCACCTTATAAGGACATACCTAAGTACCTTATAGTTTTAATTCTAAAATAACACAATAGAAATATACTTACTTGCTTAAGAATGTGAACTAGGTACTTATTGTTTTTTATATTGATAAAAAAAAAGTACCTAAGTCTGAAAATGTTTTTTCCTTTATGATGCAATACGAAATACAACAACTTTTCAAGTAGTAAGAACTTTTCAAGGAAGAATTAATTTTATCGTCTTTTATCTTTCATCAATGATTTCATTAAAGAACCTACTACGCATTTTTGTTTACCGCGACAAAAACAATTCATAATAAAGAATTTTTTTATGGGTCGAGGACAAAACGTCAGCGACAGCCCAAAGATTTTAGTACCCATCACAACAAGACTAATGATACAAAGGGTATTATCTGTATCGAAGAGGCTAATATTTTTACAACTTAAAACATCATAAAATACAAAATAATGCAAGAAAACAAGTTAAATTTTTTGATAATCATTTTCTACAGATGACGTTTGCTCGGCTGGCTATACTTGATTCTTGAACGACATTTATTTACTGTCGGCATGCTGATGAAAATAATCAAAGATTTCGAAATCGTTATTGACGTTGGAGTAATGTGTATAATATTATCGCGAAAATCATCACTCATTTTATCAGCTAATTATCACTTATTCGTAAAAATAATAAGTTCCGTAAACAAATAATTATGCATTTTTAATTTAACATATCGCTAGGGGGCAACAAATAATAATCAATTGTACGTATGCAAAAAATTATGTTGATTTGTGTAGATAAGATTTACCTACGCATTGATGAGCGATAACATTAAAGTTGATGTAATTTAATTTTTGATTTGCAGGTGTCAGCTGTCAAAATACATTTAAGTGAGTAAAAATCTAATTCGAGTAATTAAATTGAGTGGCTGATTGTAGGTAGATACTTTTTATCTGTCAATCGTTTTCTAAAAATACAGTTATCGTTTTAAATAAAACACTGTTCAAGGCAATGAAAAGTACTTAAAAATAAAATAATCAGCAATTGCATAAGATTTTTTTTTCTTTCTCTCTAAGCTATTGACGAAAGCTGGCAGGTGTTAACTTGAAATAGAATAAAAATTATACATTACTTCCTTTAATAAATAAATAAAAAACTTAAAAAAAATACCGGTAAAGTGCGAGTTAGGCTTTTTGATTTGATTTTTTCAAAGCTCCGAAGGACAGTAGACCTGAGTATTTGGTATAAATTTTAGCTTGATACCTCCACGCGTTCTGAGAAAAAGGGTCTTGACAGACGGACGGACGGACAACAAAGTGATCCTATAAGGGTTCCGCTTTTTCCTTTTTAGGTGCGGAACCCTAAAAATAAACCCACTTCAAAACAAAAAGCAAAAAATAAAATATGTGTAACCTACTGACACACTAAATAGGTAGAAGGTAAAAGCCGCAATGTTACGTTAAGATGCAAGATGGGAAATAAAGTTATTTGTTTTATTAAGTATACTCTAGATAAGTAAAAACAAAAATACACAAAATGTTTCAACGATTTTATTAAACGAAAGCTCGACAATTGTTTCGACCTGTAGGTCTTTTTCAAGAGTATTGCAGTTACTACCTGAAGAACAGTAATTTAAACGTTAAATACCTAGATGACAAATAAGTACAGTTACAGATGTGTATAAATCTAAATGGGGGGAAAAACCATCATAAGTTGGTTAACAGAAGTGGACTATTGTTCGATAATATTTCCATTTGGTTATTAGTTATATTATCATTCTTAGAAATTGCTAATTTGATTTCTAAACTTTCTAAAAGGTTCAGTTTTTTACTTTTTTCTATGTTGTGAATTGCTAAATATTGTTGATGTCTATCTTATGATAATTTTCTATAAAATGTTCTGTAAAACCTGTAGTAGCATTTTTATTTTTTATGGCTAATTCGTGTTCATAAATCCGGTTTTTCAGGGCTCGACCACATTGATCAATACAAATAGCGTAACTTTTGTTGCAATTTAATTTATAAATGCCATTTTTTTGAAGATTATCTAATTTTTGTTTGTTATACACTATGAAGTTATTTAATTTTTGTTATCTACTTCTATAACATTAATATCTAAACTCTTTAATCTATTTGAAATTTTATGGCTGGCGTTTTTAATATAATTAAAGGCACAAAAGCTGTTGACAATTTAGCTACTAAACCATTTCCTAACATTCTTTGAGCTTTTGTTTTTGCTTTAAAATATTATCTACGATGTCCACTTTGTAACCGTTGTTTACGGCAATGTGTTTAATAATGTTCAGTTCTTTATAGAAATTTTGATCTGATAATGGGATATTAACCAGGCTTTTTTATAAGACTATGAAAGGCTGACATTTTTATAGTGAAAGACTGATTGGAATAGTCTTTAAGCATACTCATTAAATTGTCGTTAACTGTTATTAACAATACAAAAAGTTTGAGGATTTCCCTTTCTCTTTATCAGATCTTGACTTGGTGACAATGGGACCGACCACCTTTCAAATAAAAATATTTTTTTTTTAATTGGTCCACAATTTTTTAAAATCGGTATATAAGATAAGCAAGCAAGCCCCAGAAGTAATCAGAAATCAACTTGTCACTAAACAGAAGCAATAAATCACAATTATCTCTGTCACAGCAAAAATGCTATTATCGAGAGGTTTGTTTTCAAATTCGAACAAATTAAAAAAGTACAAAATTAATTAAATACCTAATCTGTTATAAATTTGTCAAATATAATTACATATTGCATTGGGTGATAACGTTTTTCTTTATTTTTAAATAATAACAGTTTTAAATAGAAAACTAACAATAAGAAACAAATAACATACTGTAAGGATCTTTTGTATGTACTCATAATTTTAATAACAAAATAAAATAGTATAAAATATTTTGGTATCATTATTTTTTTTTTAGTCTTGTAACATACCCATGCCTTCTGATTTAATTTCCCTTCAGAAGTTTTCGTTTTGGTTGACTTTGAGCATTACAGTATTGATTTAGTTACGAACAATGTTTGTTCCATTTCGAAATATATATACCGTTAATTAACAACTAAGTAGATACATCCTTTATTATATATATAAATATACATATATAAATCTCGTGTCACAATGTTAGTCCGGGATAAACTCCGGAACTATTCAGCCAATTTTTATGAAATTTGGCTTACTGTAGGTAATTTGTATATCGATTATGGAATAATAGTTAAAACCGTTTATAACGACATCGTTTAGAACAACATACCGGTTAACCGGTGATATTCGTCGGGTTTAAAGGCCGTCGTCGATTGGAATTTCTTCCTAACGTTTCGCTAGCACGAGTGGCGAGCTTCTTCAGAGGTCCTTCCATCTTCGATGCTGGATGTAGACTGCATCCAGCATCGAAGATGGAAGGACCTCTGAAGAAGCTCGCCACTCGTGCTAGCGAAAAGTTAGGAAGAAATTCCAATCGACGACGGCCTTTAAACCCGACGAATATCACCGGTTCATCTTCTGGCCGCGAAAGCCTTTACCAACATACCGGTTATATTGACCAAAATCAAAGCCGGGATCTTTGAATGTTATATAGAATAATACCACCGGTTGTTACGGCTATCGGTTTTTCCGACCAAATATGAGTAGTCCCTTCGATGTCGTTGTAACCGATTTTGACTGTATTTGCAAGTTCTATAAGTTTCTAACAGATGGCGGTGTAAGTTAATTTAACAACACAACACACACTTCATCATCTTTTGTTATCTAGCATGTATAAACATTGTGTTATGATTTCTTCATGCTATAATCTATTCCAGGTCATATCTGTTTATGCTTGCGACGCTACCATCATTTTAATTTGACTGTATTAAAAAGTTTTAACTTAATAATTTTTTAAGTGTTATTAAAAGTTAAAAGAGGTTCAGTAATATGTGGCCAGCTTGTTCTACTATATTTTTATGTAGCAAGTAGTTAATTTTGTATTGTTTGACATTTATACTCAAAAATTTCGTGAAGGATACAAAAGTATACAGTCCAATAGTTTGCAAATCACAAAACCACTATTTTTAGAAATTTTACAAATTAAACAAGGGTTTTAATTAATGTATTTTTTGTATTTTACTATATGAAACAATCAACGATTTCAAACTGATTCTCTGTTCATCATGTAAGCTGTAATCTAATCGTCACACCTCCTTTTGTCTACACGAAAATAGACATGGTATAAATTATAGTAAAAAATGTTTTAAAACTGTTAATTAAAGAATCTCCTTTTTGCAAACCTCTGTGAAATAAATTTATTTCTATTAAAAATAGTAGAAAGGATCATACTCATGATTAGCATGTAGTATTTTTAGGATGATTATAAATGGAAAATAAAACAACCTCGTGGAAAGAAATAAAAATAACAAATTGGTAAAGGCTTTCGCGGCCAGTTGATGAAATAAAAATAGTTGAATAGTTTCAGAGCTTTAACCGACACAAACATTGTGACACGAGAAAGCTAAGAAATACAAAATTCGCAGGAAAATCTACGAAAACCGCTCCAGAAACTATAGGCTTCAAATTGTTTGAAAGAAGACAAAAAGGAAAGGAAGTAGTAGGTAGAGTAATTTTAAACAACATTTTTATTATAAATAGACAACAAAATCCTCAAATCGTTATGAAATATTACTAAGAATGACATTCCTAATGACGAAATAGATTTAGGGTTTTAAAGAAAAATTTTGTTTTAGTATTTTATGGCGGAAATAAAAAAAACATTAGAATTTGTTTACACCACTGGTAAAGTACCACTCTTGAAGATAAAAATCATCACATTTGTCTATCTACATCGTTTATCTGGCACTTTAGAAAAAAATCTATCAAAGTTTAGTACTGTAATTACATTTTTATCATTTCCGTAATTAGGAATGATAAACGTATGCCACTATAAAAGAAGGTGGGCTAAATATTATTTTTCAGTTTCTAAAGTCAGCCAGTTCCTTAACGTGTTGTGAAAGAAATTAATCCCCTAACCAATAATCTTTACCATGAATTCCATCGCCTTAGTAGGATTCTTAGCTTGCGTAAGCTTTGCCAATGCAGGTAAGATTTACTATTGTTCATAAAATTTCTACTTCAAACGAATCTGAACAACTAAACCTTCTTTGTTTATCAATATATCAAATACGTATTCTTTTTTAATTTTTCTTATTATGACAATAATAATCTAAATATTTTTTTTTTTTTTTATTCCAGGTGTCGTTCCATTGGCCTCATCGTTAAACAGCACAGCTGAAGAAATCAGAGAAGTCCTTGCAAACTTTGATCCTGCAAGGATTAGCGACGGATCAATCAACGTGCTTGACCTGTAAATATCCCTTTTATTCTGTTTTATGTACAAAACTTTTAAACATTTCTTGATGTGTCTCAAAAATTAACCAACAGTCTTTAATTCTTCATTTCATTTAATTATTTCATACTATTCTCAGCTATTAAAAAGGGCAGTAGTACAATTAATTTTTGTGTATCCTAAATCGTCTTAAATGTCATGTATTGATGCAAAGATAGATGGCGTCAAAGCGATAATTATTAGGGTTAGTATTTCTGTTGCCTCTAATAATCAACAAAAATTAGCTACATTGGAGACTTCATTTTTTAGTTAACTTAAATAATCATTATTAATTAAAATAACTTTGAACTACATCAATAATTAAAAGTTTCTTCGTATATTTTAACTATTTTTGTACGTAACAACTCATTACCGTTTGAAGCTAAACGAGAAATTAAGCTGCTCTCGTAAAGTTGGGGAGTTTCAGCAAATTACAATCGGGCTTACCATTGTATGTAATAGCACCTCAATATTTTACATGAACACTTAAATATGTCCCTTGCTTTTTTATAGGATAACCATCAGCTTGAAATCAGCCTCTCTTTCTGGCTTCTCTGACTTTGTTTTCCCAACAATATCAGACGATGGCGAATCTGTGCAGGCTACTTTCCACATCCCAAAACTTTCCGTTAATGTAGACAGCCTTCTTTTATCCATTAGCTCAGGACTTAGCGCTGGTGTATCATCACTCGAGTAAGTAGATACAAAGTAATTGTTTTTAAAGGCAAAATGTATTTGATATTTGAATTTAGAATTTGCATAAAATTTTACAGTCAATCTGAAACTAGAAATTGGAGGCTATATTTTCAAATAGTGATCTCATTCTTTCTTTTTATTTCTTTTGACATATCTTGTTAATTTTTTACCGAAATTAATTGATCAAAGATCGCCACCAATATATACATATTTTGCACTACTTTAAATTTTGAGGTATTATGATCACTGTTAGATTTACTTGTAGAAAAATCAACATATTCAATTCAAAGAAGATTAAAACTGCATAGAGCAAACGAAGACAAACAAAAACTGATGCAGTTATTCTTTAACTTATATTCACCTCCTTAAATTTTATAGTGCCTCTGTAAGCGGCGTACACCTTGACATCCATGCCAGTTACAGTTCATCACCCCTCCGCTTGGAGAGTCTTTCTGTTCTTCTCCAACTTTCTGATGTTTCCGTAAGTACATTTTGATTAATTATTAACGAACATTATTCACAAAAGAATTATTACAACTACAGATTCCAACCACTTCAGAAACAATTTTATCGAGGTGGTATAAAATCTCATGAATATTGACCTTAAAGTGAACTTCCACTATTGTCTACATTCACGACAAATTTCCGCTAAAAGATGGTTTAATGTGTAAAAAAATACGTTTTAATCAACCTTCAAGCATAAGCTCCACTTATTGTGCATTTTGTAGCTCATAAGATTTTGAAAGGGCTAAGCAGTGCACTGCATACTAAGCCCTTTCCCGATAAGTAGTCGAGATTCAGTAATCGGATTGCTTTGTAATTAGTTTTCAAAAAGGGCTACAAGTACTTTCAAAATTGCTGGAAGCCCTTTCGAAGTGCTCGTAGCCCCATTAAAGTGCAAAGCAAAGCCATCAAAAGCCTTTTAATTAATTTGAAGTTCTCTTTTATACTTAATTGGTAATTAGTATGTACTTAGTGCCAATGAAGCTTAAATAATAGTTTTGGATTTGATCATCAAAAATTATTATAAATAGAAGGAATGAGCGAATAGGTGAAGGAGCTCTTACAGGGGTGTCTCTATTTTATTGGCTGCACCTCTCCTTGAGGCGACTGGTCGTCAACGAGCCATTAAGGCCTGAGCATCTTACCTATAGCCTTCCTCACAGTAGTTTGTATTTCTTTTCAATATTCCTTTGCCTTTTTTCTTTTAGACAACGTAAGTTGTAAGTGCAAAGAGAGGATATTCTAACATAATAGAGTTATCAGTCAAAAGTCATGGGATTTTGAAATACCTCTAACATACTAGTACAAACAGCAGTAGAATGAGAGAAATTTAACTTTTACAAAGTGCAGTTGTAGCTACGTAGATTTTTAGATGCATTTTATGTGTTTTATATTATTCAACTCTTTGTTTCAGGTAAGCGGATCTGTTGAACTTAATGGAGCTGACATCTCGATCGCAGTTGACAGCGACATAGTCGATACCATCAACAACGCATTATCCGAAGCCGAAAGTGAAGTAAGTGCAGTCATTTTGAGAGTCACCAACAAGATACTTTCTCTTATCTACCCTTCTTAAACACGGTTTAGTGATAAAAAAATTGTAATGTATTTAATAGTTAAACACAAATAAAAATATTTGCAAATCTTTTTACATAGGTATATTATTTGTTGTATTACAACTCTTTGCAACCAAACCCCTTATTTTTTACGTATAGAAGTTAACAGCAAACTTTGAATACCTAACAGCACAGCCAACTTTCAATCAATTTTTTACAATTGGTATATGAGATAAGTAAGCCCCAGAAGTAATCAGAAATCAACTTGTCACTAAACAGAAGCAATAAATCACAATTATCTCTGTCACAGCAAAAATACCATTTTCACTGCACCATTGGCATTTGTTGAACAATATTTGCCCTGCATCGGGAGGTTTGTTTGCAAGTTTTTTTTAATCAAAGAAAATATTAATTCAAACGAAAGAAAAATGTATAAAATTAATTAAATACCTAATCTGTCATAAATTTGTCAAATATAATTACTTACTGTATTGAGTGATAACGTTTTTCTTTATTTTTAAATAATAGTTTTAAATAGAAAACTAACAATAAGAAACAAATAACATACTGTAAGGATCTTTGTATGTACTCATAATTTTAATAACAAAATAAAGTAGTATAAAATATTTTGGCATCATTATTTTTTTTTAGTCTTGTAACATACCCCTATGCTTTCTGATTTAATTTCCCTTCAGAAGTTTTTGTTTTGGTTGACTTTGAGCATTACAGTATTAATTTAGTTACGAACAATGTTTGTTCCATTTCCAATTATATACAGTTAATTAACAACTAAGTACATAGGTACAGAACTTTCGGTGAAATTTAATGAGGTGAAACAATGCCGTTATAAATATCTTGGGCGTTATACTGCATTTAGTAATATGGTGTATAAAGCCACTACAAAAAGATGAAATCAGAATTTAAAAAGGGAAGAAGTGCTTCCTGGGCTCCAATTTTTACCACTAACAAATATGCTTACAATTAGTATGACGCCACGTTTAAATTAGAATTTAATCTTGGACTACGTACACCGCTGTTAATTATTTAAGACACATTTCAGTATTGATCGTTACCTCATTATTTTGGCTTTTACTTCTAAGTTGATAATAATTCTTCACTCCGCTGTGAACTTGTGGTACAGCTTTAAAACAGTGGTGGTTCAAGAAGTTTATATTAATTTGAAATATTTTACGTGCCTTGTACTTTACTACTTCAAATTTCTAGAAGTAAAACAGTCAGAAAAGCTTTAAAAACCGAAGAATATGTTGGTTTTGTTAAAATTTTGCAGAAGATAATCACTGGATTCCTTTTACTAATAAGTATTCCACCCTTCCTTAAGCTTTACCACCCAATTAAAAAGCTGAAATTACGTCAATAACATGGATACTTAATAGACTCATTTTGTTTGTTAACAGTAATATAACGTGGAGATACAATTGGTGACGAGCTCTTGCTCCACTTTTCTTACTTACCTTCTTCTCAATATACATATAAGTTCAAGCAAATGGTTATTATAAACATCAGTAGCTTTACAAAATGACTTCAACAGATACTGTTAGTTCCACTCGTTTTAATGCCTCATTACAACTCACTAAAAAGTCTCAAAAAATTTGTAACAAACGTAACTGGCTAGAAGGTAATCTCAGCTAGTACAAGTGTCTCAAAGAAACAGAAACATCCAGAAGTCATTATAAATTATTACTTTGAATTAACAGCTGTGTACCTCAGAAAGATCGTCGGGTTTGGATTAACGTATAAATAATGTTATTTTAAATAAGGATTGAAATTAAAAATTTATCAAAAAAAAAAATAGAAAAATGCGACAAAATCGTAATACTAATTTCCATTCAACTGTTAACAATTTTTCACGATTTTTCAGTTACTAAAATTATCTATTACCAAATATTAACAGACCAAATAAAAGTTTAAATTTCCTGAGGTGCGGTTGCTATATAAGGTTATAAAGTTAGTATGCAAGGTACTTCAAGCGTCAATCTTAGGCCGGGTCCACACTATGTAACAATTATGCTAAATAAAAAATTGGTTGTACAACTTTAATGTGTAACTTGCCATAATATAATAGAAGCATCCAAACTATGGTATATAACAAAACAACCCAATAATAGTTTACCTGACTGTAGTGGTAGTATGTAAAATGGTGTCGAACGTAAAATTATGGCAGCAGCAGGTGGTGTAATTTTGTATCAGGTTTTAAAAAGTGTAGATAAGTCAGAACGAGTTATGTAACAAAGTTTTATAACACAAGAATTAATAAAACACAGATGAGTTACAAGAATTTATTTATTGAAACCACAATAATTATTTCGGCATACAATACCTTCTTCAGGTGGAGAAGCAATCTAAACTTAAAATAATTACAGTTCAACTTAAATACTAGGTTAACAGAGTGGGGGTAATAAGGTTAAATATTAAGTAATGGTGAATCATTCAGGTCCGTTTGTTCATTTAAAATTAAACCTAATTTGTTTAATTTATTCATTTCCATAGTTTCTAGAAGATTTAACTTAACACTTTTATTTTCTATGTGTAATACCTTAAAATTATCATCAAAAAACGTGTGAATTGGAAATTAAGTGATTAGCATAAGTGGAATGGTTATTCTTTTTGTCAAAACATTTCTTATGCTCTTTTATTCTTTCGTTAAAAGATCTACCAGTCTGACCAATGTAAGACTTATTACAACTACCGCAATTTAACTTATAAATACCGGATTTACTTTCTTTTTTTTTGTGGAGTCTTTATTGTTTAATTCACCATTACTTAATATTTAACCTTATTACCCCCACTCTGTTAACCTAGTATTTAAGTTGAACTGTAATTATTTTAAGTTAAGATTACTTCTCAACCTGAAGAAGGTATTGTATGCCGAAATAATTATTGTGGTTTCAATAAATAAATTCTTGTAACTCATCTGTGTTTTATTAATTCTTGTGCATTATGGAGTTACAATACTTAAAGGCTTCATCGTTAAAGTTTTATAACTTCCTTTGATCTTTATCGACATCTGATTGATAACATAAAGACTTACTAAATAACTACAAATATGTTGCAAAACACTATTTTTTATAACTGTTTTATTTCCTTTTCTCTAACAAGGCAAAAAGCTTTGCTATAAAACATGTTTTGTTATATAGTGTGGACCCGGCTTTTATATATATATATTGGTAAAGGGTACGATGCGACCTCCGCTTCGATACGCAGAGGTAACGTTGTGACCTCATATATAACGTTGTCATCTCCAAAATCGGAGGTTAACAAAGTATCTCCGTGTTTTCTGCATATTTGATGTAAAGTGGGTTTCAGGACTTCAAATCCGAAAATTGTTCTGGAGGTCATAAAGATACCTCTATACCCGTATTTATATGATTTTAGTTCAGTGGTTTTCCGTTGGCGCTCTTAGCGCATCTTTGCAGATTCGAGCAACACGTAGTTACCTCCACCATATAAACACTGCAGGCACTCCTACGGTAGTAACGTTGTGGATTCCAAAATTTGGCAACACGGCAATACACAAATGAGAAATCATATAGTGAGAATTCGCTTCTTTAGCTGCTATGGCATAGGCTAAGCAGAGATCAATTATAATCATTGTCGTACTAACTAAATGGTTGAACTGTAGCTATCATTACTTATTTAAATTTAAACTGAATTAGGAATGGTAATTTATTGTCTACTTAATAACTCCCACTTCGGAGGGGGTTACGATTGTTGGGGTATGTATGGGGAGTCCTCGCATTACAATTCCGTTGGCTTTAGGTGGCGGTCGCTCCTTAATTAAATTTTATGAAGGGTTGAAATTTCATATTTTCGAATTATAAAACGTTAATAGTTGAGAAATATAATTTTTTTCATAATAGAAGTTAAGTGCTATGCAGCATGGGTAGGTTGTGTAAGATTATGTTAGCGTTGTAGTAGGTGTCTTTCATTACCACTGACGAAAAGTGCTACTCAACTTTGAATCAAGGCAGCATTTCATACCGAAGCCCTTGGTGAACAACACTTTTCTCCGTGGAAATGAGGCAAACCTACCACAATCCTAACCTTATCTTACACAACCTATTCAAGGTGGATAGCACTTAAACTTATGTTATGGAAAAAATTATATTTCTCAACTCTCAACATTTTATAATTTTCAAAATTCATAAAATGTTATAGAGGGGTGACCGTCACCTAAATCCGAAGAAATTATGTCTAAGGACTCAACCACCTCCAGATAAGTAGAACAGAGTAAGACAATTACTGTAGTTTTAAATTGGAGTATTAACTTTCGAAATTAATGGAATAATAGCGATTCAGTTTCGATATATAAATAACATGCAATTTTATTTTTTTCTTTGATTCTAAATGGGCAGAGAACGGAATATACATCAAACTTAAATGTACTATTCTTCTCGTTAACCATTTTGAAGAGAAACTTACAGTTATAAAAGAATTAGTTTATTAAAAACAGTTATTATGATATAGTTTATTGTGTAGCCGAAAGAAATATCCAATTTAAACTATCGACGGTGAATTCGTAGAGAAACATTCTAATAAATAAGAAACTAACAAATAAAATACTTAATAAAAAAAACATGCAGAAGCATTTTTGTTTGTGTTTTTCTTTATATACAGGGTTTTTCAAGTTGATGGGCTATTAGAAGTATTTAAATTTGTAGAAGGAATTCAATTCTGTAACTTGGGCTCATCTTGTGATTGTTTATGCTGCTTTTTTTAAAATATTTTCAAATTCGATTTACATCCGGTTATACCGGAAGTCGACACCAACTTCGTTATTTTAAATAGAATGGTATATTTTTTACGCTGAATTAGAATAAAACGTGTAATTCTAAGGTAAGTTTGATAACCATCTTGTACACTTATGACGATCGGTTTCTGAGTTAATTCACTTTATAGAAAAAAAAAATCGTTACCGCAACCCAAATTATAAAAATTCGTTACTTCCACAAAATACGACTCAGAATGTTGAAATTTTTACTAGTAATAGCCGACTATTAGTGCTAACGCCTTAACAAAATTTAACTAAATAATTTATACAGGGCGTTCAAAATAAAATTCTACAATTTAAAAATTTCAAACACGAATAATCTCGTGTTTTTAAATGGCACCTACCATTTTTTATTTTTTCAATCGTTTCCTTTTTTTATCCTCTTTCGATCTATATTGATACTTCTTATTGTTTTATTCGAAAATTTTTGAGTAATTTTGAATTATTACTTAAAATAGCTAATTTTAATATTTTTCGCATAAAAAGGTGTGCCTTGGACAAATGACAACTAACGGCAATCAATGCAAAATGAAGCCAAAAATCACATTTTCGATTAATTTCTGTTACAAAAAATAATCAAAAACAAAAACTTCAATTGAAGTATTTAATATAGACATTTGTCTCGAACATCTCCCCAACAGACATTAAGCGATAAAAAAAGTTTGACTGTGATTTTCCTTGATTGTCGTTAGTTGTCAATTGTCTAAGGCACACTCTTATTACGCCAAAATTAATGAAATTATCTATATTTAAAAAATTCTAAATTACTCAAATTGTTTCAAGTAAAACAGTAGGGAGTATCTATACGAATCGAAAGAGGATAAAAAAAGGAGTCGATTGAAAAAATAAAAAATGGTAGGTGCTATTTGAAAAAACGAAGTTATTCGTATTTGAAATTCTTAAATTTTAGAATTTAATTTTGAACGGCCTGTATAAATTATTTAGTTCAATTTTGTCAAGACGTTAGCACTAATATTAAGCTATTACTAGTAAAAATTTCAACACTGAGTCGTATTTTGTGGAAGTTATGATTTTTTATAATTTGGGTTGCGGTAACGATTTTTTTTTCTATAATGTAAATTAACTCAGAAACCGATCGTCAAAGGTGTACAAAATGGTTATCAAACTTTGCATTACTATTGATTGATTGATTGATTTAGCTATTTTACAAGGTGTTTTTTTTATTTTTTATTTATAAAAAGTTAACTTACTGCATCGCATCTTTTGGGTATATACGTATATGTCGCATTTGCATGATTTAACTTGGTTATTCACCTGGTAACGATTGCATATTGGTACAGAAATTAAGATCTCGCCATCGTGTGTTATCATTTTCAATAAAGGTAGAAGTTCAACTAAGAATTATTTAATATTTACGCATACATACAAAGGGTACGTTACGGCTTCCGTTAGATGCAAGTAGTGTTAGAAGCAACCTGGCAACTCTGCCGGAGGCGATAAAGCTCCTACAGTTTCCCAAAAAACATATAACTGTGGAATTCACAACGTATCTACCATAGTTCATATATGACACTCCAAAAAAAAACAAAAATACTTTCCACTCTTTAGGAATCCGGGTTCAGGAGGTCCCCCTCACCCCAAATATGCAAAAAGTTTCCAAAAAACTCCATTGTAAAACCCGGAGGCCAGGTAGCCTCTTCCAAATACCGGAGGTGACAACTTAACAAGCATCAATATATATATATATATGATATATATATATATATATATATAAATCTCGTGTCACAATGTTTGTCCGGGATAAACTCCGGAACTATTCAACGAAATTTTATGAAATTTGGCTTACTGTGGGTAATTTGGTCCAACTTGAAAGATAGGATAATTTGTATCTCGATTATGCAATTACAGTTAAAACCGTTTATAACGACATCGTTTAGAACAACATACCGGTTATATTGACCAAAATCAAAGGTCTGAATGCTATATATTATAATATCAGCGGTTGTTACGGCTATCGGTTTTTACGACCAAATATGAGTAGTACCTTTGATGTCTTTGTAATCGATTTTAACTGTATTTGTAAGTTCTATAAGTTTCTAACAGATGGTGGTGTAAGTTAATTTAACAATACAAGACACAGTTCATCATCTTTTGCTATCTAGCATGTATAAGCATTGTGTTATGGTTTCTTGATGGTACAATTTATTCCACGTCATATGTGTTTATACTTTCACCGCAACCATCGTTTTAATTTGACTTTATTACAAATGTTTTGGGCACGCAAGTAACAAATTCTGTGCGTACTAGTTCAAGTTGGAGTTTGTTGAAATAACTGAATATTTCATTGCAAATTACGTGAAGCTCGACGAATAAATAAATAACGTTGTTAATTATGCTATCTTTACTTAACTAATCCACTAAGTACAAAGATGTTATTACAATCGAAGTTCAATGAGAAATCTGTTGATTCAAAGATTATACGTTATTTTAAAGATGTTACAGAGGGTGTGGTTTTAAGAAAAGTGGTAGGTAGTTTAAAACTTGTTCACATTGTGTACGGGATACAGTCAGTCGTTGACCCAGAGGGTAGCTATTTATTATGGGTATCTCATTTACTTTTATGGTTTTATGGTACGAAGTATTGACAATAGATCGTTTCTAAATGATGTCCTATAAACTTAATGATATTCGGCAAATAGATAAATTGTACACTTATTGTTATGAACAGCAAAAATATCTTTAGGTTGTAACAACAAAGTTTTAAGTGTTATTAAAAGTTAAATAAGACGATCCATCAAAAAGTAAATGAACGCACAACGCAAAAGGCAGAGAAACTGTCAAGTGTTTTGTTTTAGCTATTTAATTATTTTTAGATAAAAACGATGCATCAAAACCCAAATAATTTAATATGCACTACAAAATGTACAAGGTACAAGATACGCATCTGTATATCGTTTAATACAAAGATCATAATTTTTCAAATATGGAGCTATTTTTATCGTTTAATCTGTGATTAAACTGATATATCTCTTTTAGAATGAAACAAACAAAAATAAATATATGTTTAATTCGTTTGTACTGTTGTACCACATGAGATTATTGATTTGCTTGATTATGTTGACTCGAAGGACCAGTGTTTATTTTTATTAAAACACACACTTTACTCTAATTGGTTTATTTACACTATTTACAACTTCACACTTATAAAAATAATTTCGTGAAAACTTGGTTAATAGTTACTTGATTATTAGCTCTTGATAAAGAAAAATTCTTGTGTTTTGTTTGAGTTCAAATTATGTAGTATATCTGTTCTGTTTGAATTCGAATTATGTTCTCTCTACTTGTTACTTGCTACTTGCTTACTTACAATTTAACTACCTGGTACTTGTTTCGGGGGTCGAAAAACTGGTTTTTGGAGGGTTGGTTCTACCACCAACGCTCTGACAAATATTCGAAAGTAACTTACATACAAAATAAAAATAACTGTTGAAATAGTAATAATAATAATAATAAGTGGACAATTTTAGCTTAACAATATATACTTCTAAATATCTATTTGAAGCAAGGGTTGTAAAAAATATAATTGAAAAAGGAAACACTTGAGTAATAATAAAAAATATTTACTCTATTGTAAATTGTGGAGAATAGGTGAGGAATCACAGAACATTTGTGTTACTATTATCCAATTAACTGTTGGTTATTTTCAGTTTTACATTATAATCATGTTTTTAAATGTAGCGAGTAGTTCATTTTGTAATTTTTGACATTTATACTCGAAAATTTCGTTAGGGATCCAAAAGTATACAGTCCGATAATTTGCAAATCACAAAACCACCATTTTCAGAAATTTTACAAATTAAACAAGGGTTTTAATTAATGTATTTTTTGTATTTTACTATATGAAACAATCAACGATTTCAAACTGATTCTCTGTTCATCATGTAAGCTGTAATCTAATCGTCACAACTCCTTTTGTCTACACGAAAATAGACATGGTATAAATTATAGTAAAAAATGTTTTAAAACTGTTAATTAAAGAATCTCCTTTTTGCAAACCTCTGTGAATAAATTTATTTCTATTAAAAATAGTAGAAAGGATCATACTCATGATTAGCATGTAGTATTTTTAGGATGATTATAAATGGAAAATAAAACAACCTCGTGGAAAGAAATAAAAATAACAAATTGGTAAAGGCTTTCGCGGCCAGTTGATGAAATAAAAATAGTTGAATAGTTTCAGAGCTTTAACCGACACAAACATTGTGACACGAGAAAGCTAAGAAATACAAAATTCGCAGGAAAATCTACGAAAACCGCTCCAGAAACTATAGGCTTCAAATTGTTTGAAAGAAGACAAAAAGGAAAGGAAGTAGTAGGTAGAGTAATTTTAAACAACATTTTTATTATAAATAGACAACAAAATCCTCAAATCGTTATGAAATATTACTAAGAATGACATTCCTAATGACGAAATAGATTTAGGGTTTTAAAGAAAAATTTTGTTTTAGTATTTTATGGCGGAAATAAAAAAAACATTAGAATTTGTTTACACCACTGGTAAAGTACCACTCTTGAAGATAAAAATCATCACATTTGTCTATCTACATCGTTTATCTGGCACTTTAGAAAAAAATCTATCAAAGTTTAGTACTGTTATTACATTTTTATCATTTCCGTAATTAGGAATGATAAACTTATGCCACTATAAAAGAAGGTGGGCTAAATATTATTTTTCAGTTTCTAAAGTCAGCCAGTTCCTTAACGTGTTGTGAAAGAAATTAATCCCCTAACTAATCTTTACCATGAATTCCATCGCCTTAGTAGGATTCTTAGCTTGCGTAAGCTTTGCCAATGCAGGTAAGATTTACTATTGTTCATAAAATTTCTACTTCAAACGAATCTGAACAACTAAACCTTCTTTGTTTATCAATATATCAAATACGTATTCTTTTTTAATTTTTCTTATTATGACAATAATAATCTAAATATTTTTTTTTTATTTATTCCAGGTGTCGTTCCATTGGCCTCATCGTTAAACAGCACAGCTGAAGAAATCAGAGAAGTCCTTGCAAACTTTGATCCTGCAAGGATTAGCGACGGATCAATCAACGTGCTTGACCTGTAAATATCCCTTTTATTCTGTTTTATGTACAAAACTTTTAAACATTTCTTGATGTGTCTCAAAAATTAACCAACAGTCTTTAATTCTTCATTTCATTTAATTATTTCATACTATTCTCAGCTATTAAAAAGGGCAGTAGTACAATTAATTTTTGTGTATCCTAAATCGTCTTAAATGTCATGTATTGATGCAAAGATAGATGGCGTCAAAGCGATAATTATTAGGGTTAGTATTTCTGTTGCCTCTAATAATCAACAAAAATTAGCTACATTGGAGACTTCATTTTTTAGTTAACTTAAATAATCATTATTAATTAAAATAACTTTGAACTACATCAATAATTAAAAGTTTCTTCGTATATTTTAACTATTTTTGTACGTAACAACTCATTACCGTTTGAAGCTAAACGAGAAATTAAGCTGCTCTCGTAAAGTTGGGGAGTTTCAGCAAATTACAATCGGGCTTACCATTGTATGTAATAGCACCTCAATATTTTACATGAACACTTAAATATGTCCCTTGCTTTTTTATAGGATAACCATCAGCTTGAAATCAGCCTCTCTTTCTGGCTTCTCTGACTTTGTTTTCCCAACAATATCAGACGATGGCGAATCTGTGCAGGCTACTTTCCACATCCCAAAACTTTCCGTTAATGTAGACAGCCTTCTTTTATCCATTAGCTCAGGACTTAGCGCTGGTGTATCATCACTCGAGTAAGTAGATACAAAGTAATTGTTTTTAAAGGCAAAATGTATTTGATATTTGAATTTAGAATTTGCATAAAATTTTACAGTCAATCTGAAACTAGAAATTGGAGGCTATATTTTCCAATAATGATCTCATTCTTTCTTTTTATTTCTTTTGACATATCTTGTTAATTTTTTACCGAAATTAATTGATCAAAGATCGCCACCAATATATACATATTTTGCACTACTTTAAATTTTGAGGTATTATGATCACTGTTAGATTTACTTGTAGAAAAATCAACATATTCAATTCAAAGAAGATTAAAACTGCATAGAGCAAACGAAGACAAACAAAAACTGATGCAGTTATTCTTTAACTTATATTCACCTCCTTAAATTTTATAGTGCCTCTGTAAGCGGCGTACACCTTGACATCCATGCCAGTTACAGTTCATCACCCCTCCGCTTGGAGAGTCTTTCTGTTCTTCTCCAACTTTCTGATGTTTCCGTAAGTACATTTTGATTAATTATTAACGAACATTATTCACAAAAGAATTATTACAACTACAGATTCCAACCACTTCAGAAACAATTTTATCGAGGTGGTATAAAATCTCATGAATATTGACCTTAAAATGAACTTCCACTATTGTCTACATTCACGACAAATTTCCGCTAAAAGATGGTTTAATGTGTAAAATATTACGTTTTAATCAACCTTCAAGCATAAGATCCACATTTTGTGCATTTTATAGCTCAAAAGATTTTGAAAGACCTCTATTTGGTACAAATTGTAGACGTAAGAGTTGAGGGTTTTAATGTTTCATAATTGAAAATTCGTTTACGGCTAAGCCCTGCACTGCATATTAAGCCCTTTCACGATAATTAGTTGAGGCTCAGTAATCGGATTGCTTTGTAATTAGTTTTCAAAGAGCTACAAGTACTTGCAAAATTGCTGGAAGACCTTTCGAAGTGCTCGAAACCCCATTAAAGTGCAAAGCAAAGACGTCAAAAGCCTTTTAATTAATTTGAAGTTCTCTTTTATACTTAATTGGTAATTAGTATGTACTTAGTGCCAATGAAGCTTAAATAATAGTTTTGGATTTGATCATCAAAAACTTATTATAAATAGAAGGAATGAGCGAATAGGTGAAGGAGCTCTTACAGGGGTGTCTCTATTTTATTGGCTGCACCTCTCCTTGAGGCGACTGGTCGTCAACGAGCCATTAAAGCCTGAGCATCTTACCTATAGCCTTCCTCACAGTAGTTTGTATTTCTTTTCAATATTCCTTTGCCTTTTTTCTTTTAGACAACGTAAGTTGTAAGTGCAAAGAGAGGATATTCTAACATAATAGAGTTATCAGTCAAAAGTCATGGGATTTTGAAATACCTCTAACATACTAGTACAAACAGCAGTAGAATGAGAGAAATTTAACTTTTACAAAGTGCAGTTGTAGCTACGTAGATTTTTAGATGCATTTTATGTGTTTTATATTATTCAACTCTTTGTTTCAGGTAAGCGGATCTGTTGAGCTTAATGGAGCTGACATCTCGATCGCAGTTGACAGCGACATAGTCGATACCATCAACAACGCATTATCCGAAGCCGAAAGTGAAGTAAGTGCAGTCATTTTGAGAGTCACCAACAAGATACTTTCTCTTATCTACCCTTCTTAAACACGGTTTAGTGATAAAAAAATTGAAATGTATTTAATAGTTACAACACAAATAAAAATATTTGCAAATCTCTTTACTCAGGCATATTATATGTTGTACTGCAACTCTTTGCAACCAAACCCCTTATTTTTCATGTATAGAAGTAAACAGCAAACTTCGAATACCTAACAGCACAGCCAATTTTCAATTAATTGCTTCATAAAAGAAACGTATAATAAAAGACTGAAAAAATTGACAACAACAATCTTATTATTTATTGAAATTGCCATTCGACAACGCGTTACAATTTTTCTAACTGATAATTTAGTTCTTGGAAATGTTAAAACTTAATGATAAAAACTCCAATTCACCTTTTTGACACTAACTATATTCAAATATTACAATAAAGTTTATACAGTAGAACCTCGATAAGATAAAGACCAAGGCGAACGTTGAAAAATTTGAGTTATTGAGGTTTTTACTTACTAAGGGTTTAAGTTAAGGAGTTTTTATTGGTTTATATTTTTACTTACAGAGGTCCGTTTATGAGCGTTGTTTAAGAATTATAGAGATAGACGAGCCAGGTAAAATGCAAATGAAACTTCGAAATGTTATAATGTACATACGTTTTTTATTTTAGGTTTAAAGGTACATTTATTCAAGTTTATTTTATTCTACATAAAAAAGTCGGTTATTATTATTTTTTGTTTCAAACAATTCACACTTTCTACATCAATTTTATTACTTACTGAGGTGCGATGCCCAAATTATTCGTTTAAGTTATAGAGGGTTCGTATTTTAAGTAAAAGAGGTTTTGGACTCCGAGGGGAAGGGAACACAAAATTTTATGAATTTATAGAGGTTTTTACGTTATCGAGGTTTAAGTTATCAAGGTTCTACTGTATGTTAATCAATAAATCACGCGTGCTTAACTCAATGAAGGCTCGATAATTAATCCCCTTTCCTCCACGTTTCCTCGCGGTTCCAGTACCTTGCCCATGACGCGAACTGGCTCCTAACCAAAACATTCGATAAGGCTGCAATCTGGCGACATGTCCAAAGTCCGATTTAACAGAATTATTGTTATATTAGAAACTGAATAAATTATCATAAACTTTGCAACTTATGAAAGTTATAAAAATATCAGACACAAGCTGCTGAAATTCTCATAGATGGCCCAGAAAAAACTAAGGAAGGCTTTCGAAATTATTTAAAATAAATGTCGTTCGACTTGTAAATGTAATGAAAATAAGCAGCTCAATAGTATTTAAGTTCCAGTTGCACATCCCTTATTAAAAATTTATTAATAATTCAGGATAATTACTTAATTTCTCACAAGTCACAAACCTTGCATCTTGATATGCAAATATGTTAAGCTTTTCAATAATAAGCTTTTTGGTAAATGTATAAAATGAATTTATTAATTAATTTATACAATACAACATGCGTTGTTGGTGAACAAAAATGAAGTGAAGTGAAGTTTCAGGGAGGCCCAATGGGTATTTTGCATATAATAAATGAGTCACATGTGCGGGGCTAAAGTACCCAGAAAAGTACCTAGCCGAGATACGTGAGAAAAGTCCCATGTTCGTCAGACTGTTTTATAAACCTACTGAATGATGTATGTTTTATTATCGCATATAAACATTTCGATTATTCCAACACCCTAACTAAAACTTTACATCGTGAATACTTACATATTTAACAACATATTTGTAAGATTATTTTTACTTTCAAATATACAAATCTTGGTTTGGGTAATGTGTTCGTAAAAATGTAAGCAATTTGTTCTTCGCTTCTTATATGCTCTACATCAATTTCGTTTTTATTATAAGCATCACGAACAAAATGGTATTTAACGTCAATGTGTTTTTTTCTCTGATGGAACTCAGGATTTTTAATTAATTTTAATGCACTTGTGTTATCATAATTTAAGTTTTTGATCTGGAATTCATTAAATAATTTCTTAAGCCAAATTATTTATTTTGCTGCTGATGCTGCGCTTACATATTCTGCTTCTGTTGTTGATAATGAAACACATTGTTGTCGCTTACTTTGCCATGTTATGGCACCGTTCGCGTATTTACAAACAACACCGCTTGTCGACCTCCGTGTTTCTTTATCACCAGCATAATCAGAATCATTGAAACTTTCGAAATTTCCATTTCTACAATATAGTATTCCAACATTATTAGTACCCTTAAGATAACGCAAGATTCATTTTACAATCATCCAATGAGATTCAGTAGGTTTTTCTAATTGTCTTGACACAACGTTTACGGCAAAACGTATGTCAGGCCTGCTTATTGTTTGTAAATATTGTTATGAGTACTTGCCAATTAAGTTGGTGTGAGCATAATTAACGAACATCTTCCCTGAATACATAAGGAATATTCCCGGCTTTCCTGAAACATCTAGAAAATACCAGCAACGATCAATAGGAAAACAATTGGATTACTAGACGGCTGTAGAATTCCCTAGAAAGAGGCTGAAAAGACTATAAAAGGCGGACGCGGCACACACCGAGTTAGTTGACAGTGAACAGCTGATGTTTGGAAGCGAAGCGATCGATAGGCGAACAACAGGCGATAGAAGTCATAGTGTCTATGGTATAGCGAGTGTTTATAGTAGAGGCGAGCGGGAAAATAGACTTTTTAGTGAAATAAATTGCGTAGACTTGTTTATAACTGTAGTGTAGTCAAATGAACTTTAGTAATTAAATAAATTCGTTATTTTTGTTTTGTTAATTGTGTTTTCCGTGACTGAACACGTCACAATATATTAAATTACCTACTGCCTCTCTATATGGTGCTTTACAATTATCTTTTACACATATGTTTTCGCTCCAATTTACTTCTATTGGTGTTGAAACATGATTAGCTATTAGCTTCAATCATATTGAATTTTTCTAAAAGGTTTTTAATATATTTGTTTTGATTGATAAAAACTGACCCGTCTTTTAATCTAAATATTTCTATTGCAAGAAAGTTTGTTACATTTTTAGTACTTTGATTTTAAAACTTTTGTTTAAATCATTCAACAGTTCATCAATTAAATTGTAGGGCGTGAAAACAAAACACTGTTCACTGTCAAGTTTTAAGAACACAACAATACTTTTAGATATTGGTATATTTCAGTATAATTATACATGTGTCACTATCGACGTCTCGGTATTCAATAATAATCGCGATCACATTCAAGTTCCTTTTTGTTCTCCTAGCTGAACATGTTTATTTAATAAATATAAACAAATATATGTATGCTCCGGTATTTGACAAGCCGTCCCGCAGCTTGCGTCCAGGCTCGAAGGACTTCTGGGAAATCTGATCCTGACAAAATCTTCATGTGATGCCGCTATCAAACCGTCGTCAACATAAATTGTTATAAAAATTCTTTGAAGGCCATTTATGCGAATGTATAAACAAGGATCTGCTGTGCTTTGAGAGAAGCCTAAACCTTTGATGAAAGTTGAAAAATGTTCCGTCCAATATCTTGGTGCTTGTTTTAACCCGTATAAACTTTTTAATAATACAAACTCGCTTATACTTTCGTCAGTAAAGCCTTCAGGCTGATACATATAAATGTTTTCTTTCAATTTTCCATGAAAAAATGTGGTTTTTATATCAAATTGTCCAAGATTCAAATTTTCTCTAGCTGTTATGCTCAAAATTAATCTGATTGTATTGAATCGAGCCACGGGGCTAAAAGTATCTTTATAATCGATATGTTCCGTTTGAGAATACGCCTTTATAATTTGAAGGTAAAACTTCTGTCAAGTACGTTATTGGGCAGTCGTAAAAATCAGTCGGTCTGATTGTTTTTCTATCCTGTAGTTGTCTTTGATTTTCGTTTTCGTCTGATAATTGGTCTTCCTCTTTAGCTTCAATACCACTGTTTCTTTCAGTTTCATTTTTGTTTCGATCGTCGTTAATAATTCCCGAATTATCAATAGTGACAGTTTCCGCAATTGGTTCTTCCGGTTTGAAAATAACATCCCGACTTAATACTACTTCTCGTATACTAGGGACATAAACACGATAACCTTTACAATCATCAACATAACTCACTAAATAACCTTTAACTGCCTTTTTATCTAATTTCTTTCGCTTTTCTGCAGGTATATGGACAAAACATTCAGTGCCAAAAATTTTCAAATGATCTATCTTAGGTCGTTTTCCGTACCACAACTCAAAAGGGCTTTTATTCGTTTGTTTAATTGGTCCGGTCGCATTTATTACGTGTACTGCTATATTCATTGCTTCAGCCCACAAAAACGAAGGCAAATTTGGTTTCGAATACGTCATTGATCGAGCCGCCTCGACTATGATTCGGTTTTCGCGCTCCGCAACTCCGTTTTGTTTCGACGTGTACGGTACATTTACGGTATGTCTAATTCCCTTGTTACTCGAAACATTTTCTAGACACTTATTTTTGAATTCTTTTCCTTCGTCACTGTGAATTTCTTTTACATATTCTTTAAATTGATTTTCAATTTCAGTACAGAACGATTTTAATTTTTCAATTACTTCCGATTTATGTGTTATAAAATATATTTTCCGAAATCCTGAAAAATCGTCTTTAAAGATTAAAAAATACCTTTTTCTTCCTAAAGATTCATTTTCCATTGGACCGCAAACATCTTTGTATATTATTTCTCTAATTCTAGTGGCACGTTGAACTTTCTCATGAACACTTGATTTATGGTGTTTTCCATAAACACAACCTTCACAAAATACTTTTTCATCAGAAACATTTATATTTAAGTTTCTCAAAAAATTCTTAACATGTCGATCATTTTGATCTCAAAGTCGTTCGTGCCATAATTGTAAATTTTCTACCTTTTGAACGTTTGAATTTGTCTTATTCTTTTGGTAATAGAACATGCATATTTATTTTATAAAGGTTTCCCGCATCTAAGCCTGTTGCAGCAATAATTTTATCATGCTTAAAAACACATTTCTTACCATTATCAGTGATCAAAAAATCTATTCCCTTCTTTGCAACATCATTCCGTTCTGACTTTTATTGCCCACAAATGTTTTTATTTCTGTTACCTTTACCGTATGCAGTCATCAAAGCTCCATTACCTATGCGAATGCTCACTGGTTCCTCAAATTCCTGGAAGGTAACGAACCATTCCCGATGACTCGTCATATGATCCGATGCTCCCGAATCGATCAGCCAATAATATTTGTCATTGTTTACTCTTTCTCCAATGAACGCCAATTTTGTTGTTGCATCCCGCTGTCACGAGCCATTGTCTGTCGTCTTAGATGGATTCAACTTGTTCCGGTTTTGATAATTCTTGCTTGTATGTCCTTTCTTTTTGCACGTATAACACCTGAAGCAGTTTTTCTTCAAATGTCCAAGTTTTCCACAGTTATAACAACTAAGTCCTTGTTTGTTGTCTTTTTCTACACTTTTTGTTTGTTTATTTTGCTCCTCACTTGAATTTGTTTGGTTTATCACTAATGCTGTATGCACTTCTTCCGAGTTTTCTTGATCATTCACTCTCACTTCTTCTGTCATTAGTCTTGCTGTTAAGTTTTCTAAATTTTTCTTTGATTAATCAACAGAGTCCCACGTACTATGAAAGTGATTAAACTTTTTCGGCAAAATCGACAAAATACGCGTAATTAACATGCTTTTCGGAACTTCACCACCAAGACTTTTCATTTTTGTTGTTAGTCGTTCAATTTTTGAGATGTTTTGTGCTACCGATTCACTTATTTCCCACTTAAAGTTGTAAAACTGTATTTGTACTAATGATAAGTTCTCATCTGACTTCATGTCCTACACTGTGTTCAATTTGTTCCACATTTCTCGAGCAGTTTTGCAGTTTAAAAGCAAGTCCAGCGGTTTTCTTTCTACAGATGTTACTATCAGCTTTCTTGCAGTCTTGTCGGCTTTTAAAAATTTCTTCAAAACGGCTTCATTTTGTTCATTTTCTTCTACAGGGCGAGTCAAACTACCCTCACACACACTGATAAAATCGTCGTCTTCTTCTAACAATGTACCCATAACAAAACGCCATTGTAGGCAGTTATCTTGATCACGTGATTTTTCAATTCTCATACTTGTCGACTCCATTTTTCCTTAATTAATAATTCACAACTGCTTGTCTAACATTCACCACGTCAAAGAGAAACAGCAGCCCCCAAAAGCTTTTTGGTCAATGTATAAAATGAATTTATTAATTAATCTTGATACAATACAACATGCATTGTTGGTGAACAAAAATAAAGTGAAGTTTCAGGGAGGCCCAATGGATATTTTGCATATAACAAATGAGTCACATATGCGGGCGCTAAAGAACCCAGAAAAGTACCTAGCCGAAATACGTAAGAAAAGTCCCATGTTCGTCAGACTATTTTATAAACATACTTAATGATGTATAAGTTTTATTATTGCATATAAACAGTTCAATTATTCCAATAACATCTCTGAGATTTATAATTGACATAAGCTGCTGAAATTCTAAGTCATTCAAGAAAGTGAGGCAGGCCATCGACATTATTTACTCATCGAATATTTATCCCTTGCGTGTTTATTTAGTAGCTATTTAAATGTCATTCGACTTGTAAGGTCGAAATATGCAAGTTCAATAGTATTTATTGTTCACTTACACACCCCTTATTTACTATTTTCGAATATTGCAGGGCTTAGATTTTTTTTATTAATTGAATTACTAACACAAGTTACAACCTTGCTTCTTATGGAAATATCGGAGGCGTATTGAAAATACAAGACGCAAGCTGTTACAATTTTAAGTTGTTCTCGAAAATGAGACAGGGTATCGACATTATTTAATAATCTTTCATGTATTTATTTACTGAGTGCCTAAATGTCCTTCCTTGTAAGGTCGAAATGAAAATAAATACAATGCATCAAACTATTTATAATTCTGAACAATGACTTTTCGATGGATGCCTTAAATATATATGTACATATACATAAACTAACCACACATTAAAGGTTATAAATAAAAGAAAAAAAAATTATATGCAGTATAAAACGGCAAATATCTAAACAATTCACGAACAATTTATTATTTACTTAATTCGTAGTCCCTTCTTGAAGATAAGAATTGTGACATTTACCTACATATACACTTTCTTTATCTTATACTTTAAAATATAAAATCTATAAAAGCATAGAATCAAAAATGCACTTTATCGCTTATATTATTAGAAATGATAAAATAGTTGAACTATAAAAGGACGAAAACTGCAATAGTATACTCAGTTTCGAAAGTCCTTTTGTTTTAGCAATTGACGTAAAAGTAAACTATTTATCACAATGAAAGCATTCGTAGGATTGTTAGCTTGCTTAGCCGTCGTCAGCGCTAGTAAGTTTAATTGAAATTTTTAAATTCTTATAATTATTCATTCATTATTAAATTACTAGCTATTTTAGAAAGTTTTCCAAAGATAATTTAAAAGCATTCCATTATTCGTTTAATTTCCAATCTGCATCTTGAAATTTATTTTCAACTAGGACTTGGTGTGTGAAAAAGTGATAATAAATTACAGCTTGTATAAAGAAAAAGAAGTTTTCAAAATAAATAAAATCAGATCTCGAAAAAAAAAAAATAATAAAAAAAGAAAAGAACACTATTTAAATTAGGGGTTCATACAACAATGACTTCTCAGTTTAACAATTTTTATTAATTTCAGGCGCTATCCCCAAATTCCAAACTAGTGTTGATGAAATCAAAGAAACACTTTCAAAATACGACCCTGCAAACATTACCGACTTATCGGCTACTTTGCTTGACACGTAAGTATATACAATTTCTTTTAGTCTATCTTCATATGCCCGACGAAACACAAATTTTGGAATACAGACTTTTTCTTTTTTGTTCTTATAAGAAGAATTAGGAACCGTTTCTTTCGTAACTCTACATAGTGCCATTTATTGAGTTCATTTTACATATACATATGTAGATTATTCTGGAATAATAATAATAAATACATAATACTTACTATTGAGATTTCCATTATCCAGCATTACAATGAACAAACATTTAAAATTTTTTTTAATAAGTTAATTTATTATCGGGTACTCACATAACGCATAAGGCTGCCTATTTTCGATAAAATGATTGCAAGCTGAGGAAACTGTAAAAGATGCAACTATTCTGTCATTTGTGCAATTAACAAGCCTGCAATGGAGATACTTAATGGAAAAGTTTAATTGAAGTTTACTTCATACCCTCTGGGTTTACTTTGGGCTTCCAATAACACACAGATTGTTTTTTATAAACACATATGTATATGCATAGATGAATAATTGTTAATTTTAGAAAAAGTATGTTAATGTGTAATGTTTTTCTTATAGCGTTACCGTTAAATTGACATCTGCATCAGTTTCTGGCTTCTCAAAATTCACCCTCCCAGAATTGACCAATGACGGTAGTAGCGTAGTAGGTACCTTCTCGCTTGACTCCCTTGCCGTCAATATCGACAGCCTTAGCGTAGCCCTCAGCTCAGGACTTACCATCTCTGTCCCAAAAATCGAGTAAGTTCATAGAAAATTTTAAATAATTACTTTGTTTCAAACAGCAAATTATTTTCAGTGCCTCTATCAGTGGATTGACCGTTACATTCAGCGCCAGCTACACCACCTCACCTCTTCGCTTGACATCTCTTTCAGCTCTCCTCCAAGTCACAGATGTTTCCGTAAGTAAATTTAGCGAAAAATGTAACAAATAATTCCTTTAAACAAATAGACATAATAGACTGAGAATATTTTCTGTTCAATATCATGATCTTATTATTCATTTTTTGATTTAGGTCGAAGGAAGCGTAAGCATTAACGACATCTCTCTTGATATCTCCGTTGGTAGCGACGCTGTTGATACTATCAACAGCAAAGCCGTTGAACTACAAGAAAGATTGAGCGCAATCATCTTAAACATTGCCAACCAAGTACTTGCTATTGTCTACCCCTCAGACTCGTAAGGGCATTGCATTGGCAAACGAAATATTTTTATGTAGCTTATTATGAAGTATAAATAAAAATATTTGCAAGCATGTTTTGTGTTATTTGAATAGAATGTTGCATCTTATAAAATTCTGTATACCCAAAAAAAGTCTCAATTACGATGTTTTAACATCAAATTATAAATAGTAAATTCGTGCATTCATAAATAGTGAAATTGAGTCCTCAATAATTGTCTAATTAAAATATTATTTGTTATTTAAATATGTAATAAATCAAAAGTAAACTTCGTAAAAAATAAAATAAAAACAATGTAATGCAATGTTTTCGTCACTAAACTCAACGACTTCTAAAAGTTTGACCAATAAACTGAATCATTAAGAGAAAATTGAATATAGTCAAGATATTAAACTAATAATAGTAATTATATTAAAAAAAAAAAACGAAAATTATGGAAATGACTGAAATTCAGAATAACAACGAAATAGCACATTTAGACTTTAACAGTTACACTGAAACAGTGATTGATGTAGCAGAAAATTGTATCCTAAATGTTATATCTATTAAGCCACGTGAAGGAGTATCCTGAATTTATTATAAATGGAATATGCTACAAACCAGAAGAATGAACAAAATACCCGAAAATATAATCAAAATTACAAAATCTTGACATCACCTTTAGAAAGACGGTTCATACTTTAATAGTATATTATACGGTCAAAATCCAGTCACAGAAAAGAAAGGAGAGATGAACTGACAGCATTTTACGAAAAATCTAAATTTTTTATTCAATTTCTTTTTCACATTGGTAAGTACAAAACAGCATATTGCGGGCACATTACAGCACTATATGTTTAGTTTTGATAAAGTGGTTTTGCGGAGCTAACTAAATATCACAAAAAGGATGTCTAACTAAAAATTCAATTTTTCAAGTAAGTTTATTTTTTTTAATGGCACATGATAGCACATCTTGAACACATATCCACACAATTGGTTTGGTTTTAATGAAGTGATATTGTGGAGCTAACTAAACAGCATAAAAAGGACCTAGTCATAAAAGTTATGTTTTTTGAATAATTTTTTTTACGTAGCACATAATACCACATTTCAGGCACATTTTGGCACATATTTTTTTCTTTTAAATTCCAAAATTGTCGAGTCAACTTTTTGGACATAGAAACTGCTCATCATGGAAACTTAAAAAAGGTCAGTTATCAAGAATAAACAATGAATAATCACGACAGCTGATAAGATATGTAGTGAGTATTTGCAAAACTATTATGATAAGTACCAAGAATAACAAATTCTCAATTTTTTACGTAGGTTGAAAATTTAATATTTAAATATTTTTCACTCAAAAAAGGCACAGGATTATAATATAAAACACAGGTCAAAGAATCCATATCTTAAATTGAAAACGCTGAAAAACGGAGACCCAGGCTGGTGATACGTTGTTTCAAAGACTGCTAGCACCAAAGGAATGCAATACAATTGTTATAGGTATGAACAAATTATGAAATAATAGTAAAATTTCCATTTATTTAGTTGTAAAAATGTAAATACACGTTCTCGTTGTTTTTTATATAATATAATGTTAATTAAAATGTTGTAAGAATTCTTGTTAAGGAAAAAAATGTATCCAAACAGGAATAAAAACTACTTAAACTAACTAACTATTTTTCACTCAACACCTGGCTCTCTTTTTGATAAACAGAAATGTTTGAATATCAATTTATCAACACAAAACCAGGAATTATTATGATACAATTCTTTCTTTGAAGAAAACGACTGGTCACCTTGCGGCGTTAGCCCTATTATAAGAATAGTCTAATGTTGGGTGTTACCTTAACCTATACATCATCATCATCACAATCTGGACGAATTGGATATTAAATAAATTCCCTTGCCTTACCTGAAAAAAAGAAAGAGAAATAAGTAATCATGATTAAGCAATTTTCTATTACAAACGTAATTATTTTGAAATGAGTACTGTATGCTCTTATTTGCACTTTTAATACAATAGGTACACCACAGTTCAAGGAAAAAAAAGTAGAGGGAAGCTGGATTTTTGCATGAACTTTCCTTTTGTGGTTCTAAACAATATACCAAAAGTCCCCAGCGATACATGTGCCGCTAAAAATGTTACGCGGAGTCAAAGGTCACGATAAACAGTTTATAGCGAATATCTCGTTAACGGTTACTTTTATGTAGCTTAGGAAATTGCCTACAAAAAAAATATATTACTTGATTTTGTAAGACGAACGGTTTTTGAGAAAGTTCGATTTAAAAACTTGAAACATACGTGCGCGCACTCCTCAACGATATATACTTAATGTAGATCCATTGTATTTCTTGACTGAAACTATGCAAATACCTATAGGAAGAAGAAGATAATGTAGAGATGGATATGGAAACAGAAATGGAATCTGAAGAAGAACCATAAATAATTAATTATTTAATAACTTTATAACAATTCATGATATTAAAATATATACTTTTTAAATAATTAAGAATCTGTAATAATAAAAATTACTACCATTTTTCAAATAAAAGAAACTGATAATATGTTTATTTATTTTTTATTTTCTTTTTCAAAAATTAACATTTTTCAATCACAAATACACGTGGATTAAGTCTATAAGGGACGCCACCAAAAAAAGAAGCATCTTATGCTCTACGTCAAAGGTGGTGCGGAAAGGAGTGCACGTATTATGAAAAACATAAAGGTGACGAGTTTTTAAATCGAATTTTCTGGAAAACCGTCAGTCTTACAAAAAAAGTAATAATATGTTTTTCGTACGCAATTTTCAAAGGGGGAATATTGGGATATTGTTTAGAACCATAAAAGGAATAATATTTATTCAATATTCATCATATTATCATCACAATCTGAAAATTGATTCAACAAAAACATGAACCTTAAATCCTTCCTATTATCCTGAGTTAACTTTCGTATAATTTCCGAAAAAAAGAACATCTTACATTCTTAACTATTTGCGAACTGTAGGTAATCTAATCGAAGCTTCTCTCGGTCTCACTTTACTTCTGCTTCTGCATCTATTTTTAAGCTTCACAATTAGAAGATATCCTTCCGCCTAATCTGTCATTACATTATATTTTCAAAAAAAAAAAAACAAATACATATATATCACATGATTCATCTAGTATGAATAATTGCTATTTTAAAATTATCACATGCATACTTAAAAATAAAATAAAACAGTACAAGTAGGTGCTTTATACATATATTCCTAGAACAATCCTTGAAGATAAATATTATGACATTTTCCTATCTTCCACTCATTATCATGTAGGTACTTTAGCAATGTCAAAAATTTTTATGGAAACCTAGATTCAAAAATGCACTTATCGCTTACACTGTTATAAAATAGTTCACCTATAAAAGAGCGGAAATCAGGATTATCTAATCGATTTCCGAAAGCTCAGTGTCGTTAAAGTGTTTTTGAAAGAAGTGAACACAAATTTAATTTCTACGATGAAAGCCTTCGTTTTTGTAGGACTCCTAGCTTGCTTAAGCTTTGCTAGTGCAGGTAATTCTTTAAAATAACTTATTTTTAAATTTCAAAAATTATTACCTATTGGATATTATATCAGTAATTGATTTTATTAAAAAATTTGTTAAAATTGTTGTTTCTTGTATCCCCTAATTTAAAAGGATTAGTTATATGCAATGTTACCATCAATTTTGTAAAAATTATTCCAACTGAATTAGTCACCACTTGTGAAGATATTCTTATATGTATTACTTTTGATATTTTTCAGATTCGAAATTCAACACAACAGCTGAAGAAGTAAGGCTAGCACTTACAGAAATTGACCCTGCTACTGTTTCCTCATTAGAGTTGACCTTGTTTAACAGGTAAATACAAATAATTTTATCTTTTCCTAGTACATTATAAAAATATTTGCTAGGACGAACATTTCTCTTTTCTATCTTAGGTTAGTTTTATAATAATAAAATAATATTTGAAAATTGAAGCATTAAAACTGTTATTATGTCGTTGATAATGAGCTGAAAAGCTCGAAACATATATGTCCGTTTTAAATAAATAAGTGAAACAAAAAAACCAAGTATTTTACTAATTCATTTTACTGTTATTTTTTTTTTAACTAGGCCACTTAATGTTTCTATCGGAGTTTGATTTATAATTTTATGATTATTATTAACAGGAATCATTTTCTTCGTATTTTTTTTTATAGGATAAAGGTTTCTTTAACATCCGCATCCCTTGCTAACTTCTCCACGTTTGCTTTCCCCGTATTAGTAGACGATGGTTCAAATATAGTGGGTATTTTCCGACTTTCAAATATCGCAGCTAATTTAAACAATCTCTATGTAGATCACGGAAATGGAAATATCGGCCAAATCCCAGACTTTGAGTAAGTTCGTGCATCCATATAAAATAAGATATCTAAGATTTTTAATAAGTAAAGAAACTAACGAAGTGAAGAAATAAATTATTTCATTTAATAATTTTTACAGTGCTTCAATTAACGGAGTTAACGTTGACTTGAGTGCTTCCTACACTACTTCACCCTTACGTTTGACAAGTTTCTCATCTCTTCTCCAACTTAGATCCATTTCCGTAAGTAGCCGTCACTTATTTATTGAACCTCCAAACTTTTTTATTTTATTTTTACAATTAGTGAAGATCAGATTAATTTAATAATAAGGGAGAGAATTCGGAAAGCTACAGAAACCATAAACTAAACTTCAAAAGGCGAAGAAAACTTTACATACTTTTGAAGGTTGGCTGTATTGGATATTTCTTTGCCTGGGGCAGCAATATTCCACAGACAGTCTTTCACCTCTTTCATCTCTATATCCTTAACCACCACCCATACGTTTCCATGATTCCCCAAACACGTATAAAGATGATTTTCTGCCCTGTTTTCCAACTTTTCCCCAGGGTGTTTATGGGAGTTTTTGTAGCATGAGTAATTCTCGACATGTTCTCAGTTTATTCAAATTTTGGCCAGTAGTCAAATTTGATTAAAAGCACTCATAACACACTATGGACCTACAAATGAACTGCTGGGGTTAGATTAATTACTGTATCCTTTGTTATTTTAGGTTTCTGGAACAAGGATTCAAAATGGTAACAGCACAGACATCACAGTCAGCTCAAACGCTGTTGAGAGATTTAACCACAGGGCAGTTGAGTTACAAGATCAAATAAGTACCACATTAATGGCTGTCGCAAATGAAGTACTTTCCATTATCTACCCTTAATTGCAATGTACCATTGAACTAAATTTTTACTTGTTTCAAAATGTAAATAAATAAAAATAATTGCACATATCATTTGTATTGATTTTGTTTGTGAATGTCGAGTAGGAAGTTATTAGTATTTAAAGACGTTGACTTCAGAAACTGCTTGTTACCAATCAAATATCCTAAAAAATACAGTCACAATTCAAAATTAAAATAAATACAAACAGCAATGATAAGACATTTTGAAAGTCCATCATCTTATTCTTATTTTCACACTTATACAGACATATGTACGATAAGCTCAAACTGCAACACAGTTTTATTTGATGTACGTATGTGTATGTCATGGACGAAGTCCGTAGGGCACACAAAGACGAGTATTAGCCGGGCAGAGTCGATATTGCCCATAACAGATAACAAGAAGGCATGTAAAATTTTTAATATTTATTCATTATTTCGATAATTAAAAAAACTTATTAATTAATTTATTATTGTAACGACTGTTCTTATAGAAAACACTTGAAGTCATGAGCAAAATTAGTCTTGGTCTTGGTAGAATTGATTTTTCCTGCCAAAAATTTTTCAAATAAAACAATAGAAATTATCCATACAAATCGAGAGGATAAAAAAAAGAATCGATTGAAAAAATAAAAAATGATGACATTTGAAAAAACGAAGTTATTTGTGTTTGAAGTTTTTAAATTTCAGAATTTTATTTTGAATGCCCTGTATAAATTATTTAGTTCAATTTTATCAAGACGTTAGCACTAATATTCAGCTATTATTAATAAAAATTTCAACAGTCTGAGTCGTATTTTGTAGAAGTTATCATTTTTTGTAGTTTGGGTTGCAGTAGCGATTTTTTTTTCTATAAATTAAATTATTTCAGAAACCGATCGTACTAGGTGTACGAGATGGTTATCAAACTTACCTTAGAATTATACGTTTTATTCGAATTCAGCGTAAAAAATATACCATTCCATTTAAAATAACGAAGTTGGTGTTGACTTTCGGTATAATCGGATGTAAATCGAAAGAAGCGGCATAAACAATAACCAAATAAGCCCAAGTTTCAGAATTAAATTCCTTCTACTAATTCATATACTCCCAATAGCCTATCAACTTGAAAACCCCTATATATATCCAAAAAAATTAATACAATTAACCCAAGAATATATAAATCAAGAAGGAAGACCAAAAATCCAATTATTATAAACAGTAAACGTTAAATAAAGAAAGTACTAATATATTTCCAATCCAAGAAACAAAAACTATTTTTTCATGTGCATTGTAGTGCCAATAAGCACATAATAATATATTTTCATCATCTCCCTTGTTAATAATTGTAATTAAATTAGTAAAAATACAGTTGTCATAATAAAAGAAAATCATTTGTACACAATATGCCAAAAATAACCACAACAGTTATCTTGTATGCAATCTTGTGAAGTACCAATCCTATACTTTGGACAAAAGCGATTTTTATCATTTTTAAACGACAATTATGCGAGTATAAAAGAAACTTCTCTCAGGTACAGCATCATACTACTCTAGAAGTTGTTTCGAGTTATTATTGCTCAGTGTTGTGCAGAAAATCAACAAAACCATAACCATGAAATTCGCCGTTTTCATTGGATTCTTAGCCTGCTTAAGCTTGGCTACTGCTCGTATGTATAATTACTATTATTAGACATTGTGTTGTTCTAAATCTTAAAAATCAATCTAGCATTAATCTACTAATATGAATAATAAATAAATCCTATCCGTTTTCTTGTACATAGATGTGGCACCGCTTGATGGATCGTTCGACGAAGTCGTTGAAGAAATCAAGGAGGTACTCGCAAAGGTTGACCCTGCAACAATCAGTGATGTTTCTCTAACTCTTCTTGACGAGTACGTATCCAATATTACTACTTACTTACTTACATAAAACCATACCTAGTGTGTATATTGCAATTTCGTAAAAAAATTACACAAATTCACTCAATAATATTGAACTCTATTTCTACTATTTTTCTTATTGCAACATAGAAATGTAACAAGGTAAACAGTTTCATTATGAATTTAACAATGACCAAAGTTACTTTCACATGACCACGATGAATGTGTTGCCTTGATGATTTTCCAATAATATAATTTTTTATTATAATTTCTTGTTAAATTGAAACTTTGAATACCACGACGTTTCTGTAATTCTTTCTGCCTGTAACTACTTTGGAAATACGGTAAAAGTTATTAACTGAGTAATCTTCTGACACTTTAAAGTCATTACTAAAGACAACACCCACCTAATTAATATTTAATTTTATTTCAGCATCTCTGTTTCCCTTAAATCTGCATCCCTTGCTGATTTCTCCAAATTCGGATTCCCCACCGTAGAAAATGACGGAGAAAACATTAAAGCCACTTTCAGCCTCCCAGCAATTTCTGCTAATGTTGACTGTCTTTCCATCGCTAGCAAGAAATTTGATGTTACTACTGCTGTTCCATCTTTAGAGTAAGTACTAATAAGCTAACAAAAAGTGCCTCTACTTAAAAGATTGTGTAAATCTTTTTAGCGCTTCCCTCGGTGGATTGACTTTAGATGTCGACATCTCTTACACCACTGGACCTCTCAGACTAAAAACACTCAGTGCCTGGGGTCATGTTACTGACGTTTCCGTAAGTAATTTACTTTTTTTGTAATAAGTAAACACTTTACTTTATTAGATTAATTGATCAATGTTCTATAGAAACTCGATTTTAAACTCTTTAATTCTCATCAGCACGCTTTGAACAGTTTTTACAGAACACTTGTCAATTTAATTTAAATTTCATAAATGACTACAGATGGCATGACAGACGCATTCTGTAATATGCCATATTAATGAACTCACAATTAATTGTAAATTCCTACAGATGGCGTAAAGTTTGGCTATCACAGTTTACTAGATATAATTTAAACAATTGATATTACAGGTAGAGGGAACAGCTAAGTTGAACGACATTTCAATCGATATCAGCGTTGGTGAGGAAGCTGATAAAACAATCGATGACTTGGCAGAAAAATACCAAAAAGAGCTCAGCACCCTCATTTTGGATGTTGTCAACGACATTTTGGCCATCGTTGAACCATAGAAAGTTCATATATATAATTTATGTAATTCCACAATTAATAATAACAGGATGTTTTAATAAAATAAAATATGTTCAAAATGTTATTATTGTTTTTATGAATCAACTTATCCTTGATGATGAAGTTTTACTGTTTAAGCATTTGCTCAAATGATCTAGAGAATCACAAGGACATTGGGACCAAGGTAGCCAAACCTGGAATCAAACCTTTGAATTATCCTCCCAATGTGGTAAGCTATCGTCTAGACAAGCCCATGATCACCAAGTCACTAGTTTTCTGGGGGAAATTATAAAATGCTCATCGTACCTTTTGGATCTGTTGGTCAAAATATCTAAGTAGGATACTCTGATAAAATTCCAGTCATAATGACTATAAAAGTATCGTTATACATACTGACTGACATCCACATGTTTTGTATTATCTGTCCCATTGGTTAAGTCAATACGAAAACTTGCACGTAACTCAAAATTAATCTTGGCTCTTGGCTCTTGAGAATTAGTAAGAAGTCAACGTCTTCGTTTGGCCAAACACTTTGAAGACCACGGATTCAGGCGACTAATAGATCAAGCCACTGGTATTTGGCGCATAACCCTGGGGGGGGGGGGGGGATATTCGACCTTCTCACCTTTTGAAATCTCACCCAGCTAGTTTATTGAGAATAAAAAGACGATGCTTTTTCCCTTATTTTGACTTACCTAGGTACTTCAGAAACTGTTTTATGGGATCACGAAAATTTTTCGTTTTGTTTCGCATATCTCAACCGCATTAAAAGATTTTGCATTTTTTTTTTCCGCCAAATTGTAAGTCTTACGCGCCAATATCCTTTTTACACCACCGTTTATTACGTGTTTAACGAATTACTAGAAATAGTTTAGTAAACACCATCTGTAGAGATACACACCATAAAACTTAAAGAGTTTGTGGTGCACTCGTTGTGAAACATTTTATTAAACCAATAAAATTCGAAGGTGAATACAAAAACATTGTTGGACTAGTTTCGCTTGAATTTATTATAGAATTCTTTACAAATTCGTTTCTGAATGTTTCGTTCTGTGACTAAATATTTTATTTTCTAGGAGGCTCAGACAGCTTTGATTATCCTCATAGATTATTGTCCCATTCTTTTTAGTTGCCTCAGCTAATGCAACGTATTCAGCCTCAGTTGTTGAACATGACTGTTTGCGACATGTCCAACTGATTGATGAACCATAATATTGAAAAACAAACCCACTATTTGACTTTCTGTCAGATCTATCCTCTGCCCAATCGAAATCAGCGAAACCTACGCAAATCCTTCAGAATAAAATAATTAAATAAAAAAATTATATAATTTTTCGCCCATGGTATTACAAAATTCTTTGTCAAATTTCCTGTTAGCTTTTTGAATATGTACTTGCATTTTACGTGAGTAAAGTAGAATAAACAACAACATTTTTTTAACTTTCGTAGTCTTCCTAGTTACTATTGGTATTCTTGCGTTTCACACCCATAGAGTATAATAATCAAAAACACTCTTGATCTTGCGTTAGACCTAATCCGTTTTAGATAAAATTCTTTTACTTGGCTCAAAGATCATTCTCCCGTGGGAATTTTTCTTACATGCGCCGTGGTTCGATTTTGTTTTAATGACGTTAGAGGGAGTTTTTAAAAGGGCTGCGAAGTAATTTTTAAGGCATTCAGCAATCGTGTTCAGATTCATCAGATTTCAGAATTGTAATTTTGTCTTTTAAGTTCAGTGCTTTTCTTTGAATTTTTGTGTTTTTGAGTTTTTCTTTAAGTTTTTGTTTCACTTTGGATTAATTAATTCCTTATATTTTTACCAGGTAGAATAATTATTTAGTTATTTTAAAAAAATATTTTCAGGCCTGCCATTATAAAAATTTCATTGTTTAACTTATGATAATTTGTGTACCTATATTTTCGAAAGGGGTAACATTTTGTGGTTCAATCTAAGTATGAAATGCCTTGTAAGTACTAACATTTTCTCCCGTGTGGACGTTGATGGGAGTTAAAACAGGGGCTTGGTTATATTGGGATTTTATCGATGATGTCTCGGTCCAACAATAGGATTCTAGATTAGATAAAACATACGAACAAACGCAATTCGTGTAGGCCGATACGTTCCAACGATCAACGTTATCTGGATTGCTTCCGTCCAGGACTCCAGAGTCCAGACCCCCTAAAGTAACTGACAAATATGTTTTTGGTTTTAAAATGTGTTGCTGTTTGGAGGGATTGAATTTGAAATTGTCAAAATTTATCAAACATTCGGAAATTATAATAAAAATTGGGTTTTGTTTACATTTTGTGAATTTTTCTAGTTTTTTACAAATTTTATAACACAAATTATTTTTCATTTTTGTTGAGCCTGAGAACTACAAAATGAATTTATCTTTTTCAGGACGCTTTTGATTTTATATTATTTGAGAATTTTTAATTATATTTACAACAATTTCTTATTAATTGATTATTTTATTTACATTCTATTTTGTTTTTGTCTTATTTTGCTTTTACCTTTTTATTTGAATTTTTGTGTTCTGATTTATATGTGTTTTATTGAATTTTCTTATTGATTGATTATTTAACATGCATTTATTTTATTTACTTTGCAATTACAATTTTACTTGAATTGGTTTTTACATTGATATTTGGATTTACTTGTGTTTTACTTGAATTTATTTTTGCATTGATTTTTTGATTTACATGGGCTTTATTGAATTTGTTTTTACATTTGTGTTTTTAATTCATTGAGTGGCTGAGATCGTGGTTTTCTCTGTCAGGCTCTTTTTCCACACTAGCCACAGGCTGAGTCTGACACTCTCTTTTCCAAATTTACATTTGATCTTGAATAAAAGTAGGAAAGATATCACTGTCTTTTATTTAACCTTGTTCCTCTAATGGTAAACCTGTACCAGGGTACAATTTGTCATTTTTGGCAAGACCTGGTTTCTAACACAACTAAGGGTAAGTTTTTGACGATCACACTGGCCTAGCTAAGATACACTACAACCCACTTTTCCTAATTGTAACTCACTGTCTTTGGTTCCCTTGAGATATCTAAGAACTCTTTTCGTTTCAGTTTAATCGATTAATGTTGGTTTTTTATTCTGCTGGCTTAATATTGCTACGTTTGCTGAAATATCTGGTCTAGTATACAATAATGCACGTATTAGCTGTTGATATTTTTCGCTTTCAGGCATTGGAATCTTATCAATTTTTATCCCGGATCTAAAGTAACATTTGATGTTTTTGCATTTTCTAGGCCAAATATACAGAACAATTGCTCAATATATTTAGTTTGTTTAATACAGAAAAATTCTTCATTATTTTTTCTTGTTTCTACGCCCAAATAGCATTTTACAAAACCTAGATCTGCAACACCGAACAGTTTTTTAATAAAGTCTGTAATTTCATCTATTGTTTGTGTACTTTTGTTTACAAACATGAATTATTTTTGCTCTCCACAAACCCATATTGTTTAAATAAACTATCCAATTCCTCATTTCAAATTTTTGCCCTGTTTCAAGCCATAAAGTCCCTTTTCAAGTTTACAAACAAAATTTTTGTTACCTTGTATGTATCCCGCAGGTTGTTCCATGTCGATTGTTTCTTTCAAGTGTCTATTTAAGAAAGGCATCATAGTGTTTGACTACCATGCCTTTGTAACCCCCTATCGTGAGAAGAGTTCGAAAGGTTGTTTGTGTAACCACAGGTGCAAATATTTCATCGTAGTCCGTGCCATATTTCTGGGTATTATATACCTGTGTATATTTCTAGTAAAAACATGTTACTTAAAGATATGCTATATGAATAACAAAAATGTGAATACGTCTTTTGTTTTTTTTTTTAATCAATAAATTTGTAAAAACATTTCTGAGGCGTAATTAATCGATCCTCTTATTTTCAACACTTCTAAGAAATTTTCTATTATTGTTATCAATCTAATTATATTATCGTTAAGTAACGATCATATCATTGATATAGAAAAAAATTGTTTGTTTCATCGGTTTTAAAATATAATAAATCTTACACACTTATAAGAAATTTAACACAAGCATGCTCTTCTGTTGAAGATAATTTCTTTAGAACAAATCAGACACGAAAGGGAGAAATTTATTTATATAAAAGATCGGAGACTTTGCAGGGATAAAATTAGTACAAAAGTGGTAAAAACATAGAGTTAATCAGGACTAACAATAAGCAGACTATTTACGCAGTCTTTAAAATCTTAGGCTTTCACGGTTGAGAGGCGATCTGTATCTAACATAACCTAACCTAAAAAATGTTTTTTATTTTCATATTTTACATGCATTGTGGTTTAAATTAAGATTGGAGACCGGAACTGGAACCCGATACCTGCAGGAGTTCCGTATATGGGGGACGACCCTCCCCAAGGAAGACCAAGACCTTACCATGAATACCCCACCCCCTCGGGGGGGGGTCGCCCCCAATTACGCAACTCCTACTTACTAAGATTTTTTTTGTTAATTCAATCTACGAAAGCATGAAAAAGGGGTTCGAAGTTTAATCAAAATACATCGTAAAAAGCCAAGACAGGAAGCTTGACATTTTGCATAGTGATGGGCACTATCGAATAAATTGAACTATCGAATAATTACTAAATGAATACTTTTAACTATCGAATGAATTCATTCGAATGAATTTAGTAATTACTATTTTTTTCAATTACACGATAGTCAGGCAGCAGACGGTTATCCATCGCTCGGTCCATACTAACATACAAATAAAATAAAAAATATGCTAGTATGAATAAAAAACAAACAGGCTATGCTGAAAATAATAAATAACCTCGACTTGAAACATGGTTTCTAATTCTTATTACTTTGATAAAATTATTATTTACTTAGGTAAGCGATCTTTTTTGTATTATTTATTGCTATACGTACTTTATTGTTATTAAACTAAAATAAGTGTTTTAGAAACATCTGTTGTTCTTATCCAGGTATTTGTTAGAGGGCGACGAATAAAGAGTTTTTTATTTTTACATTTAACTACTTTTTTTATATGTTTCTGCACTTATTATTATTATTTTTTTTTTTGGGTAATTATAAGTACGCAGTACAAACATACAGTACCTAAGTATTTATGACTCAAATCATCACTACACAAATTAAAAATTATTAATTATTTATTTGCATTTTATTTTGCCTCATATTTAACTAGTATAAATTGGTGCCATAGAAAATAATGTTTTTAAAGTATGTATGTATGTATTGATAACGTCTAATAATTATAGAATTGTTTATATTATTCGGCTCTGCTACGAGGAAGTAGCGAAGTACTAGACAATGCGCAAACGTATCATCAGGGTATGAAATGTCGACAACAGCGCCATCGTAGCATCTGTCTTCCCAACTAAATTGCCTTTGTTTATTACCTCTAAATTACTGACAGTAGAGAAAATTTGGTTGTGATGACGATTAAAAATTGTCGTTCATTGTCGTTGCGTATAAATATACATAGGGTGCGCACCAGTGTGCCCGTAAAATTTGGGATTTCCTATCATATGTGCATCAATTTGTTTATAAATTTGTTGTCGTTTGATCGATCAATCGTTGTACAGTTTTGTGATGGTTTTGTGTTATAAGTTTTTCGTTTTTGTTTGTTGACTTTTTTGATACAGTGTGAATTACCTGAAAGGGTATAAGGGGCATAAATTATTCCATCCCTCAATTAAGTTTACTGCCTTGATTATAAACATCGCTACTCAGGCGTTGCGAGTGTTACCAGATCTCCTTCATCAAACTGCTGTTATACAGAAGCTACTGGATTTTATCGAAATTAACAATTTTTTATGTCTTATTTAAAAGTTGGTAATTTTTATAGATACTTTTAAAACAGAATAATGCAATAGTTCTTTTCTATAAAATTTAACTCTGTATTTGTATTATTGTATGCGCACTATTTATTACGTTACTGTAATTATACCTTTAATTAAATATATGCACTTTTGTGATAACGTATTTTCTTTATTTTTATAATAATAAATTATGATAACAAAAACCCTATATGCTTTACGTTTTAAAATTCGCGCCATAGCCGGTATGGTAGTTTTCTATGTAGAATTTTATATCTTCTGTCTCACTTATGCTCTCACTCTTCAATTTAGCTTGGGAAGACACTTGGTGAGATGGCGCAGATGTCAAATTAAGAAATCAAGATTTACATCTATTATCGTCATCTAGGCGTATCATTTACCCATTCCAACCACGACTCCAACGTTCAGTTCGATAGTTGAAAAGTATTCGAATAAAAAAAGTAACTACTATTTTCAGTAACTACTTTCAGTTACTAAAACTATTCATCACTTTTTTTATTCGAATACTTTTCAACTATCGAATAATTCGAATAGTAGTGAACTATCGAATAGTTCGATAGTTTTTATTCGATAGTGCCCATCACTAATTTTGCACAATAATTTTTTATACATTGGTATAATTTCTAGAGATCAGTTTTCAAAACATCTCCCACGTGGATTGTGTGAAGAAAAAAAAAATAACAAGTAGACAAGTTATCTTAATCTCCAAGGTAATTTTCGTATTGTGAAGTACCAAAAAAAACATTTTTATCAACTGTACCACATTTTTTTATAAAGAATAACTCTTTAATTGAGTTTAAAGAATTTAATTCACTATATTTTTAACGGATAATATTTACAAGCAATAAAACTTAAACTACCGTGATTAAAAAACAAATATAACTACGTATGACTAAAATTGAGGAAATATATACAGAGAATAAATTGAAATCGATAATATAATACTACGACGGGTTGAAAAAATGTCTTTAGTTAAATGTTAAATTTAACAAAAGTGTCAAAGGTTACATTACTTACAAAACCTGAATTCTTATTTGAGAAATAAACATAATGCAATTATAATACAAATTTAAAGGATGGTGGTCAATACCGGCTACAAAGTACCTCATTTGGAAATACCAGATAAGGGTAGGTACATTTGGCATAGTAATAAAGTGCCTTGGTCATTGAAACGTGTCCGAATATTCCACAATAAAATTTGGAAAATAAACCTACAATAAACTAAACCTATAGATACTACTAGAATTCATGACAATTAGTAAGGAAACCGGTGGAAAGTACGACCTAATGATCAATAACAAACCCACAGAGAGGGTGTCACAGTTCTCCTACCTAGGAACCATGATCAATGAGGATTGGGATCATTCTCAAGAGATAAGAATTAGAACAGAGAAAGCAAGGGCCGCCTTCAATCAAATGGCTAAATTGTTTAAAAGTCATAGCCTGAACATAGAAATTAAAATCAGACTAGGTACTCCGATGCTACATTTTCTCAATCCTTTTTTACCGAATGGAATCATGGACATTAACAAAAGCAACAGAAAGAAGACTCGAAGCTTTCGAAATGTGGCTATATAGACGAATATTGAGGATCTCATGGATGGACAGAGTGACCAACAAATCAGTACTAGGACGAATAAACAGAGGCTTGGAAGTAATGAACACCATCAAGAAAAGAAAACTTGAATACTTTGGACATATTGAGAAATGAAAGTAAATACGACCTCTTGAAGTCTGTTCTCCAAGGGAAAGTCTATGGTAAGAGAGGACCAGGAAGAAGACGTATATCATGGCCTAACAACTTAAGGACATGGTTTTCAAAAACTACTACCGAGTTATTCAGAGCGGTCGTGAACAAAGTTATCATATCCAGGATGATCGCCGATATTCGGAATGAATTGGCACCCGAAGAAGAAGATACTATTAGAATTCATAGAAATAAAATTGTTTTTTTATGTTAGTCCGAACAGTAACTATCCGAGTATAAAAGAAATATGTTCGTTCTAGGTACACAATCACACTTGTCCAGTTATTTGACTTTACTACCTACCTAGAGTTCACAAAATCACCATCGTGAAAGTTGTCATTTTTATTGGATTCTTAGCCTATTTGAATATGGCTCCTGCTGGTAAGTTAATCATTTCTCTATTCTCCAATTAGATAATATCAGTTTAATTTTGCGTTAATTCAAAATGTTAAATATGTTAAAACGTATTCGTTTTTCTTTTTCTGTTCGTAGGTGTAGTGCCATTTGATTCATCGTTTGAAGAAACCGTTTAACAAGCTAAAGCCCAACTCGCAAAATTTGATCCTTTACGGCTATACCCATTAGTGATCATTCTCTAACTGTGCTTGACGAGTATGTATGTATGCTATAGAAACTATAGATCCATTTATTAAAAAATTAATATCCTTATATTTATAGAAAAGATTGAATTCTTGGTTCCCTAACAAAAATTACAAGCTATAAAATCATCCTAAGACTATGACGTATCAGTTTACAGGTACATGTATTAATTGTTGGGTAGAAGGGTCCTGTAAACACATTTGAAGTGGGGGAAAAGTCACCTATTTCAAAGAATTGCTATAAACATTAGAGGATGAAAGGATCCTCAAGTAATTAATGACGTCCGTTGAGAGATTTTAAAGTGATCAATCTGAATAGTGTTAATTGTTAAACGATTTTTTTAAAAGAAAAATATGTACACCATATTGGTCAATTACTGAGACGGTTTTTGTAAATTTTAATTAAAGAACGACAGGCTTCGTTTCTGAATTGTCAACAAACCATACAACTTCCATTGGTATAGTTATCGTTATCAGTAACACAGAAACCATAGAGAAATTGTTCTTTTATGCAGTGCCTTCTTTAAACATCAATATGATCATTAATGCAACGTTAAGCGTTCCAGCACTTTCTGCTAACGTTGACAGTCTTTCTGCATCTAGTAAGAAATATAACCTAACTGCTGCTGTTCCATCCTTAAGGTTAGTCTTAATATCGCAAAGATATCATACACACACAGTATTTTAATATGATTACGATTCATATTAGAATATACCAATTCTTCTACACATTACCACTCAGATTGAAAACGTTCCTCGCTTTGGCACAAATTACTGACTTGTCCGTAAGTAATAAATTGAATTTTTATTGTAAATACCTTATAAAAAGTACGTACATGGATGAATGAAACTATTGGGCAAATTTATTTTTGAAGACTTATTTTCTTTCAAATATTTCTTCGACCAACTAGTCATACTCAAGGGATTCATAAATTTGAAAGTATGTGTCATTAATTTGGATGGATTTTCAAAAATATCTACTGAAAGAATGTTGTTTGTAATTTGTAAAGGACGAGAACTGGGGAGTTTAATATACAAAGTCATTCTTGACAGTTGACTATATTGAGATCGCTAAGAACAATTTTCTCAATCTCTACGGTTTCTGATAGGATGATGATGATTTTCTGCTTTTATCCTGTTTTTATGCAATATCATTGTTTCGCCTTAATTAATATCATTCATATTTGGGACAAGTACGATGTTCTGCTATAGATGTTTTGAAATAACCCTAAATATATGAGCTCAACAACATGTTTGGTAATAACTTTCACTTTGGCCTGTGTAAATAGCATCATACTAATCCCAAAGCAGATGGTAAACTCTACTTATCTCCAGTGGATCATTTCTTGTCATTAATGAATGATGAGATCAGATTGAAAATATTGATAGTTTTAATTATATCATGTTCTGATTTTTTTTATATTTTGTACTGAAAATTTGCGTCGAACGTCCTTCACAAATTATGTATTACAATTCCACTTCAATAAATATCCTTTTAGATATCTACGAATTGGTAGTACATATTTTAAAATTTAGTAAACTTAATACTTTCTATTTCTAACAACTGATAAGATAAGACTGAGAACTAAATCTTCAAAAGTGTAATTCGTCAATTGAAAAAATAAATAAATAAAAACCTTCTGATTAAACAACAATGCGATCTAAATGACTTGCGAAATTAATTCTAAAATTTATTTGTTGCAGGTAAACGGCTCGGCTAATCTGAACGACGCTTCAGTAGACGTCAGCGTTGGCAAGGAAGATGTTTAATCTATTCATGACTTGGCGGTACAGTACCAAGAAGAAATTAGTGCAGTTATTTTCGATATTGCCGATGATATTTTGGCCATTGCTCTACCTTGAATAACATATGTATAATAATTATATTTGATTCATAATCATGTTCTTATAAAATAAATTACTTTTAAACTATATTGATAATTTCTTCTGATCAGCCTTTACCTTTTACCCTTAAAATTAATCCCAGCTTCTACGAATATCAACATCTAATATCAATTCGTTTTCTATTTGCTCTATTCAACTTTTTTTTTGCTTTAATTACATTTCTGTTGCATGGCATTTTCGGTTTACTGTACCTTTAGGTGTACGTGCTTAAATTATTATATTATTTATACTTATTTTTATTAGGGGAAGTTTTCTTAATGTGTCTCAAAAAGTAACCAACAGTCTAATTCTAAAAAATATTATTTCGTACTATTTGCAGCTATTAAAAAGGGCAGTAGTAGAATAAATTTTTGTGTTATCCTAAATCGTCTGAAATTTCATCCATTCATGTCTATAGTTCATCACGACAAAGAAATACTTACAGAACTTTCAGTAAAGTTTAATGAGGTGAAACAATACCGTTATAAATATCTTGGGGGTTATACTGCATTTAGTAACGTGGTGTATAAAGCCACTACAAAAAGATGAAATCAGAATTTAAAAAGGGAGGAAGTGCTTCCTGGGTTATTTTTACCACTAACAAATATGCTTTCGCTTAGTATGACGCCACGTTTCAATTAGAATTTAATCTTGGACTACGTACACCACTGTAAATTATTTAAGACATATTCCAGTATTGGTCGTTACCTCATTATTTTGGCTTTCACTTCTAAGTTAATAATAATTCTTCATTACGCTTTGAACGTGTGGTATCGTTTTAAAACATTGGTGGTTCAAGAAGTTTATATTAATTTGAAATATTTTACGTGCCTTAGCGTTAAGACGATCGACATGCTGGAATAATAAAACAATAATATTGTATTCAATCTCTGAAGGAATGAAAAAATAGAAGATTGGTCTCTACTTGCCTTAAAAACTTTGTATTCTGAATGTTCCTATTCTACAATTGTCTAATCCTGTAGTTTACTTCTTTAAACTTTTAGAAGTAAAACAGTCAAAAAAGCTTTAAAAACCAAACAATATGTTGGTTTGTTAAAATTTTGCAGAAGATAATCACTGGATTCCTTTTACTAATAAGTATTCCACCCTTCCTTAAGCTTTACCACCCAATTAAAAAGATGAAATTACGTCCATAACATGGATACTTAATAGACTCTCTCTGCTTGTTAACAGTAATTTTACGTTGAGATACAATTGGTGGCGAACTCTTGCTCCACGTTTTCTTACTTATCTTTTTCTCAATATACATATAAGTTCAAGCAAATGGTTATTAGAAACATCAGTAGCTTTACAAAATGACTTCAACAGATACTGTTAGTTCCACTCGTTTTAATGTCTCATTACAACTCACTAAAAAGTCTCAAAAAATTTGTAACAAACGTAACTGGCTAGAAGGTAATCTCAGCTAGTACAAGTGTCTCACAGAAACAGAAATATCCAGAAGTCATTATAAATTATTACTTTGAATTAACAGCTGTGTACCTCAGAAAGATCGTCGGGTTTGGATTAACGCATAAATAATGTTATTTTAAATGGGGATTGAAATTAAAAAATTATCAAAAAAAAAAAAAGAAAAAGCGACAAAATCGTAATACTAATTTCCATTCAACTGTTAACAATTTTTCACGATTTTTCAGTTACTAAAATTATCTATTACCAAATATTCACAGACCAAATAAAAGTTTTAATTTCCTGAGGTGCGGTTGCTATATAAGGTTATAAAGTTAGTATGTAAGGTACTTCAAGCGTCAATCTTAGGCCGGGTCCACACTATGTAACAATTATGCTAAATAACAAATTGGTTGTGTTTACCTTTGTGTTCACATTTATATCTTTAAGAAAGGGATAAATTTCGTTCAGCTGGCAGTTTTTCAGAACTGCGGGAATGGAACTTAGTAAATGGACGTCAAACGAGCAGCAAATAGTTACTCAGGTTAACCCATGCAAGGATAAGGAATTTGAAGGGAATGTGAACTCAAAAACTCTTGGACTTCTTTGGAATCCTAACCAGGACACATTAAGATACCTAGTTAACACGGAGAATTCAGTTCAGGCGACAAAAAGGGCGATTTTGTCAACCATATCTCAAATATTTGACCCGCTTGGCCTGGTTGGTCCAGCCACAATACAAGCCAAATTGATTTTACAGAAATTATGGCAACTTCAACTTCACTGGGATGAGTCACTTCCGCAAGATATACATTACGACTGGAATTCCTTTTATAGACAACTGGGTGACTTGAACAGACTTCGTATACCGAGACATGTATTTTCTGAAAATCCACAAACTATTCAAATTCATGGGTTCTGTGACGCCTCCGAAAAGGCTTACGGAGCGTGTTTATACTTGCGATCAACGGATGCACTCGGAGAACATACCGTGAGGTTACTATGTGCCAAATCAAGAGTGGCGCCGCTTAAGGTAATTTCACTTCCAAGACTGGAATTATGCGGGGCCTTGTTATTGGCGCGATTATATAATCAAGCGATTGCTGCCCTAAATGTCAAAAACTACCAGTCTTTCTTTTGGTCCGACTCTTCTGTGACCTTGTCGTGGATCAAGGCTCCACCTACCAAATGGAAAACGTTTGTAGCTAATCGAACGTCAGAAATACAAGAACTAACGAATACAAATTGGAATCATGTAGCATCACATGACAACCCTGCGGACATCATATCAAGAGGAATTAACCCTAAGGAACTATGCAACGCTACCTTATGGTGGAACGGGCCATTATGGTTGTCAGAAGATTCAAAAAATTGGCCGGCACCATTAGACATTCAAGACGCAGTAATCCCAGAGGAACGTCAGAATACATATGTACATTTAGTTAACGATATCTCTTCTTTCGATATTCTCGAGCGATATTCGTCCCTTAATTAATTGATCAGGGTCATTGCATGGTGTTACCGATTCGTCAGAAACTCACAAATTACAAGGGCAGAACGTAATTATTCTGCATTATCCCCTAATGAATGTGGTTACGCACGAACTGCACTCATAAAATTGGCACAATATAAGGACTTTCAAGGGGAGATCAATGAACTTACAAGGCGTAAATGTATTCCAAGAACAAGCAACTTACATGGACTTAACCCATTCTTAGACAAACTAGGTGTCCTTAGGGTGGGCGGTAGGCTTGAGAATGCCTCAATACCATATGAACAAAAACATCCCGTAATATTAAGTTCTAAAAATCCTTTCACACGTTTAATAATAAAGGAAGAACACGAACGATTACTACATGCTGGTTGTCAGGCCGTTCTAGCTTCTATCAGAATGCGATATTGGCCACTTGCGGCCAAACGAACAATTAAAGGAATTCTACGCAGATGTATTCGGTGTTTTAAGACAAAACCAACTGCGACGTCATACATCATGGGAAATTTGCCATCTTCGCGAATTAATCCAGCCCCAGTTTTCTACTCTACAGGTGTAGATTATGCCGGACCATTCTATTTAAAGGAAAGGAGTAGAAGTAAGGTAACAACAAAGGCCTACGTGTGCATCTTCGTATGTTTTGCAGTAAAGGCAGTACACATCGAGTTGGCTGTCAACTTAAGTACTGAAGCATTTCTCAATTGTCTTAAACGTTTTATTTCTAGAAGAGGGATGTGTAGAAATATTTACTCAGACAATGGCACCAATTTCATAGGAGCTCGCAACCAATTGCACGAACTCGGTACATTGCTCGCTAACGAACATCGTAATACAGAAATAGCAAATTACTTAACGGAACAACAAATTAATTGGCATCTGATTCCACCTTCAGCCCCGCATTTTGGCGGATTATGGGAAGGTGCCGTTAAATCGGTAAAGGGTCATTTAAGGCGAGTCATTGGAGATACGAAGCTAACCTATGAAGAATTGTATACTGTGTTAACGCAAATCGAAGCTTGTTTGAATTCACGTCCTTTATCTGCCCTGTCTGACGATCCTACTGACCTTATTCCCTTAACTCCCGGTCATTTCCTGGTCGGGCAACCATTAACGAGTTTTTCAGAACCAAACCTCGAAGACATCAAGGTAACCAGACTAAATCGGTACCAGCAGCTAGCCCAGATGCTGCAACACTTCTGGAAACGATGGAAATCAGAGTACCTGCACCAACTACAGCAACGTACAAAGTGGACTTCGTCAACAAATCCTACGCTGAAACCAGGAACCATGGTCGTAATTCAGGACGACAACTTACCGCCTCTAAGATGGCGCATGGGACGTATAATGGAACTTCATCCGGGAAAGGATAACGTAACGAGGGTCGTATCTGTCAGGACTTCCGAAGGAATCATTAAAAGACCGGTAAGGAAAATCTGTATTCTACCAATTGAGGAAATTTAAATTCAAGGGGGCCCCTGGTCAGCAACAACAATCAATGGAAATAAGTGATAGTGAAGTGATTGTGTCAAATAATTAAGGGGGCAAAAATGCGGCTCTCGTACGGTGCAGTGATTGTAATAAAAAACAAAATGGACAATTATATTTAAACAGAATTGGGTTTATTTGGCAGATTGTAAATACAGACATGAAGCCGTTTACTTATAGGAATTTTTACATTAATTAAGTTAGAAAAAATTGTATTTTTTCGGTGGGCGGAATGTTTACCTTTGTGTTCACATTTATATCTTTAAGAAAGGGATAAATTTCGTTCAGCTGGCAGTTTACGATGATTGTTAAATGCACATAAATTTTATTATAGTTTTGAAGGGTATTTCCATTCATGGTCACGTTCCGTCTGATGGTCACTAATAAACAGGGTTGGGTCCGCAATAAATGTAATTGCTACAGTAAACCCTTGCAGGTACCTCGCTGTGTCAACTTTCATCACTTTTATTCTTAGAACTAAGTAGGCGTTTCCATCCCTGTTTATCAAGAAGGCGTTATCTTCCCCGCTGAATAGTTCACAATATCCAATAATATCAAATTTTTAACTTAAGATACGCCCAAGGTTATCAGCCAAGTTAATACAAATTAAGTGACCAGAAGATTTGACGACAGTGTTCAACACAGTTTTTGGTACCAACTCCTTTGATTAGTCAGCAACATTGTGACGCGACCTAACGTTTTTAAATTGTATTTGTTTTTAATTAAATAGCTCAAGAAGTTGAATTGTTTTTTATTTCGAAACATCAACAACTAACAGGTTGTACAACTTTAATGTGTACTTATCATAATATAACCCGAGCATTCAAACTATGGTATATAACAAAACAACCCAATAATAGTTTACCTGACTGTAGTGGTAGTATGCAAAATGGTGTCGAACGCAAAATTGTGGCAGCAGCAGGTGGTGTTATTTTGTATCAGGTTTAAAAAAGTGTAGATAAGTCAGAACGAGTTATGTAACAAAGTTTTATAACTTCCTTTGATCTCTACCCACATTTGATTGATAACATAAGACTTACTATATAACTACAAATATGTCGCTAAACACTATTTGTTATAACTGTTTTATTTCCTTTTCTCTAACAAGGTAAAAAGCTTTGCTATAAAACATGTTTTGTTACATAGTGTGGGCCCGGCTTTATATATATATAAATCTCGTGTCACAATGTTTGTCCGGGATAAACTACTGAACTATTCAACTAATTTTTATGAAATTTGGCTTACTGTGGGTAATTTGGTCCAACTTAAAAGACAGAACAATAGTTTTTGGTACAACTTGAAAAATAGGATCATTTGTATCTCGATTATGAAATTAGTTAAAACTGTTTATAACGACATCGTTTAGAACAACATACCGGTTATATTGACCAAAATCAAAGGTCTGAATGCTATATATTGTGACAGATGTGTCATTCTGACGTTGACAAGCGCCGACTGCGAAAATTGTGTGGAAGTAATCTATGACGCGTTCCAGAAAGTCCGAGAGTTGCTGGACGTTTCGAGAGTTGCCTAGAAACGTCCATAATACTATATAAGGAACAGCGTTGGACAGTTTGACAGTATTTGATAGAAGAGAGCGACAGATATAAGCGAGAAGAGAAGATAAAGCGATTGACGAGCGAAATAGTTACAGAGTTGTTGTTATTACCGAAATAGTTATTGAATCGTTGTTGTGTTGGAGTTAATTTAAATGAAAAGTGTTGAGAGAAATAATTACGTGATTTTGTAAATTACGTAACAATATTATAATATCAGCGGTTGTTACGGCTATCGGTTTTTACGACCAAATATGAGTAGTACCTTTAATGTCTTTGTAATCGATTTTAACTGTATTTGTAAGTTCTATAAGTTTCTAACAGATGGTGGTGTAAGTTAATTTAATAACACAAGACACAGTTCATCATCTTTTGCTATCTAGCATGTATAAGCATTGTTTTTTTTTTTATTAAAAAGTTTTAAGTAATAACTGTTTTAAGTGCTATTAAAAGTTAAAAGAGATGTAGCAATGTGTGACCGGGACAGCTTGTTCTACTATATTTTTATAAAAATGTCTAAAGCTAAAAAAAAAGGACAGTCAAAATGAGACGATTAATCAAAAAGAACAGAACATTTGTGTTAGTATTATCCAATTTACTGTTAGTTATTTTCAGTTTTACATTATAATCATGTTTTGAAATTTAGCGAGTAGTTAATTTTGTATTTTTTGACATTTATTCTCAAAAATTACGTGAAGGTTCCAAAAGTATACAGTCCAATAGTTTGAAAATCACAAAAGTAGAGTAATTTAAAACAATATTTTTATTATACATACACAACAAAATCCTCAAATCGTGATGAAATATTATTAAGAATAACACCCCTAATGACAAAATAGATTTAGGGTTTTAAAGAAAATTTTTGTTTTAGTGTTTTATGTCGTAAATAAAAAAACTATACTTAACTAAAAACAAAAACATTAGAATTTGTTGACACCACTTGTTAAGTACTACTCTTGAAGATAAAAATCATCACATTTGTCTACCAACATCGTTTATCTGGCACTTTAGAAAAAAATCTATGAAAATTTTCTTCAGTTTCTAAAAGTCAGCCAGTTCCTTAACGTGTTGTGAAAAAACCAAACCTCTAACAAATCTTTACCATGAATGCCATCGCCTTGGTAGGATTCTTAGCTTGCGTAAGCTTTGCCAATGCAGGTAAGATTTACTATTGTTCATAAAATTTCTACTTTAAACGAATCTGAACAACTAAACCTTCTTTGTTTATCAATATATCATATACCTACATATTCTTTTTTAATTTTTCTTATTATCCTAACTAATCAAATAAAAGAATTTCTCGGTTATGTGTGATTATTTAGGTGAAGTAATGATTCTATTACTAACTTTAAATGAACAATTTGTTTTATTTAATTGCTCAAAATGAAAAGGTTACGATAGGAAACGACAACACGACCGAAATGAGTGATGTTCTGATTATGTCCATAACGTATTCCTTAAATAATCACCTGAAGATTGAATCATGTTTAGGTATAGCAACCTATTAAAAAAAAAACCTACATTTCAATTTCCACTAAACAGAAACAAAATATGCAGGATGATCAGCTCATAAGCCTACAATTGTGCTCTAAATTAGCATGTTTCTAAATTTATATATTTTTTTATTTATTCCAGGTGTTCCATTGGCCTCATCGTTCAACAGCTCAGCTGAAGAAATCAGAGAAGTCCTTACAAAGTATGATCCTCTAGCGGTTAGCGACAAATTAATCGACTTGCTTGGCCTGTAAATATTTCTTTTATTCTGTTTTATGTACAAAACTTTAAGACTTTTCTCATTGTGTCTCAAAAAGTAACCAACAGTGTTTAATTCTTCATTTTATTTAATTATTTCATACTATTCTCAGCTATTAAAAAGGGCAGTAGTAGAATTAATGTTTGTGTTAGCCTAAATCGTCTGAAGTGTCATCTATTCATGTCTATAGTTCAACACGACAAAGAAATACTTTGAAGCAAAGATAGATTGCGTCAAAACGATAATTATAAGGATTAGTTTCTCTGATGCCTCAATGATCAACAAAAATTAGCTGCATTGGAGACTTCATTTTTTAGTTTACCTAAATAATAATTATTAATTGAAATAACTTTGAACTATAAACAATATTTAAAAGTTTCTTCGTATATTTTTGTACGGAACAACATATTTTTTATCAGTAATGAACCCTCAAGCCCCAAGACTTTATGGTCTTATAAAATTACATAAAGATAACTACCCCATCAGACTGGTGGTATCTTTTGTTCAAGCTCCAAGTTCAAAATTATCAAAATTTTTAGTAAAAGAAATATTACACTATACAAATTTCCATTCAACTTTCGCTTTAAAAAATTCCTTTGAACTAATAAGTAAAATTTCAAAAACACAAAGATTGTTTTTTATAAACACATATGTATATATAATTGTTCATTTTAGAAAAAGTATGTTTATGTGTAAATCAAATAGAAGTATATTCGACACAAATTCGGCATACAAGTCAATGGCCCTGATATGAGTGTGCTTTTTCTCGGGAGGAACATACTTGAAAAACTTTGTGCTGTCGTTACGTTCCCTAAAGATGCCAGCCATAGCAGTTGGCAAAACGTCAGATAATCGATTAAACAAAAGAAACAGAAGTACTCCTAGATTACGGTCATCAAACCTAAATATATTTATTCTAACTGATTAAACTATAATGCAGGGCCTATGCACCACCAAGAAGTTACGGTATGGAATGGTCGCTATCATAAAAATGTTTGAAGTTTTACGCACCACCGAAAAGTAAAGTGCTATGTACGACCAAGAGGGTTTTGCTTAGGTTACGGTATGAAATTGTCGCTATAATTAAAATGTTTGCAGTGCTATGCACCTATTTGAGGTTACGGTATGAAATGGTCGCTATCATTAAAGTGGTTAAAGTGCTATGCATCACCAAAAATAGCAACTATCCCTCCAAATTTGGAGTGGAAAACATGAAATACAACTATATTTTTCTCAAATATTTCTACTTTATTTTGGGATGGAAATTGGGCCTTAATAATTGTTGTCATTTGATGACAATTAACACCATTTCCGTATAAGTAAATTATGACAATTTAGGTGTCAATGTACATTGTACATAAAGCGAAATGATTGTTGGCCACCACAGGTTAGGTATCATTTAAGTGGTCTTAAAATAGGTATTATCCCGATAATATCACTGAATTAATAACAAAAACACTTTTAGAGACATGTTTATTTGTTTATTATGTTATTGTTTGCAAAAATTTTTCGTGCACGCATTTCTGCGAAGTACCTAACCCTAACTTATTATTAATTCTTATCAATTTTAAATGGCAATTGTGCATGTATAAAAGAAGGTAGTTTCAGGAACAAGATTATAGTTGTCTAGAACTTGATTGAGTTTTTATCAAATAGTAGTAGTGTTGTGAAACCAAAAAAATCCACAAAATTACCATAATGAAAGTTGCAGTATTCATTGGATTCTTAGCCTGCTTCAATTTGACCACTGCTGGTATGTTTTTTTATTATTCTATTTTACATTAAATCTTAACGTAGTAACTAAATTTTGTATGTAACTTTCCTATCAGCAGGTGTGACATCACTTGGTGAATCATTCGACAAAATCGTCAAGGAAGTCAAGGAAATCCTAGCACAAATTGACCCGTTAACTGTCAGTGATCTTTCTCTACGTTTGTTAAATGAGTACGCAAATTATATAGATACATATTTGCACCAAAAGTTAACTAAAACCATTTCATATTTTTGAGTTGTCATTCAACTCTTCAAATAGACCGGTGTCCTATTAGGCATAAAGCAGCAACAAATTTGATAAAATCTGGAAAAATTCTATCTTACTGAATTTCATCACGAATTCGAGAAAAGAATTTTTGAACCAACTAGATATCGATTAAAATTATCTTTTTCAAATACGTGTGTTTTATAAAAATAAAAAATCTGTTGTTTTTTTTAATTAATGAAATGCAATAATATTTTAAAATTCTACCAAGTGACGTTAACTAAAAATTGGTTTTACTCGAGAAATACGAGGTCAAAGTTTCTACTTAAAAAAATCATAACCATACAAAACCACTTGATATTTTGCACCCTAATAGTTAATAATTTTCCGCAGTTTCATTAGAATTAATTATAAACTTTTGTTTTGACAGTACCTAGGTAGTTTAAAGTTTTGGAGATTTGAAATTTTTGTTTTCCCTATATTTGCAAATTACCTACTTTTTATAAACAATCGATATGCTGTTTGGAAATGAAACGCCTTCACGGCAACGGGTAAAAGTTTGGTGCAAAGAATTTAACAAAGGGCATAATCGTGTCGAAAATTTAAATCATCCTCGTCATCCGCGCACCAGCATATCGGCGGTTAACATTGCACGCGTTAGAAACCTTATTGAAGGAGACCACCACCCTACTGTGCTTCAGATATTTGTTGAACTCGGCATCAGCTATGGAAGTGTCCACACATTCATAACGGAAAACTGGGGATTCCGAAAAATTTCAGCTCGTTGGGTCCCAAAGTTGCTGAGTGAAGCTCAAACAGCTGCTCGAGTTCGCATCGCAGCTTTAACGCAGGCCCAAACCGGTGAATGCACTAGACTCAGTCGGAGCACCATCCATATAGCCCAAACTTATTCCCTTGTGATTTCCACATGTTTGGGCCACTCAAAGAATCACCAGGATGCGAGCGATTTCAGACTGATGAACATGTCGAGGCGTTTGTGCGCAACTGGATAGACTCCCGCCCTGCTTCTTTTTATGAAAACGAGATGAAAAAACTACCAATCCGTTGGGAAAAATGTATAATCAAACAAGTTTCTGTGATTTAAAATAAATGTATTATGAACAAAGGCTCGTTTATATTTGATCCATCCTCGTACATATACCCAAAAAAAACAAAAAAAGCGGTTCTTTCATACATTGTTCGATATCTAATTGGTTCATAAATATTTCTCTCGAATTCCTGATGAAATTCTGCATAAGATAATTTTTTTCAGATTTTTCCAACTTTGTCATAAAAATTGAATTAAAACGAGCCTCGGATACCGGACTAAAACAAAAACATACAATCATAATAAGGGAATTAGAATTCCTTACATTTGTTTCTGAATCTCATGAGCTTTAACCTTGGAGTGGGCACAGACACCACTCCGCCCCTTGTTAGCTAAATGCATAAGCCTGATTTAACCTTATGCACAGTACTGCTCATGAGATCGTGAAATATATCTACATAACATTAGTTATCATTTTAAAGGATTGATGTCAGTCTTAAATCCATATCTGTGTCCGGTTTCTCCAAATTCGAATTTTCGACACTGAAAAATGGAGAATATATCAATGCCACCTTTAACCTTCCAGTACTCTCTACTAATGTTGACAATCTTAATCTTGTCATAGCTGGTAAAAATACCCTTGCTGTTCCATCCTTAGAGTGAGTATAAATATGCTTATTTTTTTTTTTTAAATAATAGGATGGATTTTTATAGCTTTTCTGTCAGTGGCCTGACAGTCGACGTCATACTCTCTTACACCACTGAACCTCTCAGACTCACAACACTCAATGCATTAGCACAAATTACCGATTTGACGGTAAGTTATTTATTTCTATTAGGTATTATTATTATTAGTATGGCAAGCTGATGAGATCTATCGAAATCACGTTTTCTACTCAACTAATAACACAACCTAAATAAATAGTAAGCGATGTACGAAAGGCAGTATCCAACTGGAATATCAACCCAAATATTGTTATAAATTATCAAATTAATTAATGATTTTGCAGATAAAGGGTAGCCTTCAGTTAAACGATTTTCCAATCAACATCACCCCTGATAAGGATGCTGGAAAACATGTTAATGAGTTGGCAGTAAAATACCAAAAAAAAATTAGTAAACTTATTTTGGATGTCGTTAATGACATTTTGGCCATAGCTGACGCTTAGGAAATATATAGATTTATAATACATTTAATTAGTAATAATTGTAAGTTTTGATCAAATAAAATATTTTATTGTTTACATTTATCAGCTTTTGTACACTTTTACCTGTCTACTATGTTATGCTGAGAACAATTATTGAGACTTCCTAAACAATGGAACAATAAGAATTATTACTTTATATTTCAATATTTCAGTTTCATTGTTAAAAGTTCACAAAATGTGACAAAAGGAAAGGAATGTCGATTGGTTTGTCTGTTGAGTGTTGTATATTGAATGAAAGCAACTGAATCAGAAGAATCAGATAGAAAGAAGTACACAAGTGTAGAAGACTGAGAAGACACCAACCTTAACATCATCATAGAAGTTTTAAAACAAGGCGGGAATTGCTATTGCCCTAGAATGTTTTTTTTTTTACGAATATATAGAATCGGCGCGCGCAGGTACGTCTAACGTCACGTGCATTGTGTCCTGCAATCTCACTATCAATTGCAACAGTTTTCATTCCTTTTTTAAACGGGGAAGCTTTGGAGTACATGCATTGAACATCAGAGGTACTATCGTGAAAAGTAATAAACTATTTTGATTCATATGTATTTGTAGTTTGCTAACAAAAAATAAATTCGGTTAATTGTTGACTCCCCCTTCTGCATAGTAGTACGTTATTAACTTTCGTGATAGTGTGATTCTATAATATGGATTTGACAATAGCCAATATTGTACTAACCTTACGTAAAATAAAAAACAATAATAAATAAATGTAATTATAAATGAGCATTTCGCTGGAATTAACAATTATAAATTAAAATAGTTGTACCTGTTGTATTGCTTCGTATATTAGATAAATTCTTCTTTCCTACTTTGGGAAATAATAAAGGCTTGGGTATCGGTTTCTATAAAATTGACTTTTTAGGAAGACGAGAATACAACAATAAATTTGGGTTATTTCATAATAAATATAACTTATTAACTTATCGATATTTAATGTAAAAAATATCCTTTTTTTTTCTCAATAAAAATAAAAATAATTTGTTTTCCTGTATATTATAGAACAATAGAGAACTACAATTAGCTGAACTGACAAGAATTAATCAAATTTACAGCAGGTAAATACGCAGAATCGTTCTTTTGGAACAGTACGAGCACTAAATAAGAAATGCCTCTTAAATAGGACTACTTCTTATCACTACAATATGATAATCTTTTTAAATGTCTATAAAAAAGGGCGATAATATAGTAGACAGTTCATATCGAAATGAATGCAATGGAGTCAATAAATATTTTTATTTTTAACTCAAATGCGTTATCTGTTGTGATGAACTAATAATAGTAACAAATAATAATACAGTGCGAATTTCAACGTTCACGCTTCATAAGTACGTGTAGGTACTTATTAATAATCCAATTTGAGAGGCTACTTGATATTGTTTCTGATGATATAAAATTTAGACAAAAATATATTTTTAATAACCTACGAACCTTGGCTTTTAAAATATAATAAAACACTTACATGATCTTATTCAATCGACAGTGACTATCATTTTCAGATATAAATAACACAGCAACTACTGCTTTATGTAATGGTTTTTTAATACTTCTTTCTAACAACAAACGAATATGTAATTTAAATATAAATAAAAATTAGAAAAATAAATAAATATGAATTATTCAATGACTAACTGCAAAAAGACAAAAACTGTGAACGTATTTACGTCTTAATTCAAAAGGACCCCGCGTACGAGTCCTTATAAGGAGTGACTTTCTGTCGCATTTTTTGAAACTGGAAAACGTTAGTTCTCACTTAGTTGAACAATAGTCTCCAAGGTCGCGATGCTTAAAAGACCACATTTAACGAGTTATTTCACCCTCAAAGTAAGGGTTACAAATTAGGTATATGAAAGTAAAAAATTAAAATCAACAAAGAAACAACTTTATATGTGGGTTTGTGGGGTCGCTGATCACGAATTTGACCATCATTTTGTCCTCAATCCCAATCACAGAGGTAAGAAGTGGTGGAAAATTTAAAGAAATATAGGAAAAATACATAGGATGACTTTATATTGTGCTTTTAGGATTGTTGATAAAGTATTTAATATTATTTTATCAATATTTTATACTTTAAGGCATACATGTAAATGTACATATATAGGTATGCTTATGACTATTAAAAATAGATTTTGTACTATCTAATATTTATAATAAATAGTATAAAATATAATAGGTATATATAATATTCATCATCCAAACTGCCGATCTCCTTATAAAAAAAAACTTCCAAATGTTGGTAGAGGAGCAGTTTCTCCTAAATAACTTTGAGTATAAAGCTGAAGGGCAAGGCGGAACTCTAACGTAAAACGTTCAATTAATAAGGAACATTTGAAGAAATAAAATTTTCTTTAAAGCTTTTTGTTGTACCTTTTACGAAATATTTTTATTCATCGTTTATATTGATAGTAATATGTAATATATATTAGATACTTTGAAGACAGCGACATCTCTTATCGCAAACACGAACACAAAACCACGATCCGCGTTCTCAAAATATTTACAGTTTTGTATCATCTCAATTTCTTTTCATGTGATAATAAAATAGAATGTATTAACTTATTTATACAGATAACTGCCATGTTACTAATACGATGAGATATAACTTCAACTTTTCATAAATTGATATTACCTACCTTAAAAAGGAAACTGTTAAAACTTTTAGTTGTAATTCGTTATCGATGTACTTCAAATATTGGTAGATAATTTAAAACTGTTAACAATAGCTTAGTACAGATGCCAGCATGTAATCGTTATAAAGTGTGTCGAAAAAGAAGACAGTACATAGTAATTTTGAGGCATCGAACGAAGAACATAAGTAAATTGGCATGTTTAATGACCGCACATTAGCAAGTGGTTTCGTAGTTAGATCATTATGTATTGTAACGAATTTTCTAGTTAAACTATTTATTTAAACAATTATTTATTTAACACTATTTATAACACTTAAACACTAACTTAGAACTACCATTTATATCACAACAATTCACTTATTTATATAACAATTTATTTATATCACTTTGTCTATTATCGGTTTTAATTCGCGCACTGATGCTTTCTTCAACTAACTGTGTCTCGGTCCAAAGATGATCACTATATATACACCTTTCGAACTTTCTAGACAGGAACTCGAAAAAATCCTGAGTATTCCCGAATGATGAGTAATAATTAGAAAGTCCTCGATTATTCCAGAATTGAACTTGTTACTTGTCGCCGGAGAATGATTTACATCTTGTAAATTGATAACACGAAAAGTACCGTGTGCGGTGTTTACGCCGTAAGCATGTTAGCGATAACAAGTACATGCCACAAATTGTTATCGCGCACACGTACTGTGTCACTGGTCGCTACAGTATTGTTTCGATTTATCCTCCTTGGATTAAAATTTACAAATATCTTTTAGAGAGCATAAAATTACATGTTTCGTCGTCTCTTCTATGTATTGATAATCGAAAGTTGGAAGCCCTGTTTCACCCCGTTAAAATTTATCAATCAATATTTTAACACTCTTTTTAATCGAAAAACAAATGTTTGTGTTAGCCAACGTTATACATACATACATATAAGAAAAATCTATGTATAATTTCAAGCATCTCATTCTAGAGACTAAAATACAAATGTAAAAATACTCAAATTGCATATATTTTGGATTTGCCTATTTGATTCAGTTCCGAATGCGAAATACAAGCTTTACTGAAAATGACGTAAGAAAGTGATATCACCGGAAAGATCAGACCGACCCGAACAAAAAATTACAATATTTTATCGACGATTAAAGTGTAATTAATTTGACCAATCGCAGCGCGCGCGGATAGCTTCGAGGCGAGAAGCGGGAGGAGGAGAGAGCTTTTTGTTCGTCTTGGTCTGCTCTTTCTGGTGATATCAATTTCTTACATCATTTTCAGAACACCTTGTATAAACATTCAAAATCAAAATACAGAGTGACATAAATAATGTTAAACGTTGTTTGTCAGATAAATGAGTAGTTATTAAGTGTTCAAGTGTTCAAATTGTTATTGTAATAGTATTGTTAAATAAATAGTGATTAAAAAAATAATTTGAACTAAAAAATTCGTTATACTTATTTTGTTCTTGTAATATTACTTTTTTTATGGCAGAAAAATATTTTTTTCATTTGAAGTATGTACTTATATGTAATAGAAACCCCCTACGGTCGATTAAACTTTTATCTTTACTGTATAAGTGGTTATTTTTATACTATTGTAATAAAACGTAGATAAGTAAAGTGAGACGAAAGTAGGCATAGATTAGATTACAGTTTGCCAAATGTGGGATGTTTTAGTTTTTGAAAAAGTGACCATTGGCACAAGCTAGAATATAGTGGAGATATGTATCAATGTTCTCAGACTGATCACCATATCATAAAATTATTATACGTAGGTACTATAAATTTTTATAAGAAAATAAAATCTGACCTCAAAACTTTTCTTATTTATTAAAATATAAAACGTATCTGTATATATTTTCCTATTTACACTTACATTCAACAAAATTATGAAATGGCAAAATATAAAACATCCCCTGATTTTCACCTTTATAACAAGAAATATAAATGCATTCTCTTAATCTGCGGAAATTTATACTAAAACATACGTTACCTACATAAAAATAATCGACACGCTTCAATTAAGTTTTTTTCAGTCCAATAAAAAATTAAACTAACTTTTTATTGTAAAATACATTTTAAGATGAAATACAGAATGATCGTCCATAATCTCCTGTGTTCAGCTTGCTAATTAATGTCAAGTCCTCGTTTTAGATTTATCAAAAGTGTTATCACTACAAAAAATCATTTCAAGTGTCTATTGTTTCTTAAAATTCTAAATATACTTTTAATATAAGAGCTACCGATTTTAATTACTCTATAAAATGCGTATGATTAAAGTTATTACTTTTTCTTTTCAGTTGAAAGTTACTTTAAAATAATTTACTGTAGCCCCCCATCTTCTGCGAATAAGTCTTTATGTTACAATTTAAACAAGTTTTTAGTTAGAACTCGTTTTCCCTAGTTAAAACTAGTTTTTACTTAATGCCTTTGTTAAAACTAGAAATACCCAGTTAAAACTAGAATTTACCACTGATATACGTATTTGATTTTCCGATAAAAATAGTTATCACATCGAGCTGTAGTTAAAACTAGCACTAGAAAAACTAATTTGGGATTGAAAACAAGATACCAATAGTTTTAAAAATATTTATTGAAAAATCTAAGACACTCTCTAACACTAAAGGAGCATTTTAGGGAACATCGACTTAAATTACGTAGTTACCAAGATGACAATATTAATTATCAGTAGGTAAATAAAATAATCAAATAAATCAACAGAACACAACCATAAAATTTCGAAAAGAAACATTGTTAAAGAACATTGATTAACACACAATAAAATCTAATCAGTCAAACTTAAATTTAAAAAAGGATGAGGATCTACTACGCGAACAGTTTTAACTGACTCGCTTCGGAAAAACGCGCTTTGTCTAGTAAGAACTAGTTTTAACTGATATTCGACTTGAACATTAGTTAATTCTAGTATTTACAAATGCATACATTAAAAACTAGTTCTAACTAGGAAGAACGCGTTCTATCTAAAAATTAGTTTTAACTGCAACATATATAAACAACTTACTGTAATTGCGAAATATATTATTATTTGCCGTATATTTTGCATAAGTAATTGAAGATATATCAATAAATAAAGTATAAATAAAAAGAGATTACCAGTATAACGACCGAAGTGGATCTTCTGCAAGTGCGACATAAGTGGATAGAGTCAAACATACCTGAAACAAAAGAAATATTTGTATTATTTCTCAATAAAAATCGTAATACAAAAAAATATAGGAAGAAGAAAATTAAATGCATTAGAATCCGTAAAAAGCAGAGGTATATTTTACGCCCCTTATGCTATCTGTATTAATAAAATCATGATCACAAAAATAAAAAAAATAGAAAGATCAGTAATTGCTACATCAAATAGTGACCTACCTACAATTTGTCAAAAAGATATTTGAAGATCACATTGATTTTTTTTAATAGAAACTCCTATGTTTGCTCCCGGATTTACATATAGATGGATACTACAGGGTTTTCTTTAGAATGACCTATAGAGGTTTTTAAAAATCTACGCAATTGAATATCTCATCAGGGAAGCCGCCAATCCAAATGTAACATCTACTGATGTTGTTAGGTTCGAAAAAGCGACTATGATATTCACCTTAAATGTTATTCAATTTTGGATGGATATTAGGGCCCTTTTTTAACTAGATCAAGATTTTTCGCGTTTTACACCTTATTAGGGTATACCTTGGTAAATTGTCAAGTTTCCCTTCATTACTATCAATACGAAGATGTATTATTTGTTCAAAACCAATAGCTTTTGCAAAAAGTATTGTAGCGTCCAGTGATACCGTACGTGTATGTGATAACGATTTGTGTGCATGTACTTCTTAAAGCTAACATGTTTACGCCACAGCCACGGCGCGCGGCTCTTTTAACATTATCGACTTACAAGCTATAAATCTTTCTCCAGCGATAAGTAATTTCTGTAAATTATCGACGGCTTTCAGCAGGACCTATTCGCCGTACCGAAGAAATATTCGCTAGCTCATTGTGTGGCGAAGGATTTGGGCATGAGCCGTGGGATTGCCACGGTCTTTCGGAAGAAGTTTGGGCGACTACCGATGTTACTCGACCAGGTCAATGATGGAAGAAAAGTATTGCAGTTACTCGATGGGACCAGATCCATCTTCTATGTAGTCACCAAAAGCAAGGCGTTGGAGAAGCCTACCTACCACTCCTTTTGGGACTCCCTGATAGAGCTAAGTGAGTAGTTGCTGCTCGCTAACATCCTGAAGCTAGCAATACCGAGGATCGGATGTAGGCTCGATGGGCTAGATTGGAGGGTGGTAAGAAACATGCTTGAGGTTTTGTTCCGATACACTGGAATAGTTATATTGGTGTGCACTGGAAATCTACGGAGGACCGTCATCACTGAAGACAGTTGACTGCTACTTCTACCTGACAACCGGATGCCGAAGTGGATCCATCTGCAATTACCGGCACGATCTTCTGAGGGAACGGCAGAATGTTATCCGGGACGGATCACCCTTAAGAAGGGGGTAGGGTAGCGTCCAGTGATACCGTACGTATGTGCGATAACGATTTGTGGGCATGTACTTCTTAAAGCTAACATGTTTACGGCACAGTCACGGCGCGCGGCTCTTTTATCATTATCGGCTTACAACCTATAAATCTTTCTCCAGCGACAAGTAAGACGATCATTTCTGCGAATTATCGACGGCTTTCTAATTATTACTCATCATTCGAAAACAATCAGGATTTCTTTGAGAAATTATATAGAAAGTTCGACAGGTGTATTTAAAGTGATCATCTTTGGGCCGGGGGACAGAGTAATGGTGAGAAAGCATCCGTGCGCGAAGCAAGACGATAAGCGATAGACAAAAGTGATAATAAGCTGTTACATAAATAAGAGAATTGTTCTCACATAAATAGTAGTTCTAAGTTAGTGTTTAGTGTTATATAAATAGTGTAAAATATATAATTGTTTGACTATGTTTGACTAGAAAAGTCGTTACAGTATGCTCCCAGGTATGTTCTTGCAGATGCTATGATGCATTACACCATATCCTCCGAACTAGGGTAAGTATATCTCCAGATCTGACAAACTTAGACTTGTTTCTATGGGATTTTATTAAAAACAGGAATAATTGTCTAGATCCGGGTACTCACTCCAAAATGAGAAGTAAACGGATGGGGAGTATAGAGATGCACCTATATAACACTATTCAAAGATTTCAGCTGGAGACGGACTCATATAGACACAGGGGGTGAAGTTGAAAATTCCAAATGCGGTAATTTTTATTGCATATACTAAATTGTTTGGAGAGGGGCACAAGATTGGGGGAGGGATAGTGATGACATTGTAGAACATTAAAAAGGATATTATAGGTGGAGACAGAAGGTTGGAGGTTCGGAGGGAGAGAATAAGAAATACTCGAAACTATAAACAACGGTAACTTAATTATCAAACCGATATTTCACTTATATTGGAAATGTGGGTTAGGTTATGGTATATAATTTGAAGTTTTTAACTCCACTCCGTCGCCGTCTAAAAGTGGTATTCTACAAGTCCATCCTTCCCCCTTTTCCATTCCATATAAGGGTGGGTACCCGGATCTAGACAATTACCAAAATATGGAAAACTAGCTACACCCGCGACTTCGTCCGCGTGGAATAGTGACTTTCGGCAGCATATCAATTTTTTTTCTTCTATATTTTTATTTTCTGGGCCGTAAGCCTTTTTGCCGACGTCATTACACAAAAACTTTCATTCCTTATTTTTGCCCCCTTTAGGGTAAAATTTTTACAAACTGTAAATGTCGTATTTATATCTAATCAAAAGCCTAAAAAATAAGTTTCAAGCTTCTATCTTTAAAAATTACGGAATTTCCGTACAAACTTTCCTATTTCAACCCCTTACAATCCTTTTTTCGCATTAAAAAGTAGCCTATGTCCTTTCTCAGGCTCTAGACTATCTCTGTACCAAATTTCATTTAAATCGGTTCAGTAAATTTTAGGCGAGATTGTGCAGCATACAGACAGAGTTACTTCCGCATTTATAATATTCCGCGAATTCATTTTCATCAATGTTCCCGTGGGAATAAGATATTTTCCCGCAGTAAAACGTAGCCTATGTATTAATCCAGGGTGTCAGCTAACTCCATACCAAATTTTATTAAAATCGCTCCAGCCGTTTAGACGTAAAGAAGTAACAAACATACACACTCACAAACTTTCGCCTTTATAATATTAGTGTGGTTCAGATCCATCCCACACTGAGGGTAGGTATGATGCAATGATTGCGCTCCTACCACTCATGAGGTGAATCACAATAGAGCTCTAATGGCTATCGAAAATTCTTCTTTTCGATTTCTATTTGATAACACATCTTCCCCAGGTTTTTCCTTCATAAACTGTCAATACCGATGGGCAAGTAATTGTTGCGAATAATACGTGCATAGCATAAGAAAGAAAGTTTCTTTTAACCACCTTTTAGGAGTCTTGGAGATAAGTCGATGGAAAGGTAGATGAAGCGGAAACAGAACATGACAGTTTGCTCAAATGGTCTACGAAAACCACTGAAAATTCTGCCTGGATTAAATGTAACCTTACAAATATTAAACTGATAGTTGCATAAACTTTTCAACCCTTATATGGTATATATATAATATATGCACCTACTTAGTAAGCAATGTCCCAGAAATGTAAAATCAAGTGATTAAAAACTTGCATATTTGTGAGCATTTACATCCGCAACACAATGGTATCGTAATAATCCATAATATATTTTTTACAAGTGACATACTTATTATTAGAAAAAAAGCAAATCAATTATTATTGTTATTAACAAGTGCCTTTAACGAGAAATTTTTACTTAAAATTGAATAAACAGGAAATTTTCAGAGGATATAACAAAAATTAATCAAGATAAAAGAACGTTTGAAATCAACAAATAATATTTCCTAGTAAAAGCACTTTTACAAGACATTTTGAGCTTAATAGCATTCACATGCAGGTTCTATTTCTTTCTTTTTTTTTTCAATTATCTGATAACTTCGAATGTAAACAACTTAACTAGAGATAGATATGGGTTATATATTAAGTAATTAATAAGGTCCTTAATGCGTTTTACCCTTTTAAACGCAGATCCCACAAATAGAAAACACAGATTAACTTTACCTTTCATGTTTTTCGAAAATATGGAGATAAAAATTGATTGAAAGTGAGCATTGCTACAGAAACTATCATTTTAAGGATATGGTTTTTCCCGAATACGTAATCGAAATAACTTTAATCCTGAAGACTCCTTTCTTCAGAATACTAAATAATCTTGATATTTCGTAGAGAACGTCAACAGGAGTAATCCACAACATAAGAGACTACAGAACTACGTTCCCATTAAAACTCAAAAGTCCTATTTTTGAATGGTTACTCTCAATAGACCTTACAAATCCCCCATTGGCACACATGAGTAAACTGAATTAGAATATATTTAATACGAACCCTGAGAAAAATTAACATTATACAAAAAATAAATGTATACCCACTCCACACTTAAGCCGCTGTAAATTTAACGTGAATACAGCAAAACTCGAATACGTTTCTAAGAATCTTTTGTTCTCTAATGATTTGTAAAAATTTGCTTTGTTTCGAAGATACAGGGCGATAAATATTTTATTCGAAAGCAACTCACAAATTATTCAGATATAAATTTCCACGTGGCTTTCAATACTGCGAATAGAAATAATGTCTTGAAAGTTTTAAGTGGCTTTGGTATTGAAAATTAGAGACATCTGACGAAAATAATTTCACAGTCTCTTGGATAGTAAGGATGGTGTTATAAAACCTAATTATACTAACTACAACATTTTAAAAATTGAATGAATGTTACACTGTATATTATTCGATATCACATCGAAAAACTTTGAGTTTAAAACACAATCCAATTATTCTAATAAAATTATTTTCAACTTCTTTCGAAAATAGATATTCACAGGCTTATCTGCTCATAAATCCTCAAATCACCCACTATATCATAAATCTGTCTGTACTTCCATGTTCCATAAAATTTTCTTGATCTCCCTTTCTAATGAGAATTTAGGGAACTTTTCCTAAAAAACTTGTCATACCATAGTATAACCATTTATTTTTAGTATATATTTCCTTGGTTGTATTACTTTTCTACTACATCATATCATGAACATTTTCCAGATTGTTATTTCTAATTTAAGGTTTGTTAAATAAAATCGAAAAATTTTACAAGGAGAAATTTGTGTTATAGGTTACCACACATCTGCGTAATGAAAACGACCAGTAATTTGTTTTTCGTTTTTACCAAGGTCCTTCTTCATCGATGTTAATAATTCAATTCATTCTTATAGCTACCAACATAAAATGAGTAGAAAATTGAGAATGTGGTGATCGGATCAATGAAAAAATAATAATAAATAAATAATTTATCAAAATTAAAAATTTATGTTTACAGGAAATAGTACCTAAATTATTTCCGGGTATACGACATTTTTTTCATGGCATTATTCAGAACCAGGCCACGGCAAAGGTGCACCTGATGGCGTAGATGGTACCTTAAAAAGAACTGCCGACAAAGCAGAAGCTGAAGGCCGAAAAATCGTAGATTTAAGTTCACTCAAAGACATTTTGTTGGCTAGTTGTTTTTTAATAATCCTCTTTGAAGCTACCACTGCAAATATCGCAGAGATGGAAGACTTAATTAAACAGTCACACACCATTACTGCATTCCGTGGAACTAAAAAAAATCGACAGTTTGTCTCTACATTTTCACATGGGGTATTACTCATCTTGAAATCCTTGCAATAAAAAAACAATGTGTAGTAAAGTACAAACACGAACCATTCATCGAATGATGTTATTTGCATATATAATAATCCCACTTGTAGTATAGGTGATCATGTCTTTATCAAATGGGACAAAAAAATTTATTATATTAAATTATAGAAAATAAATACAAATTACCCAATACCATTCGAGTATTGGACACTTTAGATTAGATCATCAGAAAGTATTTTGTTGTGCACAAGCTGAGAAGCTGATAGTGTAGCGGAATGGTATAATTTCACAACTACAGAAAAACTTTGAATACTCCATTGTTAGGAATAAAGTTAAACGTGAGTCCGCGTGAGACTAGGTAACAAGAAAAACTTAAACTATGGTTAAAGTCACTCTTAAACTAGAAATCGCGCCGGAAATGGGCTGTCCCAGTCAACCAAGGTTTGGAATATAAGTTTGTCACTATGTAAACAGCACTAAGCACTACTGTTGGATCTTTTTCTTTCACACACTGGCCAAAGGTTCCGAACTCGGAAGACTCCTGGAAGAAGAGATCTTACTCTTTTTTTCCCGCTCTAGTGTTCCACTAAGGGAAAGCTGCTAGAGGATCTGGAGGTAGAGTTCTCTCTGTTGTTCCGAGAGCCGGAAGCTCCTTTTATTTACCCTTGCCTAGGTAGGGGTAGCTCAGCGCGGTACTACCAGGGGTAGTGGTACCGGGAAAGGGTAACCTGCCGGGATAGGGTAGCGTTGGTGTATAGAGCGGCGGTTTCCGTGTGGCGCCCTCCTGAGCCGTAGTACGACGCGTTACGGAACTAACGGGATTGAATTGGTGTCTGTGGCGCGGATTTCAAAAGGGCTGTTACAATAGACAAAATTGGCTAATAATATGAAGAAATTTCGATACTTATTTTAATTGTTTAGCCATCCTCTTTTATAATAAGACATTTAACAGCATGGAACAAAATGTATACAGGACACTTTTGGTATTTTATGCCGGAACTGACTCACAGAATTTAGCTTCCAATTAGTAGTAATGTCAACCGTGCATTCCTAAGGAAGAAGTTTTGGAAGGAGGCCACTATTACAGATAATTAAAGAAAAATAACAACGCGATTATGAATTCTCAAAAAATTTTGAAGCGTGATGCTCACGATGGGTCTATTTACTCGTATTGTCATATGCCCTATTTACATTCAGCTACAATCGGTGCTCGCTGTCCTGCCTTGAACGCGGCGTTTTAATTTCCGTGCTAAGTAGTAGTAGTGCCATTACAGTTATATCAAGAAAATAGTCGTAATCTTAACATCTAACTCTTGACTATCTTCTGTGGATCTGATCATGTAGGAGATTTTGTTTCGATTTTGTCTTGATTCAAGATTAAAGCATAAAAAGAGGGGTTAATCTCACAAATGTGGGTTATTACTTCCTTTTCTTAAATATTTGGTATTCTTTGAGAAGTGACCCCAATTTTGGTATGCACTATGAGACCATACTGCTCACACAACTTTGTGTGTACTTTCAAAGTAAGAAATTCTTTTAGTAGCAGACTGTGTCTATTTTTGTGGGATTCGACACTAAGCAGTCTTCTACTTCCAAAAGTAGTTACTTAGTAGTGCTAATAGAATTCATTAATGCATACAACAATTTGCTCTCAGGAAGTCACTACGTAGGTTTTTAAGATAAGAGAGTACCTACAGATGCTTGAGATTGAAGGTACTCGTGTGCTTACGCGTTTCCGATGGAATAGCCACTTCACAAATATGAGACTATTTTAATCTTTTAACTTATTGGTATCTCAAATAGATCAAGAGATAAATTCGAAGGTAACGTGAGCTTTTACATCAGAAGCAAAAAATTGTTTTGTTTTTACTCATAGACGTAACTACCTATGTAAGTGTTTCAAATCATTTTCAAAAATGAAGTCAGAAGAAACGTAAAAAAAAAGTAATTCAGAAATAGTAGGTCGTTTGCTCAACAATTTACTATAAATTTGATTAACTTTTATTTTACAACCAAATGATGAAGAAGTCGTCAATATGTTGGTAAAAATATATCAAGGGCCATGAATAAGCAAAAAACAAACCTTGGAAAGTTATTTTTTCTATGTTTTATTTCATAAAATTTAGAGAGCAGTTAAATGCAAACCTCTTTTGAATGCATAGTCCTAATAATTTTAAAAATACCTATAGGTGGGTGAGCAATTAGCAAATTGATGATTGACTAACTGTATATAAGAAAATTGTTAGTTCCTCAATCTTGAAAAGAGTCCACACTTAACCTGCTTGCGCAATTCAATAACAAATCCAAAGAAGGTTCTAAAAATACTTTATAATTAATAAATATGACTGAATTTGGCCTGATAACCTGACAACAAAAAATATATTAATGGATTTATTTTGTTCCAATTGAGATTTGTTTTATTTATCCACTAGAAAACAACTTTTGAAGATTATCACTTAATTTTTTTTATATTTGTGATGTCAAAAACTGTGAGGGATTGACACTGTTTTTTATTGTTTTAAGATAAGTCACGCATTCCCGCTGAGTTTCATTCTATCATAAATGACATTTACACTACATCTTATTCAAAAAAACAAAGACATTTTATATAAAATCATATAGTTAAAAACAAAAAACAAAAAGTCATCCTTTAAAAACTTAACGTTCATTAAGTACCTATAAAACAAAATATCTTATCGACTAATACTCAGCCCCCTACAATTGTAATTTTTCATTTCAAGGTGAAAGGCGTATTACGAAATTTTACATTATTACGTAATTATCCATTCACGTATTTTATGTCAAAACAATTAAACGTAGAAATTTCAAACTGATAATTCTTTATCCCACTTGCCTTTATAGAGCATTAGAAAATGCCTATGGCGTACTGACGAGAACAACTAAGTTTTAAACTACGAGCCTGGGAGTTTTCTTCTTTATTAATTGGGTTATGTGCTCATTATGCAAATGCGACGTAGATTTAGCTTGATAAATATATACTTCCTTTAGACTTCTCTCCTCTTGGTAATATTTGTTAAGACATGATGGACTCCTCTACCATATATTTCCCGGAGTTCCTAATTAAAAGGGGAAATAAAAGTTACTACAACTCGGTAACTAAAAAAGTCGAAGTAAAATTTTCAAGGAGCTGTCTCCGATTAAAATAAATGTGAACATTGTTTCCTCACCTTCCTAATTCAATTAGTAAATTTTAAACAGTCAAGTACTACTGCGATCAGTAAGTAGCAGTAGGTAGATGACGATATGGAGGACCAACTAAAACTGTCTTGTGACGTGACGATGAGAACTAAAGATCTTCCCACACATCCACATCAGTATTTAAAAGTTAGAAATTGAGTTAGGCTTTCACGACTCTCCACCATTTGTTAAGAATACGCCGTTATAATTCGAAAATTCAATTTCATAATTTAGAGTACCTATTTAGTTATAAACATACGATTTGTACACTTAAAACGATTGCTACAACGATATGCGAGAGTAGATTAATCAATAATGCCTCCTGTGTCATAAAAACATTATTAATGAAAATATAATAGCAGATGGTTAATATTAATGATAGTGTCTACAAAAAAACTATCGTTTAACGTAGTCACCATTATTTTGCACACATTTGCGCCATTGGTTAGCCCATGCATCAAAACCACTCTGGAAAAAACCAGGCTTTCACTTCTTGAGCCAGGATTTTAATGCTGTTTTAACGCCATCTAAGATAATGATTTAGCACCTTCTCACTTTTACCTGTTTGGACCTATGAAAGACAACTTACGCGGTATCAGATTCAATGACTTAGACGATGTTAAAACAGCGTCAGAATCATGGCTCAAGAAGCGAAACTTTGATGTGGCAAATGGGTGTAAATTGATAGTGACTATGTTGAACGGTAGTTTTATGTAGAGAACAGTTTACGCTATAATGCGTAATGACTTCTGCTGTTATATGTTCATTAATAAACAGCCTTATTCATAGTCAACGGTTTAATAGGATGTAAGTAGTCTACTAAGTAGTAGCTACTAAGACGCTACTATCTGCATCGTATTCATAGACGTCACTTATAGTAGGGGAAATAGCGTTAATTTTTAAAAGTCATTTCATACCGGACGAAAATCGTAACCATAATAGTTTATCACCAATACATTACGGATTTCACCGTCAGCTACTCCAGTAGCGGTGGAACCGGAAGTTAGAGCAAGTTGAAATTTAAAAGAAAAATGATGCTACAAGTAAATTTATACCATACCAAAATTTATAGGGTGACTGTTGAGATTATTTTTAACCAAAAAATAACCATCAGCTGTATTGAAGTCAGTCACGTATATGAACCATATTAAAAATCTTAAATTATAAAGTCATTTTATACCTTATGAATTTTATACAGCTGAATTTTCATACTATATAAATAATAAAAAAAACAGTCAGCTGTATTTATAACAGTGGTAAGACCGTCAGCCAGCGGCATAAACATGCCTCGCCCTCAGTGCATCTCAATGGCTCATAGTTACGTTGACAGATAAACTGACGATCTTTACACCCACAAGCATTCAGCTGACGACAATTTTTCTTATTATTAACAATAAAATTGCTCTGTATACTAATTTCATGAGGTATTCTATTAATTTAACATAGGTTATGCCAATTAATGCTATCAACAACGATTTTTCATACATATTTTTTTATATTAATGTTTCGTATTAATTTTAAATTCATATGATTGTTGTATACCTTCATAAAATTTAAATGACGGTAGAGTATTAGCATTTTTCTAAATCTTTTCAAGTATTGTTTCTCTCAACATTTTTATGTATTTTTAATATTCAGACACTCATTTAGTTACATTTTTCTATTGAAATCGATATTTTACTTACAAATTATTTGCCTTTTAACATCTGAAGATTTATTTCCATTTTAACGTCAAATTAAAGACAACCAAGGTTGTCCTAAAATTTATTAGAACCTACCCTTATGAAGATGCATTTGTTTACTACTTTCAATTTTATAAATCCTTTCCATTTTATTCTTGTGGTACTCTTCTTAATTTTGTATTTTGTACCAATAACTCGCTTCTTAAAGGCTTTAGATTAATTTAAGATCTACCACTCGAGATTATGTTTATCATATATGTACCGCTTAAACACAGACTACCACGCTACTAAACTTCTTAGTAGCTACTAAGCTTAGTAGTCTACCAAATTTCACTATAAATACGATTTTCTTAGTAGGCTCTTAGTAGCTTGCTAGTAGTCACTACTAAATGACTAAGAATAAGACTGAAAGATTTTATGACAGATGAGGCATTACTTTTTGATACACCCTTGTTAATACATGTATTGTCAATGCCAATATAGGTACTAACAGGTAACAATACATTTTTTAAATATTACGTAAATGAAATATTATTATTGGTTGTAAACAATAACACACTTGTAACTTTCACAACTTCATTATCTCACTTGACACGTGTTTCGCCAACACTGTGGCTTCTTCAGAAGTATAAATTGTATTTACTTGTAAAAAAACACGTTTCAAGTTAGATAATAAAGTTGTGAAAGTTACAAGTGTGTTATTGTTTACTAACAATATGTTAAACTTTTATTTTGAGTATCCAATCAACCAAAAAAAAAAATATCATTAATAATATAATAGTGTTGTGTGTTTTTCAGAAGTTTGATTTCTGTTGCATAGAAAATTCTATATTACACACATTGTGACAGCAGCAGAAAAAAGAATTATAATTCCAATACAACAACTGAAGGAAAAACTGTTGATTTCAATTCCACCACGGCTGGATGACTTTTGAAAATCCCCTTCCCCTTCTACTAAAATAATTAAAAAAGCGTACTCTATTCTACTGATTCCAAAAAAATAAGCACATCTAATAGCATGAATGATTGAATTTTGATATTTCAGGAACCTTTTGATACCTCGTACTCTCTGCTTTTCGATTCTTCAATCCCAATAGGAAATTTCATGTACCTATGTGTAGAAGAAAGATTCTGGAACCTTAAAAACCGAGAATGGATCCTTCGAAAAGAATTACCTATATCTCAAATACATAGATGACAAATAACATGCGAACAGAAAGTATATATATATTCTTAGGAAATATTGAGAACAAAACCAGAAAGATTAATAGTCCAAAAGATGAAGTTCTTTAAGAAGAAAAATAAAAAATTAAAAACCTGGGTTTTGGAATCCAGATACGCGAAAAGTATGAGGGAGTTTATATGGGTAGAATGGCAAGGGGATGAGGTGCCAGGATATCTAACTGAAGGAAAAATTATGGAGATAATAGCTAGATTCAGAATGGGGAATAAGTGTAATGAGAATAAGTTTTGAATGGAAGAAGGTAAGAGGTTGTGTAGAAAAGGAGAGTGAATCAATGGAGCATGTACTTATTAGAAGAAGTAACGGGGAAGAATGAGATATGTACTTTTTTTTACTTATTTATCTCATCTGACTTACTTGACTATTGGACGTTATCTTAAATTGATCGGTTATTTGCACAACATTGTATTAAGAAAAAAAAAAAACATAAAAATATCAATCTAATTAATGTCATGATAGGATAAACATCTTCTTATAAAAACTGGAGCATTTTTTGTTTATGGCCAGTTTCCTTAAACAACTGATACTTCACAAGTACCTCAATAGTTTAACAAAAAAAAAATAATCATGAATGCAAAAATTATTTTTGGTTTCATTGCCTGCTTGGGCTTTGCTAGCGCAGGTATGTAAATTTCTAATTGTATTTTTACCAGTTTCACCACCTTAACCTACTTCGGACTAACTCTAAATTGTAACTAACTTCTAATTTTCAAGATTATTACTGTATTCTCGTTATTTAAATAATAGTCAATTAATTAGCCTAATTTGGATGTTCTGCATTTGTATCAGTGATCTAAATATCCATTTTCGAACTTACTCTTCACTGTCATCTTACGGTTAAGTCGTCAATAGAAATAAAGACCTTGCTTAATAATACGTTTAAAGAATACGTTGATAACTATATAAATCTACCTACCTTAGCTCTTAATTCATCTTTTTTATTTTCTTAATCGGATCTCGGATATTCAATCGATTGCGGATATCGAGATATTCGAATTTTTGGATTTCGATTTTTCAATTTAATTACGGATATGATCCGAATGTTAAAATATATATAAACATAATTTCTTAATAAATTTTATGTAAAGTAGAAATTATTAAAATACTATAAGTTATTACGTGTACGGATGCGTGCGCACATACACGTATAAATACATTTATATATTTGATATTTTTGAGTGCAGGATAGCAAACTGAAAACAAAAACACACTTAAACTGAAATTAAAAAAAAAACTTAATAAACTGGAAAGCTAACGTTTTATTTCTATTTTCGGATCCGGGTAGCCCGATATTCACATTGAATATCTCAAAAGATCCGGATTTGAGATCTCATATCCGAATATCGAATCTTGTCGGCAGCCCTAATCTAAACCGGTCGTTTATTTCAACACAATCTTCTTTAGTTAAAATTAAAATTCAAGCCGATGATCAATAGTTATCATTAGCATCGACTGAATAAAGAGTTCGAGGTATAACATTCGCTCATATTTTTAAAACTATTTACAGTATACATACACTGAAGATGTCTAAACCTAATCGTTCTTTTCAACCTGGCCCATAAATTGGAATCTTTGTTTTCCAACGTATGGATTGCGGTCTATACTCTTATAAAGAAATTATATTCATGAAAATTGTAATTTTCATTATTTGCAGGTGTGTTGAAGATTGAGAACAAAGATGTGATTAGATCAATTTTGAGTAATACTATCAACAAAACCGTCGAGTCTCTCAGAGAAAAACTCGCTGAACATGACCCTCTGTCACTTGTAGATCAAATCGTCTCCATACCTGACTTGTAAGTATTCTAAACGCCTTAGAAGTAATTTTGAATGCTAACTATTGAAATTCGGCAATTTGTTTGACAATAAACTAGAAAACTATAAGGAGGTTCAACATTAAATAGCTAGCATACAAAGAACTTTAATTTCAGTTTTTTTTTTTTTTTTAATGATCAAATCAATTTTTGTTACAAATCAAGATAAAATCTAAAAACGATTTATCTCAAACATTAGAAAGAGTCCATGTCCAAGTCCAAAATTTGCTAATTAGTTTCTACCCAATTATTGAAAGAATAAAACCAAAACTGAATACGCTAGATTAAACTAAAACCAAAAACCAAGACCCTTTCATCATTTCCTTTAACTTTATCATAACATTAGTTAATCTTACCTAGGGGTTCCCAACCTTTTTGTACTCTAGAGCACATTCTAAAATATCGGTAGGGTGGCGGGCAGCACCTATTTTTATCAACAAACTCCTTCCATAACTTCTCATTTTCCCATAATTTATTTTCTTATATTCATAATTTGTAAATAAATAAACAAATATATTTTAAAATAATAAATTATTATTAAAATTTCATACACACGAAGAAAATTGGCAAAACTTAAACTCTTAAACAAATTAAACAAATACAAAAAAAAAAAATTTATAAAAAATATTCATCAATGTGGAATATGTCAATCTGATTTTTGGCATTTCATATTATTGGCCAGCGCTTCATAATTAGGAGAGTATGACGATAATCCTGTTAGCAAACAATCATAAAGATGCTCATCGGTGAGTCGAGATCTATTTCTTGATTTTATTAAGTTCATGTTTGAAAACAATGATTCGCATAAAGATGTCGAACCGATAAATGATTCAATTTTATATGCTGCATGACAAATAAATAAAAATAATTCATATTTTAAATTAATGTTTATGAAAAAAATCTGTGTCTCTGTTGCATAGTGGAGGGCACATACGAATCGTTCCGCGGGCGCCATGGTGCCCGCGGGCACAAGGTTGGGAACCTCTGATCTAACCTAACAAAATCTCAACTTTTAAAACATACTAAGCATACTTGAATAAATTGTTACAGGGGTGACATTCAGGTCGGAGGTGTTGAAGCCAGTGGATTCTCCAACTTCGCTCTTACATCGTTGACAGCTACTGCCTTGACAAGCACTGTGACAGGAACCTTGAGCTTACCAGCTGTAGTTGCTGCTGTCCAAGGTCTCCAAGTTGTCAGCGAAAGTTTAGGCGTTGAAGCTAACTTTCCAACTGTAGCGTAAGTATTACATTCCTAATTTGATTACTAAATGTAAGTTAAATAAAAAATGGTAACAATTAATGGTACATACAGGCTTTTATTGCAATCTACGTTAGTCAACCATTTAAAGATATGCTCAGGTACTTACATTTGACTCATTTATCAATTGCCCGTATCAATAATATCAGGTGATATACAACGTAAGAATAGATAGGTAATAGTGTTTGCTCGCTTATGAGTAATTATTTCGTTTGTTTGGAATATCAATTTCCTTCAAAAATAAAGGAAATTGTAGAAAAATTGTTTTTTTTTATAAAAGTTTGTTTATTGCCTCGACAATAAAATTGATAGATACGATTTACAGTGTCTAACAATACAATTTAAATGTTATTATAATTTAATATTTTTTTGGGAAGGTATGGGAAAGTCAAAAGAGTTGAAATTTGTGTATGATGAATGAAAAACCAAAGGTTTCAAAACTTAAAATAATGACAGTGGTTTTTTATTAATAAAATTTGATAGCAATAAAGCAACTTGAACAAGTTTTTCCAAAATCAATTGCAATTGCCCCTTTGTTTACTGAATAGATATATAACTAGTAAAGAAGTTCACTCCCTACAACGTTTAGTTCGTCAGATAATAACCTTGAAATAATCATTTTGGACGAGTCGTTGTTAAACTAAAAGCTTGGAAAAACAAAAATTATTTAATTTTCTTATAATTTCAGTGCTGAGCTCTATGGTGTCTCCGTCGAATTTGAACTTAAATATAAATTACTTCCTCTCCAACTTACATCTCTTTCAGCGTTAGCTCAAGTCGAAGGAATCAGAGTAAGTAGACTCCATATTTAAATACACTATTTTTATACTAGAAAATCGTTAATAAACTACATAAACACGATTAAATAAATTAATCAAAAAACTGACATTAATAACTAATGTAATTCTAAAAGAACATTTGACCGTGACCTTGTCGAAACTGTACTATTTTATTTGTTCAATAATGACCTTTTCTTAACTAACTAATCTGTAATAAAGTAATCAGATCTGTTCCATATGATCTAAACTGTTTCAAAACTATTAAATGCTCTCTAAAACCTAATCTAACCTAACCTAACCTAACCCTAAATTAATTTTTTCAATTCTGAATGGCTTTTGTATCGAAAAGTATCTCTATAGTAGGATGACACCCATTGGAAAAGGAAGAGAATATAACAGAAATGAAAGAAAAAATATTTTACGGGCGATCTGAGGTCGGGAAGGGAAAGGGGGTGAGTTTTTAAGGGCAAAAAACGGTTTTCCTTGATTTCCGAAAAAACTACAAGTCTTATGGAAAAAAGTTAAATGGAATAGTTGGAGGTAATGAAAAGATACTTTTGTATTTACACTTTTTTCACATAACCTAAAAACTTTATGTGAAAAATTCAAATAACCAACTTTTTGGTTTTTTATTTTTCTTTTACAAAAAAATTTTTCATGCATTTCTTGAAAAAACTTACCATAGTGATGTATATTTTTTTCACACTATTCCATTTAACCTTTTTTTCATAAGACTTGTTGTTTTTCCGGAAATCAAGGAAAACCGTTTTTTACCTTTAAACACTCACCCCCTTCCCCTTACCGACCTCAGATCGCCCGTAAATTATTTTTCCTTTCATTTCTGTTATATTCTCTTCCTTTTCCAATGGGTTTCATCCTACTATAATTTTTTTCCACTTTTTACTATTTTTAAAAGCTTCAGCACCGGTCTACTAATGTTTTGTCTGAATTGTTCCAGAATCGCATGAACACTTAAAAACTGCCTAATGTTGTCTTAAATGATTTGATTTGATTCAAGATTATCATTCTTCTTGTAAAATTATGGGATTCAGTAGAAAATAGTCCCTAACCTATGCTTCTTCTTATAAATTTTTAATGGGTCGATTATTCTATAATAATTTGACCTATTTCATAATGATATAATCTTTTATAAAACGCTAAAATGTTCTTAAATAATAATAAGTAATCGCGTCAGATCTTTACAATTTATTACAATTTAAACTTGATCTAACTCTTCATTCAATTCGGCCAAATCTTATATGTTCCTTCAGATTATTCTGATTTATTCTTTGATTTTCAATTGAAAGTTAACCTTTTCTCTTTAATTTTAGGTAGAAGCCTTAGGACTTCTAAATGGTGAAGATGTTGAACTTGCAATTAGTGATGCCGCTCTTGTGAATGATATCCTATCTGACAACCAAGAAGCTATCAGTTCAATAGTTAAGGACATAGCCAACTACGTATTGGAACGCTTGGAATCTTCCGAACTTCTGTAGATATAGTACTGTATCTAGATGCGTTAAGGATTCATGTCAATTTTATAATTCCTGTGTTATACTTAAACATGTATCACACAAATAAACCTTTATGCTAATCAAGTAGACTATCTCAAATAAAGCCACATGATCCATGGGTACGTTAGTTTTAATTTAAAATTTCAAATGGTTGTCATGTAGGTACAGAAATTAGATAAATGTCGTAATTTAATTCTTTTCAGGGCTTAAAAGCTTCGCATTTTAAGTTCTTAACATTGCTTCGTTATTTATTTAAAAAAAGTTGTTTATAATTTGTATTTCAAAAAAGAGGTTTAAGCTTTTCCCTTTAAATTTCTGAAAATTCTTAAAACGTTTTCAAGGTGTTCAAAATACTCTCAAAGTCATTCAAAAGTGCCTGAAGTTTTTTTAAAATACTTGAACCTCTTGCAAAGTGTTCAAAGACCTTTCAAAAATTTTTTCAAAATTTTAGAAGTCCTTTACAATGCTTGAACCTCTGCCAAAGTATTCAATAAACCTGAAGCCTTTTCAAAGTGCTCGAAATTCTTTTTAAATACGTGAAGACCTTTCAAAGTACTTGAAAACCTTTCTCTTTATCTTTATCTTTTGATGTAAGAAGTTGAAGCCTTCTCAGACCCTAATTGTGTGTTCGAAGCTCCGCATGCCTTCGTGACATACGCTCATATAATTTTCCATTTTCTTCCCTTAGTGTTTACAATAAAAGACTCAGAGCTTTAAGGGGTAAAGAGTTCTTTATTATAAAAACGACACCAACGTTTCGGTTCCGATGTGAACCTTTATCAAGGCTAAAAAAATATTAGTTGTTATACAGCAGAATTTTTCAGTATACAATAAGTAACTTACTGTTTTTTTTGTGTTATATTTTAAGAAACATAAGCTGTATATTTGGTGCAATGGTACAAATAACTCCAAACAACATTTAAAACAATGAAAAAATAAATATTAGTACTATTAAAAAACTTGTAAAACTAAAATAATAATTAAATAAGTTATGTTACAAACGTTTACAGTAACCACGTGGTAACACTAACAGGACAAAATTACAATCAAAAGTTATAAGACTCGCTATAATAAAAACTAACTAAAAAACACGATAATTTTTTTGTCAGAAAAAATTAAATTAATCTACAGTATTAGTAAAAAGTAGGTGTAAGTGTATTGTATTTAAGTAGTTTTAGATTATATAGTAGGTTTATTAGTATTAGTAAATAATGTAATTTTAAGTTGTTTGTTTTTATTTGTTTTAAATTTGTTGTATAGGTTAAAGTAGTTGTTACCAATAAGGTTATCCTCCAAATCCGATCGAGAATTCAATGATTTTTCATTATGTATTAAAATAAATGAAGCTTCCAGAAAAAGTCGTTTGAAGTAATTATTTTCAACATATAATATGCTAGTATATAATATTATAGTATTATCAAATTGGCTTATGGCCAGTTTCCACGGAGTGTTTTAAAAGGGTAGTTTTGTATTGAGGGGTTGCCAAAATTTGTTTGTTGTGGTCATTTTTGTGTTCACGAATTCTTACCTGAAGTGGTCTTTTTGTTTGGCCAATGTACCCTTTGTCACAATTGGAACACGGAATTTTGTATATGGCATTGGCTTTACGAAGAATATTGGTCTTAGTTTTATGTTTAGAAAAAAGTTGTGAGCTCATATTAATGGGTTTATATACGATATTAATATTATGTTTTTGGACCAACTTTTTAATTTTTTCCGAAAGACCCTTCACGTAAGGAATCGGGAAAAAAACCTTATTAGTCTCCGTTTTCACTGTCACGGCTGTTCCATTAGTCATATCCACTAACTGATCATGGGCATTATTGTAATTATTGTTTTGGCATAGAAATTTGTTGATTAATATCCTAGGATAGTTATTTCTTTTAAGTAATATTTTTATGTTGTTGAAATTCTTCTTAATAAATTCTGGTGAGCTTAGCCTTTGTGCCCTTTGTTTAAGATTCATACGCTCATATATTTCTGGGCTTTGATATTCACTACTATTTGATTTATTTAATACTTCGAAGTCATTGAATTTGAATATGAAATTGAGACTTCAAGAATCGTAGCAAAATTAATTTAAACAACTCCTTCATTTAACAGAAAAATGATGCGCACAGCCCAATGACGTGATATGCTGCAAATAAATAATGAATTTTCATACTCACATGGTTCGTCACTTGAGCAAACTTCGAACGACAATTATTAAAAGATTAACGGTGCCTTTCAAAGGTATTCTACCTATGTACTTGATTAAAGAGTGTTATCTCAAGAGGTTCGGTAATTTAAACGCAACATGAAATTTGAAAAATATGAAAACAATGAAAACATCAAAGCGACCAACGTCATGATAATAACTTAGCATAGATAAAGCATTGTCTTATAAGAACTGCCAATTCTCTGTTCGAAATCAGTTTCCCCAAGTAATTGTTACATCTTACCAAAACAAACCAACAACAGCATAATCATGAACGTAGGCACTCTTCTTGGTTTAATCGCCTGCATGGGCTTTACCACCGCAAGTATGTAAAAATTTTATCAGCTGTTGTATAAATTCTGTAATTTCTAAACTTAGAAATATGTACATAAATTATTATTTTAAATCTAAGTTTATATGATTATGTATAAATAATTAAATTTGTTATTGATCATTTAATCATTCTGTATTTTTAAAATCGATCTAACATCAACTTTCTTCTTGATGTTCGATAAGAAGTCCTAGAATTTACTTTGCTATTTCTAAGAAGCTTCATTTGAAAATAATACCGAAGCAATTAATTTGATAGTGGAACCTTCCTCTCCAAACTATTCAATTTAGTCATTTTTGGTCTAATTTGCTTAATTTTTAGGGGGTTTCTATTTTGTTTTATTCCATATGCCACTACCATAAATGGGATAAGTCTTTAACTGTCACATCTTTGTTTGTTTTCAGACGTATTGAAGGCCGAGAACCAGGCTGTCACTAGATCAGTTATAAGTAGCACTATCAACAAAACCGTCGAGTCTCTTAGGGTGAAACTTGCTGAATACGATCCTGTTCAGCTTGTCAACAAAAGTTTGGTCATATCAGAATTGTAAGCACCTTAAAATATCAATAGCGAATGCAAATTTTAATTAATACTTAACAAAAAGGTCATAGGCTATACAAAGTCGAAAACTAAAAACAAAATCAATATCACGAACAAATTTGATTTGATTTCGACGGTGGACCTTCTGGCTAATGGAGTCACAAAGCAAGACCCAATTTTAAATACTTAAATCAATCCAAAATTCTCTTGTTATTTGCCCACTTAATGGGTTATTTTTGTAAACGTAGTCTTGTCGTTAGGTTTTGCTTTGGGATAAAAATTTGGTTTGATTTTGAAAAAATTACAAACTATAACTAAGAATAACGTGTGTAGTCATCACTGTCAATCCTGATTTTATCTTTTGGTTTCGATGGTAGACTTCCAAGTGAACGAAAGCAACTATCACGACCAAATTTGAAATAATTACATAGATCACTTAGTATTTGAGATGGATGCGTTTTGCTCATTTTATGAGTTATTCTTGTAAACATAGTTTTGTCATTTATTTTGATCTTGCAAAAATCACAAACTAAAATTAAGAGTGACTCATTTAATCATCACTATTAATCCAGATTTTGATGTTTTTGCTTCGACGGTGGACTTCCTGGTGGATGGAGGCAACCACCAAGACCCATTTTTTTAGTAATTAGATCATCACATTCATTTCAAAACTGTTAAAACCAAGATTGTGTCAACTAATGCAACACTAAAACAAAAATCAATTCCACAAACCAATAACTTATGTAAATATAGCCTGATAACTTGTCAACATTTCCTACGAATTACGTACATAGCCTAAGCTAATCTGTAATCATCCACGAATAAGTAACATTTGAATACATCGTTACAGCGGTAACTTTGAAGTCAAAAAAATCGAAGCCAGTGGATTCTCCAACTTTGCCCTTACATCATTGTCAGCATCTGCATTGCTAAGCACTGTATCAGGAACCTTCAACTTACCTAATGTGTCTGCTAGTGTTGAGTCTGCCACTCTTACAAGCGATGCTCTTGACGTTGAAGCAGAAATTTCGTCTTTAAGGTATGTTACAAAGATTTACTTCTATCGACAAAAATATGGACTGATAATCTACACAGCAAATTCTTCTGATTAGACAGAATTGAAGGGAGACATATACAGCGTATTTACACGTAATAGACGACAGCTTTGTGTATTTTTCCCAATTAGCCCAATCAAAGCAAATGAGAAACCGCTGTGTATGTCATCCACCTTAGACACTTATCGTGAGATACTTATCTTAAAGCATGTATTAATTAAGTTTATTTATTTTAGCGAGTAATTGTTATGAAATTACATTTTCACATAATCGCACACGTTTGAAATGTCGATCGCGTCGAGTGGTTTCAACAAACGCTAACAAAGAAATTAATATTATTATAATAATTACATTAGGTTTACCTATACCAAATACCATAAATATTTTACATAAAGGTGTTTTACGACAATATCAAATAACGCAATTTATTTTTCTTATATTTTCAGTGTTGTGCTTTCTGGTACCACAGTTACATTCAGTCTTAAGTACTCACTGAGTACTCTCCAATTAACATCCATTTCGGTACTGCCACAAATTCAAGGACTCGACGTAAGTGGTGTACATGTTACAGTCAAAGTGATAAATTCGTAACTATTTGTCAAACTACGGTTTCATTTCTTCTGAATTGTGTTGGTAAGGTTATGGTATTTAAAGGTTCTCTCACTCTCTCCTATTCTCAATCAACATTATTTTCAAAAATGCTTTTTTTTTAAAAAAATGCGGACTAAAATTGATTTAGTTTAGTTAACTCATTAGTCTAAAAAATTTTTTTTGGAAATTATGTTGATTGGGAAGTGAAGAGAGTGTGTGAGAGGGAAAGAACCTTTAAATACCATAACTTAGACCACACTATTCAAAGGAAGGCACTTTAATTTGACAAATCTTGATAATATAATTCATCACTTTGACTGTAAAATACACATATTTCACTTTCCATTACCTATAACCTTTATAACCCACCAAGTGCCGTAACCTAACTATATCTGACTTGAATCAACCTTAAAAAACAATGATGAAGTTACTTCGTGGTCTAACTGGCCCTCTTAGAGTAAGAAACTGTGTATTACAGTAATATTGTATTACTTGTCAAAAATCCAAATTACTGAAAAATTTTCAAATAAAACAGTAGGGAGTATCTATATGAATCCAAAGAGGATAAAAAACGAATCGATTGAAAAAATAAAAATTGGTAGGTGCCATTTAAAAAAACGAAGTTATTCGTGTTTGAAGTTTTTAAATTTCAGAATTTTATTTTGAACGCCCTGTATAAATTATTTAGTTCAATTTTGTCAAGGCGTTAGCACTAATATTCAGTTATTACTAGTAAAAATTTCAACAGTCTAAGTCGTATTTTGTGGAAGTTATGATTTTTTATAATTTGGGTTGCGGTAGCGATTTTTTTTCCTATTTTAAATTAAATTACCTCAGAAACCGAACGTCATAGGTGTACAAGTTGGTTATCAAACTTACCTTAGAATTACTCGTATTATTTGAATTCAGCGTAAAAAATATACCATTCCATTTAAAAAAAGAAAGTTGGTGTCGACTTTCGGTATAACCGGATGTAAATCGAACTTGAAAATATTTTTAAAAGAAGCGGCATAAACAATAACTAAATGAGCCCAAGTTTCAGAATTGAATTCCTTTTACTAATTCATATACTTCTAATAACCCATCAACTTGAAAAACCCTGTATATCCCATTTAATATAACTAGTACGTAATCCTTTATGCTATTTATATTCTCATTTATTTCAACCATTTTGGTTTATATTTTAAAACCGTTTTGTTTAATTTGCAGTTGAGCCTTAAAGGATCCTTGAATGGCGAATCCTCTAAAGCTTACAATTACTTCGGAAGAGATTGTCGATTTCATTAACGAGTTTTTCACTGACTACCAAGACTCGATCAATTCTGGTTTGTTATCGGTAATTAATTATTTGTTAAGTTTACTTAACTCCTCATCATCATCTTAAACTTCATTAAAATGAGATAATAATTCAGTCATTTCGTTTCTAAATTTTAACATTGTACAACATTTGAAAATTGAGTATTAAAAATAATAATTTGTTTCAGTTTGTAAATTTATTTATAACAAATAAACGTTTTGTGCAATACATTTGAAAATTTCAATTTAAAATACCTGTACTTTGTGTAAAATTGTCCTAACTTTTTTTTATTTATGAAAATTACCTGAGCAACTTTATACATAATATTCTGTTACGAATTCTGCAAGTGATCGATACTGATACTGACAGCACTTTCAATGCATCTTAAAGCCTACAAGAGCAAATCATAAACCAGTCGATGAACAAGACTGATACCTACTACAAATGGTGATTCTGGGAAATTTTCGAAAATTGTCGGAAATACTCCAGAATCGTAAAATAAGTGACCAGGACATACTCATGGATAACCATAGGGAAAAGAAAAAATTACTTCTCTTTTGCACTTTTTTGTAAATTTTCTTACCACAGCCAATATAGTTCCAAAATTTCCTCAAATACTGTTTAAATATTTTGCATTGAATTAACTCATGGTGTTCAAAATAAAGTAGATGTAATTAAGACTCACCCTTTCGGAAATCCTCTCGTTCGACTTCCCCCGTTTTAAAGATGGTGCTCGAAGTAGTTTTCCCAGGGTAAAGTTATCCATTTTCGTACCACAAACTGTGTCGGTTAAAGTGGTAAGTTTTCGAACTTTAACGGAAGCACTATCATCATAAAAGAACCGGCGAGTTTGTTACAGTTTTTTGATAAGTATCCGAAACACTTCAACGGAACTACTTACAGAATCTTCTACCGAACTTTTACGACCAATAAAATAATTTCCCACGAGTCGTCCGTACTCAGCGAAAATATTTCGGCCGCCACGTTGAAACTACCGTCAATTCTGCATCTGAAACAAAAGTCCAAGTCATAAAGTAATCGTTCTTCATTAACACATTAATAGTTTAATTATAAGTTTAAAAAATCCTTTGTTATTATTAACAATGTATTTAAATGAACCCATTTTTACTGAATACATATGCAATACAATTTTTTTTAACCTGTATAATAATTTAGGCTAACCAATAACATGTTACGATATCCAAGTAAGTATAGAAAGTATATCGCCAACTAACGCTACCGCTCAAAATAATTTACTACCAACAACAAACTTAAAAGCTTCTATGTCAAAAAAGTTAACTCGACAATTTTGGAATAAAAAAAATATGTGCCAAATGTGCCCGAAATGTGCTATTATGTGCTACTTACGTAAAAAAAAATTATTCAAAAAACTTAACTTTTATAACTAGGTCCTTTTTATAATGTTTAGTTAGTTCCACAACATCACTTCATTTAAACCAAACCAATTGTGTTGTAATGTGCTAAAGATGTACTATCATGTGCCATTAAAAAAAATATTTACTTAAAAAGTTGAATTTTTATTGAGACATCCTTTTTGTGATATTTAGTTAGCTCCAGAAAATCACTTTATCAAAACTAAACATATAGTGCTGTAATGTGCCCGCAATGTGCTGTTATGTGCCAATGTGAAAAAAAATATTTGAATAATAAGTTTAGATTTTTCGTAAAATGATGTCTTCATTAATACTTTCTCTACTAGTAATGTTATTACGAAGAAAAATGGAAATTTTACTTTGACGAGAATAGGGAAATGACTTGACTACATAAGTATTTTAATATTGTTTTATAAGAATATATATTTATTACTTAATTATTACCAATCTTCCATTCTAAAATATATATCTACATAAATGAGCAAAAATTTCAGTCTCTTTGTCTATGTGTTGTGATAACACTAAAACGGTACCATACGAAAAGTTTATTCCCTACCCACTAATAGAAAACTATCATTAAATATAAAAAGTTACTATTAACAATAAAAAAAGGTTTAATAACACTTTGTATTGATAATATTAATATTAATACGAATTTTACAGTGTACAATACATTCTATACAATCGTAAACCAATGAAAAGTACAGGTACTTACCTATGGCAAGATGTGTTACATAACATGTAAAAGAATATATGGTGATGTTTAATGAACAATATGCGAATACAATGTTAAGCGTATTATTATGCTATTTCATCGTACCACATTTATCGATACGTATAGAAAGTATTAATAAAGACTTAATATTTTACGAAAAATCTAAACTTTTTATTAAAATATTTTTTTTTCACATTGGCACATAACAGCACATTGCGGGCACATTACAGCATTATAAGTTCAGTTTTGATAAAGTGATTGTGCGGAACTAACTTAATATCACAAAAAGGATGTTACAATAGAAATTCAATTTTTCAAGTAAATATTTTTTTTTTAAAGGCACATGATAGCACATCTTGAGCACATTACAACACAATTGGTTAGGTTATAATGAAGTGATCTTGTGGAGCTAACTAAACATCATAAAAAGGACCTCGTCATAAAAGTAAAGTTTTTTGAATAATTTGTTTTTTTTTACGTATTACATACATAAAGCCAAAATTGTTGAGCCAACTTTTTGGATATGGAGCTTCTGCGGTTTGGTTAGAAAATGGAGAATGTTGAAGGCACAATGATGTGATCAATTAAAATTGAAATTGTGATTCAACCAACATATCAACGTTCTTATGACGCATAATGCATGTAAAAGCATAACTGCGTTATTTATAATATGTTATGATACAAAAAAGTCTGTTCTTTCCATAAAATTCCTTTCAATTCAATCAGTTTAGTTGTCAAAACTAATTTTTATTTATTACTTTTTCATATTTCAATGTTTAATTTTTTCACAATTTTCATTTTAATAGGTATTAATTTATTTATTCAAATACGCTTCTTAATTAGCCAACTGCAGATTTTGTATCGCCCACTGTTCACTTCTAAATGGAAGAATTTTGTTATTACTTATATTCTCATTGTTCAAATCACACATCAAAGCACTGTCGAAATATTTTATTCTATAGATACTTATAATAAATAAGAATGTAAATCTCACGGGTAATTTACATCGATAATGTCTATTCATAACCATAAACCAAATAAATATACTCTGATGGTTTGATTTCACATAATATTAATTTCATATTGAGTAATGAGAACAGCTGAACTAAAACGAAATAGTAATTTATCTAGACAAAGTAATTAAAACACTCAATGTTTAAACGGAACCAATTTATACATGACATAAATCCAATATTCGCCATACTGTTTCTGAAGTATTTGTAATTTTATTACAGAAATAGCATTTGCTTTTAAGTGGGATCATTTAAATGCCATAACCTCAAAATCGATACCGATCTTATAGGTTTTTTTCCTTTTAGGGGTGCTTGATTCAGGTGGTTTCTCTTGCCATTCATCGTCGCGATACCTAGTTTGTTTAGGTGAATTATTTTGCCTCTCATCATTGCCATGCTCGATTCATGTAAAATCTCTTGTAGTTCGTCATTGCGGCGCGTGTATCACGTGAGTTCTGTCGCCTTTTATTAGAGAAGTTCTTCCACCAAACCCTGAATAAACAACAACGACGGTAGGATAACTCATGTGAATCAGTGATGATAGACCAGGGTCGATAATTTTTGAAACAAAAAAAAAATTATAGTAGGATGAAACCCATTGGAAAAGGAAGAGAATATAACAGAAATTAAAGGAAAAATAATTTGCGGGCAATTTAAGGTCGGGAAGGGGAAGGGGATGAGTTTCTTAGGGTAAAAAACGGTTTTCCTTGATTTCCGGAAAAACTACGTCTTATGGAAAAAAGTTGAATGGAAAAGTTGTAGGTAATAAAAAGATCTACAACTTTTGTATATACACTTTTTTCACATAACCTAAAAATTCATGTGAAAAATTCAAATAACCAACTTTTTAGTTTTTTATTTTTATCTTTTACAAAAATTTTTTTTTCACGAAATTTGGTGAAAACTTACCTAGGTATTTATGTTCCAAACACGCTGTAATTGTTTTGATTTGAAATATTTATTTTTTCACCTAATTTTTACATAATAGCGGAAAAGCACCCTAATTTTCAATCGAAAATTCTCACGTCAAAATATCTGCTTTTTTGTAAAACGTTGGGGGTAATTTTTCTTCGTTGAAATCTCTACTTTCTGATGGTGTGAAAAAAAAAATATAGGTACAGTACTATGGTAAGTTTTCTCAGGAAATGCAAAAAACGAAAAAAACTAGATTAATATTTTTAAAAATATTATAATGAATAACGTAATTAGTATGATAAAATTCCCTTCGTTTTTTGCATTTCCTCAGAAAATATACCATAGTAATATACCTATATTTTTTTTTACACCATCAGAAAGTACAGATTTCAACGAAGAAAAATCCCACCAACGTTTTTAAAAAGGCAGATATTTTGACGTGAGAATTTTCGATTGAAAATTAGGGTGCTTTTCCGCTATTATGTAAAAATTAGGTGAAAAAATAAATATTTCAAATCAAAACAATTAGAGCGTGTTTGGGACATAAATAGGTAAGTCTTCACCAAATTTAGTGAAAAAAAAATTTTTGTAAAAGATAAAAATAAAAAACTAAAAAGTTGGTTATTTGAATTTTTCACATAAATTTTGAGGTTATGCGAAAAACGTGTAAATACAAAAGTTGTAGATCTTTTCATTACCTACAACTTTGCCATTATACTTTTTTCCATAAGACTTGTAGTTTTTCCGGAAATCAAAGAAAACCGTTTTTTACCCTTAAAAACTCACCCCCTTCCCCTTCCCGACCTCAGGTCGCCCGTAAATTATTTTTCCTTTAATTTATGTTATATTCTCTTTTTTTTCCAATGGGTTTCATCCTATTATATTTTTTTTCACTTTTTACTTTTTTTAAAGGCTTCAGCACTGGTCTATTCGGACTAAGAACTTACCTGAACCTGAATCAAGATGATGAGAGGACAAGGAACTCCGTTGAATCAACAATTATTATAGTAAGTGACGAAAAAAATCACCTGAATCAACAACCATAATGAGAAACGAGATAAGTTATCTGAATCGAGCATAAAGAAGGTGAGTGGCGAAAAAACTTGTCTGAATCAAGCATCACGATGGTGAAATACGAGAGGACACGTATGAATCAATGTACAACGATGGTGAGAGGCAAAAGAAGCACTAATCATTATCATGCTCGATTAATGTAAAATCTCTTGTTCTGATGAGTGCTTCTTTTGCATCAATTGCCTTAATTCTGATTAAGCTTTATAATGGCGAGTGGCAAGAGAAATCATCTAAATCAAGCATAATTATTATAGTGAGTGGCTATAAAATTCACCTGAATCATGCACTGTCATTGTGAAATGCGCGAACACATCCGAATCAACCACCACGACAGTGAGAAACGAGATAACTCGTTTAAATCGAGCGCTTATATGTTGAGTAGCGAGAAAACTCACCTGCACCAAGCATCACATGGTGAGAGGCAGGAAAACTCACTCCAATTAAGAAACCACGATCGTGAGAGAAACTAAAATTCACTTCAGTCAAATACCCAGATAACGACATACAAATACCCAGAGAGTAAGACTTATTTATTTACCAGACTTTTAAGTTTATAAAGGCAACTATTATTATAAATCAGTGGGGTAAATAACAAACCTGTTTTCTTGTTTCCTGGTGTAAAGGGCATTATTAAAGATAGTTTTTCACCGTTACCAAATTTTATAAACAATTATCAACGTGTTAATAATTCTCACATTCATGGTGGGGGGGAAACAGGTATTAGATTGTGTGGTAATAGGGGTGAGCCCTTTCCAAATTTTTATTATTTGCTTGCCACAGTCTCCATAATATAATATGAATAACAAATAACAATAAATTTGAAATGTAGGTAAATGGGTACCTAGTAAAATTGAAAACACCGGAAGAAGTTTTGAAGGCACTATCTTATAAAACTAATCTTTTTAGGATAGGTATTTGAATACAAATGAACTCTATAATAAGTCCCTGTCTTGTGACGCTAGCACTATTGTATTTACTAGGCAAAATGTAGGGCAGTCATGCATTTATACATTTAATCGTCAAATAATAGGAAGTGTAATGATACGTTACGATAAAAAGGTCAATGAACAACCAACCTTTAGAAGATTATATTTGCTCTTTATATAAAAACGCAAACAAATGCTGTTTCTGTGAGAACTGTACAAAGTAATTTATTGTGAAAGTAAAATAGAGTAAGTAAAGCATCATTGCATTGCAATCTTACATACTTTACTTTTTGAAGTAGGTACATAGTTGGTAATTCAAAATCCTTAGATTTTAAAATCGAACTGCAGTAGGTAATGAAAATAATTAAAACCGCAGAGGTCTTACCTAAATTAAATATAATACTTTTAAAAAATGTGGAGACGAGTTTCGCTTACTGTCTTAATTTAATTTACTGTTTTTTTGCAACTTGCGGATTTGTGACAGTTCACCAAATTTCAATTCAACTATTTTTATTTTTCGCTTATTTACTTTTCTTTATTGTATCTTTTGTATTATTTCATACAAATCAGTTTTTAATCAAATTAAAAAATTAACTTATTCAATTTTATTTACATTTCGTTGGGGGGTAAATAAAACAGCACTATGTGGATCATTATAAAAGAAAAAATTAATCAGAAAAGTAGGGAAGACAGCAGTCAGTAGGATCAAGCAACCGAGTGAGAAGGGTTAGGGTGGTGTAGCGGGTTACCGCTATCACTCACATTAATCCATTACAAGTCTCTGCCATTACCAACGCCCTTAGTTGACAATTATTTAGACAAGTAGTTTTATACAGGATTACAGATTAAGTCGACCTAGATCCTTTAAGAGGTTGTAGTTTCCCTCATTTCTGACTGATTTGACCATGAAAGACCCCCATCCATGGATTTTTATGTTTGGGGACACATGAAGAGTTTGATGTACAACGAACTTAATCCAATTACATCTATTGAAGTTTTGAGGCAGAAAATTATCGATGCGGCAAACGAAATAAGAAGAGAATTAACAACTGGGGTAGTGAAAAGTGGCTTAAGGCACAGAATGAGAGTTTGTGTGCGAATCAGAGATGGACATGTGGAACATACATTATAAACTTTCTTTGAAAATACTAATAAACGTTATTTTGTACCTATTTGGATTGTTTTATTTTGTTTTCTGACTCAAGTGATAAATTTGACACTTAAATACTGTTATTTTTACCACCCTCTGGAAGCATTTTATCAGAGTTTTGTTGGAAGATTTCTTATAATACCCTAGCGCTTGTTATACCTTGTTGGATAGCTAAACAACCATAGGTATTTTTAAACACATCTGCAGCATAACTGTCATAGACATTTTTTAATATTTACAAAGGAAAGAAAATATCTTTTACAAAATTACCTTTTTCAACTATCAATCATCTACTGCGACTCAGTTGGTTCAGTTACCTACAATTTTAGTGTTGAGAATAATAAAGCAACGTATGTACTACAAAAAAATAGCAAAAAAAAAAGAAATTAGAGGCACAAAACAAAAAAAAAGGGACAATAGACCAAAAATTAGCAATTTTTATAAAAAACCTTAAAAGTGCAATAACTTGAAAAGGGTTAAGTTTGGAATACGGTCTTTCATGGTCAAATCAGTCAGAAATGAGGGAAACTACAACCTCTTAAAGGATCTAGGTCGACTTAACCTGTAACCCTGTATATATTTGTAATTAGTTTTAAGTGTTATCTATTTTATAACATTTTTTTAATTTATTAAATCATTAAAAACACCTTATAAAATTCCCTCTTCTTTATGACACTATTGTATTAGGTTATAATTAATTTAATTATGCACGTGACAGAAATACACTCAAATATGCCTACATCCATTTATTTTTAACAACAGATCAGGTCTTCTATTCAATCACAATGTCTACTACTTCAATAAATAGAAACCAAATAGATACACGGTCCACGCTTCTAATTTTGCCTGAAACTAATTAACGGTAACCTTCCAGCGTTCAACTTCTTTTACAGCATGCGACAATCGAAATAATGAATTTAAAAGGCGGATGTGTTACAAAATTTCACGTGTCACAGGAAAGAGGCATAAAACAAGGAAATAGAAATACGAAATTAACCATGAAAGAAATATTATGATCAAAAATAACTCTAACTATGTATTCATATTCAGTAAAGTGCAGTGGACGTTTCATATTATGGAAAATAAAATTTATATAATTTTAAAAAGAAAAAGTGTTAGGAGTGACCAAGAAAGGGATACAAAGCGTTCCATTTAAAAAAGTAAGTTTAATCCACATCAATCAAAATAATTTGCGATTACAGAATGTTCTTATCCAAGATGGCCATAAAGAAACTTTAAATTCCCTGATAAATTCCAGTTTTTTAATACAATTTATTATGTTTTCCCTAATTCAGAAAATTGAATTTAACGCATTTTTGTTTTCGCTTTATTTTTCTTATTTATGTAAAATAAAAAGGCAAATAAGAAACAAAACAACAATTTATAAAATAATATATTTAATGAAAAGCCCTAAGACTAAAGTAAATTTAATATTTAAGAAAAAAATGAACTAATTTGTAGAACTCCCTAGGTAATATTTCTACAATTTTCCTTTGTTGTATTCAAATCTTTGTAAATCCCCAGTTTACCATGTTATTTCATTGTTTTTAAATTACCCTAATAATTGAGTTATAGTAACATTGTTAAACCACCCTGTATGTGTCCTTAATAAAGCAAAGGAGGAATATTTTTTTTAAATTATAATAAACCATAAGATAAGCCTTAATATAAATAAGGAAACCAATTAATTATAAAGTAGAACAACCAGAAAGAACGAAAATTAGCATTACCTATAGATACATAACTGACAGTAATGGGTTAAATAAACGATGTACAGTTTGAAAAATGGTGGTATTGAAGGTGCATTTAACAATTAAACTAAAAGCCTTCGAGTATATTGAAGGTTGTAAATGATTTAACGCTAAACTGGAAGTTTGCATGCTAAAACGGCAATGCCGTTTCCTGTTCAAGGAAGTGGTTTTGCAATAATAACTTGTTCCCTATTTGATGCGATTATCAGTTTTATTAATCCATGAAGGCACAAAAACTTAGAGAAGCGAGTGTTTTACAATTAGTTTTATTATAAAAGTGCTATTAATTATAAACATAGAAAGGAAATAAGAATTTTTTATACATTTATATACGCATTATCAACAAATATTTACTAATTTGAATGGAGTTTAAGTTCGGTTACTTGTGAAACATTTTAATTATTTAAGAAGGTTACTAAATTAAATTAAATTGCTTTTAAATGTTTCAAATATATATTGCAACCTAATATATAAAACTCTCGTGTCACAATGTTAGTTACCATCAGTTACCATACTCCTCGGAAACGGCTTGATTTTATTATGCATTTTCAGTAGGTCTGAGAATCGGCTACTATCTATTTTTCATACTCCTAAGTGATAAGGGTTGTCCACCCCTAACTTTTTGTTTTTTGGACAATTTTTTTTTAAATTCTTTAAAATATGCCATTAAAAAATACATGTACCCCTAAATTTTCACCCTTCTACCACCAACCTCCAATTTTTAATAGCGATATTAGTACTGTAATAATCTTCAACTCTCAGTGGTCGATAACTGATCAATTATTATCAATCGATTAGTTATCCCCGCCAAGCGTCTACTGATGTCACTTCTCACCCAGCAAACAGCACGGAGTGGGGATGAGAATGAAGCAGATTTTTTTAGCATGTTACAGGCAGTTCAAATATGTTCTAAGAAGTAAAAGAATGTTTTATTATAACATTTCAGAATGATAATGTTCAAGAATGTTCCAGAATCTTGAAAATCATTCAAGAATGTTCCAGTGTTAAAAACGTTAGAGAATGTATTGTATCATTATGGGATGTTCTGGATAGTTCTAAATTCGCGAATATTCTAGAATGTTCGATCAAACGTGTGATATGCTCTTACCCGAGCAACGCCGGGTATTGCTGCTAGTATCTCTATAATTGTTTCGGTATGTTATGCCTTTTTCAAGATTAATCTTATTACTAAAATAAAATTTATTATACGGTGTTTATATACCCAAAGTTTAAGGGGGAGGGATACAGTCATATATTCTTAAATTTATTAAAAGTGTATTTAAAATTTGTTCCTGGTCATTAACAATATTTTCTTTTTATAAATAGCTTTTTTAATTTCTAATTGTTCTAATAAATCTGAACGTTTTCCTTTTTTGGAATTTTGTAACAATTTTACATTTTCCGAATCTATATTATGTTTATTATTAATACAATGAAATAAATATTTTACCAATGTGTACATGGTTGGAATATGTGATTCTCAATCTTGACAAACAATTCATTAGTATAAATGATAATAAGTAAACAAAATCTGTACAAATAGGACGATTTCCTAAATGATAACAGTAAAACTGTTCAATTGTTATTTTCATGGGCTGACCTAGGGTTTCACCAAGACTAAGAGTCACCTTATCTTGTGCAATTTATTGGTCATAACTTCCTGTCTTGATATTTCTCGACATTTAGAGGAACATAGACGTGTGTAAAGTTACCAAAACAACTGAACTTAATCAATAAATATTTGGGGTGATAATTTGCCGCTGATAAGTCAGTCGTTAATTAGTTGTGAAAGAAAAGAAATTGTCGTATTATTACAAAAAAAAAAATTATAACAAGTAACTCACAAGGAATTTGCCGTGGCAGAAAAAATAATGCGAGGAATTGATTGTTAAAAATGGTGGAAATTTCCTGTATTTGCGAGTAACTGATGACGAAAAATTCCACAAAGCCCACAACTAATTCGCTGGGGGCGGGCGACAATTTCCCACTGCTAATTTACCCACGATAAACAACGTCTTACCCTATTCCATGGTGAGCGACAATTTCTCACCCCCTAATGTACCAACGATAATCAAAGCCATACCCTATTTTTGGTGCAAGCTATTTAGTTGAATCTGTAACACCGTCAAGATTTTACTAGTCGTCTACATTCGTAAAAACCTGAGATTATTCCAATTTAACATCCCTCTCACTTGACTTAGATTAAAAAATAATATGTATCTATTTATACGAATATTTAAAATGGAATTTCTTTCTAGATTGAGAGGATTGAGTGCGGAGTGAATTTTCCGAAAAGAATGACTAGAATTGGGGTCTCATACCGCCCCCCCCCCCAATTGAGGTCCGGGAGGGTAAGATAGATTTGTAGGAATTTACCGTTCATTCGCCCCGAGCTAATTAGTGGCGAATGTTGAGAAATCTACCCAATGGATTCTTCCAACTTTTTCATACAAAAATTAATGTTTACGAAATGGGTGAAACGTGAAAATTGTCACTAGCCTCGAGCGAACTAATTGTGGACATAGGGATTTTTTCGCCCGACTTACTGAAGAAAGAATTGATTTTTATCGATTTGCAGCGAAACAGCCCCAAAAATGGGGTAAGACGTTATTTATCGTGGATAAATTAGGAGTTATAAATTGTCGCTCGCCCCCGGTGAATTAGTTGTGGACTTTTTCGTCATTACCTACTTGCCGGCAAATACAAGGAATTTACCATTTTTAGCAAATATTACCGACAATACAGGGTGAAACCTATCTCCACTCAATTCCTCGAATTATAATTCTGTAACGGCAAATTTCTAGTGGGGCAATTGTTATAGTAGTAGTAGAGCTTTATTAAAACAAAAAAGTTATTTTTACATTTATACAAACATAAGTAAAAAACAAAAAACAAACATATTATGTTCTCCAACTTACAAAAAATTATTCACAATATTTAATTCTCTTCATTTTTCCTTATACTCATTTTTCCTGTATTTGCCCTTCCTCCCTTTCCACCTCTCGTTTTTTTTAAATTTGCTTCAATAGGGCCAGACCACTACCATCCGTATTTATTATCCTTCCAAGTTCCTCCCTCTCATTCTTCCCCGTTACTTCTTCTAATACGAGGCGCGTTTGTAAAATAAGTTCCGCAAAGCTGCGCAGCCTCGAGGACCGCTGTTAGCGAGATCCCGCGCAGGCTGGCGTGTAAGTTGGTTCCCCCACTCCAATTCCCCCCCTGGGCGGCTTCGCTGCGACGCTCAGTCTTGTCTCAGCAACCGTTTAGCTATGGAGCTCCCACTTGCGTCTACCGCCAGCTGCGAATTGCGGTCCGTAATTCGATTTTTGGCTGCAAAGAAAATGTCTGCGAAGGATATTCACTCCGAACTTTGTGCAGTGTACGGAAAAGACTGTATGAGCTCAGGAATGGTGCGAAGATTTGTCAGGGACTTCAAAGACGGACGAACCGACGTCCACGACGAGCAGCGCGCCTGGCGGCCGTCGGTTTCAGACGAAACGATTGCCAAAGTCGAAGCAATAATGCTGGAAGATCGACGGGTGACGCTTGTAGAGCTTCCATCTTTTCCCGGAAATGAAGAAACACCTTGGTGGAACGCACTTTAACACCGACAAGAAGGTGCAAGAAGCAGTTATGAACTTTTTGCGTAGCCAGGCGGGGGAGTTCTATGACTCTGGAATCAAAAAATGGGTGCTCCGAATGCAAAAATGCATTGATCGAAATGGCGAATATGTAGAAAAATAGGAAATTGTCCCAAGCTTTTCAAAAATGTACAATTTATGGCAATTAAACCTGTTTTTCTAGATCAAAAACCTCTGTGGAACTTATTTTACGAACGCGCCTCGTACATGCTCCATTGATTCACTTTTCTTTCCACATACTCTACACAATCTCTTACCTTCTTCCATCCAAAACTTAATCTCATTACACTCATTCCCCATTCTGAATCTAGCTATTATCTCTATAGTTTTTCCTTCTCTTAAATACGCCGGCACCCATCCCCTTGCCATTCTGCCCATATAAACTCCCTCATGCCTTTCGCGTATCTGGATTCCCAAATTTTCCTCAATTCCTCACCTCTTACTATTTCATTACATCTCTTGCCCCCCATCCTACTAACATTCAATCCCTTTCCTCTCCACTCTTCCACCATTTTCCCATTTTTGTTTCCCTTCTTAAAATGTAGTCTGGGGTACTTCTTTCTAAGCGCAACACTCATTTTATATTACCTTTTTTAAATATTTTCTACTATTCTATATTATTTCCATCCCCATATCTCGACTCCATTAAAAACTATATTTTTAACTAATGTTTTAAAAAGTACTACCCTTCTGGGCCAATTGTTATAATTTTTTTCTTATTAACGTTCTCTGGGTGTTTCGCTAACTTTATATTAAATTAGCAAAACATGCAACATTTTTATTAAATAATAAACGACAATTCCTTTCTTTCACAACTAGTTAACGACTAATTAGCGGCAAATTATTATAATATTTAAGCTGTCAAGATGCAATTGATGAAACATTGTTAATACATTAAAATAAAACAAAAAAAGTTCTTTCGTTGAAACTTTCTCAGTTTTATTTTAAGCAAATTATTATCCTAAAGATTTTTTGAATGGGTCAAGTTGTTTTGCTAACTTTACACACGTCTTTAAAAGGGTAATGTAAACTTTCAATGAAGAACATTGTTAATAACAAAAACCTAGTGAGGTGCATGACACTTATATGTCGGAGATGGTGCCTGAAAGCAATTAGAGACTCTTGGCAAAATTTATTGATCTCAAGAATTCTGGACGTCATTTTCTTAACTTTATCTAGATTTTCTCAAAGGAGCTCTTGTCTCGAATCAAAGTAAAATTAAGACAAGAATTCTTTAAAATTGGGTCTCGCCTAGCAGACCTGGGTACTTACTGTTTTTGTTACATATGTGGGAGAAATAAGAAAAAATGCAAAAATGAGGAAATAAACAAAGCAATGTCGTGTGTCTACAACGTACCCTAGTTTCCAAAGAGAGAACACTAGATTGGGGTTCATTACCTTGGTCGTCGCCTTCAAGAACCGTCAAAGGTTACTCACACTTTCTGAATGCCTTCAAGTTTTCACGCTATCGATGATGATGATTATGCGATGGTCAAACACGTCACCGCGCCGCGCCGGTTCGGAACAAAACTAAACTTACGCGCTATTAACTGTAACGAGTTAATGATGTAATGTTAAGAGAGATAAACCCAGGAATAATTGTTACCGTTAGTTCAGACCGCGCGGTGAATGATCCATCGACAATTCAATAAGAAGAAAAAGAAACAGTCAAATCGTCACACGTTATTACCGGACCAAGCCTCTAAGAGGCAATTAAATGTATGGGGAAGGCCCGACAAAAATGTTGGGTAGGTACTTTAACCGGGTGATCTGTTTCTGAAACGGCAACATTTGCAAATCGTAAAAAGCTGCATCATCAACTAATTAAATATTTGTTAATGTTATTCCCTAAAAGAATGTCGTCAAATAAGAACAAAGCGAGAACAAATAAGTCCAGCGTCTTTAATAATAATAATTCTCACGGGTGTCCTGAAAAAACGAGCTTTTGTATATGACACGTCATTAATAATAAACCTAATGTCTGCTCATAAACTACCAACTACCAAAAATAGACTTGCGAAAATGTAACAAAAATATAAGAAATAGCACCTCAAATAAAACTTGGTCCTTGGTCCCAAAAGTTCAAAATTTCGAGTTTTTGATACATGTGTATTTTTTGGTTGTTTGTAAAGAAAGAAATGAATAACGAATACTAACATAGAAAAAAATACGCCCTTTCGAGTCATAACATAAAGTTGTTTTTTAAATAGGAACCATAGTTGGCTATACTAAAATTAAAAAGACTTTTTTTTCTCATTTCAAAATGAGAATCATACAAATTATTCTTTTCTGTCTTTAAAAACAACCAAGAAATAACATATATTAATAACTCGAAATTTTCAACTTTTACTTATAACTGGCAAACAAAAGAAAGATAGCAATTTTTCGAAAGCACCAGTGACTTTGTCTCAAAAAAAAAAACCGAGTTACAGTTACCGAGTTGTCCTATAAAAACAGCGAAATATGCCCACGCTGGCTAGCCTATTCAAACGTATATCAAGCTAGCATGACAAAGTTATTTTTCCGATTTCTAACTTGCACTATAATTTGTCGCTAATTTGTTACCAAATCCAAAAATTTGTCGCTCGTACCATTGAGCCATAATCAGCTGGTATGTTAGCTTGATATCAAGCTAGCACTACACATAGCGTATCTCGAAAACGAAATGTCGTAGGACATTATTGTAAAGGCCATAATTTGTCGCTGAAAGATGACACATTCAACGAATTTATCGCTAGTCTTATCATTAACTGATAAGCGAAAAACTGCTGGAAAACCATCAAACTGGCACTACATATGGCATATCTCGAGAAGGAAATGTCGTAGGATATTATTGTAAAGGCCATAATTTGTCGCTAATTTGTCGCTGTAAGATGACACATTCAACTAATTCGTCGCTAGTCTTATCTCCAGCTGATAAGCTGACAGTGCATATGGCATCCATATTTCAAAATAGAAATATAGTTGAAACATACTGTAATGACCAAAATTTGTCGCCAATTATTCTCTAATTTGTTACCAAATCGAAAATTAATCTTCAACCCGTTCAGTCACAATCAACTGATATAACGGCTTAATAATTAGGTGGCACTGCAAGTATCGTATCCACCGTTATAATAAAATAAAATATGATGTACATACTTAACTAAAAATAAAATTACATAGTTAATCTAATATAATTGGCTTTTTTGGCCACTATGACAAAATTCGCAACAACATTGACTAAGGTATCATCCTGTAGTAACAAACTTTATATCTGCTCTCCGCATACTTGTTAAATGTGTCATTTTTCAGTGACAAATTAGCGACAAATTATGGCCTTTACAGTAATATCCTATGACATTTCGTTTTCGAGATATGCCATATGTAGTGGCAGTTTGATGGTTTTCCAGCAGTTTTCGCTTATCAGTTGAAGATAAGACTAGCGACAAATTCGTTGAATGTGTCATCTTTCAGCGACAAATTAGAGACAAATTATGGCCTTTACAACAATATCCTACGACATTTCTTTTTCGAGGTACGCTATGTGTAGTGCTAGCTTGATATCAAGCTAGCACTACAGCTGATTATGGCTAAACGGCACGAGCGTCAAATTGTTGGATTTGGTGACAAATTAGCGACAAATTATAGTGCAAGTCAGAAATCGGAAAAATAACTTTGTCGTGCTAGCTTGATATACGTCCTATTCAACCACTTTTTTCTTTTTTACTTTGCCATATTTCAAATTAGTTGCAATTTACCTAATGTTCTATAATATTTTCAGGAGTCAATCTATTATCCACTAGTCTTAAGAGATATTAGAAGTAATCATAACATTACCAACGAAAAAAAAAATGTTCTTTACGTAACAGAAGAATCATCATAAGATTCGAAGGAATAAGCTGTTAAATCTCTGAAAGCCCTATATTATTAAATCGTTCGTGTTTGAGGAAGTTGCTGCATAATGTACCACTCCCGTTTCATCTCTGAGATGTTTGATAAGTGGTTATGGGTAATCGGAAGTCATTAATAAACCACAGTACCTAATAGCGGACAATACATCTCTACTAATTAACAAAGACAGAAATATAGAACACTAACCAATCCCACAATGAATAACACATCTCTGGAGATAAAATTGAACGACTATTTCAAAACATATAAGTACTTTCTACTTGTAGCAGGTAGGGACCTACTTATATTTGTGAAAAGAAGAGCTTTCTTTACAAGCAAATCAGGAGAGGGCAAAAAGTGTAGAGTGTGTTATAGGAAGATAGAATGTTTGAGGCATGTATTGGGAAGATGTGAGGAGAACAAATTATGGGAAGAATGTCCGTAGAGTTGGGGAATGAGGATAGAGTGGGCTGAGCCTACTAAGGCAAATAATGAGAAACAGAATTTCAAGATAAGTTGGAAATAGTGAGGGTGGAAAAGGAGGGTTTAGTATTTATAGTAGTTAAGAATTTTTATATAGTTTTGCTGTCTGTTTTTGTTTTTGTAAATAACTTTAATTTAAAAAATAAAGCATTTAGCGTTTTTCAGAAATTATACTTATCTAGTAAAATAGTAGTGTACTGTCTTTGGTTTGCATATGAGACTAAGTAATAGGCATACCGCTTACCACTTGCTCAATCCCCATACTTAAACCACATGAAATATTACGTTTGCTGGACGGATCTAAGAACATTGATTTAGACTATTTCAGTGGGAAATGCCAACGGTTAATTTGAGATATCAGATAATAAATAAATAATAAGAGGGTTCAGTTATTCAATTAAAACAGGCAGCCTCACTGTTTTTGAAGAAGGAGGTCCTTACTGAATTTAATATTTAGCTAATGTAGTTAGTACAGAAAAAACAAAGCCATATTTTTTTAAACAAACCTCAAATCAATGGACCTAATATTTTTTTTTTATTTAAGGAAAACAGAAGGGTTTTATCAAATCTGATACCTACCTACTTAATTTCGGTAACTTACTAACCAAGGACTTAATGTTCTTCAGAAATTATACTTATCTAAATCAATATCTTCGTTTTATTTTTTAATTGAGCAGTAGTGTACCTACTGTCGTTGGTCTGCATCGAAGCGTTCATTGGAAATGACACGCCTTTGAAAATAGATTTATATTTCCAAGATATACCATGACTGTTTGATACAAGGACATAAGTATTATCACGTCAACTGGCAAAATTACAATGTTAAATTATTAATGCCGGATTATGCAACCACAATAAAAATAGTTAATGACTTTATGAAAAAATTAAGATGGTGTTTTAAGAACATCACGTGCACACCAAAGCTCATTGGATTATAGATTGATGCTCCATTGAAACTTGAAATTATACATAAATGTTTATGAACACAAATGCCACGGTCTTTTTGCCTTTATAAGCACACATTCTACCCAAAATTCCATATACAACACTAAATAGTAAAAGCCAACAAAAAAAAAAGACAAAAAAACAATGCACTTAGGTTGGTAATTCTTATACACTCAAATAAGAACTCTCCATTCTATTTCTCTTTTAACTATTTACTTTTTCTTAATTTTTCTTTTAGCAGAATTAGCCCAGCTCCTTCCCTACTTAGTATCCTTGTACATTCATCCACTTCTTTTCTTTCATCACATCCCCTAGCACATGCATTAAAGTTTAACTAAATTCAAAAGATTTTCACTAAATATTATTAAATTGTATCGTAATATATGTTTCGACAAACTTAGGCTTCTTAAAGGTGGTGGATGCTCAAAATAAATTTAAGAGTTGGAAATTGTTACGTTCTTTTTGTTCGTTAAGTAATTATATTATCTATTTTTTTTTATGTTTATTTATTTATTCTAGTTGTATAGTCTATATCCTTTAAATGTAAAATTTCCAGGTTATTATTCAATTGATGACCTGTTTCTGTAACGTGATTTGCATTAAGTGAAATCTGTTTAATCTGCCAGTCTAGCCACTACATATACTGTTTGGCAAGACACACAGGTTAAATTATAAACTCCAGAACACGTCTCTTTGTTAACTCTATATTTGTTATTGTTAATAAATCTTCCTATAGAAAAGTTTGTTTTGTAGGCTATGTTAAGACCATATTATTTTAAGTCAAAATATATTTTATTACTGATGAGACCACTTATGGAAATCACGTTACACAAGAAGGCCATCAATTTAATAATAACATGGAAATTCTACTTTTAAATAACAAAGGATATAAATAACATTACTAGAAAATTTAGAAATAAATAAACATAAAAAATTTGATGGTATGTATACGTACCTACTTAACGAACGAACAGATTGCAACTATTCCTCACTATTATATTTATTTTGACTATCCACCACCCTTACTGTTAAACTATTTAAACACCTATTTGTCAATGTATATTTCCGTCTCACTCACAGTAATCAATAATATCCGAAAACAAAATTCATGCAACAGAAAGACGAATACAACGCAGAATCTGCAGACTTGACAGATCTTTTCCCTCCAATCGACTGACTACATGAACACATTGACATACCACCAATACCTCGCCGACTACAACACATCCAAATCAATTTCACCCGAACACCCATTACAAACGATAACCCAGTATCAACAAAAACACTTCTCCCCCTCCAAAAAGACTCACACGCAGACCAGAAAAAAAAATACCCTACCCCCAGTTAAACTTCTGGCACAACTTCCGGATATCCTGAACATTACGAACAATTCCTCGACAATCTCCCAATATCCTTAAAATAACATTTCCTCAACCACCTTACAACACACATACATACACATACACACATTTTTAACATTTAAACAATTACTCACATCAACCATACATCTCTACATGCGACTGAAGAGGACGCTACATGCGGTCCTTTAACGGTTTGAGGGGGAGAGGTTTTAGTCGGTAGATGCCCTTCTCAGGGCGAATCTGACACTACTCAGTTGTAACGAGCGACTTTTGAAGATTTTCTCTCCTCCACAAAAAGAAAAATAATAAAAAAATTAAAATGTATATATTTAGCAGTAATCACTCTCGTCTGAAGAAGTCAATGCTTGGCGAAACAAATGTTACGATACAGTTTAATACTTTTGTGAAAATATTTTGAATTTAGTTTTACTTGTTAAAATGGATATTCATCAAGTAAAGGTTGAAAATATTCAATGCATTAAAGTTTCTTTTCTTTTTTCAAATATTCTGCATATCTATTTTCATCCCTCCAAAATTGATACACTCCTGCTGTTTTTCTATATAGCTATCTCTATCATTCTCTATATTAAGCCTTTTTCTATTTTTTAATATATTTGACAGTGAATAATATATTTGACAGTGAATCGGACTCCTTGAAGTATACCTATATCAAGCTAGCATGACAGTTATTTTTCCGAGTTCTGACTTGCACTATAATTTGTCGCTAATTTGTTACCAAACCCAAAAATTTGTCGCTCGTGTCGTTTAGCCATAATCAGCTGGTATGCTAGCTTGATATCAAGCTAGCTTTACACATAGCGTATCTCGAAAAGGAAATATCGTAGGATATTACTGTAAAGACCATAAATTCTCACTAATTTGTCGCTGAAAGATGACACATTCAACGAATTTGTCGCTAGTCTTATCTTTAACTGATAAGCAAAACACTGTTGGAAAGCCATAAAACTCTCGAAAGGTAACGTTTTGCCCAACTTGGGGGAAACAGGGAAAACCTAATTTAAAAAATTTGGTAAATAAATCCGATCTCTTAAAACAAATGCAACAAAGAACTCGTTGATTAATTGCTAAATGGTTTTCCAGCAGTTTTTCGCTTATCAGCTGGAGATAAGACTAGCGACAAATTCGTTGAATGTGTCATCATTCAGCGACTAATTAGCGACAAATTATGGTCTTTACAGTAATATCCTACTACATTTCTTTTTCGAGATACGCTCTGTGTAGTGCTAGCTTGATATGAAGCTAGCATACGAGCTGATTATGGCTTAACGGCACGAGCGACAAATTTTTGGATTTAGTAACAAATTAGCGACAAATTAGCAACAAATTATAGTGCAAGTCAGAAATCGGAAAAATAACTTTGTCGTGCTAGCTTGATATGCGTCTTTAAAGCCTTTAAGGGAATCATGCACTTTGTTTTTTATGGAATAGAATCAACTTCAGTTTGGATTCGAGTTCAAAGTGATAAACCCCAATTTTAGCCTCCTAACATTTGGGTAGGTTTCTCACTACATAAGTAACTAACAAGTGTTAGTTGTTGTTTTTCTACTTATTCACTACATGCTTCCTAAAAATGTCTTAAAGTTCTTGTTCATTATACTGGTTCATGCACTGATTATTTTCATCTCAAGGTGATTACGCAGGACTATTAAAATTATGGGGCTTGATTCTTCGACTTTTGCATATGTTTTTAATAAGATTAGACGTTCTCAATGGATATGCTCTTCAATCAACTAGACAAATATGTAAAAAAAGACTAAAAGTTTGTGACATTTTATTCCTATTTGGGTGAATATACGCTGTTTGAATTCTAATGGTCCATAGACAAATTTTACGTTAAACTCATTATATTATTGTTTCTGTATGCTTAAACAATAAAGAATATTGTCTTTTATCTGGCCCACACAGTTTATTCACGATCATTATTTAATTTAAGGCATTAATAGTTTAAAATAGGTATAAATGTATACTCCTTGGCTTCTCCCATTAGTAGATTATAGTGATTTTATGGCCAGTTGCTTTAAATACTTATACCATTACGTTTTCTTTTAACATGATCATATGCTTTGTTTAATATCGAAACATATTTTATCAAAATACACTGTAAAAATATTTATTAGTTTCAAAAAAATAACTTATTTTTACGTCACGTTACAATGTCACTTCATCTGGCGAAATCCAAATACTTAAAATTTGACTTAAAACCGTATAGATATGTTGTTGTCGGTGAATTACACGCGTACAACAGTTTGAAGTTAGAAGCAAGCTAACGACATTGAGCAAAAGTCCAAATATATTGTGTCAGTTTACTATTCACTGTAGGAAAGCGTGTTTGTGCCAGTCGTTGAAGTATTTTCTTTGGTAACTATATGTTTTTGTATTTTGTCGTTACGAAATTGTATATTTGCACAATACATTGTTTATTGTGTGTAGATGTCATTTATTACGTTTAAATGTAGTCAAAAAAGCAAGCGATATTTAATGTTTTAACGCTTCATTTCACTTGTTCTGAATACTCGAGCATAATCGGACATCATGGCGAATGTTAAAAAAAAGCAAACAAGGATAGAGAGGTTATAAAAAAAGCGTCAAGCTGAAAAATTACGCTACCAAAGAACTAAAAATGATCCGGTTAAAAATGCTGAATTGAAAGAAAAAGAAAAGCAGCAATATAAAAAGAAAAAAGAAAAGGGACAAATTAAGAGCATAAATGATATGACTGAAAGGGAACAAAGGGCTATTAAAAATTATGAAGCTACATACTACCAGAAACTATCCAGTAACACCATCTGCGTCTGATAATGAAGACCAACCTCCACTTCCACAAAACAATATCGCTCTGGTTGCTAAGTGGCGATCAGAAACAGCGGAAATTACGAAATAAAGTTATAAAAAAACAAAAATATGAAATTAACCAATTATGTCAAAGGTACGTGAGTATCAAAAGAAACTAAGAAGCATCGGAAACCAGTGTCACTCCCCTGGTAACACATATTTTTCTCTGGCGCTTATAAAATTCAAAAAAATAGAAAAATCTTCTGACCCTCATCGTTACAAATGCAAAAATAGTGTCAAATAGAGAAATTATTAATATTGAAGAAAACAGATTAAATTTCCTTTAGGTACACAAAAAAATCAAAGCAATGTCGTGTGTCTACAACGTACCCTAGTTTCCAAAGAGAGAACACTAGATTGGGGTTCATTACCTTGGTCGTCGCCTTCAAGAACCGTCAAAGGTTACTCACACTTTCTGAATGCCTTCAAGTTTTCACGCTATCGATGATGATGATTATGCGATGGTCAAACACGTCACCGCGCCGCGCCGGTTCGGAACAAAACTAAACTTACGCGCTATTAACTGTAACGAGTTAATGATGTAATGTTAAGAGAGATAAACCCAGGAATAATTGTTACCGTTAGTTCAGACCGCGCGGTGAATGATCCATCGACAATTCAATAAGAAGAAAAAGAAACAGTCAAATCGTCACACGTTATTACCGGACCAAGCCTCTAAGAGGCAATTAAATGTATGGGGAAGGCCCGACAAAAATGTTGGGTAGGTACTTTAACCGAGTGATCTGTTTCTGAAACGGCAACATTTGCAAATCGTAAAAAGCTGCATCATCAACTAATTAAATATTTGTTAATGTTATTCCCTAAAAGAATGTCGTCAAATAAGAACAAAGCGAGAACAAATAAGTCCAGCGTCATTAATAATAATAATTCTCACGGGTCTCCTGAAAAAGCGAGCTTTTGTATATGACACGTTATTAATGATAAACCTAATGTCTGCTCATAAACTACCAACTACCAAAAATAGACTTGCGAAAATGTAACAAAAATATAAGAAATAGCACCTCAAATAAAACTTGGTCCTTGGTCCCAAAAGTTCAAAATTTCGAGTTTTTGATACATGTGTATTTTTTGGTTGTTTGTAAAGAAAGAAATGAATAACGAATACTAACATAGAAAAAAATACGCCCTTTCGAGTCATAACATAAAGTTGTTTTTTAAATAGGAACCATAGTTGGCTATACTAAAATTAAAAAGACTTTTTTTTCTCATTTCAAAATGAGAATCATACAAATTATTCTTTTCTGTCTTTAAAAACAACCAAGAAATAACATATATTAATAACTCGAAATTTTCAACTTTTACTTATAACTGGCAAACAAAAGAAAGATAGCAATTTTTCGAAAGCACCAGTGACTTTGTCTCAAAAAAAAAAACCGAGTTACAGTTACCGAGTTGTCCTATAAAAACAGCGAAATATGCCCACGCTGGCTAGCCTATTCAAACGTATATCAAGCTAGCATGACAAAGTTATTTTTCCGATTTCTAACTTGCACTATAATTTGTCGCTAATTTGTTACCAAATCCAAAAATTTGTCGCTCGTACCATTGAGCCATAATCAGCTGGTATGTTAGCTTGATATCAAGCTAGCACTACACATAGCGTATCTCGAAAACGAAATGTCGTAGGACATTATTGTAAAGGCCATAATTTGTCGCTGAAAGATGACACATTCAACGAATTTATCGCTAGTCTTATCATTAACTGATAAGCGAAAAACTGCTGGAAAACCATCAAACTGGCACTACATATGGCATATCTCGAGAAGGAAATGTCGTAGGATATTATTGTAAAGGCCATAATTTGTCGCTAATTTGTCGCTGTAAGATGACACATTCAACTAATTCGTCGCTAGTCTTATCTCCAGCTGATAAGCTGACAGTGCATATGGCATTCATATTTCAAAATAGAAATATAGTTGAAACATACTGTAATGACCAAAATTTGTCGCCAATTATTCTCTAATTTGTTACCAAATCGATAATTAGTCTTCAACCCGTTCAGTCACAATCAACTGATATAACGGCTTAATAATTAGGTGGCACTGCAAGTATCGTATCCACCGTTATAATAAAATAAAATATGATGTACATACTTAACTAAAAATAAAATTACATAGTTAATCTAATATAATTGGCTTTTTTGGCCACTATGACAAAATTCGCAACAACATTGACTAAGGTATCATCCTGTAGTAACAAACTTTATATCTGCTCTCCGCATACTTGTTAAATGTGTCATTTTTCAGTGACAAATTAGCGACAAATTATGGCCTTTACAGTAATATCCTATGACATTTCGTTTTCGAGATATGCCATATGTAGTGGCAGTTTGATGGTTTTCCAGCAGTTTTCGCTTATCAGTTGAAGATAAGACTAGCGACAAATTCGTTGAATGTGTCATCTTTCAGCGACAAATTAGAGACAAATTATGGCCTTTACAACAATATCCTACGACATTTCTTTTTCGAGGTACGCTATGTGTAGTGCTAGCTTGATATCAAGCTAGCACTACAGCTGATTATGGCTAAACGGCACGAGCGTCAAATTGTTGGATTTGGTGACAAATTAGCGACAAATTATAGTGCAAGTCAGAAATCGGAAAAATAACTTTGTCGTGCTAGCTTGATATACGTCCTATTCAACCACTTTTTTTTTTTACTTTGCCATATTTCAAATTAGTTGCAATTTACCTAATGTTCTATAATATTTTCAGGAGACTATCTATTATCCACTAGTCTTAAGAGATATTAGAAGTTATCATAACATTACCAACGAAAAAAAAAATGTTCTTTACGTAACAGAAGAATCATCATAAGATTCGAAGGAATAAGCTGTTAAATCTCTGAAAGCCCTATATTATTAAATCGTTCGTGTTTGAGGAAGTTGCTGAATAATGTACCACTCCCGTTTCATCTCTGAGATGTTTGATAAGTGGTTATGGGTAATAGGAAGTCATTAATAAACCACAGTACCTAATAGCGGACAATACATCTCTACTAATTAACAAAGACAGAAATATAGAACACTAACCAATCCCACAATGAATAACACATCTCTGGAGATAAAATTGAACGACTATTTCAAAACATATAAGTACTTTCTACTTGTAGCAGGTAGGGACCTACTTATATTTGTGAAAAGAAGAGCTTTCTTTACAAGCAAATCAGGAGAGGGCAAAAAGTGTAGAGTGTGTTATAGGAAGATAGAATGTTTGAGGCATGTATTGGGAAGATGTGAGGAGAACAAATTATGGGAAGAATGTCCGTAGAGTTGGGGAATGAGGATAGAGTGGGCTGAGCCTACTAAGGCAAATAATGAGAAACAGAATTTCAAGATAAGTTGGAAATAGTGAGGGTGGAAAAGGAGGGTTTAGTATTTATAGTAGTTAAGAATTTTTATATAGTTTTGCTGTCTGTTTTTGTTTTTTTTTTTTTGTTTTTGTTTTTGTAAATAACTTTAATTTAAAAAATAAAGCATTTAGCGTTTTTCAGAAATTATACTTATCTAGTAAAATAGTAGTGTACTGTCTTTGGTTTGCATATGAGACTAAGTAATAGGCATACCGCTTACCACTTGCTCAATCCCCATACTTAAACCACATGAAATATTACGTTTGCTGGACGGATCTAAGAACATTGATTTAGACTATTTCAGTGGGAAATGCCAACGGTTAATTTGAGATATCAGATAATAAATAAATAATAAGAGGGTTCAGTTATTCAATTAAAACAGGCAGCCTCACTGTTTTTGAAGAAGGAGGTCCTTACTGAATTTAATATTTAGCTAATGTAGTTAGTACAGAAAAAACAAAGCCATATTTTTTTAAACAAACCTCAAATCAATGGACCTAATATTTTTTTTTATTTAAGGAAAACAGAAGGGTTTTATCAAATCTGATACCTACCTACTTAATTTCGGTAACTTACTAACCAAGGACTTAATGTTCTTCAGAAATTATACTTATCTAAATCAATATCTTCGTTTTATTTTTTAATTGAGCAGTAGTGTACCTACTGTCGTTGGTCTGCATCGAAGCGTTCATTGGAAATGACACGCCTTTGAAAATAGATTTATATTTCCAAGATATACCATGACTGTTTGATACAAGGACATAAGTATTATCACGTCAACTGGCAAAATTACAATGTTAAATTATTAATGCCGGATTATGCAACCACAATAAAAATAGTTAATGACTTTATGAAAAAATTAAGATGGTGTTTTAAGAACATCACGTGCACACCAAAGCTCATTGGATTATAGATTGATGCTCCATTGAAACTTGAAATTATACATAAATGTTTATGAACACAAATGCCACGGTCTTTTTGCCTTTATAAGCACACATTCTACCCAAAATTCCATATACAACACTAAATAGTAAAAGCCAACAAAAAAAAAGACAAAAAAACAATGCACTTAGGTTGGTAATTCTTATACACTCAAATAAGAACTCTCCATTCTATTTCTCTTTTAACTATTTACTTTTTCTTAATTTTTTTCTTTTAGCAGAATCAGTCCAGCTCCTTCCCTACTTAGTATCCTTGTACATTCATCCACTTCTTTTCTTTCATCACATCCCCTAGCACATGCATTAAAGTTTAACTAAATTCAAAAGATTTTCACTAAATATTATTAAATTGTATCGTAACATATGTTTCGACAAACTTAGGCTTCTTAAAGGTGGTGGATACTCAAAATAAATTTAAGAGTTGGAAATTGTTACGTTCTTTTTGTTCGTTAAGTAATTATATTATCTATTTTTTTTATGTTTATTTATTTATTCTAGTTGTATAGTCTATATCCTTTAAATGTAAAATTTCCAGGTTATTATTCAATTGATGACCTGTTTCTGTAACGTGATTTGCATTAAGTGAAGTCTGTTTTATCTGCCAGTCTAGCCACTACATATACTGTTTGGCAAGACACACAGGTTAAATTATAAACTCCAGAACACGTCTCTTTGTTAACTCTATATTTGTTATTGTTAATAAATCTTCCTATAGAAAAGTTTGTTTTGTAGGCTATGTTAAGACCATATTATTTTAAGTCAAAATATATTTTATTACTGATGAAACCACTTATGGAAATCACGTTACACAAGAAGGCCATCAATTTAATAATAACATGGAAATTCTACTTTTAAATAACAAATGATATAAATAACATTACTAGAAAATTTATAAATAAATAAACATAAAAAATTAGATGGTATGTATACGTACCTACTTAACGAACGAACAGATTGCAACTATTCCCCACTATTATATTTATTTTGACTATCCACCACCCTTACTGTTAAACTATTTAAACACCTATTTGTCAATGTATATTTCCGTCTCACTCACAGTAATCAATAATATCCGAAAACAAAATTCATGCAACAGAAAGACGAATACAACGCAGAATCTGCAGACTTGACAGATCTTTTCCCTCCAATCGACTGACTACATGAACACATTGACATACCACCAATACCTCGCCGACTACAACACATCCAAATCAATTTCACCCGAACACCCATTACAAACGATAACCCAGTATCAGCAAAAACACTTCTCCCCCTCCAAAAAGACTCACACGCAGACCAGAAAGAAAAATACCCTACCCCCAGTTAAACTTCTGGCACAACTTCCGGATATCCTGAACATTACGAACAATTCCTCGACAATCTCCCAATATCCTTAAAATAACATTTCCTCAACCACCTTACAACACACATACATACACATACACCATTTTTAACATTTAAACAATTACTCACATAAACCATACATCTCTACATGCGACTGAAGAGGACGCTACATGCGGTCCTTTAAGGGTTTTGGGGGGGAGAGGTTTTAGTCGGTAGATGCCCTTCTCAGGGCGAATCTGACACTACTCAGTTGTAACGAGCGACTTTTGAAGATATCCTCTCCTCCACAAAAAGAAAAATAATAAAAAAAATAAAATGTATATTTTTAGCAATAATCACTCTCGTCTGAAGAAGTCAATGCTTGGCGAAACAAATGTTACGATACAGTTTAATACTTTTGTGAAAATATTTTGAATTTAGTTTTACTTGTTAAAATGGATATTCATCAAGTAAAGGTTGAAAATATTCAATGCATTAAAGTTTCTTTTCTTTTTTCAAATATTCTGCATATCTATTTTCATCCCTCCAAAATTGATACACTCCTGCTGTTTTTCTATATAGCTATCTCTATCATTCTCTATATTAAGCCTTTTTCTATTTTTTAATATATTTGACAGTGAATAATATATTTGACAGTGAATCGGACTCCTTGAAGTATACCTATATCAAGCTAGCATGACAGTTATTTTTCCGAGTTCTGACTTGCACTATAATTTGTCGCTAATTTGTTACCAAACCCAAAAATTTGTCGCTCGTGTCGTTTAGCCATAATCAGCTGGTATGCTAGCTTGATATCAAGCTAGCTTTACACATAGCGTATCTCGAAAAGGAAATATCGTAGGATATTACTGTAAAGACCATAAATTCTCACTAATTTGTCGCTAAAAGATGACACATTCAACGAATTTGTCGCTAGTCTTATCTTTAACTGATAAGCAAAACACTGTTGGAAAGCCATAAAACTCTCGAAAGGTAACGTTTTGCCCAATTTGGGGGGAAACAGGGAAAACCTAATTTAAAAAATTTGGGTAAATAAATCCGATCTCTTAAAACAAATGCAACAAAGAACTCGTTGATTAATTGCTAAATGGTTTTCCAGCAGTTTTTCGCTTATCAGCTGGAGATAAGACTAGCGACAAATTCGTTGAATGTGTCATCATTCAGCGACTAATTAGCGACAAATTATGGTCTTTACAGTAATATCCTACTACATTTCTTTTTCGAGATACGCTCTGTGTAGTGCTAGCTTGATATGAAGCTAGCATACGAGCTGATTATGGCTTAACGGCACGAGCGACAAATTTTTGGATTTAGTAACAAATTAGCGACAAATTATAGTGCAAGTCAGAAATCGGAAAAATAACTTTGTCGTGCTAGCTTGATATGCGTCTTTAAAGCCTTTAAGGAAATGATGCACTTTGTTCTTTATGGAATAGAATCAACTTCAGTTTGGATTCGATTTCAAAGTGATAAACCCCAATTTTAGCCTCTCAACATTAGGGTAGGTTTCTCACTACATAAGTAACTAACAAGTGTTAGTTGTTGTTTTTCTACTTATTCACTACATGCTTCCTAAAAATGTCTTAAAGCTCTTGTTCATTATACTGGTTCAGAAGTGACGAAAGCATTCTTTGGCAACCTTCATGCACTGATTATTTTCATCTCAAGGTGATTACGCAGGACTATTAAAATTATGGGGCTTGATTCTTCGACTTTTGCATATGTTTTTAATAAGTTTAGACGTTCTCAATGGATACGCTCTTCAATCAACTAGACAAATATGTAAAAAAAGACTAAAAGTTTGTGACATTTTATTCCTATTTGGGTGAATATACGCTGTTTGAATTCTAATGGTCCATAGACAAATTTTACGTTAAACTCATTATATTATTGTTTCTGTATGCTTAAACAATAAAGAATATTGTCTTTTATCTGGCCCACACAGTTTATTCACGATCATTATTTAATTTAAGGCATTAATAGTTTAAAATAGGTATAAATGTATACTCCTTTGGCTTCTCCCATTAGTAGATTATAGTGATTTTATGGCCAGTTGCTTTAAATACTTATACCATTACGTTTTCTTTTAACATGATCATATGCTTTGTTTAATATCGAAACATATTTTATCAAAATACACTGTAAAAATATTTATTAGTTTCAAAAAAATAACTTATTTTTACGTCACGTTACAATGTCACTTCATCTGGCGAAATCCAAATACTTAAAATTTGACTTAAAACCGTATAGATATGTTGTTGTCGGTGAATTACACGCGTACAACAGTTTGAAGTTAGAAGCAAGCTAACGACATTGAGCAAAAGTCCAAATATATTGTGTCAGTTTACTATTCACTGTAGGAAAGCGTGTTTGTGCCAGTCGTTGAAGTATTTTCTTTGGTAACTATATGTTTTTGTATTTTGTCGTTACGAAATTGTATATTTGCACAATATATTATTTATTGTGTGTAGATGTCATTTATTACGTTTAAATGTAGTCAAAAAAGCAAGCGATATTTAATGTTTTAACGCTTCATTTCACTTGTTCTGAATACTCGAGCATAATCGGACATCATGGCGAATGTTAAAAAAAAGCAAACAAGGATAGAGAGGTTATAAAAAAAGCGTCAAGCTGAAAAATTACGCTACCAAAGAACTAAAAATGATCCGGTTAAAAATGCTGAATTGAAAGAAAAAGAAAAGCAGCAATATAAAAAGAAAAAAGAAAAGGGACAAATTAAGAGCATAAATGATATGACTGAAAGGGAACAAAGGGCTATTAAAAATTATGAAGCTACATACTACCAGAAACTATCCAGTAACACCATCTGCGTCTGATAATGAAGACCAACCTCCACTTCCACAAAACAATATCGCTCTGGTTGCTAAGTGGCGATCAGAAACAGCGGAAATTACGAAATAAAGTTATAAAAAAACAAAAATATGAAATTAACCAATTATGTCAAAGGTACGTGAGTATCAAAAGAAACTAAGAAGCATCGGAAACCAGTGTCACTCCCCTGGTAACACATATTTTTCTCTGGCGCTTATAAAATTCAAAAAAATAGAAAAATCTTCTGACCCTCATCGTTACAAATGCAAAAAAAGTGTCAAATAGAGAAATTATTAATATTGAAGAAAACAGATTAAATTTCCTTTAGGTACACAAAAAAATCAAATACCGTATATTCACCCATTTATTGATGCTGGGGAAAGAAGGTGGTTCTTCTTACCCACACCCTAATACTAATCCAGAAGATAAAAGACGGTAAGCCTTCTCGAAATAGTACGAATTATGTGAATGATAGTTGGATTACCTGGAATATTACAGCCCAAACTTTTTTCCCAAAATTTTTTTTTTGAGGTTTCTGAGTTTTCTCTATATTTAATACAACAGGGCAAGGCCTCCATCAAAACAGCTCGAAGCCCCATTGCAATTACTACACTTGGGTTTTTGAACTCCCAATAACTTTCTAACCCCAAGGACTTCGAATGACCAATTAGAGGACTTTGAAAGATCGTCAAGCACAGTGAAAGAGCCTGAAGCCCTTTGAAATACAAAAAACAAAGTGATTAATAAGTTTACAAACCTCCCAATTACTTGTTCGTAAAGGGTTTTGAATTACAATGTTTCCAGGACTTAAAAAGCCACACTATAGACCAGGGTCGATAATTTTTGAAACCAAAAAAAATTATAATAGGATGAAACCTATTGGAAAAAGGGAAAAGAATACCTATAACATAAATGAATAGAAAAATAATTTACGAGCGATCTGAGGTTGGGAAGGGGAAGAGGGTGAGTTTTTAAGGGTAAAAAACGGTTTTCCTTGATTTACGGAAAAACTATAAGTCTAATGGAAAAAAGTTACATGGGAAAGTTGTAGGTAGAAAAAAGATCTACAACTTTGGTATTTGCACTTTTTTCACATAACCTTAAAATTTGTGTAAAAAATTCAAATAACCAACTTTTTAGTTTTATATTTTTCTTTTACATAAAAAAAAAAATTTTTTTCACGAAATTTGGGGAAAACTTACCTATTTGTGTCCTAAACACGCTGTAATTTTTTTGAAATGAAATATTTTTTTTTCGTCTTATTTTTACTTAATATCGAAAAAGCACCATAATTTTCAATCAAAAATTCTCACGTCAAAATATCTGCTTTTTTAAAAACGTTGGTGGGCTTTTTCTTCGTTGAAATCTCTACTTTCTGATGGGGTGGAAAAAAATATAGGTACATTACTATGGTAAGTTTTCTCAGGAAATGCAAAATAACGAAAACACTAGATTAATGTTTTTAAAAATTATTATAATGAATAACGTAATCAGTATAAAGTATGTGAATTCAATAGTACGATTTACATGTAGGATATTTATATATTATGGAGATTTTCTATTACATGAATGTAATTAGAATTTAATAAATCAACTTTTTTACTGAAAAAATAGCAGCAGTCACATTTTTTAAATAAAATTCCCTTCGTTTTTTTTTGCATTTCCTGAGATAACTTACCATAGTAATGTACCTATATTTTTTTCCACACCATCAGAAAGTAGAGATTTCAACGAAGAAAAAGCCCACCAACGTTTTTAAAAAAGCAGATATTTTGACGTGAGAATTTTCGATTGAAAATTAGGGTGCTTTTCCGATATTAAGTAAAACTAAGGCGAAAAAATTAATATTTCAAATCAAAAAAAAAACAGCGTGTTCGTGAAAAAAAGTTTTTTTTTTTAAAAGATAAAAATAAAAAACTAAGAGGTTAGTTTTTTAAAATTTTCACATAAAATTTTTAGGTTATGTGAAAAAAAAGCAAAGACAAAAGTTGTAGATATTTTTACTATCTACAACTTTGCCATTTAACTTTTTTCCATAAGACTTGTAGTTTTTCCGGAAATCAAAGAAAACCGTTTTTTATCCTTAAAAACTCACCCTGTTCCCCTTCCTGACCTCAGATCGCCCGTAAATTATTTTTCCTTTCATTTCTGTTATATTCTCTTCCTTTTCCAATGGGTTCTATCGTACTATTTTTTTTTTTACTTTTTACTATTTTTGAAGGCTTCAGCACTGGTCTACTATGAAAATCTCCACACATAACTATTCGAGAACGACTACTCTTCTATTGCTCTTTTTTTATCCGTTGACGAATATCTAAATTAATTATTGAAATAAATTAGCTCAACGACATTATCACTTACATAATTAGATCGAATGTTTGGATACAAATTAAAATAAAAACCAAATAAACCTTTTTAGGCAGGGGTATCAATTAAGCTTAAGATTAATATATGATAAAATACCAAGTAAGTAGATAATTAAATCACTTGATGTAATAGTAAATTAGGCACTATAAAATTACGCAATATAAAAGATGGACTGATAATCGAAATATTTAATAAATTAAAAAAAATGCATATATTTAGGTACCTAAAAATTCAGAAATATATGTTCCAGTTATCTTATCTTACAAAGCAAAACAATTAGAGGACACGTTAATTACTTAAACACGAAAAAATTAGAAACAATCAATTTAAAAAGCAGTAATCAATAAAATATATATTGTCAATACGATTTATGTATGGATATTTAATTTTTTTGTGGTGTTCATCATTTTCACTCAGTCAGTGGCATTGAATTTTTTTGACAATAGTAGACACAATACACATATTTTAATAAAACAGACGAATGAAAATACACCCTCACACAGGTAAAGGTAGGTGATATAAGCCGTAATCCCCATCCCTCAGATATTTTGTATATTGAGATTAGTAACACAAAGCAAGCTGCATTCACAACTACCTATGACCACATCATGCAATATAAGGGAAGGGCTTAATTCCCTTGTTCATCAAGTAAACAAAAGTATCGATTAGGGTAATAAACCACTCAATTAGGTAAAATAAAACAATTTACCTAGTTAAACAAACCCGATTTGAGTGAGGCATGTAAATAGATCCCAAGTACTTGCTAAAAAAATTTTAAAAATCTACCTGCTTTCTAGCGTCATTGATAAGATAAAATAAACTAATTACAACGTGTCTACCAACACTTCTGTATTAAGATAAAACGGATTAAACATTTGTTGGAATAACTAAACCGCTGTTGTAGGTAGGTTATGTACCTATAATTAAACATTTATAGTTCGTTGTGAATTAATAATTATTCAAACGTTGTCGGTTCCATTCGTGTAAATCGCTTTTTAATTACAACGACAATAAACGTTTTCCGTTGGACTGTGACTGCAATTGAATTAAGTACTATTTAAAATACATTCGTTATTTTTTTAAAAAATTGTTTTGACATTAAACATAACCATAAATTTAGAAAGATTGGACTGCAAGCAATCAATACAAATATGGTTCAATTCGAAAATTACTTATCACACATTATTTTCTACATAAGTAGCAACATTCTTTATCTTACCTTTTGTAAAATATCTGAAAGTTTAATCAGTCACTTCACTTACACACACAACTCACCGATCACTAAACGCCATATTTGAAAACGTTAACAGCAGTCTACTACATTCCACATCAGTTTGCAGTTGCGTACCTGCGTACCGGACTCCACGACATAAACTTGAAAATTCATTTTGTTCATTATTTTTAATTATTTACTGAATTCTGCTTGATTTATTTTAATAAGGGTAGTACTATTTAATCAAATAAAGCAAGATTTAAAATAACTTCAATATTATAACTTGCTTCACATGAATTACGTAGCGGCAAACTGTTACTGAAAAATTTGAATAATCATATAATGTTAAATTTATAAAAGAAAATTTTTATTTTTAACAAAATAACTTTATGAGTAAGTGCAATAAAACAATAAAATTAATATGTTTAAATTGTTAAGAAGATTTCAGTATTTTTATTTATTCATCTAGCGTTCTTTTTAACAAAAAGAATAGGAAAGATCAATAATTTACAATTTATTTACTTACACTTCACTACAAAGTATTAAAAAAAGGTTTTTATGGTACATTTTATATAAAAAAGTTACTTTAGGGTCATTAATTCAAATTAAATTTCACTGAAAGGATATTGTGCTGGCATCTGTGAACAAACAGCTCCATTAATAAGCTTCAAAGCATGTCTATTAAGTAGATATTTATACAATAAAGTTGCGAGTTCCAAAAATACCTACACGATGGCACCACGTATATAAAAGTGTAAGAAAAATAATTAGCTTTAATTTTGAATATATTTTTTAAAAGTTTTGATACGCCCATTAGAATTAAAATTTCAAAAAATACTTTACTACAGTTATCTTATTTTGAAGTAAAATTGGCAGATAATTTTTACAAAATTCTATTTTAATATTTTTTTAATTGCTTTGAACTAGTAAGAAACATTTTATTTAACTAGCTGCCCGACGCGACATTAGAGAATTTTGAAATTTTCTAGAAAATTCTAAATCATTTAGAAAATCTGTAAATAATTAAAATTTAAATTTTAATAATTGAAACATTCGATATATAACGTTCAATAGAATTTGCAAACGTTCAGGTTTATTCCCTAATTTTTAAAATACTCTAACTTATTGTCGAACATTCTAAAATATTCGGAAAAAAAACCGGAACATATCAGATCATCCTGTAATAACTTAAATCATTCTCTAAACTTTTTGAATATTCTGGAACATTCTTTCTCATTCTCGAAAGATTTTGATGATCCTCGAACATTCAAGAATATTGAAAACATTCCAGATTATCCTGTAATGATTCAAGACATTCTACAACGTTTTTTTAATATTTTTGAACATTCTAGATCATTTTTGATCATTCCCTAAAAAAAGACCATCATTCCAGAACATACTACAATGATCCAAAATATTCTATAACATTTTTCAAATCATTCTGGAATGTTATAGAACATTTTTTTAATTTATGGGTCATTTTGATTTTATTTTCGAACCCCTGGAACATTATCGGAAAACCTGAAACATTCCAGCAAATTTTAGAACATTTTAAAAGAAATTCTCACTCTTTGATTAACTATGTATAAGCCGTTAATAAAAAATGCCATTTCATTTCACTCAACCCCAATATCTTCCATACCCTTATGGATATATACATCCAACCAACATGTGTACGATGGAAAGCTTGGGGCTACAACCACGCACAAACACTTTATGTTTGTGATGTGTAGTTTTGGTTACAGAGTGAAATATACGCCCACACACACGTCCATCTAATACATATATAAAATTCTCGTGTCACAATATTAGTTACCATACTCCTCCGAAACGGCTTGACGATATTTATGAAATTTTATATGCATATTCGGTAGGTCTGAGAATCGGCTAATATCCATTATTCATTACCCTAAGTGATACGGATTGTCCACCCCTAACTTTTTGATTTTTTTGGACAAAATTTTTTATTTTTTATTTTTTTATGATTTGGCATTAAAAAATACATATAACCCTTAATTTTCACCCTTCTACCACCAACCCCCATTTTTTAATAGCGATATTAGTACTGTAATAATCTTCAGCTCTCAGCGGTCGATAACTGATCAATTATTATCAATCGATTAGTCATCCCCGCCAGGCGTCTACTGATGTCACTACTCACCCAGCAAACAGCACGGAGTGGGGATGAGAATGTAGCAGATTTTTTTTAGAATGTTACAGGGAGTTCAAATATGTTCTAAGAAGTAAAATAATGTTTCATTATAACATTACAGAATGATTTGGCAATGTTCAAGAATGTTCTAGAATCTTGAAGATCGTCCAAGAATGTTCCTGAGTGTTAAAAAAAGTTATAAAATGTTTGGAATCATTATGGGATGTTCTGGATAGTTCCAAATTCGCGAATATTCTAGAATGTTCCATTAAACGTGTGATATATTTTTACCCGAGCAACGCAGGGTATTGCTGCTAGTTTTTATATATAGATTTAGGCCCCTACAGTCCCTACTTATTTTCTGAAACCACTATCTTTAACTTCCCTGCGAATATTTCAAATATCTCTCGATTAATTTTGATGTAGAAGTGTGACACTTTTCTAAAATAGTAATCCTTTCAAACGTTGATAGAATATTTACATAATAAGGTTTATTGTAAGTTTCAACTCATTTTGTTACATCCTTTAAATACGGCAGAATAAAACAATAAACGAATTAAGCAATTAGTTTTGCGTAATGGATTGCGGCACAGTGTTAGCTGTGTCCCTGTTTTCTATAGTTTTTTGTAAAAAGCTTAGCTTATCAATTTTATATTTAAAATGATCAATAAACATCAAAAAGTTAGGTAAAATATATATACCCTTTTGCCTTAAAGGTTCAAATTAAAGAAATTCTTTTTCAACGGTGCTTAGGTATGCCATCTAAGGTTTCGGCTCTAAATCTAGCTCTTCATTAAGATGGTGGAGGAAGGGGTGGAAGGCAGGGGCGTAACTAGGATTTTGTCGAAGAGGAGAGGCGAATTCGGAAATAACATAATATATTATTTTTAGAAGGTTTTTAAGGATGTTAAGATACTAATAAATTTATATAAGTACGCAGTTGAAATTTGCATTCAGAATAAATTTAAAAAACCTTACAAAAAAGGAATGTTAATCTTTGACGATTTTGAGCAAATCGATAGAGATGTAGATTTCAGGTGTAAGTATTTTATAAATGTTTGATTTCGACTTTTATGATAAAATGTAAAATGAATAGTTTAAGGAGGGCATGTCGGAGGGAGAGAGGGGGAGGAATTTGAAATAATCTTGGAAATGCTAAAAGAAAGTATTTTTGAAGTGAAACTTCTTTGGGCGCGATGAGAGTAAAATCTCAAGGCCATGAAACGACACATTTCGTAACGATTCGTCTCGCGAAGCTATGACAATAGAAAGGCGCGCATGCGCATATCGGTATTACAGTCAGCTGTTAGTAACCGGCATCTCATAGCAGTTATATTACCTACAGTAAGTGTATTACAGTAAATGTTTATTTAACAACAATTAATATTTATTTAAGAGTGAGCATTATTATGTATTAATTTTAATTTCTTGTAGTTATTGATAGTTTACGGTTTCTTAAGCACTTGGAAAAATAAACGAAGGCGAAAAAAAAATTTATGATGTATGTGTTTTCATTTTTAAAACATAAATCCTGAAAATTCTCGTACTCTCTCTTCCTTTCACCAAACATTAGGTACTTATTCGTTAATAAGGTACAGAGATCGCCAAAGAAGTTTCACTTCTTTCACGTCTACTGAGTTGCACATGATTAAATTTTTTTATATATTTTCTGTCTTCTTCATCGTATCTGTTTCTCCTACCTATCTTTAGCACCCTCTTCCTCCACATTTCCTTCCTTAAGTCCCCTTCCTTTAACCTTTATAATTTTTCCTCATACTTAATCATACTTTTTGTAGTCTCTTCTATCATAGCCTCTGTCTTAATCCCCACAACCTTTCGTCTTAAATTTCATTACCTTAAACTTCTCGTTATTCAATAATTATAATTCTCTTTTTTATGATATTTTTTTAGTGCCCTTTATATCTTGTTGGTATCAATGCTATATCTTTTGCATATACTATTGTCTCTATCACTACCCCTCTTTCCCTTATCCTACTAATCTCATTTTCTAAGTCGCTTGTATAAATGTCAAATAATTGTGTGTCTAGTTTACACCCTTCTTTGCCATTTACTTTCACTACCCAACTGTTTCACTATATATCTCCATGATTTTTCTCAATAAACCTTCTTCTATCCCTACTTTTCTTAATATTTTCAGTAGCCCTTTTCTATCCACTTAATAATTAACATTACATATACCTTCTTTTTTATCTCATTGTGTGTTGTACTGCATTTTTTAGGAAAACTTTATTATTCTTAGCGTTTAATAAAGCACTTATTCAGTTAAGATAAAGGGTGTTTATATCAAGATCCGTTTTTTTATCTATGAATGTTTTAATTGGATCGCTTAAGATTATAAAATTATAGTCGGAAAAGTAAACAGGAACGATCTAAGTGTTAGTATTGAACCCATTAATGTCCTGCTTGATTTCCACCCCTATATATACCACCTCCACGTGTCCTGCCCAATATGAAAACACTTTTCAGCGTCATATTCTTCACCTTGCACCTCATCGACCAATCGTCACTTCATATAAGCACCTACATAATTAACATGTACCCCATTTTTAGTATGACGTGTATGTACATCCATACCAAAAGCATTGAAATGGTGTTTTAGTTACCCTTATCTTCTACTCAGTTTCCTCCCACCTGGATGAGAATGGTTCATACAGCAACAAAATACGGCATGGTTGATTGATTTGGCCTCTACTTAATTACAGTTTTTATTTTGCTAGATATTAGCTTCCACAAATACCTAATGCAGATTTTGCATTGCTTATTCATAAACAACAAATTTTGCAAGTCATAGTAGTTATTGTTGTAACATATAAGCTTTTAATTAAAGTAAATAAAATGTAAATTATATGGAGACGTTTGCTTTATGTAGCCATAGACACTAATGACTGAAAGATGTTACAACTTCATTACATAATTTTCTGACCTTTGATAATATAACCGCGCCTATCCGTCATCAACTTTGTAGACTCACACAACGTACACATATACAGAAGTGAAAGTTTTAATATATTCTTTGATTGCAATTTACCATTTATGACCTAATGGACTCGAAACCCATAATATATGCAAAACCATGACGCAAGAATAATAGCTTATATACCGAGTATTCGTTATTTATATCCCATTAACTGATTTAGTTAAATTAACTGAAAATACACATATGTTTCATATAAATGCGTTACTGCAGGTTATGCTAATTAAAGTTTTATACCCTAAATCATATTTTAATCAGCGTTATATCGTTTGGAATAAAAAAGAATCAAACGCTTTTTTTAAACCAAATTCCAAACAAAACACAGAAAAGCCAAGGGCGGCATCAAGTCCTTGCCTAGTTACTTACGAGTGACTTTTCTTATTAAAGTGTAGATACTAAGGCTCTAGACGAGAACAAGACATATCATAACTTTTTAATAGACACTTACTAGTAACGTTGGGTTATATTTATCGATCACTAATTAATTATCAATAAATCTAATCCAACGTTTCCGCTAACGTAGCCCTTTTCTTCCGAAAGACAGGTACATCTAAAAAGTAATACTTACTGTATCAAAAGCAATGTAAGATTTAAAAATTAATAAAGAGCAGATGGTAGAGTGGAGAAGGGAGGGGAAACAATATTTGAGAAAAGGTAAGAAAAATATGTAGTTAAAGGTAATAAGAACGGAGGATCAACATATGCGGCAGGACTAAGAGAAATCATGTGGAGGGACTGATTAGGGAAATGGATACCAAGTAATTAAAACTATGAAAGACGATAAGCATATTAGCTTGTTTTAGGACACAGAATGAATGTAGCGGATACGTGTACCTATAGGAGAAACAAAGAGGACAGAGATGTAAGGTCTAGTGGTCTAAAGTTTTTTTTTGGGGTGACAGGGAGATAGAACGTTTGAGGTACATTTTGGGAAGATGTGAGGAGAACAAATTATAGGAGAAATATAAAGAGTTAATGAAAGGGAATCGAAGTGGGCAGAGCCTACTAAAACAAATATTGAAAAAAAAATTACAGGATAGGTCAGTAATAGGGAGAGCGAAAAGAGAGGAGACAAGGAAAGGAAATGAAAGGGGACAGAATGTGGGGTTCAGGGATTGGTAGAATTTTAAAACTATTTTTGTTTTCTTTATTGTTTTTGTAAAATAAATTATATATTATGTATCAAACGCGAAAAATAAACATTTATTTAGAGGTTATGAATTATTTTTCTGACGGGGATGAAATTGGAGGCCCAGCGTTTCAATAAAATTGTTGGATTATTTGGGATTTTGAACAATAAATTGTTGAAGTTGATGTAAATTTCAAGATGTTCAGTCTTTAGTAAAAACTAGCAAGCCTTTTTAAAGCCGTATTAGTGAAATTCTCTCCTTGTAACAATCTTCTTAAGTAATTTCTGATCTTTAATCGTAAAAAGGAAATTAACCAACCCTTTTAAGAAAAGTAGGCACTAATATGATTTTTTTCTTTAAAAAATTTGTTTTCCGTATAAATGTTCTTCTTTATCAAGCAGGTCGTTTTAAAAAAAAATGTGAGCCGTCACGGGCTGCCTGGCAGATGTGAAACGTAGTAAGTAGTAAACAAGTAATATGCATGCAAAACATTATTACGACAGGAACTAAATATGGCATAATGAAAAAATCAAATATTACGAATTTTTTCCACAACTGATGACATTTATTTTTATTAAATACAAAAATTTAAAAATCAAAAATTTATTTCAAATTGCGACAACTCAATTCTTTTAATCAGTGACTTCAGTTAATAGTTATATTCGATGTTGCCTCTGACAGCATTACTGTGATAATTGGTCGACGATAACTGAAGTATGTTACAAAAGTATTGGACATAACATTATCAAGGCATCTAATAAATACAGCATTTATTGTTGTTACATATCTGGTAGTAGGTTCTCTTGGATTGTTGTTAATTTGCAATTTAAATTCTTTTTGGAGGAACGTAATTAGTGGTATTGATGGCATTGATTCATCTTTAACAAAATTTACATTGAAATCTCCAGCTAAAATCAATGGTAGTTTATCTTTATTGGTTTTAAAAATTATTGAACCTCTGTGACTGTACGGAAATAATTTCTCATGTAAAAATAAAATATCATTCATTTTTTAATTAGGAGGAATGTACAGAACAATCATAATTAATTCACTACCATCTTCTAGTTTACTATAGTAAACGACACCGTCGAACCGAGTGGGAAGAGAATCGCACAGGCGCTTGCGCATGGCGAGCGTCGCCACGGCATGCAATCGCCACGTTCGCCACGCCAACAATCCGGTTTACCCGCGGTTATAGATGTTTCACATCAACATAAAATTCGGAAACATTACCTTATAATTTATTCTACAAAGGGCATTGAATGATTGACTAAACGAAAATACTTTCCTATTAAAACAGTGTCTTTAAATACACATAATGATTGTTGGGTCAATTTTACCTAACGTTTGCACTGACTTGATGATTTTTCTCCTTCCCATTGTCGAGTGAAATGAGGTTTTGCTGGACTTTCGTCTTCGTTTTGCTTTCATGTAATTAATACAAGCCCCTAATAGGTAAAAAGTGTTGATACAGGCACGATTCCATAATATTTAATTCATAATTCTTCCACTGTTTTTCGCAGAGAAGGGTAATCTTCAAAATACGCCGAGCCAAGTAAATAATAAAACCAATCGACTGATTGATTATTCTTATCTGCAAAAACGTTAAATATAATGATAATAAAAAGACACTTGGTTCAATAACTTGTGTTATCAGACATTGTGAGAATAACAAACATTTTTTTAACAGGAACTATTTGCACCTATTTTTTTAATAAACAATAAAAAAAATCCGATGACATTGTAGCTGAGGACATTACTCTGACTTCAATGTGCATGCGGCAAAATTATTTTCAAATAAACGGTTACTTCTACGAACAGAAAGTAGGAACAGCTATGGGGAATTCCTTATCACCCTTCATAGCCGATCTATTCATGAGTCGTTTTGAAAGTCACCTTAGCCACCTAAAGTTTTTTCCTCGAATATGGCTTAGATACGTGGACGACAGAAGTCTCCAAAACTTTTTTAGATGCGCTGGTTAGTTTACTATCTTAACCTCGCATACTTTTTAAATTGACCAGAATACAAGAATGATGCACTCTAGATGTCTAGATTTTGAGCAATCAGATATGACAAAACAAGTTTCTCGATTTGTTCATCTCCATATTATATTGTATCTCATTGATCTCATCTGAGCATCTTGTAATCGATATTATCTTTATTTTAAAGACATGTTACAACAATATCGTCACATTCTTAGCTTTTGTAATATATCTATATAACTCCAAGATCCCAAAACGAGTTGTTGTCGACCTTTTCGCTCTTTGACGCGTTTATGTTTGACCGAAAGAAAATCCACGTCATCAAGTAAGTGCATCCACAGTAACAGAAGACATCTATAAATAAAAAATAACTGTACGAGAATACATATACAAAATGCCTTTGTATTGTATATCTAAGTATAAATATAGGTACAGGGTTTTTCAAGTTGATGGGCTATTAGAAGTATATTAATTAGTAGAAGGAATTCAATTCTGAAACTTGGGCTCATTTGGTTATTGTTTATGCCGCTTCTTTTAAAAATATTTTCAAGTTCGATTTACATCCGGTTGTACCGGAAGTCGATACCAACTTTGTTATTTTAAATGGAATGGTATATTTTTTACGCTGAATTCGAATAAAACTTGTAATTCTAAGATAAGTTTGATAACCAACTTGTACACCTATGACGATTGGTTTCTGAGTTAATTTAATTTATAAAAAAAAAAACGTTACCGCAACCTAAATTATAAAAAATCATAACTTCCACAAAATACAACTCAGAGTGTTGAAATTTTTACTAGTAATAGCTAAATATTAGTGCTAACGCCTTGACAAAATTGAACTAAATAATTTATACAGGGCGTTCAAAATAAAATTCTAAAATTTAAGAACATCTAACACGAATAACTTTGTTTTTTTAAATGGCCGCTACCATTTTTAATTTATTCAATCGATTCATTTTTTTATCCTCTTTCTATTTATATAGATACTCCCTATTGTTTTATTTGAACAATTTTGAGTAATTTAGAATTTTTAAAATATAGATAATTTCATTAATTTTGGCGTAATAAGAGTGTGCCTTGGACAATTGACAATCAAAGTAAAATCACAGTTAAACCTTTTTTATCGCTTAATTTCTGTTGGGGAGAGAAATGTTTATAATAAATACTTAAATTGCAGTTTTCGTTTTTTATAACTTTTTGTAACAGAAATTAATAAAAAATGCGATTTTTGGCTTCATTTTGCATTGATTGCCGTTAGTTGTCATTTTTCCAAGGCACGCACCATTTTATGCGAAAAATATTAAAATTAGCTATTTTAAGTAGTAGGTAATTCAAAATTACTCGAAAATTTTCCAATAAAACAATAGGAAGTATCCATATAGATTGAAAGAGGATAAAAAAGGAATCTATTGAAATAATAAAAAATGGTAGGTGCCATTTGAAAAAACGAAGTTATTCGTGTTTGAAGTTTTTAAATTTTAGAATTTTATTTTGAACGACCTGTATAAACTATCTAGTTCAATTTTGTCAAGGCGTTAGTACTAATATTTAGCTATTACTAGTAGAAATTTCAACAGGGTGAGTCGTATTTTGTGGAAGTTATGATTTTTTATAATTTGGGTTGCGGTAACGATTTTTTTTCTATAAATTAAATTAACTCAGAAACCGATCGTCATAGGTGTACAAGTTGGTTATCAAACTTACCTTAGAATTACACGTTTTATTCGAATTCAGCGTAAAAAATATACCATTCCATTTAAAATTTGGTGTCGACTTCCGGTGTAACCGGATGTAAATCGAACTTTAAAATATTTTTTAAATGAAGCGGCATAAACAATAACCAAATAAGCCCAAGTTTCAGAATTAAATTCCTTCTACTAATTCATATACTTCTAACAGCCCATCAACTTGAAAAACCCTGCATATGTAAGTAACAACGAAGCACTTTTACTTTCGCAGTGAAGAGATTGTCAAGGTCCCGAAGCCCAAGCACCTACAGAGCTGCATTACTAATGCCATGAAGGTAGTTATTAGTTATTTGTTATAAAGTTTCCAATTTTGTGTAAGTACATAATTCAAATGGCGCATGCACACTAATAAGACGAACGAAAACATACGATTTAAGTATAGTTGGAATTATGATCACCTGTAGGTATGGTAGTTAGTTAAGTTAGGTACCACCGGTCATTAGTAAGTAGACAGAGGAACGCAGTCGGTAAGCGAAAGTTTAGATTTCTTGACCCAGTTGGTGAAGCAATTTACTCGTTGACGCCGAAGACAACAAACAACTTAACTGATCGTGAGCGCGAGAAAGATGTCCGTTATCAGTTTGTGATTATTATGTGTTGTGAGTTAGTTTAATAATAAAACAAAAAAACTACTAAAAATTTTTTTTGGCTCGTTATGAGTCTATAAACTTTTTTATTTGTATAAGTATCTACTCTTAAAAGGATCTAGGATGATTTTAACAAGCAACCAGGTCATCTTCTTCACACTAGTGCAAATTTTTGGTAAGTTTTCTTCCGGTTTATATTGAGTGACCTATTGAAATTATTATTAATAAATAATTAGAAATAATTAATCTATACCCATTTATACATGTAATGAATATTTAATAAATAAATAATTTAATACCTACAGTCAATTAAAACGTGCAACGTGCAACTTTTACTGTTTACTTTTCAATTCTTATGTGACCTTTAAATGTTCCCATTAACAATGATTAATTATCTTGTAGTTTTATTAGTTATATTATAATTATAAATAAAATACTTGCATTAGGTTTCACCTATCACTTTCGGTTTCCTCAACAAGGGAAGAAATAAAGTAAGATACAAATAAAATGTATTGTAAATACGGAAGACTAAAAAATAAGACAAAAATTAAAATAATGTAAATAGTTAAAAAGTTAAGATGCAGATTTTAATTTGACACCATCCCTGATTTTTACAAATATATATTTAAAATTAAAATAATTAATAAAATGGTTGTAGGTAGGTATATAAGTTTTTTCAATAAATATTAAATTTAATGTGAGAAAATATTACCATATAACTTAAAAAGAAGTAGTTATTTAAATTAATATTTAATATAACTAATTAGGAATAATAATTAAGTACAAGTCAGATAGTTATTTTAAATCTGGAATTTATAATTTATTTTGAGGCAATGGTAATGTTATATAAATACATAGGTCAAATTGATCGTTTCAGTAATGTGTTGGAAAGTATAAAAAATATTTTAGATAATTTGTTAATTACCTTTACTTGTAACAAATAAAATTTAATATGTTCAAGAAATTTTAAAAATCAATAATAATTAAAGAATGGGAATTTTAATAAAAAAACCAAATTGATGTTATCAACTCCCCCTTACTTAATTTAGAATTTACTCCCCCCTCTCCCATCAGTATATTGTTCTGCTTCTAGTTTTATGTTTACGTACGAATTGAATAATGTGTTTTGTTTTTCGTTTTTCATTCACAATGTGGCGAAACGTACGCAGTGTCCAATTTCCCTAATTAAGTATAATTGAATTTTTTTTTTCTGATACAAGTGTAATGTGTTATTAATAGACGAAGAAGTGAAGTGTATCAAACCGCTAATAACACATGTCTATGTGACAAAAGACACGTTTCAATAATGATGTAGCTATTGATGTAAATTAACAATCAGCAGACGAACTAACTGTAGAATAAATAATATTTTATACAGAAGAACTTGCTTTTTTTGACACATATACAGTCTGTTCTTAAAGCTTTTGTTTAATAAAAGCACTATATTTTAGCAATATCGTGCAAATTTCTATCACTTTTAGCACGTCTATTAATTTCATTAGAATATTTTATTTTATTGTAAACCCTTCATTCCCTTTAGTAAAATTTGGTAAGATCTGATGAACCCGTCCCTCACCAGAAGCTTGCTCTACAATGAAATCTTAATAAAAGGAGAAAAGGGAATTATAAAAAGTGCACATAGAGATTTAGATTGAGCTACCTCCCTTTAAATAAGGTTTAAGAAGGGGATGCCTGATTCCTACCCCCCTCCTTATTGAAGCGAAACATCTAATGCGGCGTCCAATAAGGTTGCGTTAAACGTTTAACGCTACCATGGAAGGGGAACAGAAAGAGACAGAGCGAGAACGAATGCGTGGCACAGAGCGAGAGTGAATGCGTGGCACTCAAACGCATGCGCGTAGTAGTGAAACTTCTAATGCGACTTTCAACAAGGTTGCGTTAAACGTTTAAGGCTACCATGGAGGGGGAATAGAAAGAGACAGAGCGAGAATGAATGCGTGGCACAGAGCGAGAGTGAATGCATGGCACTCAAACGCATGCGCGTAGTATACCTGTTCAGGCCAGTGCGAGCGTTAGCAACGAGAAGCGTCAAATATTCCAACGCAAGAGGGAGAGAGAAAGAAAGATACACAAAGGTAGAAAGTAGGAGATAGAAAGAGAGTGAGTCGGTAGATCAGCACATGCGCATGGTATTTTTGCTATGCAGCGAAGTAAACAGTGTGAGCGTCGTGAAATTAGCTGAAATGATAATTAAAAGATGCGATCAATTGTGAATTGTAAGCAATGTTAATAAAGTTTGTCTTAAAGAAACAATATGAGTTCACTAAAAATAAATTTCTACCCCTTCCTATTTTCATTTACATATTACGAAGTTTCACTTCTTCCGCGCGGAGGGACTCCACGCACTATATATATTTTTTTCAACATACGTAATTGATACATAGAAATAGTCATTGTAAAAATTTTGCATTTGCACCTCAATTAATTATTCATAATACGGCTAAATCCAAAATATTTAAAATTTACAAATGGATTCAGTAATGCAAAAAGCCTAAAACGATTACATCCATCGAAATAAATCGATAAATGGAAAACAGAGAAACAAATTTGAGAAAGTTTTCTCGGTTAATGATAGTAGTGAATTATTGTCAGTTGCTTAACTGTAAACGTTTCCTCATCTATATATCTAACAGAAGATATTATCAGTGCTTTCATATATACCATTCAGCCACTGATTATGATATGGAGCACCCTGAAGATATACAGATGCCATGCTTTACAATTTAACGAATTACCTACACTACCCGAAACCTCAATTCATTTTTACTGTAAACTAGCAAACCCGGCGAACTCCGTTTCGCCACCAGATGGCTTCGTTTTATGTAACATGTAAGATGTTGTTATTTCGCCGAAGATCCTTCAGTGTGAAGTTAAGTGCTTCAAGTAATTTCTTATGTGCCATTGTGCACTCATCCCAAACAATGAGCTTGCATTGCATCAACAATTTTCCCATTGCACTGGATCGGGAAATATTGCATGTTGGAGTATCAATTGTGTTTAAATTGAGTGGCAACTTAAGCGCAGAATGTGCAGTACGACCGCCATCTTTCTTCTTCTGAGTCGCCGCAATTCCAGATGATGCTAACGCCAAAGCTATGTCACATCTTGATCGAATAGTGGCCAAAATCAATGAAATGACAAATGTTTTCCCTGTTCCTCCAGGTGCGTCCAGGAAGAATAGACCACCAGTATTATTGTCCACCGCTTGCATTAATGTTTCGTATACTTGTTTTTGCTGTTCATTCAGCAACGGCACATTATTTCGAACGAATTCCTGCAATGTATCAACATTGTATTGCAGCTCTCGATTTAATTCTTGGATGAATGTATCGTGCATCGATCGATTTTGCGCAATCATTCCTACTTCAATCAGTAGCTTGTTTGCAATAGTCAAGCATTGATCCTCAATCAGAATCAATCCTTCATTGTATATTTCATCATATTGGAATGCCAAGCGATTGTATGATGCTAATGATCTTGTCTCAATCGGGCATTTTCTCTTATTATATTTTGTCTTTCTTCACTTAAGTTCTGTGAATACACTTGTTGCTGGCTTGCATGTCTTGTGCGGCGACCGATGTTCGCACGTCGTCCTCTAGGCATTTTGGACTATGGACAGAGTGGTGAATTTAACCTCAAATGCAAGATCCACATAATTTACACAGTTCAACTTACCACCTTAAAGACAAATGCCTGCTGTTGAAATTGAATAAAAATTTGCACAATACACGTGATTGATTTGATGGTTTCCAATTGAAATGTTAGGAAACGAATAACTTATTTTTTTTACTTTTTTTTCACAATTTCACAGTGAACACAATACCGGTTTGTCAGATGAAATTAACTGAGCAGAGAACAATGAGTAGCTGTCAAACAATGTATCACGCACCGGCGCCATATTGGTTTGTAGTACATGCTATGTATCAGAGATGGCACTGTATGTGAAAAATAATTTTCCCGCTTTTCTGTTGAAAATTTTCCTGAATTTTCTTTGCTATAAACCTCACGGAGCCCGAGACCTTTCCAACGAATGCATAACCCCTTTTAAATCGGTTCGTTCGTTCTGGAGTTATAGCGTCAAGAAGGAAAACCCGACTTATTTTTATATAGTAGAAGATTAGTTTACGATTTTGAATTTATTCGCTCTCATCAGCACGCCATAACAGAATATATCGACCAAACCGAAATAGACACTCGCTGGGTAGATTACTAAATAAAAATGCCACCTGTGGAGATTTTCTATCATCTATAAGTTTGCTACAATTTACAAATTCTATAATTATCAAAAGGTAAGAAATGCGGCTATACAAAATTAAAAATTAATTTACACCCCAATAAATTATTAGTTAACATGAAAACAATGTTAGCACCTAAATTGTGTAACTTTGTTATTGTGTTATTTAATTGGAGTGCAGGTTTTCCCATAATATTACAATCTACACGTTATCAACTAACTAATTATTCGCTTGAATGTGATATATTCACCATACTATAGGTATAATAATCACTGCCGTTGAATTGGCCTCAAACACTTGCTAGAAGTAAACTTAAGCAAGAAGGATTCACATTGTTGTTGAATCGGGCACGAACCTTATCATTTTTGCTAAAAATTGTTGAGTTCTAAACAAAATACGGAAATGTAGAATACCTAGTACGCGCACAAATTGCAAAGTCATAAAAAGGGCATTAGCCACGTTTTTCTTTTCTGCCAATTTTAAGAATAAACCAAAACATAAAATGCATAGCTTATCATTTTTAGACCAAGTCTTCAACGCAAATTCATCCAGATTTTAAAAAAAAATTAGGATAACGTGTTTTTACAACTTAGATTGCAAAAGTGGTGGCCTAGATCGTGGCAGTCTATGTGAGAGGATAAAATTGGTGGAGGAGGTTGAAATATTTTTGTATAACAGTAAAACAATATTTTTAAATTGAAGCAAAAAACTGAACATTAAAACCAAATCAAATACAAAACTATTGTTAATGAAGTATTTTTTTTTGTTAAAATTCTCGTCTACGAATTAGATCCCTGCAAAATAATCATAATTTTTATTCTAGGGTATATGCCAGCTCAGGTTATGTTAATTTCTTATTCAAAGACATTGTAGTCTTGTGTAAATTGTGCATTCCTGCAATTGGTCGTCCAGGGCATTCTCGAACTTTGATCCTAACGAGATGTTCATTTGTTGAATTGAATCTGTCAGCGATCGTTTTCAGACTCAGAAATTTTAATAATGCAAGCAGCCCCTTCGATTTGCAGTCTACATTCCCATTATAAAGAAAATAAAGTAAGGCAGAAAGCCTTCTTAAGCGTTCTCTTAGGAATCTTAGAATGCACTGGTTGGAGAGAGATTGACAATTAGAACGAAATGAAGACTTATAAGAAGTGAATGATTATCCGTAATTTTACATTTGCAGCATTTCATAAAACCCTTAATTTTTATACCCCATTCGATAGGTTTGGAGGAAAAAAAGGCATATAATATGCTGTTAAAAATCCGCCATTTTTATGAAAAGACTTAGACTTTCACGGCCGGCGTTATCAGAAGAAATTGTGAAATTCGGGCTTGTTGGCCATGGTCTAGGATTGCTTCTCTTTCGGTGAGAACACCGAAGAAGTTTCTTATACGACGTTTTGCCAACAACTGTGGTTGGCATCCTCAGGGAACGTAGCGATGGGCATAACGTCCATCGCTGCGGTTGTGCTGAGACTCAAACTCAGACTCAGTCTGAGAAGAAATTTCTTCGGTGTTCTCACCGAAGGAGAAACAATTCTAGACCACAGCCAACAAGCCCGAATTTCACAATTTCTTCTAATAACGCCGACCGTGAAACTTTTATTTCAAAAACTCCAAATAGCGCATGAAACACTTATTTAACATTTCCTGAAAAAACGCGAAGACTTATGAACACCCTAATACCAATCGATAAGTTATTAAAAAATACATCTTCTGATATGTTAAAAAATACGTTCCATTTAAATTAATCAAATTACAACCCCTTAAAGATCTTACTTAAGTAGTAATAATTTTTGGACACCCTGTATAAGATGACGAGTTTATTATAATTGAGATGTAAATTATTATCTATTGTTACACTTCATTGTAAATTTCTCTTACATAACTTTAATACTTCTTAAGTATTTGAAACATGAAAATTAGGTTAGATTTTTATAAAATTCAAATTATTTAAAAAACCTTAAGGTTTAGGTATTATAAACCTTATCAAAACAAAGACTTATTTTGATCGAAGAATCTAAAAATGCAATAATATCTATATAGGGGGTTCCATTTAAAAAGCATAACTTTGATACTTTTAGGGTATCCAAATACACCCTGTATAATAAGAAAATCATTTTAAAAGGTAACCATAATAGACCCCTATATAACCCAAAAGTTAAAGTTTTTGAAATTTTCATATTTTGGCCATAATATTCCGTGCCGTATTGCGTGAATAATCCTGTATGTCACAGTAATTTTGTAAAGGTACATGCCTTTCCACTTCTAAATTGTTTGTTACAGTTGTCTCATGCAGAGGGGTATACACATGTGAAGTGGTTATATTCATAGATACATAAATAAGCACATAATAATCAAATAATCAAATAAATAAGTAACTAATTGCCAAATACACACACTTTTTGTACTTTTCTGTATTATTGTAATAAATGACTTCATTTATTCTACTCTTAAATTTAGACTACAGCATCATTCACATTGTAATCAAGCTATTTAACTATATATCAGTGGCAGCTCGTGACCTTATAATTAGATGATGCAGGATGGACTAACCCCCCTCGCATTAAATATAACACAAAAGAATCTAAATTAAGTATTTTTGGTTTATATATGAGGAACATTCGTCTGTCCTTTAAATTTGCAAACTTATTTATAATTTCATCGTAAACTGGCTGTAAAACTATTGGTTTATTTAATAATTTATTCTCGATTAAAAGTTTGTTAATTTATCTTCCGACGTGGTATTTCACAACGTATTGAAAAAGCAATTTTTTAAAAATCTTGTTAGACATATAAGTTAAACTAGTCAACGCCACTGTAATTTATTAATGATCGATTTAATTAAGGAATCGAAAGTATAGTAATAAAACAAGGACAAACCCAACAAACTGTTAAAATAGAGAGAAAGATGCACAAATTTAATGAAAAGTAAGGGTCAGGATTCCTTTCTCTTTCTTGTGGTAGATAATACGGTTTAGTAGATTTGTTGTTCCAGTAAAATTAATATTAAAGTAAAAGATTTACAATTTTGACTTCATAATGCAAAACTGCCAAAAATAAACTGAAGCGAGTATACATACATATATATATAGATCAAACCCATTCCTCTCCTTTTGGGCAGTCAGGTCAAAAGAGGTCATTGAGTACCTACCTTTTGCGTTTCAACACTAGGAGCTGCTTTTTAAAAATATTTTTTGTAGGTAGAATAAAGTAGACATATATGACGTTTTGAACCATCTGTTTCTTTATATCTTTAATACCTACTAGAGAATCTAATATCTAAAATTCTCGTGTCACAATGTTAGTTACCATACTCCTCCGAAACGGCTTGACCGATTTTTATGAAATTTTATATGCATATTCAGTAGGTCTGAGAATCGGCTACTATCTATTTTTCATACCCCTAAGTGATAAGGGTTGTCCACCCCTAACTTTTTTATTTTTTGGACAAATTTTTTTATTTATTTTTTATGATTTGGCATGAAAAAATACATATAACCCTTAATTTCCATACTTTTACCACCAACCCCCATTTTTTAATAGCGATATTAGTACTGTAATAATCTTCAACTCTCAGTGGTCGATAACCGATCAATTATTATCAATCGATTAGTCATCCCAGCCGGGCGTCTACTGATGTCACTACTCACCCAGCAAAAACAGCACGGTGTGGGGATGAGAATGAAGCAGATTTTTCTAGAATGTTACAGGGAGTTCAAATATGTTCTAAGAAGTAAAAGAATGTTATATTATAACATTAAAGAATGATTTGGCAATGTTCAAGAATGTTCCAGAATGTTAAAAAAAGTTAGAGAATGTTTTGAATCATTATGGGATGTTCTGGATAGTTCTTAATTCGCGAATATTCTACAATGTTTCATCCAACGTGTGATATAGATATCCTTACCCGGGCAACGCCGGGTATTGCTGCTAGTACCTATATTTATGAAGAACTTTCACAAAACTTTACGCGAAACACTCAAACGCATTTCATTTTAATCTTTAACTTATTTTCAAATACGTCTTAATTTATAATACATGATTTCAATACCATTCCTTTATTTCTTCCTTCATTTGTAGCCATTACAATTTTATTTTCAAATTCTGTTTTATTAATTATGTACCTAAAGTAAGCACTAAAATTCAAAATAGATTACGAAAACATAATATTAGACCAATAGTAATAAATAAAAAGAATTTAGGTTCCCTATTAGTAAATAATAAGGAAAGACAAGAAAAAACTGTAAAAAGTGGTGTATACGAAATAAAATGTAAAGATTGTGATTGGATATATTTAGGTCAAACGGGTCGTTCAATTAAAACACGTCTAGCTGAACATCAAAAAACATAATACAACAATCAAAAAATACAAATTTAGTAAACCATTTCATACAAAACAACCATTCATTAGACACTAATAATTTCAAATTACTACATTCAGAAAGTAAAGGAAAAAGATTAGATTTACTAGAAACACTAGAAATTACAAGAGCAAGTACCAATAATAAAACCTTATTGAACGACCAAATAGATTTTGGGGTTTCCCCATTATTAAAAGCTGTTACAGGTAGTAGATTTTCAAAATAATAGCAATGACACTCAGGTATTCCGTTGTATTTATAAGGAGTACTTTTATCCCTTTAATTTAGTTATACTACAACTCTTTGATAATGGCATAACAGCCGAAACATATGTTAGAGCAGTCAAAAATAAAAATTAGTCAAACAAACCAAGTGTATTTTTTTATTTATTTCTTGACTTATTTTCAATAATGTTTCACCAAGAGCCAAGCCAAATTACAATCAATATTATTTATTTTCAGGTATCCAAGCCCTTATCGTCCCAGACGAGGTTCCATCAATCCTGTCAATAGTTTATTCAAATATTCCCACTATAAAGAAAGGCACGGATTCTAGGTTAGGGTACGGATTTCGACTGGGAGACAGGGCGGATATACAATTTCTTGTAGAGTTGGGTCCTCAGACAAATACACGACCTCTAGCTAATCAACCAGACAACGATGGGCTAACTAGAAAGAGGAGTCCTCCTGACGACCTTATACAGGAATTATATTCCAAGCGGACTGATAAAAATAAGGTAGACATATTATAGATACTATTCCTTTACGCCTAAATTAGTGTGCAGAAAAGAAAATGCCAAAAAATTTTAAATGTTCATACTTAGATAATAATGAGCAGATCATTTTTTTTCTGTATTTAATGGACACATACAGTTACGGGTTGTCCATAAATCAAAGGTGGAGGGATAATACTTTAGCAATACTTTCTTTTATTATTGAAGGTGACTTACTTTCTGTGAAGGAGTAAGTATAATAAAAGAATCACTAACTGTTTCTTCAGATGACTTGAAAGAACGAATACAAAAAGCCAAGTTTATTTTAAATGAAAATTCCAAATATATTTCAAATTAAATGACATTGAATTGCCCATCACTTGTGAAAGGGGCTTCGAGTTCCCATAAGGACTTGAATTACACCAAACGGCTTCAATTACACCAAAACGTTTAAATTATTTTTGAAGGCTTTACCTTGCTGTAAGTCTCTAAGCAAACAACTTATAATACTTCAAACTCATTGACAGGGCTTCTGACCTCTTTAAAGGGCTTCGAGCACTTTGGAACGGCTTTAAGTACTATAAAAGTGTTTGAAGTCATTCTTTAAATTACAAACTGAAAATCACTTTTATAAATTAATTCGAACACCAAGCACCCTAGTTGTTGGAGAGAAGGCTTAAAATACAGTACCTTTTTAAACTGTCAAGAACTTGACGGGTATTTTTAGGCACAAACCGAATCTCTGCCCAACTTTCCCATGTGGAAATGGAAAGGGAAGTGAAAAAGTGGTTACATTAGAATCTTATGGTTTTCTTTTGAAATACTTAATTTATAAACAGAGATATCCTGTCTGACACATCTTCAAAGAGATATTTATAGCTGATTTCATATTTCCGTATTATCAGGTGTAAGATTGAATGTACCTACATGAGATGAAAAATGTAACATTAGAACTGAATCACCTTTAGATTTCTTAATGTTCGTTGTAGTTCAAATAGCACTTTAAAGTTATGGTAGTTGAATACACTAAACATTTGTTTTTTTATTTACTTACAATAACAATTATGTATCAACAAATACAATTCGTGCAAATCATCGATTCTGATGGGAATGTGCATAACGAAGGGTATGTAGTTGAGTTTTAATAAATTAAGAGTAAAAACGAATTTATAAAAACAAGCTTTTATTTTAATGCGCTAACAATAATAAAATAAACGTTTCTTTTAAAACTTTTACTATCAACTTAAAATCTTAAAACGTCATTAAATAATTTATTTTTTAATAAAAGCTTGTCACGTGATTTAAGTACTCATGTTTACTTAGTCTGAAAATTCTGAAAATTAAATTCAATCAGTCATAATTATTTAGAATTGAATAGATGAAGCGTTTAATGATTGTAACTCCATAATAAGTAAAACACACAACGTATAGTTACAAAAACTTTTATTGAACACAATATATATTTCAGCACACTGTGCCTTCTTCAGGTGTAGAAGTAATATAAACTAAACCTAAAACAATTTGACTTATATACTAAACTTATTAGTTAATAAACATAATTTTTGTGACAATTTTAAAATTTTACATGTAGAAAGTAAAGGTATAAAGTTAAACTTGTTAGAGTCAATGGAAATTAACAAATTTAATAAATTGGGTGTTATTATAAATGACCAATTAGACGTTGTAAATTCCCCTCTATTAAATATTTAAGCTATGTTTGTTAACTCCTCTCTCTCTCTTTTAGCTAATAAGTTTAGTATATAAGTCAAATTGTTTTAGGTTTAGTTTATATTACTTCTACACCTGAAGAAGGCACAGTGTGCTGAAATATATATTGTGTTCAATAAAAGTTTTTGTAACTATACGTTGTGTGTTTTACTCATAATTATTTTATTTACTTGATTATCTACAGAGGGTAAATCTCGCGACAAGCTTTTATTACATAATAAATTGTGTAATGACGTTGTTGATAGTAAAAGTTTTAAAGGAAACGTTTATTTTATTCTTTTTAGCGCATTAAAATAAAAGTTTGTTTTTAAAAATTCTTTTTACTCCTAATTCATTTTTTACTTTTTGGTTATCGCTGGACAGGTTTCTCAGTCTGCTCATCTCATTCAATGCATCATTGTTACAAGGTCGTTTGCTGGTTAATTTCGAACAGTTTAGCTCTTCAAAAAGGAAATCTTCTAATGTGTTTACCCTACTTAAGGCCACGTAAGCTTGACCAGCATCGAAGAGCTTCGGGCCTAAGAATACAGCGGCATGCTCAACAGTACTACCCTGCATTTTGTGTACTGTGCAAGCCCAACATAATATAATTGGCAGCATTCTTCGTTCTGCAGTGCCGTGGCTATATTTTGCTGGAAATTAAACAGATGAACACCACCGTCTTTATCGAACTCTGTACGGACCGACTCGGACAATTTGAGGTCAATATCATAATCGACGACTCCAAAAACCTTAGTACACCAAAACTTCAGACAGATTGGAGCACGGAGTTCAATTTGCTTTCGACTCTCAGCAAGTCCTTTCATTTGATACCCATATTGTAGGAGTGTATTAAAAATAACTAGTCCGCCATCTTGTATGTTCCGCCATGTTGGATTTAGAATAACGTCACACAATATACATTGTTACATACATACATACATACATACATACATACATTGCTAGATAAATAAAAGCTTGTAAAGACTGATCTATAATTATGAATTAGAAAATAATATCGAAATTGCATTTAGTTGTTGGGAATTGTTTCATCTCCTATTTAATTCTAATGAATTTGGCTGAATTATTCGAACATTATGGGCTATAGGGGAAGGTACTAGGGATGGCGATTCTTTCCGAAAAAGATCGATTTTCAAATCGATCCGAATCGTAGGCTGATGTATCGATTCACAAAAAAATCGAGGTCTAAAAGATCGATTTCTAAAAAATCGATTTCTTTTCAGGTTTGCATTCATAATGTAAATATAAATCCATTTTATGAAAAACAAGAAAGATAACATAATAAATTATCTCTTATCAGTAAAATCAGTTTTTTTATTCGATAATAACAATCATTTTTATTGCCATATCAAAGTCAAATCAGGTATAAAAGAAAATATTTATTTTCAAAATTTATTTATTACATTATTACCTATTATTCCGTAACAAACACTACACCAAAAAAAGCATTTTTGCATAATTCACCCTTTAATCGGCAATACCGTAATATTAAGGATACATTCAACTATTTGTAAATAATAATTTTATGGTTTTTACCAAAACAAAAAAATCGAAGTGAACATCGATTCACTGGATCGATTCAGTGTAGCAATCGATTCTTCGATGAATCGATCTCAGATCACCATCCCTAGAAGGTACACTGTGCTTATACACGTACAATACACACCCATTTTTGAATCACCATATCGGACCGAATATTAAGATACATGTCAAATGTTGAAGATAATAATTATGGTTGTTCAAAACAAAAATATCGAATGAACCATTACGGTGTAACAATTGATGCAGATGTTGTCAGTTAAGCAAAATATTAAGAAGCATTTGTTAACAATTGTATGACAGTGATGTCAGAAAAATAGTTTTACTCACTATATATTCAGAAACGTTTAAATGAACAATTAGCTCACAAGAAAGAAAGACTATTAGGCAAATTGTGTACACAATGACACAAAATGTCAAATGTGACAACTAGTTCTAATCTAACCTTTTTTATCTTTAACGACTTATGCAAAACATGTAATTCATCGTAGTCTTTCTTGTGCATTATTGTTCCAAGAACATCCTTTTTTTTGTTGTATTTTCTCGGTTAGGTTACAACAAAGACAGATATGTTAAATTCTGCTTAAACTAAGAACAGGTCACTTGATGAAACTGATTTAAAACAAATATTAAAAGGAATTCTAGGGGAGAGTACGATTTCTGGGGCGCCACGATTTGACAACTTTTTAGGTTAAATAAGCCAAAATAAAACGAAAATTAAGAATAAAATTTTTCGATATCTCGCTTCGTTTTCTTGATATCGAAGATCGAAGGTCGGACAAGAGTTCCGTTTCCGGGGGCACACTCATATAACCTACAGGCCTAAACAAATGACTTTTTGTCCTATAAAGGTAAATCGAGGTTGCTGAACATGTTGGTGGTGATTTCGAATCGATATCTCGATTAGTTTTCGAGATATCGAACTAACTAGGTGTATGCACCACCAAGAGTGTACACTTAGGTTACGGTATGAATTGGTCGCTATGATTAAAATGTTTAAAGTGCTTTGCCCCACCGAAATGTGCTAGGCACCACCAAGAGGGAACTGTTTTCAATTACAGTAGGAACTCGATTAACCGGACTAATTGTTGTCCTTAAGTATTCGGATAATCGAAAATCCGGATAATCGAATGTATGAATAAAAGCAGGTTTTATGCATATGTAGTACATAATGTTATGTGTTTTTTAAAAACAACAAATACATATCAACGAAAATCAACGTTTATTGCTGCTATATCACGAATAATCAAAAATAATTGATCGCGGTTGGTAGTCCCGATAATCGCGAATCCGGATAATCGAGTTTCTACTGTAAATGATTTTTTATTTCACATTTTTGATTCAATATCTCGAAAAATATAGTACCTTTAATTGTTTACCCATTTTTTTCGTGTTTTTACGGCCAATTACATAATAAAACACATTTGTTTTATAAACATTTTAACTTCAATTTTTCGACTTTTGAACTTCGATATCTCGAAAACCAAGCGAGATATCGAAAAATTTTATTCTTAATTTTCGTTTTATTTCGGTTTAATTAGCATAAAAAAGTTGTCAAATCGTGGCGCCCCAGAAATCGCACTCTCTACATCGGGGTAAACGTATGTCTACACAAACTTACAAATTAGTAAATAAGTTAATCACAAAAAATTTCTATATGAATATAATGCACATTTTGGGAATATTTCTCAAACTTTATTAACATTTTTCTTACCGAAATCGTTTCGATTGTAATGCCAAAGTTACAATGAATTACCATAAAAGGGTTTGACAATGAATGCTCCAATAACAGTACTCTTTTCAAAAATTACAAAAGTATAGAAACCACAGGAATAAATGCTGTGGTCTTATTCTTGCGCAGTTAATTAGTTATATTACAGAATGGGCTGTTTTTCGTAATCGTCATCATTATCAATGAGCCTTCGGTCTGATGACTTGTTGAGCGCACGCGTCATCTTCTTTCTGTTCTGATTATAAGCTAATCTTAAAAAAAATTGAACGACCAACATAATTAACTTTTAATGTTTTAATAAAGACTATTCTTATGAAAATTTTCCTATATCTGCCTCTTATATCCTTGTTCTCTTGCTTTTTCTAATTCCTCCTATTCTTTTATCCTTTCTGTCCATAGTACCTTCATCATCTTCCTAAAAAGCACTTCTGACCTTTTTGTATTCCTTTTAAAACTTCAACATTCGCGAGCACAAAGGTAGTTCTTTTTTACTCGAAAAGAATGGATCCACCTATCCAATAAAAAAAAATCGTCTACTACCAAGAATAGAAGATTTTTATCATATTTTTTCGCAACTTACTTATTTTTAATTTGGAATCACAAGGAAAGTAAAAATAAAATTATGTGTAGTAAATAAAACCAAAGTTTAAGATGTTTCAACAATTATTTATTGACCTCAACAATATTGTTTGGACCCACATGTGGCCATTTTCAAGAGTAAAGAAGTACTGTGGGTCGAAACAATATTGTCGAGGCCAATAAATAATTGAGATAGTAGACTCGCTTGGCACTTGGTGAAACATTATTAAATAATAAGGAAAAAACTTCTTCAAAAAGAAAACACTTGGCTTGTTTCACAGAATTTTATTGTTTCCGACGATCGTTTCGGTTATAACACCATCATCATCATCATCATCAGTATCAATATACTCCTTTGAAAATGGTGTTATAACCGAAACGATCGTCGGAAACAATAAAATTCTGTGAAACAAGCCAAGTGTTTTCTTTTTGAAAAAGTTTTTTCCTTATTATTTAATAAATAATTATTGAAATATCTTAAACTTTCCTTTTATTTATTAAATTTAAAAATATTTCATAAAATGGTCACTATCGATAGTTTGAAACATGTATTGATTGTTTTTTAATAATATACCGTTATTAAAATTAACAATATTTTCCTTTCTAAGAATTGGTAACGCATAGGACTAGGGCCAAAAAGGACCTACCACATTTGGGATATTTATTTCAAATTTTTTGTCATCATCAATGATATTTAGGTACGTTATTTCATAATAAAGTAGGAAATTTTTAGTATCTAATACACGACGTTCACCAAGGACACCATTACCTTAACGATGCGGAGAGTCTAGGGAACAAAAAAAAATATTAGGAAAATTTGGATCTATTTATTGTCGTCCGTTGACCCAATTGATGTTTTTCTTTAATGTATTTTTCCCAACCAATGTTCATCAAAAAAATTTACCTTTCGACTCCCCAGCTGATGTCAGAAGAACTTTTTATTTATGTATCTTGGTTCTAACCTAAAATTCTGTACGCACCGCTGCTATACTGTGATATGGTTGAAGAAGGTTTTAGTAGCACCAAAATTTAATCACTTTTATACTAAAATAAATAAAAAAAAAAGTTTTTTCAGCCTTCATTAAATAAGAATTCACAAGCTAACAAGATGTTAGTTAAGTACTATTCAAAAGAAATTTTAACTGCACACTCATTTGTACCATGTTGTTAGTTAAAGAGGTTGTTTATTACTAGTGCATATTAAGCATTTAAAAATATATTTATTCCCATTATATAACAGGAAATATAGAAAATGATATTTGTCTAGCCAAAATTTTATAGTTGAAGCTAATAAATTTTTGTTTGTTAAATTTAATGTAGGTACTAATTAGCTTTATCAAGTAAACATATCATTCATTTTTATTTCTCAATCGACTGTAAAAATCAAATGCAATTAAGTAAGCTGTATACACCGTCGTTACGACTGACATTTTTAAATGACTTCTATTATGAAAAAGGCATAACTATTTTAATTATTAACTTAGTTGCTCGTTTGTAGCAATCGAAATGAAATTGTGCAATAAATATTGCTAGTTGGTTACCAAATATTCCTATTAATTTGCCGGGTACGTATATTATAGGTAGGTAAGTTTTCATATTTGAATTAAGTGCCTTATTAGTTTCATTATCCATTAAATCTTTCAATAGTTTATCCTAATCACCCTGTATATAGTTATTAAATTGCAGGTAAATCCGTAAAATAAATGCATGCTAATTTTATGGTGCTTATTTCATTTTATAAATTCGTATAATGACTCCATTAAATCTCATATAAATTTAATGTAATAGTGGTATTTTCAAAGAAATACAAACCCACGTGTATTCATTCTCATAGCTTGTATTACAACTATATAATTTATATTAATAGTAGGGTACTTCACTACTTTAGAGTCCCATCCTTACAAAAGTCTGTAAAGTGGGTTTTTTAAATGCAGAAATACGTGATAGTCACTGAGCGTTAAATCGGGATTGTACGGAGGGTGATTACCGAAATTATCCATTTTTATTCTAACTTTCTCTTCAATTTAAAAAAATAGAGCCTCAACAATGATTGGTGATGTAACAACCTTCGTGTTGTAGTAGTTGTCTAATCAGACGAAAAACTTCCACAAAGATAATATACGATCATTCTACGCTATGATAAGTAGTTTTTTACATAAATGGGCAATAATGCCTAGTTACAAAGTAAATAACAAATTTTTCATGAGGGTCCTATCATCGATCATACATCATAACAATAATAATTCACAATAATAAAAAATAAAAAGCGATATTTAAAAAAAATATCTGTAATATCACATCCAATAATTAGTTCAAAAAATTATTATATTATGTTATAAAAACTAAAATATCACATCGGCGAATAAAGGACCCTAGACAAGTTTATATATTAAATACTAGCAGCAATACCCTGTGTTGCCCAGCTAAGAATATATTACACGTTTGATGGAATATTTCAGAATATTTGCGAATTTATAACTATCCAGAACATCCCATAATGATTCAAAGCATTGTCTAACTTTTTTTAACATTCTTGAATGATCTTCAACTTGAACATCGCCAAATCATTCTGAAATGTTATAATAAAACATTCTTTTACTTCTTAGAACATATTTGAACTGCCTGTAACATTCTAAAAAAATCTTCTTCATTCTCATCCCCACTCCATGCTGTTTGCTGGGTGAGTAGTGACATCAGTAGACGCCTGGCGGGGATGACTAATTGATTGACAATAATTGATCAGTTATCGACCACTGAGAGTTGAAGATTATTACAGTACAAATTATCGCTATTTAAAAATGGGGGTTGGTGGTAGAAGGGTGAAAATTAACGGTTATATGTGTTTTTTCATGCCAAATCATAAAAAAAATTGAAATAAAAATTTGGTCTAAAAAATAAAAAGTTAGGGGTGGACAACCCTTATCAATTAGGGGTATGAAAAATAGATAGTAGCCGATTCTCAGACTTACTGAATATGCATATAAAATTTAATAAAAATGTATGGTAACTAACATTGTGACACGAGAGTATATTAGATTTCAAAATTTCTGGTGGAGGTTTATCCACTGAAATAAGTGATAAGATTTTTGTAATTTTTATAATTATACGTACCATATTTATGGAAAATAAAAATATGCAGCAATTTTTTCAAAACTTTTACAATTGTGTTTCAAAAAAGTTAAAACATAGAAGTTACTTTTAATGCGTAAATATGTTTTTTTAAGTACCTATGAAAGACAAAATTAATAAAATTTCTCTAAAACATGACATTTAAATATTTTTTTACAGATTTTTACAAGTTCGTATTTGTTAACATTCACTTTTAATAATAAGGCAGATCAAAATGTTTAAAAAAACTATTTGGGAGCTACGAAATAATGGCCAACGTAAGTAAGTAGGTACGTGAGAGATAAGATACCTAATATGTTAATATACTATAATAAACGAATTAAACAAATACCTATATCTAGAATGTCTTATTTATTCTTTAAATGGATTTTGTGTAACTGTAATATGACAGTCAATTTCTACAATCTATATTCACCAACGCTTATTTATTTCATACTATAATTGTATTATCGAATCATCTAGAAATCAAGATAAAGTTTTGGGTTTTTCTGTCAACTTCCTCAAATTCTTATATTATACGGTCATGTATATGGTATGTGTGTGAAGATTTTACGACCTCCCCGTCATAAGCACAGAAGCATCGCTTATTATTTACATGTAGCCCACGGCGTTTACACAGCATGGTATAATCTTTACTTATCTCACCACGAATATACACACTTAATGTATAAGCTTATACATGAAGTTGTTAACAAAATTTTAGTTAGATTACAATTGTTTTTAATTTTTTTAAACACAATTTTTCATTGCTTTCTGCCTTTAAACCGAAAAGCAAGACTTCCTTTCCTTTTGCCTGTTCCTTTTACTTCTCCGTTTTCTTTCTTCTTCTCTTTATCCTTCTCCTTTGCCACCTACTCCCAGTTTCCACCTCCATCTCCTCCTCCCCTTTATCCTTTGCTCTTCATTCTCTTCCACATCCTCCCTTACCTTCTCCTCAACGTCCTCTTCTTCCTGCTCCTCCACTATTCTTTCTCCTTCTCCTTCTTCATGATTGATTGTCTCAATTTGTTGATGTAAAGTATCACTCCATCTATTTATTGGTTATCCTTAACTTATTCCTGAAAACGATTCATTTCTGACAATTTTTACCCTTCTACAGTTTTCTATGTTTTTTCTACAGATTTAATTAATGATGATTGTATTTTTCTTGGAATTATTTCTTTCCTTTTGTTCAGTAATTTTTCAATATTAGTGACATTTTTACTTTTTTCAGCCACCAAAGACCGAAGGAGGAAAATGGCTTGAAAAATGGAGCGAAAGTTACAAATCCGATGACTTACCTAGAAACCTTCCAGTAAATGCCAAGCCAGGGTTGGCAGCGGGAGAGATCGACGCCGCGTCCGTAATTCCAGCCGATGACCAACCCGACATAGATCGTAAAGGAGCAGTTCTTCGCCAATTACAGGAGGGAAGGGAAGAAAAAACTGTAGACGATGAAAACGCCTTAGCAAATTTATTAAAACTGATGGAGAGAATTCAGGAACAAATTGCCTTTGAGAAGCAAATATCCGAAATTTCAAGTAAAAAGACAACCGAAAAAGCGCCAGCAAGTAAAAGAACAACCGAAAAAGCACCAGCAAGTAAAAGGACAACCGAAAAAGCGCCAGCTAACCAACCAAAAACTAAAAAGGACGATAATAAAGAAGAACCACCAAAGGTCGATTTGATAAAGCAAACCGCCATGAGGATAGCATCTGCAATTCAAAATGCTTCTTTGGCTGCTTCTGCTGTGGTAAATCTTCCTCCCAGCAAAAATGAGCCTACCGTTCCAAAATCTTCTTCTAGAACAAAAGTTAAACCACGAAAAGAAAAAGATGATATGTTGATGTCGGCTGCACAGAAAATAGTGTCAACCGTTAATAATGCATCCAGTGTAGTAGGTATTGTTTTAAATCCTCCTTCATCAATGATTTTCAATGAAATAAATGAAACTGCTTACGACTACTCAAATAAAAATATTGATAATGTTGAAGTTGAAAAGGGAACAATAATGGAAAGGGGTGCCCAGAAATTAGCGTCTGCTCTTAGAAACGCGTCCGTAATTGTTTCCGCCTTTCCAGAACCTCCTGATCAAATCAGGGAAGAATCAGTTATTATTAACAAAAAGACAGAGATTCAAGTAGATCCAATTATTTCCTACATAGAACATTTTTCTGATCATGGTAAGGCCACCAAGAATCCACCTAGCGTTAATGCCCTCGAAAATTCTAAATCAGAAATTGACACCAAACCCAAGGGCAGAAATTTGAATCTTACCGAAAGTTATGACTCCGATGACAATTCAGAAGAGTATGAGATAAAGAGGGTAAAGATAGCAAAGAGGAAGAACGAAGAATTACTACCAAAAATCCCTCAACAATCAACTAATTCCAGTCCAAGTGTACCACGACCCAATGAAGGTTTTCTACAGTATATTTTACGTAGACTAGGTTATTACGACTACCTAATGAGTTATGTACCAGTCGTACCAGAAGCAACAAGAGAAAAAGTTGCAAGCAAAATTAATTCAACACAAACCATTTCTGAGTTCAAAACTTAATAATAAACAAATTTGAGAAATTGGGGCTTTGCTTTCACCATTTGTAGAAATTATTTTGTTACTTATATATTATTATTATTATTATTTATATTTGAAATAACTGTTCTGTAGAACTTGCCATTTTAAACGTATACTACCATTTAAAATAGCACATTGTAGATATTTGTACATTTTTGTACATATTTATAGTTTAATCAAATAAAAATACTATAAAATATTTGAATATTTGCTTTCGTTTGAAATTGATTAAGAATTCATGTGACTGAATAGCTAGCAAATGAGGCAGTTATGTTTTAATCAATACATAGCTATTCGCTTTATTAACTGATGTATGACAATTTAAAAAACCGGAAAAGGGTAAGTTACGTAGGTAAGTAAAAAATATTTTATGTTTAGAAATCTAAAACAATTGTTTTGTTCAAAAAGGTAAGTTACAGTTACAGTTACAGTGAAACTAATTCAATGAAATTACATTTCCCTCCTTTTTGTAAAACACAACAAATTGACTATTTAAAAAATTGTGGAGAGTTCCAGGTTAAGTTATAAGAAGGATATTTGAAATAACTATACTTTTACTTGTACCATGAAAAGGACTCAAACCATGGAGATTCAGTTTTGCTGAAGCTTCTTGATATGATCAGCAATGAATCGATGAGTCTATTAATTCTTATTTAAAAATAGCACAAACACGAAAATGCTACAAAGCATTTATTGTAGTTTCTACTAATATTATTTCGCGACACAGGGTCTTCTAAAGGTGAAAATATCATTGATTATCAAAACCAAAATGCCGTTAACAGTTTAATTGGAAATAAAGTCGGAACATCCAGGTACCTTGGAGTAGGTGGTTACTAAACTTGAGTGGGGCCATCAGGGATCTAGTTTAGTTTCATGGCACTGTTTAGCCAAGCAAAGTGTTTTGAGAAGTTAAATTTTATGTAGCAATTCAGCGATTACAAAAGAATTAAAAAAAAAATCAAGCCATTTAGTTTAACACTTCTCGATTTGGTTTTATAGAATTTTTGGTCCGATTTCCTCAAGGGTCAAATTGAACAAGGTTCGATTTTGGGTGATGCTGTTCTGTTAAAAACATTATTCTGTACACTTTAATGTTATAGAAACAGTTCTTTATTTTTTTAAGTAATTATAACCGTTTCAAATGTTGACAGACCTTTTATTTCCATCTATGAAAACCATATTGTGATGAAAAAAAAAATAATGTTGTATAAAAAAAATTAAACTTAAAGATACAAATACTAACAATTACGTAAAAAAAACACTAAAAAACAAAAATCAATATTTTTAACTCCTACTTTCCGAGTCTGAAATTAACTCAATCATAAAAAATTTAAAACATACTAAAGGAGGCTTAGATGATATAGGTGCTAACGTTATTAAAGTCATAGTTAAATTTATAAGTAAACCTTTAATGCGTATTGTTACGAGTACTTGCCAATAAAGTTGGTGTGAGCATAATTAACGAACATCTTCCCTGAATACATAAGGAATATTCCCAGCTTTCAGGAAACATCTAGAAAACACCAGCAACGATCAATGGGAAAACAAATGGATTACTAGACGGCTGTAGAATTCCCTAGAAAAAGGCTGAACAGACTATAAAAGGCGGAAACGGCACACACCGAGTTAGTTGACAGTGAACAGCTGATGTTTGGAAGTGAAGCGATCGATAGGCAACACGGGCGATAGAATTCATACCGAGCGACAAGTAGTGTCTCCATTAAAGAGAGCGATAAATAGTGTTCACACAGAGGCGATCGGAAAAAAGAGACTTTTAGTGAAATAAATTGTGTAGACTTGTTTATAACTGTAGTGTAGTCAAATTAACTTTAGTAATTAAATAAATTCGTTATTTTTGTTTTGTTAATTGTGTTTTCCGCGACCGAACAGGTCACATTTGGTATCAGGAGTGGTATAGTAAGGGAATTGAAGATTCCCGAAGAAAGTTAGTGCGACAGATCGTAGGAGAGATCCGAAGTGAAGAAGAATTTTGAAGCCTTATGCCAGTAACAAGAAAACAAGTGGCAATAATGGAGGAACAAATAAAGGCTTTAATGGTAATGATGAAAGAAATGAAAACAGAAATGAAGGCAGGCCAGGAAGAAATGAAGGCAGGCCAGGAAGAAATGAAGCAAGAATTGAGGAATAAAATGGGAGCTGGACAGGAAGAAATAAAATTAGCACAAGAAGAAATGAAGGAAGAAATTAAAGCAAGCAAAGAAGAAATTAAGGCAGTTCAAGAGAAATTGGTCGAAGATATAAGGACAATAAAAATTGAGCAAGAAGGATTAAAAGAAGAGTTACAGGAAGTACGACAAGAATTGGAGATACGACAAGAAAAGCTAAGAGATGAGTTGAAAGAAGAAGTAACAAAAGGAAGCAGAGAAGATGAGACAGAAGTTCGAGAACACAAAACCGGCAAGTGAAGTTAAGTCCGAAGACACTGCGAAGACGATTAGAATTAAACCACCGACTTTCGACGGAAAAGTTTGCTGGTCTGTATACAAACGACAGTTCGAGGCAGCGGCAGAAGCAAACAACTGGAATGATTTTGAGAAAGCAACGACGCTGGTCATTAGCTCTGCGAGGAGAAGCATTTGACGTCCTTCAAGGTATTCCAGAGCGCCAACAACGGGACTTCTCTGCGCTGCTAGAGCGACTCGAAATGAGATATGGCGACAAACATTTGCAACAAGTGTACCAAACCCAATTAAAGTGTCGCAACCAGAGGACATCAGAAAATCTACAAGAATTCGAGGCCGATGTGGAACGTCTAGTTAGATTGGCCTATCCTACCGCTCCGCAGGACTTCGCAGACCAGCTAGCAGTCCAAACATTCGTCGATGGCGTGAGGGACACCGACTTACAGCAGGTTCTCCGTTTGGCCCGCCATAAGACTGCGAATGACGCACTGGCGCACGCCTTAGAATTCGAAGCTGTAAAACAAGCTTCCAAGGGCCACGTGCGTGTACGCCAAACAGCTGTTGAACACGACGAATACAAGAATGAAGTCACAAGGCTGATTAAAGAATGCGTCGAAATTGTCAAGAGGACTACCATCAACGACAAAAGAGAATCGGCCAAATGTTGGGAATGCGGGAAGGTCGGTCACTTTTCCCGAGACTGTGGCCAACATAAAGGAAGACCAAGGTGCTGGGAATGTGGAAAGCGCGGACATTTACAGCTAGACTGCCCTAAACGTCACGAATGCGTCGAAACTGTGAAAATAACTACAATCGATGACAGAAGAGAATCGGCCAGATGTTGGCAATGTGGGAAGGTCGGTCATGTTTCCCGAGACTGTGGACAAAACAAAGGAAGACCAAGGTGCTGGGAAAGTGGGAAGCACGGACATTTAGAGCGAAACTACCCGGCCGAGGAACGCCGTGCGGATCAACAGCGGCTACAAGTATACGACTTCAGCATCGAGCATCGTGCTGGAAAACAACATGGTAACGCTGATGCCCTCTCGCGAAGACCATGCTCGAAGAATTGCAAACATTGCATGGCCGCCGAAAAGAAGGAACCAGTCAACTTGGCAAGGATCTGTCAGACGATGGTGGAACCTGAAGAACACTGGCAGAACGAAGACCTGGCGAAAGACCAAGATAGCGACGAAGACATTAAACCGATACTGCGGTGGAAAAAGGCCGGAACAGCACGACCTACCTGGGCAGATGTTAGTAGTACGAGTACCATCACGAAGAGCTATTGGGCCTTATGGGATTCGCTCATCGTCAAGAATGGGGTACTAAAAAGAGTGTGGGAAAGCCCTGACGGAACTAAAATTCGACATCAAGTAATTCTCCCGAAAAACAGAGTCAACGAGGTGCTGACAGAAGTCCATGGAGGTGTTGGTGGAGGACACTTCGGAGTAACAAAGACGTTGGAGAAGGTGCGAGAGCGATTTTATTGGCTAAAGTGTAGAAGAGACGTCGAAAATTGGTGTAGGAAGTGTCCAACGTGTGCGTCAGCCAAGGGACCTCAGACTCGAAGCCGAGGGCGAGTGAAACAGTACAATGTTGGTGCCCCATTTGAGAGAATAGCTCTGGACGTGGCAGGACCATTCCCAACAACAGCTGCTGGCAATAAGTACATCTTGGTAGTGATGGACTATTTTAGCAAATGGCCCGAAGTGTACGCAATCCCAAACCAAGAAGCTACTACGGTCGCTGGAATGCTGGTGAACCAATGGATCAGTCGGTATGGAGTTCCGATGGAGATCCACTCTGACCAGGGACGGAACTTCGAATCCACGGTATTCCGGGATGTCTGTGAGCTGCTAGGAGTACAGAAAACTAGGACCACTCCATTACATCCACAATCTGACGGAATGGTCGAACGGTTTAACGCGACGCTGGAAACCAATTTGAAAATGGTTGTCAACGATCACCAGACAGACTGGGACCAGCATATACCTTTGTTCCTGTTGGCCTATCGAAGTGCGGTTCATGAGACCACTGGCAGAATACCAACCAGCATTTTATTTGGAAGAGAGCTGAAGTTACCTATGGACATCCGGTTTGGACACCCAGAAGATCGGCGACCTTCGGCTACCGACTACGCACAGCAGCTAGAGGAACGACTCGATACCATCCATAGAGCCGTTCGTAACAAAATCCAAGTAGGGAGTGACCGCATGAAGACCAGGTACGACCGGAGAGCCAACAACACAGGATTCAGAGAAGGGGACCAGGTGTGGCTTTACAATCCTGTCCGTCGAAAAGGGCGCTCACCGAAGCTACAGCGAGCCTGGGAAGGACCTTACACCGTGGTCAGAAGGCTGAATGACGTGGTCTACCGTATTCAGAGAGGACCAAAGGCCAAGATGAAAGTTGTACACTTGGACCGCTTGGCACCCTACAAAGGTCAAGACATTGATCGGGACGATCAATTCTAAGAAGGGGGCAGTGTTACGAGTACTTGCCAATTAAGTTGGTGTGAGCATAATTAACGAACATCTTCCCTGAATACATAAGGAATATTCCCAGCTTTCCTGAAACATCTAGAAAACACCAGCAACGATCAATGGGGAAAACAATTGGATTACTAGACGGTTGTAGACTTCCCTAAAAAAAAGGCTGAAAAGACTATATAAAGGCGAGACGCACACACCGAGTTAGTTGACAGTGAACAGCTGATGTTTGGAAGCGAAGCGATCGATAGGCAACACGGGCGATAGTATTCATACCGAGCGACAAGTAGTATCTCCATTAAAGAGAGCGATAAATAGTGTTCACACAGAGGCGAGCGGAAAAAGAGACTTTTAGTGAAATAAATTGCGTAGACTTGTTTATAACTATAGTGTAGTCAAATTAACTTTAGTAATTAAATAAATTCGTTATTTTTGTTTTGTTAATTGTGTTTTCCGTGACCGAACACGTCACAATATTATCAACTTGGGCATTGGAAAGTCAGATTGACCAACACATTTTAAAACAGCGCACGTTTTTCCTCTCTATAAATCAGGAGATAAAACTAAATTAACTAATTATCGACCAATAGCCTTAATATTGAACCTGGCGAAAATATTTGAAAAAGTTCTCCTTACTAAATTAATTAAATTTTTTGAAACAAATAATGTTATTAACTCGCAATTTGGGTTTAGAAAAGGAGTTGGTACGAAGAAAGCCATTGTGACGTTAACTGATTTTGTTTACAGTTTTTTAGACATGTTAGCCAGTATTAGGTACTTTTCTTGACTTAGCGAAGGCGTTCGACACTGTTAACCATTCTATCTTATTGAAAAAGCTTGAATTATGTGGAATTATAGGCAACGCACTAAATTTGATTAAAAGTTACTTATTAAATAGACAACAGGCGGTAAAAATAAATAACTCGATAAGTTATACTAGCACTTTAAATATTGGCGTTCCTCAGGGTACGATTCTGGGAGCTTTACTATTTTTAGTTTATGTCAATGATATGTTTGATCTTTTTTCTGATGATAGTGTTATAGCTTTTGCCAATGACACTGTCCTCTACTGTTCAGACAAAACTTGGGAACCTAACTTACACAAAGATGAACATATTAATTAACAAAATTTACAAGTAGTTAACAAATAATGAGTTAACTCTGAATATTGATAAAACCGTATACATTTCTTTCACAAATTATTTGGATTCTAAACCTCAAAACTTATACTCATTGATAACTGTTTGAATTGGAAAGTTCACATTGAAAAAACCAAAAAAAAAAACTCATTTACCTTTCTTTCATTTTTGCTAAGTTAAAAAAAATATTAAATTTAAAATCACTACTTCGTATTTATCATGGTCTATTCAACAGCATTGTAACGTATGGTAAACTAGCCTGGGGCAGTGCCTATAACTCTGCACTATCACCTCTTATATCCCTTCAACAAAGCATATTTAAAACTATTTTTTCAAATACTTCCACGAATATTAGTACTCCACTAATTATCTCTCAATCATATAAATTTAATACTCTAATTTTTAATCTTCCTCATCTTAAAAACCTTTACAAAAATTCCGTGAGCATTACTAGAAAGAATAGCCTACAGCTTCCAAAAGTTAAACTAGAGATAGGTAAGAAAAGACATCTTTACAATGCAATACTACTTTGTAACAAACTTCCTTTGGATCTCAAAGTGAATTACTACTCTTAAATTGTAGTGAGAAAAAAAATTAAAACATTGTTCAATGTCATACTGTATTAATTAATTATAAGTCTCTTCCACATTCTAATACGTAATATTTATTTACATATTAATTGTAATAAAACTTTGCATTTTAGTTTAAGTTTTAACATAAGTTTTTGTTTAGTTTGTTATTACTATATTAAGCTTATACCGGGCCTACGAACGGGTAATTTGTTACCTCCAGTAGGCATTAGTCTACTTTATTTTTAATGGCTATGTACAATTTTGTACCTGGTGGTGAATAAATCAATAAATAAATAACTAATAAGAGTTTTGTTAAACTAGTAATTTTGGTTAAAGTTAATGTGAGTCAGCTTTTAGGCCCATCACTGATGATGCGTCAATGATATTATTACTGTTTCAACCTGTACACATATTTGTATAAACCTAAAAAATATAATCTGTTTGATGTATTAAGTTGATAGTATTTCCTTAGGAAGTCTATTGCGTACTTTAAGAATAATTAATTAATTAATATAAACAATAATAAATGTACGCAAATAGTTGATAAATTGAAAGGTCGCATAATTAACAATTTTGTACGCATTAGATACCTACAATAATATACTCAAAAAACGGTAGGCTTGTTCTGGAATATTGTACTAGGCACCTTGTTGTAACGATTAGAATTATATCAGTAACAAGGTTATCAGTTAGATTTAGGGAATGATAAATTTGTAAACAAACTATTTAAATTCTAATACCTAAACACAATACTTACTAATATGATAATAAACAAATAATACTCAAAATAATACTACTTAATGTAGATATATAAAAAAATTTGCGTTAACCGCTACAACGTTACATTTACATTTACATTTGTGCCTGCTTCAAACCTACAAAATCTAGATAATAGGGTTTTAATTTTATAACCATCAAGTAGAAAAAAGTATTGAACAGAGACGAAAGACGGATTTGGCGTCGCTGGGTTGAGCCCAAATGTCAAATACTTATAATTTGAAGATGATTTAGCCACAAGTTCCAGGAAACTTTTTGGTCTAGTAATTTCCAAAATAAAATTAGGCCCCAGAATTGTCATAGTGCAGTGCTAATTTGGGTTGATTGAGATTAGTAATACTCAAAATTTCAATGAGTCAAGGCCAAGGCAAGTCTGAGCTACTCTTACGATTACTACCGAAAAATACACCAGTGTTCTTTATTAATTACCCTTTTCAATTGGGAAACGTAGATGTGTTCCTTCTTCAAAAAAGCAGTCTCATTTCCTCTTGCTCTCATGATGATAAGAATGGATATTGGCGCTTTTTCAATGCACATTTCGATGGTAAACTATTTAACCTTGTCACGTCATAATGTTTAAAATGAACAAGCCAAACTGGCATTACATAATTTTGGTGTGTTGGTCTAATTCTAAAGCGCCATTTGAAGTAAGTAAGTGTTTAATTGTCTGAAGACTGAAAAACACGTCACCACTGCTTCTTATCCCACAACAGTCATCTCATTTTCTCATAACTAGAATATCCAACATTTGTAACTAGATATTGGACAACAAACATTTTTCTTCCCCTCTTTAACCCTTCCTTTTTGATGTAAAACATCTACAGCCGCGGGTAAACCGGATTGTTGGGGTGGCGAACGTGGCGAGTCATGCCGTGGCGAAGCCTCGCCATGCGAAAGCGCATGTGCGATTGTCTTCCCATTCGGTTCGACGATATCGTTTACTATAGTAAACTAGAAGATGGAAGTGAATTAATTATGATTGTTGTGTACCTTTCACCTAATAAAGAAATGAATGATATTTCATTTTTACATGAGAAATTATTTCCGTACAGGGTCAGAGGTTCAATAATTTTTAAAACCAATAAAGATAAACTACCATTGATTTTAGCTGGAGATTTCAATGTAAATTTTGCTAAAGATGAATCAATGCCATTAATTACGTTCGTCCAAAAAGAATTTCAATTGCAAATTAACAACAATCCAAGAGTTATTCTCGACCAATTATCACAGTAATGATGTCAGAGGCAACATCAAATATAACTATTACTGAAATCACTAATAAAAAAAACTGGGTTTCTCATCTGCCAGGCGTCCCGTGACAGCTCACATTTTTTATTTCTTTGATATATCTCCAATGGACCCAATATCCCATCTCACTTATTCCTCTGTTTTCTGCCTTTTCTAACACAAGCTTATTTCTAATCTCTTAAATTTATGATGAGTTCATCATCCTTCTGCAACAATGTTTCCAACTTTTCGTTATCTACTTTTCACCACGTAGGTACACAACTATGTTTCTGGGCATAAAATTTTCTATATTTTACGAATTTGCGATCAAAACTAAGGGTTTTATTTTATAAATCTCAGTGATCGTCGAATAATTATGAAGAACACAATCGAGTTACTTGTGTGATTTTCTATAACATTTATAAGAAATTCTGGATAACTTTTTTTAAGTCCTGAATTAGTGCTTACTACTTTTACTTTTTATGCACGTAACTCCATAACATTAGATAAAGAAATATTAAAATTGACATTAATGATTCAATCCGCAAACCTTGGATGTTTTCAAATGTTTATTCAGTAGATAAGGGTCTATTAATATTTTTTTTCATATTGTAAAAAAATAATTAATGCAAATTATATTAAATATTTAAAAATAACTAAGTACCTAGTAAAACAGTAGGGAACTCTGAAAGTTTGAAGCATACCTACTAGAATAATTATTGATTGATCGTACATGACTATGAAGGTGTAGATATGTATAAATATATTGGTTCTAACATTCTTATCTTGATATCAACATAAGTATATATTAGGACAACGACAAATTGTTTTCATTTGATGGGTATCTAAAGCCATATTGCCGAAAGTATCGGTGGAAATGAAATCGACTGTTATTGTTATTGTTATCGGTGTCATTACAAATGCAATTGTGACAATTGAAGCAGGTAAGTCAGTCTTATTTTCTTCAACATTGACCCACATAATCAACGAGCGTGAACGAAAAAGTATTTAACATGTATTATAAGTACAAATTATTAGACACATCATTAATAAATTGATTCAACTTTTACTTTTACAATTCTTGTAATTTATTTTGGTCCCTTTTAAAAACGTACCTACATTAATTTTTTGCAAAATAAACAGTTGGAATGAATTGTAATATAATATTCAAGCATTTGTAGTTGTGGAAGACACTTTGAACCGTACGGGGGTGGAACTTACAATTGAAAATAGGCTAAAGAGTTATTGCGTATATGAGGTAACGGGTCGAGAAGGGCTTTGAAATGAGGGGGTAGAGGAGTGGAGATACTAGGTGTAGAGCTAAAGAAGGACTTAACCATAAAAATATAAACAAAGTTAGTGTTTCCTTTTCCCGCCGTAACCTTATGATTCTAATTAATTTATTAAATGCATTCTTCATTTAAATTTATTAGAAAAACTTGACTTGCAATAACCGAACGAATTTTAAATGAAGATGCTTTTATTTTATAGCTTTGTATCATAGTGCTATGGTAGAAAAGGATGAAGTGAATGTTGGCGTGGTGCTCCCATGTCTCTACTCCCAACTGAAAACACTTGATTGGAATGCCATAAGGTCACCCCCATTGCCCTTCTTTCCTCATTCCCCCCTCCCCACCTGAGAGAAAGTTCATAAATTCAAACATTTGTCAATTCTTTTATATTTCAATAATCTTTGAACAACTCGTATAAATAATAATGTCCAAAAAGTTGACTCAACAATTTTGGAATTTAAAAGAAAAACAATATGTGCCAAAATGTGTCCGAAATGTGCTATTATGTGCTACGTATAAAACAATATTCAAACAACTTTACTTTTATGACTAGGTACTTTTTATGATGTTTAGTTAGCTCCACAACATCACTTCATTAAAACCAAACCAATTGTGTTATAATGTGCTCAAGATGTGCTATCATGTGCCATTAAAAAGAAAATATTTACTTGAAAAATTGAATTTTTATTGAGACATCCTTTCTGTGATATTTAGTTAGCTCCGCAAAATCACTATCAAAACTAAACATATAGTGCTGTAATGTGCCCGCATGTGCTATTATGTGCTTATGTGAAAAAAATATTTGAATAAAAAGTTTAAATTTTTCGTAAAATGCTGTCTTCATTCATACTTTCTCTACTAGTAATGTGATTATGAAGAAAAATGGAAATTTTACTTTGACGAGAATAGGGAAATGACATGACTACATAAGTATTTTTATATTGTTTTATAAGAATATATATTTATTATTTAATAATTACTAATCTTCTATTCTAAGATATAAATACATAGATGAGCAAAAATTTCAGTCTATTTATGTGTTGTGATAACACTAAAACGGTACCATATGAAAAGTTTATTCCGTATACTAATAGAAAACTATCATTAAATATAAAATGTTACTATTAACAATAAAAAAATGTTTAATAACACTTTGTATTGATAATAATACGAATTTTATAGCGTACAATACATTCTATACAATCGTAAACTAATGAAAAGTACAGGTACTTACCTATGACAAGATGTGTTACATAACATGTAAAAGAATGTATGGTGATGTTTCATGAACAATATGCGACTACAATGTTAAGCATATTATTATGCTATTTCATCGTACCACATTTATTGATGCGTATAGAAAGTATTAATGAAGGCTTAACATTTTACGAAAAATTTAAACTTTTTATTCAATTTTTTTTTTACATTGGCACATAACAGCACATTGCGAGCACATTACCGCACTATATGTTTAGTTTTGATAGTGATTTTGCGGAGCTAACTAAATATCACAGAAAGGATGTCTCAATAAAAATTCAAGTTTTCAAGTAAATATTTTTTTCTTAATGGCACATGATAGCACATCTTGAGCACATTACAACACAATTGGTTTGGTTTTAATGAAGTGATGTGGAGTTAACTAAACATCATAAAAAGGACCTAGTCATAAAAATTAAGTTTTCTGAATAATTTTTTTACCTAGCACATAGTAGCACATTTCGGGTACATTTTGGCACATATTTTTTTTCTTTTAAATTCCAAAATTATTGAGTCAACTTTTTGGACCTGAATAAATATGTAAACTGTTTTTGGTGTAAAAATCAAAACACGTTAATTAAAATGTGTTGTAAAAGTAAAATTAAGAATTATATTCCAATGACAGAAATTTTTGTTTTGAAATTAAAACACAATTTTCTATATTTTTCAATTTATTTTTTAGGAGCTCTAGACCATTTTTTAAATGGAATTAAACCACAAAATCATTTTCTGGAGCAAAGAGTTAACAACACGGTGGAGGATTTTCGACGAGCTTTGGCTCACAATGATCCTTTTATAATTCCAAGCCGAATGGTATCAGGTAAACTGTAAGTTTCATAGAATTAAAGGTGAAAATGTAGTTCCAAAAGAAAAATAATTGAATTAAAAAAAAAAATTAATTGTATGTATCTATACTTTATCAAAAATAATTATTGTGGAGTAAAGATGGAATTTAAAAATTGTTCAATAAATATATGATAATTAAAACAATTGTGGTCTTACATTAGCAAGAATTTATGCAACAAAAAAAATAATTGTTGGGGACAAAATAATAACCAATTTCCATTTAAAATTAGAGTACATTTGCACATCTCAAAAGCTAACAATAGCTCCTTAATTTTAGATTCAGTTTCTCATTCGATTCTGTCATCTACAGTGGCTTTTCGGATTTTGTACTTCAATATTTGAACATAGACGTGATGCAAGAATCAGCGACTGCTAGTCTAAGTCTTAGAAGGCTCTGTTTTGAAGCCAACAATGTTCAGTTCAAAACGATAACACCGGCTTCTGCTATTGAAATAAATAAAGCTGAGTAAGTGATTATACAAAATCTTATGCGTAGTACCATAGTTTTAGGTTAAGTTAAATGGCGTGAGAACTAAAAGATTAAAAGACAGAAAGTTAACTCAATACAAGACTCAGTATACCCATAATATTAACAATTAAAAATAAATATTTAGCAAACAACTTTTTACATTTCATAAGTATATGAAAGCGAATACAGGCATGGTCAAAATTAAAACAATATTCAATTATCACACTTGAAACGAAATTAACTAAACAACTTAAAAGTGAAATTTTTACTGAACATGTGAAAGGGGCTAAAGGCTCATTCACATAAGACGACGCACGGCCCAGTTACGGTCATAGTAGGATTTTGATTTTATAGTGGCATACGTTTCATAATGTGACGATTTTAGTCTGAACCACCGCAAGTATATCTTCTTAAAACACATTTATGGAAATGACGATTAATTCTTTTGAAAGGGGAAGAAATAAACATTACGATCGCATATGGAAACTTTATTTTGGTTTTAGGATTATCCCACAATAATAAAACACAAATGAAAGAAGAATTTTCAACTCTTTTTAAACTATTAGATAATGAAACAAAATTTCATATGTGTTTCAAGATGTCTCATAACAAATATCAGTACATAGTCTGAATTTTATCTCACTTTTCATTATGTGAAAAGTACCTTACATTTCTTGTAGTGTAGTAGTAAGAGCTTTATTGAAACAAAAAATTATGTTTACATCTCCACAGACTAAAGGGAAAAAAAATAAACATTATATTCTCCAACCTACAAAAAATTTAAGTATTTAAACTAAACACTTCCTTTCTTTTTCCCTTCTATTCATTTTTTCTGTATTTTCCCTTCCCCCCTTTCCACACCTCTTATTTTTAAAATTTGTTTCTATAGGGCCAGACCACTACCATCCGCATTTATTATCCTTCCAAGTTCCTCCCTTTCATTCCCGATTACTTCTTCTAATATATGTTCCATTGATTCACTCTTTTCTCCACATACTCTACACAATCTCTTACTTTCTTTCATCCAAAACTTATTCTCATTACACTCATTCCCCATTCTGAATCTAGCTATTATCTCTATACTTTTTCCTTCTCTTAGATATCCTGGCACCTCATCCCCTTGCCATTCTCCCCATTTAAACTCCCTCATACCTTTCCCGTATCTGGATTCCCAAATTTTTCTCAAATCCTCACCTCCTACTATTTTATTACATCGTTTCCCCACCATCCCACTAACATTCAATCCCTTTCCTCTCCACTCTTCCATTCGTTCTTTACTTATTGCCATTTCTGTTAAGGCTTTATCTCTTTTCCACATCATATTTATTTTTTGTCCCGATCCCCAATATTTTTTTCCTCTATATCTCCTTTCTTAAGTCCCCTTCCGGTAATTCTCCCAATTTTTCTTCATATTTTAAAACTTTTCTTCTTGTATCTTCCACCATTTTCCCACATTTTGTTTCCCTTCTTAAAATGTAGTCTGGGGTTCTTCTTTCTAAGCGCAACACCCATTTTATATATCTTTTATAAATATTTTCTACTATTCTATACTCTTTCCATCCCCATATCTCGACTCCTTAAAAGACTATTTTCCTTTTACTAACGTTTTAAATAGTACCACCCTTCTTTCCCAGTTATTTCTGCACAATTTTTGTCCTAATCCCCATATTCTCCCCAGCAATGCATTTGCTTTAGCTGCTTGGTTACTTATGTGCACATCGTCTTTGTTGTTTTCTGTCAGCATCTACCCCAAGTAATTGCATTTTTTAATCCTTTCTATTACCTTCCCCTTCCATCTCAATTCCTCTTTCTCGTTTCTTTTTCTACCTCTTACTTCACCAAAAACTATTATTTTACGTTTTTCACCATTCAACTGCAAGCATTGCTTCTCCAAGTATTTTTGCAATTCTTTTGTCATTTCCCTCATTGCACCCCAACTTGTCGCAATTAACGCTATATCATCCGCGTACGATATGGTCCATATATTTTTCCTTCCTATCACTATTCCCCCCTCATTTACTTTAATTTTTTCTTCTAAATCACTTATATATATGTTAAATATCTGTTTACTTATCTTGCATCCCTGTCTAACCCCTTTTCCCATCCACATTTCCTTGCTCTCCCTCTTGCCCACCCTTTACATTTCTTGTGAGACAAACTATTTATATTTTCGTGTTCTCAAACTCATCGATCGATTTTGCCTGTGACATCATCGCAAAGGTTCTGACTGTGACCTGACTTCTACATTGATTTGACTTGACCGTGACTGAACCTTAACCGGCTAAGTGGCTAGTCCAATAGTGTGAGTCGGCCTTAATATGTCGGCTATAATGTCAAATCTCTGGTCACATTTATGTAACACTTCATGAAGTCGATCAGTTAACGTTGTACAGGAGACTAGGACCTAGGACATTGTTTTCTTCGTTCTTATAAATCTCCATAGTAGCTGCTAATTTCGTGTTTTTGTTAAAATGTTACTTTAAATAATCATTTATAAATGTAATTCAAATACATAATTGACGCAAAATCACCTATCCAAAGGTAGACATTTCTTACCAATTGTCTCGTGCTACTCCGAATTAATTTTGTAGCGTAATGACATATTTACAATAGTTGCATTATTTTTACTTTTTATAGAATAATTTTTAAAGACCTGTCGTATGATGCTTATGGACAATTCAATGTTCTTTTGAGGCGACTTGATGCATTGATTTCGTTTAATAGAGTAGAGAAGATTGAGGTAAGTGTTATGTTGAGTTACTTTGAATCCCATAATAAAATAATCAATATTAATAGTGTTAGATTGGAAAAAAAATTTAATATTCATTACCAACGTTTCAATAAATTGTTATAAAATAAAATAAAACACATTACAGTAAACTAAACACTAATACTTAATGAAAATAAATAATAAAGTGGAAGAGGAAGTCAATGAAACGTATATGAAATTTTGTTTAGACCCAGGTTACGTTTTTTGTTTAATTGACACAAAACATAAAAACAAATTTTAATGAGTAAGTAATGAAAATATTAAATGGTATTGGCATAAATGCATTTACCATTTATTTTGATTTTGATGGAACTTTTAATTTGTTACTCTTTATTTTGCTTGCATTGTCTCACTCTTTTAATTTATACCTATATATGTTTAATTTTGATACGTTGCACTATTTTCTTATATAGGTATTTAAGACCAACATATGTACGGATTAATTTACCCCCTGTAGGTCCTTCTTATGTTTTTAATAATGTATGAAGGAAAATTGATTTGAATAAATGAATAGTAAATAAATAAATATATAAAAATATGATTTTCAACTATTTATTATTAATCACTTGACGATCGTTTCGCCAAACTTTGGCTTCTTCGGAAGTTTGTAGGCAACTTCCGAATTTCAAACAAGTAAGTAACGGTAGACTCGATTTCAGATAGATATTGTTTCATAATATAAAATTTTATATCTACATACTTCGTTGATTTCAACAAGTTCTTGAAACATTTGTTTTAAGCGTGGAAAGTTGGTATTTTTTCTACAGGAAAAATTTAAATATTTTAATGAAGTTTGTAGTTACCGTTTATATTATCAGGGGTGGGTAATGGTGTTTATTAATTACATTATTAATTAACAAATTAATTAATTTGGTATAGAATTTAGTATCTACGTAGAGCCTTTCATATGTTTCGATACGTTCATTCTAAGTAGCTAGGTATTTAATTGTGTGTTTATCGGATAATTCATTTTTCATACTTCTTCATATTATTGTTTATGTTCACATTATGTTTCTCTTAATTAGGTTTTCATTAATGGACACATTTTTGGAATCCCAATAAAAATTGCTGGAAACCAGCCTTTTTTAGTGGATTTCTTTAATATCATTTCAGCCGAAGCAAACGCTTTTCTGGATGTGTTCATTCGACTTGCAATCAATTTAGCATTGTTGTCAGTTTAAAACTAATTAATAATTACAATTAGGGATAAGTGTTATTTTGTGACTCGTTGAAAGCGAGCTTGTTTAATTTATTTACATAGATATTTAATTACTTATTATAGATATAATAAAAAGGATACTGATTTTAATGAATAATTAATTAATTATTACAGAATTAAAATGTAACTTATAAATACTTTAGAGTAGTATCTAGATAATTATTTTAAGTTTAATTACTATTTGTTGATACCAAATATGTTTTTCTATATATAAACATTTAAATGATTTGTTGTTTTTTCCTTACTATGCAATTTTTTAATTAAATCGAATTACAGAAACCACAACTTGCTGCCCCGCCATTTTTTTCTATATCATGTGAATCAAAACGAGACCCAAAAATATTGTATAGGCCGTTAGGGTACTTATCAACTAAAAGAAATTACTAATTCATTAATTTATTACTTTATTGCATTAAAAGAAAAGAAAGACATGACTACGACAATTCTGACTTCGTTCGTATTTGATTTACATACCGTAACCTGGTATTTTTGTAAAATAAATGTAATAGGGTAACCACTTACGACGATTACTCAACTTCTCTGGAATGGTACGTAACATTAAACTTTTATTAAGTACATCTTCTTTTGTGTGTTATTTTAAATATTATCTACATAATACCAATCATCTATTCTTTAAGGTCACATTTTAATTAATTGATTAATTTCAGCTCCCAATTTTTATTTTTGTTAATTTAATTGATTTAATTTGAACCGTATTGTAAACTAATGGCCTTCTTGGAAAACAAAAAAGTTTAAGTTCAACTATTGTTATTATTATTATAATTATTGTTATTTTTTAATTAACGTATTAAAAGAAAATCACTGTTTTGTTATTACCACAGTTTTAATCATTTGTTGATCAAATACATATCATCTACTAATAAAGCAATTTTTGAAATAAATTATACAATATTTTTATTCGTCACGAAATAGATTCCATATTTCCAGAATTTTATTTATTTTATTACAATCGTTTTCTTATAATAATGTTATTAGGTACTTACACTTATTGATTATAAAATAAAATATACATAATTGTAAATAAATATCTGAAATGATTAGTACGAAGTGGATTATGACACTTCAAAATGCCTTTCATAGAACAGGTCCTGGGTTCTGTGACACAATATATAAGTACAAGGTACTTTTATTAGAAAATTGAATGATAATATGAAAAGAAGTAGGTGGTCGATGGCTCAGCGGTTAAATGCTTTGCTATGATCTGTGAGGTCCCAAATCAATTCCCAGCCAGCACATAGTTATTCAGCCATCCTCGTCTAAATAATAAACAGCTCGGAAATTTGGAGACTTCCCTTTGAGTCCATGCTGATAAATAAGCCTATATGCATATATAGTCCGGTCAATTTAGACATTCGAAGCTGCATAAATTCCCACCAAGCTGAAAATCAGTAAGATCGTTAAAATTTGATTATTAATAAAATTTGAAAGTCCCCATCTTTCTCCTGTATGGAAAAAACATGAGTTCTTCGCGATTTTCACCAAAACGGTAAGTTTTATCATAAAAATACTTCAGACAAAAATTGTAGATCATAAAATTATCTATAAAATATGTATGAATATTTTTTTCCTAAAAGCCACCGTTTCTGAGATATCAGGTTAAATGAAACCCAGTCCCTTATTTTATACGCCAGTGTAACCTGGAGACAACATCTGTCTCCTGTTCAATTGTATGCGTAGCTAGGGACTTATACCTGCTTTATGTCAGTGTGCCTAATAAATGAAATACTGTTAGCCTTAGGATTGCCAGATTAGGGGATTTTCCTCAAAAAATAGGGGATTTTTTTCTTTTGGGGTATTTTTTGGGGATATATTTTTCAGGGGAATTCTTCTGAGGAAAAATTTTCCTCTACAATCTTTTTTCTATTTGCACTAAATATTTTCTAGTTCTTGGGGATTTATTTGTCATGTTGCTTATTTTGGGATATTTCAGAGATACATATTTTATAGATAATTTTTTGATCTGCAATTTTTGTCTGGAGTAATTTTATGATAAAACTTACCGTTTTGCTGAAAATCGGGAAAAACTATTTTTTTTTACCTTTAACCTTGAATAAAATTTTTTCCATACAGGAGAAAGATGGGGAACTTTCAAATTTAATTTTTAATCATATTTTAAACAATCTCACTGATTTTCAGCTTGGTGAGAATTTATGTAGCTTTACTCTTATTTTTTTAGTCTAATTTGACCGAACTAATAGTTCCATGCGTGAAACCACTTTGCCTGAATACAACTTCCAATGAGGAGGTAAATAGTATGCGTTGAATATATTCCCAATTAGAATATCAATTTCCACAAAATGTGATAAAGTTTCCAATTATAAAGCCAATTAAGTAAATAACGTCATAGACATTGATGACAATTAAGTTATTTTGTAAATAAATTATTAGTGGTAGTTTCAACTTTGTATAATTTGTAGGTGTAGTGTCAAATTGGTTTAGTAAAAATCGGTTTGTGTTCAGAATATTTTTTTGTTCTTATATTTGTTTAAGCCAGTTTTATATATCGTTCTTGATAGTTTTAACTTCGTCATAATTTTCTATTAGGGTAGTTTATGGTTTGGTTAGGTTTTGTCATGTTTTTGTTCGTAATTTCACATAAATGTTGCCTTCTAATAATTGTAAATGGTGTCAAGGACCCAAGTCACGTGTTTACGTCCTGATCTGTCCTCGTAAATCATATTTTTTTCAGAGCAAAAGTTATAAGTAATTATACATGGAATCACGTAACATTAATCTCTTCTTCACTGTCGTTAGCCGAACTATCGTAGTCTATGTGATCATACTGATGATGATAACTGTTGTGATTGACAGTTCTGCAAGTTTCCGGATTAACTGATTTTGTTTTCCTTTCGGATGGCGAGCTCTGACGGTCGACCGGAGAAGGAACGGGACTGACGTCCAGAGATACGTCGCTGAGATCCAGCTTCGGTTTGTCGTCACAGGCATCACTCAAGTCAGGATGGGGATTGTTCTTGTTGGGGAGGGTTTGTTCGCGGGACCCGCCCGCTGCCAACAATTCGCGCTCTTTCGAGTTGCGCCACTTCATGCGCCGGTTTTGGAACCAAATTTTCACCTGAAAGAAACGAAAACACGATTGTGAGGTAAATATATACACACATTAAAATAAATAGGGCAACAACTTTACAGTAAACTCTATATTTTGCTAAAATATAATACACAACTTATTCAACAAGACATTAAAGTATCTGTCAGGGGTGGAGTGAGAAAAATATGTGAGGTTGAAGATAATCCGGAGTTTCATTATGATTAATATATGATAAAAAACAAAAGATGCACAAAAATAATTCTTTCTTCCACATTCTGAATTACCTACTCTCATGACGTATATTTATGTCAATGTTAAATTACAAAATATTTTTATACAAACAAGATAAGCATCAAATTTGAGGGAATGCTTTAAAAAATTAACGTCCGGGTCACAACTAGACCTTAATCCGTCTCTGTGCACTATTTTCCAATAAACACTTTTACAATACGAACCAACATTGCAAACTTTTTAACGATTTTGAATGCTCACAGATACTTTACATTACATTAACTCTTAAAAAAAATAACTTTAATACTTGCTTTATCATGTTCAAATTGGTTTTGGACTAACATGTATTCTTAAATATACTCGTCCGAATTACAACTACAATTTTTATTGGGAACACGTGTTTCGTCTATTTCTTGATAATATTCAAAATACGTGATCACTGTAAAAAGCTTCAGTGGTAACTGGAGTGAGTTTGTCATTAATTTACTTATCCCTTCCCACAGTCTGCACCTTCTAATTTGAATGAATATGTTCTTACTTATGATTATATTACAAAAAAGAAACAAAACATGAAACATTGGTAAAGGAGACAATAAGAACTGTTTTGGGAGGTTGACAAGAATCGGCACTAAGAACCAGTGTTGGCATATTTAACACAAAGTGTTTTAAAACATCTGTTAGCACAATCTAAATAAAACATGTTTTAGATTGACGTATTCTAAATAGTGTTTAAAACAAAATTTAAATATCTCATTCACTACTACGAAAAAACCTCATTTATTCAGTATAATGTATAATTGTGAAAAGGCGGTAATATCTTAAAAAAATGTGAGCTGTCACGGGACGCCTGGCAGATGTAAAACTTAATTTTTTTAATCAGTGATTTCAGTAATAGTTATATTCGATGTTGCCTCTGACAGCATTACTGTAAAAATTGGTCGAGGATAACTGAAGTAAGTATGCTACATAAGTATTGGACATAACATTATTAAGACATCTAATAAATACAGCATCTAATGTTGTTGCATATCTGGTAGTAGGTTCTCTTGGATTGTTGTTAATTTGCAATGGAAATTCTGTTTCGAGGAACGTAACTAATGGCATTGATTCATCTTTTGCAAAATTTACATTGAAATCTCCAGCTAAAATCAATGGTAGTTTATCTTTATTGGTTTTAAAAATTATTGAACCTCTGTGACTGTACGGAAATAATTTCTCATGTGTAAATGACATATCATTCATTTTTTATTATGTGAAATGTACACAACAATAATAATTAATTCACTTCCATCTTCTAGTTTACTTTAGCAAACGACATTGTCAAACCGAGTGGGAAGACAATCTCACATGCGCTTGCGGATGGCGAGGCGTCGCTACGGTATGACTCACCACGCTCGCCACGTTCGCCACGCTCAACACGCCAACAATCCGGTTTACACGCGGCTATAGATGTTTCACATCAAAAATATTGCGTGGTACATTAGCCATTTTTTCAAATAAAAGCACAGAAAGCGAGTCTAATAATGCAAGTTAAAAGTTTTGAGAGGTATTAAGTTTTGTTCAAAAGCGTTTGAAGATTTAGTTAGGTTTGAACAGTTTACAGAGATGTAACAGATATTTTCAGATGGACGTGGTTGAAAAATTTTAAAAAAGATGCCGACAAGGAATTTTCACGTTAAGTGGACATTTTACCTTACCTGTATAAAGGCGACCAGTCTTAACAATGAGTCAGTTAAATAGTCAGTCACATGTTAAAAACATGATCTTGTAAAACAAGTTTAAAACATATGTTTAAAATATACGAAAACAGAGAAATGTTTAAAACACATATTTAACTGTTTCTTACATAGGTTTAATATGTGTATTTTTTTTCCAACCCTGCTAAGAACAGATATGATTAGGGGAGATAGAAACAAATCAACACAAAATGGACAGATGGAAGAGAGAAACAAAATTAGTAAATACAGAAGAAGAAAGGGAAATTAGTGCAACGAGAGTTTATACTGACTAAAAGAAGAGAAAATAAAGTGTAAAAGATGTGTAAGAAAATGGAACTGTGAAGCACGTATTGCAAGAAATACCATATTCTTCTGCATCTACTGAATGGAAATTGTACATTATGGGTAACCCGTTAAGCCCATTATTAGCTGAATTATTTATGTATCATCTTGAAAATACACTCATTAGTAAATTCCAATTATTTAGTAAATGCTTATATTATTATCGGTACGTAGATGACATTCTTGTTTGCTTTACAGGTACAGATAGGCAATTACAAAATTTCTTAAAACAACTGAATGATATTTATAAGAACATTAAATTCACTATAGAAATTGAAAAAGAACAACAAATTAATTTTCTAGATCATACCATTAGACGTGAATTTAATAGACATAAATTTAGTATCTATCATAAAACAACTCACACTGATATTTTAATTAACAATCATTCTTGTCATCCATACAAACACAAATTATCAACATTTTACAGTATGTTGCATAGGGTAATTAATGTACCAATGAATATTTCTGATTTGAATAAAGAATTAAATATAGTAAAATTTTTAGCAAATAGTAATAATTATGACATTAAGATTGTTGATAATATTTTACAGAAATTACTGTTTAAACAATTCATTAATAATGTTTATCCGCTAGTAAAAGATAAAACTAACCATAGGTATAAGACAATACCATTTCTAAGCCCGTCTATTTGCCTAGATAAACTTTTTCGGAATAATAATTTAAAAATTGCATTCTACACGAATAATACGTTAAGCAAACACATTAAAAACAACAAAGATGCGACAAAAAAAGACCAACGTTCAGGTGTTTACAAATTAAATTGTAATTCATGCAATAAGTTTTATATTGGACAGACTGGTCGTACTTTTAGAAAACGTATTACAGAACATAAAAAATCATTTAGTCATAAAAAAATGGATTCAAATTATGCTAAACATTTAATTGAAGAAGGACATGAGTTTAACGAAGAATTTGAAATTTTATATGTCGAAAATAAAAGTTATAAATTGTCCCTTTTGGAAACTATTGAAATCAATAAGTACAAAAACACACAACAACTTTTAAATGATCAACTAGACATAAATAATTCACCATTACTTAATTTGTTCCTTAAAAATAAACCCCCCTCCCTTAACCTTAGTATAAATACACCCGAACTTTAGTTTTAAGTTTATTGTTATACTTCTGATGAAGCCTTAGTAAGGTGAAACAATTGTTAAGTACTTGTTAATATATTGTGGAAATTTAAATTTGTGTTTTATTTGTTATTAAGTGAAATTGTACAAAGCATTCTGTAACGAATTTTCTAGCCAAAAGTTATTTATTTAAATAACAATTTATTTAACACTATTTATATACCACTTAACACTAACTTAAAACTACTATTTATATTAGAACAATTCACTTATTTATATAACAACTTATATATATTACTTGTGTCTTTCGTTTATAGTTTTGATTCGCGCACTGATGCTTTATCACCACATGATGATGATCCCTTTAAATACACCTTTCGAACTTTCTAGATGATTCGAAAAAGAAATCCTGATTATTCCCGAATGATGAATAATAATTAGAAAGTCGTCGATGATTCCAGAATTGATCTTGTTACTTGTCGCTGGAGAAAGATTTACAGCTTGTAAGTTTACATTGATAAAAGGAAGCCGTCCGCTGTGGCTGTGTCGTAAACATGTTAGCGATAAAAAGTACATGCAAACAAATTGTTATCGCACACACGTACGGTGTCACTGGTCGCTACAATACTTATATTGAAAATAGATAATATGAATAATGTATATATTGGAAGAAAATGCTATCGAGCAAATACTGGAAGAAAATAATATATGAAAGTTGTATTGGAAGAAAATTCTATGGAATGTTAAATGTGACACAAGGAAAGAATGTTAAAAAGTGTTGAATGAGGATGGTAGAGATATCATCATCACAATAAAAGAAATTCGGAAGAAAAGAAATGGAGGACGATATAGAAAATGCACTACTACAATGAGCTCTACTTTTGTGACATAATGTTGGAAAAGGAATTTTCAATTATTGCTTTTTTTTTTGTATGAATAACATCTCAGTTTTAGCCAAACTTAAAATTTCCAAATCAGTAATTATAGTACGAGTTACGTAAGGTAGAGGAATTTCAAAACCTCATGAAGTATACAACGCGCGAGAACGTTGGAAAATGGAACTTATGACCTAGTATCTATTTTACAATAGGTTCCTGCGCAACCGAAGGTCAAGGCTCAAGAAAATCTAAATTGCCTGTATGTGCTACATGTTTAATTAAATTCTTAATTAAATATTATAATTTACTTCCTGATTCTAAAAATTTTATATTATTATACACTAACCTGTAGGCACAATAAATTTTACCTTAAGCTAATGTGTCCATTTTGTTATAAAGTTGTATATTTCAATTAACATATCGTAAGTAATTAAAACAAGTTTAGGTATACTTGAAGATAACACAGTTCGTAGAAAGTTTAAATAAAATAGGAGCAGTTTTTACTAAAATTTGTTCTACATTCAAGTATACCAATCATGTTTTACTAAAATAATTTTCATTGTGTCAAGAAGTCAACATCTTTTCAAAACTCCATCTGCTCCACTTCTTTATACATCATTATTATTTTGCATTTTTACTTAGAGAAAGGTGAAAGTATTTTGGTAAAAGGTTATCATTTTTGTTACGGTTTAAATTACTGTTAAATCGCATTATTTATTATTATTACTTTGATTTCATATGGTAGGTTTCTCTTAAACTGTTTTTTTTTTTTTTTATTTATTATTTGTTACAGGCATTACTTCTAACCTTTATAGAAAGCTTTACCTAACGTAGGAGATTGTATTAGTTTCATACTATTTTTTTAACGTAGATTGTTAAAGGTTAATTTTTAATAAAATATTAATTAACAGTAAAACGATCGCCTTTAAATGAAAAATACGCTCAAGGGAAAGCATTGGGCAGTTTCTATATATTTTTTAAAGTACTCTTAAAGATTGCTGCACTTTTAAAAAAAATATATTTCAGTAAAGTATCAAATTGCTGTAAAAATTTTTAACAGTAATACTGCAGTAAACATGCACGTAAAAGTATTAAAAACGACATTAACGAGAATTGCTAGTTTTTCTTAACTTTCCTTAAAGATTGTAATTTGCAATTTTTGTATTTCTCACATTTATCAATTAGAGCAATCATAATGCTGTAGCTATTTGATTCGAGCTTTAGGTAAAAGGGTAGCAGTGAAGGTGGGGGCACCTAGTGAAGGAGAATTTATCTCTCAATTTCTGCACTGTATAAAACGTCTATTGTCCAATTTTAAAAAATTGTCAGCTCAGGAAATAAAACTTCTAAGGGATTTATTAATTTATTATTTGGTAGAATGACTGACTTTAATCCTCAAAAAAGGGGACAGAGACGATGTTAAGGGACAATACTCCCTATTGAGTCTATGTTTGCGACTGAGATCCAACAAGTTTTACAGAATCTCTCAGGTACCTAAAACATGTATGTAGTAATAATAAACTATTCTAACTAACCAGGGGTTGAAGAGAACGGCAGTTTAATTGCCTTTACAGTTAATATTTTGAACTTTAGAGGCACAAATAGTTTTGTTTGATTATCACTCGTTGGCAGTTTTACTGTCTAACTAGCCCCTTTACATGACTCAAACTGTACATATACAGGGTTTTTCAAATCAGTAGAAGGAATTCAATTCTGAAACTTGGGCTCATCTTGTGATTGTTTATGCCGCTTTTTTTAAAAATACATTCAAGTTCGATTTACATCCGGTTATACCGGAATTCGAAATCAACTTTGTTATTTTAAATGAAATGGTATATTTTTTACGTTGAATTCGAATAAAATGTGTAATTCTAAGGTAAGTTTGATAACCAACTTGTACACCTATGACGATCGGTTTCTGAGTTAATTTAATTTATAAAAAAAAATCGCTACCGCAACCCAAATTATACAAAGTCATAACTTCTACAAAATGCGACTCACAGTGTTGAAGTTTTTACTATGACTAGTAATAGCTGAATCGAAAAAATCGAACTAAATAATTTATACAGGGCGTTCAAAATGAAATTCTAAAATTTAAAAACTGGCACCTATCATTTTTTATTTTTTCAATCGACTCCTTTTTTTATCCTCTTTCGATCTATATGGATACTTCCTATTGTTTTATTTGAAAAATTTTGAGTAATTAAGTGATAAAAAAAGTTTTACTGTGATTTTGCTTTGACTGTCATTTGTTGTCATTTTTCCAAGGCACACCTTTTTATGCGAAAAATATTAAAATTGGCCATTTTAAGTAATAATTCAAAATTACTGTAAAATTTTCAAATAAAACAATAGGAAGTATCCATATAGATCGAAAGAGGATAAAAAAAGGAGTGGATTGAAAAAATAAAAAATGGTAGGTGCCATTTGAAAAAACGAAGTTATTCGTGTTTAAAGATTTTAAATTTTAGAAATTTATTTTGAACGCCCTGTATAAATTATTTAGTTCAATTTTGTCAAGGCATTAGCACTAATATTCAGCTATTACTAGTAAAAATTTCAACACTGAGTCGTATTTTGTAGAAGTTATGATTCTTTATAGTTTGGGTTGCGGTAGCGATTTTTTTTTCTATAAATTAAATTAACTCAGAAACTGATCGTCATAGGTGTACAAGTTGGTTATCAAACTTTCCTTAGAAAGCCTAAAAAATATACCATTCCATTTAAAATAACAAAGTTGGTGTCGACTTCCGGTATAACCGGATGTAAATCAAACTTGAAAATATTTTTAAAAGAAGCGACATAAACAATAACCAAATGAGTCCAAGTTTCAGAATTGAATTCCTTCTACTAATTCATATACTTCTAATAGCCTATCAACTTAAAAAACCCTGTATACAAGCGAGGCTCAAAGTAAGTGGTAATGGAAAATTACTGGTACAAATTATTGATTAATTCCGCATGGATAATTTTTCATAATTTTTTACAACAGTTTTTTGGACTTTTCCTTTTGTTTACGTAAAATTTTACACTAGGTACTTCAAGGCGCACTGCCAGGTCAATTTTGATTCCTGCTAACGCGTTAACGTAAGAATGTCTATAACATCCCCTTCCTCCCAAAGTCAGTAATCCGGAGATTTCTTAAAGGTATACATACCCCTTGAGATCCTGACGTAATAAATGAATGGCCCATTACAACACCTTTTCTGCATTTTTAAAATTGTCAATTGTGTAACATTTCTATTTATAACGGTACAACCGGAAGTAAGAAGTAACTAGTAGATTAATTTTTATTTTCAAAATTTTCCTACCAAAACTTTTCCATAATTCAATCTAATAGGCCACTTACTTTGGGCCATCCTGTATAAGTTCACCCGTTTCCATCAAAGGTATGATTTCAAAGCGAACATTCACCCCTTATATTCTATTACCGCATGTGCCTCTGTTGTTGGAACGTACTGTACCGTTTTCTCCTGCTCACACTCCAGTCTCTTATTATTATGGTTAATAATCCACAGCTGCGGATAGTATTCGATACGGTTCCGCCAAACGATAATGGTCCTATAGAAGGAAAGTGAATTAACAGTTTAATAACAGCGCCAAATTCAGCTTTTATTGTGCCAATATCGGTTTTCACTTTTACAGTATTCACGGGCGAATCAATGGGGACATTCAGCCGAAACAAACCGATATTCACTTATTAAAGGGTAACATCATTATTTTAATTAAATGTACATGATTATCTAACAACATTATAAATGTCCAACAATATCTGGGTTTTAAGTTTTTATACACCAATATTAGGTTTTGTACAAAATATTTGTGCAATTAGTAATTCCATTTTAATTTAATATATTATTGATAAAGGTACTAAAAAAGGGATGAAAAAAATAACATTGCATGTGGTTCCACAAAATGCAGTATGGATGCTATTCTGTCCCCTAGAATTTATTTAAACCCCATTATTAAAATACCTAACCTAACCTGACCACACTAATATGCTCATAATATTCTTTAATCTTCTATGAATTTATTATTGTAGGGACCCGAATAATTTAAGAGATTTTCGCCGCCTGTCGATTCGACTTCTTGGTAAAGTCAATTTTCCGCAATTTCCGCAGAAGAAAAAGAAAAAAAAAGAAGAAGGACCCAATGAAGGTCATGCGTCGTCGTTTGCGTCGCCGCTGCTCGTGACTTTGATATAAAGACGTCCCCTCACGAGGGCGCATCAAAAACATATGTTGCACATCTAACGCAGTGCTTATACGAGGGGAAGAATAACTATTAGACGGAATGCAATCTATTATACCCTAAACGATCCTAAACGCCCCTTTTGACTTTTGTTTTCGGCAGTTTGTATGAGACAAAATAACGCGATGGTGTTCTGGTTCCCTATTTTATTTTCGCGAGAATTTTAAAGATCAACCATAAAAAATAGCAGAACAATACCCAAAACGTAAAGCCGTTTATTAGTGGGGAATATTGTAAACTTAGCAAGCAGTTGCATAATAAATTATGATGATACTGTTTATAGAAAGTCAGTAAAATGGTATTAATGGAAAGAGGGGGATGAAAAAGCGAAAATAATAAAATAACGATATGAAAATAATGTGATTAATAATTGACTACAAACAGGCAATGAACAACATCTGCAGAAACTACTAATTGTGATTTTATACGTTAATGCGTAGAAATATCCACGTCTAGACTCTAGTCTAAGGTAGTTCATTAATTTTGCTGTTAAACGGCAACAAAGGATTATAGTTTTATATTATAATTTACGTATTGTGTCTATTTTTGACGGTTTGGGAGAATTTCAGCTATACCGATATCATACAGCTCCTTAAGGATTAAGGTATGAAAATGAAGACTGGAAAAACTTTGGCGGTTGTTGTGGACCGAACAAAATAGCTCAAACCCCAACGCCAAAACACGACACTTTTGTTGTCCAAAGCACTTTTCGGTAACAAGGTTACATTCTCCAGGGACTGAAGTAAACTAAACCTAAAAGACAACTAATCCTAATATATACTGATAGTTGTTAAGGTTCAGTGAAAATGGTTCAGCGGTAATGGTGGTGATGTTTAATGGATCTTAACAATAACAAAAAGTAATAATTAAACTAAACTAAATAGCGGCGATCCAGGGATAGGACCCTTGTCATTGTAGTAAAATCTGGTTATTTTTACAAATGTATTAACTTTCAAAAGTATCTAGTAAACAATTATTCCTAACTTCCTTAACTAATTTAAGATTATCTATTAATATTAATATTATGTTCTTCGGTAAAAATATGTTGGGCAACACTAGATTTTTCGGACCTACCAAACCGTGCATGAGCTAAATGCTCATTGAACCTAGCTTGGATCGAGCGTCTAGTTTGTCCAATATACTTTTTACTACTTTTACTTTAAGAAAGTGGTTTTTTCGATGACATTGTAGCTTAATACATTACTCTGACTTCAATGTGCATGCGGCAAAATTATTTTCAAATATACGGTCGCTTCTACGAACAGAAAGAAGGAACAGCTATGGGGAATTCCTTATCACCCTTCATAGCCGATCTATTCATGAGTGGTTTTAAAAGTGACCTTAGCCACCTAAAGTTTTTTCCTCGAATATGGCTTAGATACGTGGACGACATTTTCGATATCTTCGATTTGAGCTCCAGAAGTCTCCAAGACTTTCTTGATGTTTTAAATTCACGTTTCCCTTCGGTCAAATTTACTGTTGAATTGGAGAAAAATGGCAAGCTACCAACTTTTTTAGATGTGCTGGTTATATGAAATGGGAATTCTTTAGAATTTGATATCTTTAGAAAACCCACTAATACCTCTAGATTTATAACCAACCACTCTAATCATTGCGTTCAACATAAAATGGCTAGCTTTAATTTCCTTGCACATAGATTGCTTAGTTTTCTTCTTAGTAAAAGTAGATATCATAAGGAACTCTGTACAATTAAGAAAATTGCGATTGACAATGGTTACAATTGTAACATCATTGATAAGTTAGTTATTAAGATTAAATTTAAGAATTTTGTTTCAAGATCTTTGACTTTTCAAACAGACACCAAGTTTATAACTATGCCATACGAGCCAAGATTTACTCGAGGATTCGAAGACATTTTTCGTAAACTTGGTTTTCGCATTGCCTACAGTTCAAGTGGTAACTCCCTTCAAACTTACCTCGGTAACCCCAAGGATAAAATTCCTTTCCTAGAAAAGTCGGAGATATATGAAATTAGCTGTAATGACTGTAGTAAAAAATATATTGGACAAACTAAACGCTCGATCCAAACTAGGTTCAAGGAGCATTTAGCTCATGCACGGTTTGGTAGGGCCGAAAAATCTAGTGTTTCCCAACATATTTTTACCGAAGAACATAATATTAATATTAATAGATAATCTTAAATTAGTTAAGGAAGTTAGGAATAATTGTCTACTAGATAGTTTTGAAAGTTTATACATTTGTAAAAATAACCAAATTTTACTTAACAATGACAAGGGTCTTATCCCTGGATCTCCGCTAGTCTAGTTTAATTATTACTTTTTGTTATTGTTAAGATCCATTAAACATCATCACTTTTACCGCTGAACCATGTTCACTTAACCTTAACAACTATCAGTAGGTAATTATTAGGATTAGTTCTCTTTTAGATTTAGTTTACTTCAGTCCCTGATGAAGGTAACCTTGTTAACGAAAAGTGCTTCGGACAACAAAAGTGTCGTGTTCTGGCGTTGGGGTTTGAGCTATTTTGTTCGTTCTAGATTAAGATATGATAAATCCGGAAAAATCCAATGCTTTTCCGGTAAAAGTATGATAGGTACATCCTTCCTACGGACTCATACTTCCCAATGTTAAAATACTAAGCTACATGGTTAAAAGGTCCAGAAGAATGTTTTTGAATTCGGAAGGTTCTAGTCCGGGACTATCTACATGATCTTATCCCTTCTGTATTACTTTTATTTCCTTTCTCCCTTCATCTGTCTTTCTTCAACTACATCACCAACAATGCTTTTGAATCCTTTTAATTTCTAACGTCATACACTTTGACATGTTCCGTTTTCAAGTAAGAGATTTACGAAGTATTCGATGCTGATATTAAAGAATCCGTTTCTCCTCAACCAGCTTCACCGCCAAAAGCTGTTTCCTTCTAAAAATATGTGATGATGGATAAATAAAAATGATTAGTTGGTAAAATACTTAATACACATGCCAAAAAAAGTCTGCCTTACCATACATCATCATCAAGAGTCTTAAGAAAGAAAAACCCTCAAAATCATTTTCAGCAGTAGCTTTATGTATACAGATACAGACATATTTCGTTTTCCAAAAATGTATGGTAAATAAAGTAGAGGGATATAATGCCAACCCTTAAAAGATGAATTTCACTCTAACCATCACCAATGCTCTTGAAAAAAAAGGATCCACAAGAAGGCATTTCAGTACGTCTTACCTTCATATTGACATTTTCATCTCTCCAAAAATCTACGGCGAACAGCGAAATAGGTACTTGAACATTGACGAAATATTTGACGAAAATGCTGAAAGATTTTATCCCTCTCCAACCACCACCACGTCATAAATGCTAAATAAATCAGACATCAACCCGCTACCACCACCACCAATACTCTTGAAAAATAAAAACCGCCAAAAACTTCTTCAGCAAGTACTTCCTAGCTGCATGTTAACATGCTCCATCTTCAAACATGTACGATGGAAAAATAAAATAAAAGGGTTGGCAAAATATTTAATGTAAATTCTAATACTCTTAAAAGAAAGTAACATTTCATGTAAATGTTTAATAAGTCTGTCTTTTCTAACCACCAACAATACTTTTGAAAAAGAGAAACCACCAAAAAGTTTTTCAGTAAGTTGTAGCTTGTTGTAACATGTTTCATTTTCCAAAAATGTACGTAAAGATCATTGGTTGGTGAAATATCCGACGCAAATGTCTTTCTCTAACCAAGCCTATATCTCATTGTGAGTTGTATTTAAGATTTGGACTTAATGGTCATTGTTTCCTTTGGAGAGTTCACATATGTCATTATTCAACGTTTCGCTCATTGTATGAATAACAGATATATATGTTGTAGTTAAAACTAGTTTTTAGATAGAACGCGCTCTTCCTAGTTCCTCAAATCGAATATCAGTTAAAACTAGTTCTTACTAGACAAAACGCGTTTTTCCGAAGCGAGTCAGTTAAAACTGTTCGCGTAGTAGATCCTCATCTTTTTTTAAATTTAAGTTTGACGGATTAGATTTTATTGTGTGTTAATAAATGTTATGGTTGTGTTCTGTTCATTTATTTGATTATTTTATTTACTTACTTATAATAAATATTGTCATCTTGACAACTAATTTAAGTCGATGTTCCTTTAGTGTTAGATTATTATTTGGTTCTCAGTGTCTTTGATCTTTTCAATAAATATTTTTAATACTGTATCTTATTTTCAATCCCAAATTAGTTTTTCTAGTGCTAGTTTTAACTACAGCTAGATGTGACAACTAGTTTTATCTGAAAATCAAATATATCAGTAGTAAATTCTAGTTTTAACTGGGCATTTCTAGTTTTAACAAGGGAAAACGAGTTCTAACTAAAAACTTGTTTTCACTGTAACATATATATATATCAAATTTCCATAATAACTTCTTACCTTCTTCATTATAATTATATTTTCGTATTTGTATAATCATTCAAAGCTCTCTTCCATCATATATCTATAGAAAAATTTTAAATCCATTTTAATGACGACAATCAAATCAGATTACAAAAATCCATTTGAATAATACTTTTAAATGCTGGTACAAACTTTTGTGAAAATGACAAGTTGAAGTGATGTGATTTGCGGTGACGAGTAACTTTTGAGTATCTTGCGATAAAAACAGATTTGCTGAAAGGGATGGGGACGCGGAGGTCACGTGCCGAATAATTAATTTTCTGTTTCTGTTGTGTCGAACGATGAAAGATGAGAGAGAGCGAGCGGATCAGTTGAAAACTTGGCGGAGTTCAAAAGAGGGATAAGGCTCGTAATTTACCCTAATTGTTGGGGGTGCAGCTTGCAATTCCTCTAAAGATGAAGATCGATGAACAGCAGATACGAATTAAGCTTTAGGGGTGATATCCGGCCGTGGTTATTAGGGTAAGCCTCAGAAATGACCCATTACTACATTAAACCGGAAAAATGCACCTAATGTTCTTTCAACTACATTGTACGGGATTATCTAAGTTTAAAATAAATACAAATTCGCAGAACAGTTTAAAAAAAAAGGAATGAAATTTTTAATATTAATGTTTCATTTCCATTTACCAAAATAAAAAAGAATTTCAAAGTAAATTATTTTTAAATAAAAACTATAAACAACATGATAAAAGTTACCTTCACAAATAATTTTCTTCTAACAAAGGTTGTATGGTAGAGGTAGTTCAATATCTCATGAACTATTTGTGTAGCTGTTGGTGTGAAAGGTTCTCTTTAGCAGTTACATTTGGTTCCTTGTTAATTATTTATGTTATTTTTTATTGTGTTTGAGTTATTTATCTCACATAACACGTTTAAACAAAATATTCATAATTGTCATTATTATACGTTTGCCATTGAATAGAAACATGTAAGTTAATTGGTTAATTCCAAGACTGATAAAATTTACGAAATATATTATTCTCAATTTTTTTTTGTATTATTGTATATAACTAATTTAATAATTTGAAATTGCTTCTGTCACTCAAACGAGCAAAAATGAATGGATATTTCACCGTAGGTAAATGCCGTTTTAAAACTAGTTAATTGATTTATTAGATTTATTCCAGTAACAGAAAATGATTACTTTTTATAAATCCGTTACTATATTATGAGCTTTTATAATTCATTAAAAAATATGTACAATCAAAAACGTAATGATTGATTTTTGGTAGTTTACTTTAACCACGTAATTTACTTCAAATTTAATAGGCGCCTATCGAGAAAAAAATAATTAAGAAATAATTACCTTACTCCGAAAATTGATTATCAAGTGCCGTCATAATATCAGTATCTAAATAAAATGAAAAATTACCGTAGGTAGATAGGGAAACGTTATTAAATGATTACACCATTAACAAAAGTATCCTTGGTAGAACCGAATTATTTACAGACAATTTGGTACCATGTTAATATCATCATTTCTCAATTTAAAATCGACCTTTAGTTTATTGCAGAATATGATTTTATAGAAGAACATACAACCGTAAAATACTTATTCGAACAAAAAAAAAATGAGTTAGTTTCTTTAGATTTAATGGTAATGCAAAGAAATCAGTATGAAAAACAGTTTTTTAATATGCACTAAATAAGTTTAATTCGTTTATATTTCGTTCGTTACTCATCATTCTGTTTATTAATAGCCTATTTTTTTTCATTGGAACAAAAAAATATTTAAAATCAGTTCATTTAAAACAAACTACTTACTCTCTTTTTCTCTGGGAAGTTAGCACATGTGGTGCTAATACTAACCCCAAGCAATAAACGTATCAGGAGCTCATAACAGACTAAGATATAAGAATAAATAAAATTGTATGTGCCCACCAGTCTGTAGAAAAGACTACCTACCTATTTCTCATGAATATATTATGGTTTGTAAGTATCAAACCTTGAGTTTTGTTATCAATTCGTTATAACAGCCTCAATCTTCCTTTATTTATTTAATAAGGATATAGGTACTGTGAGCGATTTTATAATAATGAAAGAAACATATGTTAAAAATAAATATTAGGAAAGTTTTACAACACCTTTTATTTCGCCATAACCGTCATAGATATCTACGGATTTTTACTTAATTACAAAAAATGTTGGTAATAAAGGTGCCTTCCCAGGAAAAAAATGTTTTGATAAACAATTCGATTCTATAATAAATTGCGGTCAAATTTATTTATGGGTGGGGGCAGCTTTTATTCTTGTCATATCCTGGTAAAATTGAAAAACACATTTAAGCTTAGTATCTCCTTGGAAAAATCTACATATCAAATTTTCCTCAAATCATCAAGTTATTTTAAAAATTTCAACTGTTCAAGAAGTTTTGCAAATAGGAAACAATTTTTTTCTCCGAAACTGTTGCAGGTGTGACTTTTTTATAAGAGGCAAACAATTAAGCTAAGATATGGGCCTTTAAAAAAAATAATTGAATACTCATTCAATTCTCCAAAGAAGTTCTGAACAATTGTATCTGAAGGTGGGGGTAGTTTCAACCCTTGTCGTTCTATAAGAATGATATGTACATACATCAGAAATAAGTACACTCAAAAACATTTCCATGTACCAATTTTTATTGAAGTTATACTAAGAGTTTTTAAGTAAATAAAAAAAATTATTTGTTTTGTTGTCTTTAGTACCCCTTCACGGGTAAATGAAGCGATTTTGTATATAGACAATTGCAGTTAAATAGACTTATTTTAATCAGAGGAAGTTGTGGTTGTTCCTGTTCACGGAATTTTAGTGCACCCTGTATATATATTTGTATAATAAGGTGTTACACTAGATTTTTTCTCTATAAATTAAATTAACTCAGAAACCGATCGTTATAGGTGTACAAAGTGGTTATCAAACTTACCTTAGAATTACACGTTTTATTCGAATTCAACGTAAAAAATATACCATTCCATTTAAAATAACAAAGTTGGTATCGACTTCCGGTATAACCGGATGTAAATCGAACTTTAAAAGAAGCAGCATAAACAATATCCTGTGGCAAAGCAATATTTTTAATTTTTTGTAAATAGTGTACATTTTATTTCAAATTTATATTTTTTTCTTTTGTAAATATCACTTCAATGAACTTCTTGTCTTGTGCATGCCTTTGTTTCCTTTCTATTGTTCCACTATCGCTATTACTACTTTTACCTAGAATTTCACACTCACCTGTATCTGCATGCACCCCTTACTAATAGCTGGTTTTACCCTTAATTGCTTTCTTCTGAATTCTGTACTTTCCTATCTATTCAATTCTACGTATTTATAAAACTAGTGTCATCAGCCTTACTCTCAGTACTTTTCTTTCTATCACATCTATTTTACTAACAACCCTTTTGTATAAATACTCTCTAAATTTCCTTTCTCAGTACAGTCTACGCTTCGCCCCAGTATTAGTAAGTTGCCTACATTGTTTATGTTTATTTTGTTGTCTTTGTTATTATTGTTGTAATTGAAATTTTGTTACTGGTTTTTCTATATCTTTTGCATCTTTCATCTTTTTTTTTTATCTGCATTTCATGTTTTGTTCATTTCTGTACATAAATTGTTATTTTTTATTGTTAGTGTTTTCTTTTGTTTGTTAATATTTTTATTAATATTAACTTTAAAGACGCTAAAATCCAAATGAGCCCAAGTTTCAGAATTGAATTCCTTCTACTAATTCATACACTTCTAATAGCCCATCAACTTGAAAAACCCTGTATGTTACATATATAGGTACATCTCTGAAATTTGAAGAGAAGCAGAAATATTTTCTCAACACCTCTTCGAAATAAGAACGATGGTGAGGAACTGATAACATAACTTTATGTATCGATTAATATATCTATGTGTAACAATCCATCAAAATATATATCATTCTCCTTTCAATTTTCGATTATCAATATAAATTTTGTTTGTTCGTGAAAGGCGATAGTTATCGTTTCAAATTTGTTCAAATTGTCGACGTGCTAATAAAAAATATTCCAACGGCTATCAAACGGTCTGATCCAACCAACATCGCATCGGGAGAAATTCGACTTTATTTCATTTTACTTCTACGAACATTATGACAAGCAGTCGTTACAATGAGAGAGCACGAGGGGTTGGACATGGTGGTCGAATAGAGTGAGGGTGAGAGTCGTGGCTTTCCATTGGTCGCTTTCTTTTTCAATCTTTTATTGCGCCGCCTAGCTATTTTATAAACATTTTCAGCCCTTGAATTGATATTTGAATGAGATTTAATACACAAACGCAAATCTATCCCTTTATCTTTAAATTCTTATAAGAAAAAATCAGATTGTGTCCTTTATAATTTATGAAACTACTTTTTTAAGGATTTGATACATATTATGTATGATAACTAATTGTAAAATTGAATTTGAATAATAAATTCGAAATCAGGAGGTATTGGGGAAATCAGGAGATCAGAAGAGTTATGGGAGTCACAAGTCAATAAGGAAAAAGAGAAATAGGACGGTAATCTTCTGAAATATGAAAAATATTATTAAATATATTAGGAGCACAGAAATAGATGTAGAGAAAATTATTGTTCAGAAATGCTTTAATTAGGTATTTTAAATGGCCTAGTACAAGCATTGGTTCAGGATGAAAGGGAACTAACGAACGTGTGATGAAGATAAGAACAAAAATTTACCTAGAAGTCTTTATAATATTCAAAGGGTGCATGATAAATAGATTTTGAGAAGTAATAATTGGTAATTATTGATAAAAACGACATTTATGTAAATGCTTGCTAATATTTTATAAGCAGTTCTAAATCACTAATTTTTATAAGGGCAAAATGCATGAATCACAGTTTGAAAGTCGTTGGAAGTAATGTTGAACTTTCTAGATATTGTAATTATGGAAATAAAGAAGCGAATCATATAAAATGTTTTTTTTTTGCAAAATCTCCTTCGGGGTGGAAGGCATATATATATGTGTATATGTATTTTTTCGGAAAAATAACTTATATTGTTACTGAAATGAGTTATAGTAAGTAAATTTTTTGCGGGTAAACCGGATTGTTGGCGTAGCGATCGTGGCGATTGCACGCCGTGGCGACGCTCGCCATGCGCAAGCGCCTCTGCCCACTCGGTTCGACGGTGTCGTTTACTATAGTAAACTAGAAGATGGAAGTGAATTAATTAATGATTGTTGTGTACATTTCACCTCATAAAAAAAATAATGATATTTCATTTTTACATAAGAAATTATTTCCGTACAGTCACAGAGGTTCAATAATTTTTAAAACCAATAAAGATAAACTACCATTGATTTTAGCTGGAAATTTCAACGTAAATTTTGCTAAAGATGAATGCCATTAATTAAGTTCCTCTAAAAAGAATTTCAATTGCAAATTAACAACAATCTAAGAGAACCTACTACCAGATATGCAACAACAATATTTGCTGTATTTATTAGATGTCTTGATAATGTTATGTCCAATATTTTTGTAACATACTTCAGTTATCCTCGACCAATTATCACAGTAATGCTGTCAGAGGCAACATCGAATATAACTATTAATGAAGTCATTGATCAAAAGAATTGAGTTATCGCAACTTGAAATAATTTTTTGAATTTTTAATTTTTGTATTTAATAAAAATAAATGTTTATTACATAAATAGTCATCATTTTGTGCAAAAAAACGTAATAATTGATTTTTTTATTATGCCATATTTAGTTCCTGTCGTATCTAATATTGTCTTTCCTGCAAACTCGATGTTTCACATCTGCCAGGCGTCCTGTGACGGTTCACATTTTTTTATATTAGGTACGGTTTCTAAAGTAGGTGTATGATATTGAAAAATAGGTACTAAATAGTATCTAATTAAAGGATTAGTGTATAAGATTACCTGACTGTCTTTGAGTCCAAGATTCTCAGCCAATTTCTTCCTGTCTGGTTTACTAATGTATTTTTGGATTTGAAATTTCTTCTCTAAACCTTTTCTTTGTAAATCACTAAAAACTGCTCGTCTCATCATTCCTCTTCGGGGCTTTCCCCTCCCGCTGTGCGCCCAAGGAAACGTTCCCGGAAGTGGAAACACAGCTGACTGTGTACCAGAAACTGGAGTTGATACTAAACCAACATAAGGGAAAATATTTTCATCAAACAAAAAAGTAGTCATAAACAACAACAACTAAATATGGTCAAGAAAGAGAAATAAAATGAAAACTTCCTACCCCATAACTTCTAATACAGACATGTAACATATAATAGTGAAAAGAAATAAAAATGTCGTTGGGAAAGAAACACTTTCCAAGATTTAAATAGGGCAGTGTTTCTCTAACATATGCATATAATATGCAGGTAATATTATTTTGCTATTATGTTCGCCTGATTGATGCATGTAGAGATTGAAGGTCCGTACACTAATGACTAAAAAACCTTAACTTTTGGGTGTTTCATTCCCACCAATATTGGTGGGCGGGCTTGCCCCCCCCGACCTACACTCTTGTGCAGTCAGAGGGGTAGGGCGGAAGGCCCTCTTCAGCCTCCTTTAGGAATAGTGGGAATGGGTGAGTGATGGTTGGGGGAAGAAAGATGAGATGGGTGAAATGAAGACCGAAGAGAAGTGAAAGGCGTGTCTGTGAAATATTACTACCCCAGCATTTGCCTAAATGATCCAAGGAAACCATAGAAAAATTTGGACCAGAGCAATCGGCTCTGGAATCGAACCGGTGACCTTCCGAATGCTAAGCAATGATCTAGACGACTAGACCAGGTCGCTCGATAGACTAATGACTAAGAGTCATATTCTTATGTTAGGATTAAAGTTTGATCCCGAAGGGGAAAGTATTTCATTGGTTGGTACTTGTGATGGATAAAATAGACTGCACATCAAGGGTCCATTCCATGCATCAGTGCACTAAGAAGGAGGATTTGTTTATTATAGGAAAGAATTTTTCAATTGATATATGATGTGAAAGCTGAAGAACCATATACTGAGGGTTAAGAGGCATGAATCAGATATAAGGGTTATACACCGGGGATTAAGGTTAGGTTGCGATGAGATAGAGCTTTCCTGATTCGACCAAGTTAATTTGTGAAAGGATAGCAAGAACTAAGATTAGATTGCTTGATATATTTAAGGGTTAGATACCATGAATCAAAGGTAACTGCTAACTGTTAAGGACCATGCATCAAGGATAATTATTATACATAAAGGACTAATTTTAGGTTATGTTAATGACTTGATCTTAGTGCTTGAAAGCTGATAGGCTATAAGAAGTTCTCTTCATGTAATTAATTTAATACTGATTTTATGTTACTTTCTATGATATCTACTATCACTTGTTTCAGCTACTGTGTAGCAAAACACGTGCAGCTAAGTGTTTCATTTATTTGATTTTCTGAAGGGTGATGTTTCAACAATTAAATGTCTTGCTAACTGAAAGCTACAATTCTCATTGTTATTACACTTTCATATGTAAAATGAAATGGAATACTCAAAATACTGTGCAATTTATGTATTTATTACTTAATAGTAGGTAAATAGATGAAGCCGGTTGAATTTCTTTGATGATTTTTAATCTTAGTACAAATATTTGCCCCCGTGTTTAGTTACCTGTTAAGTACGGCTGAGGTCTACAATGAGTCAACAGTAAGTGAGGGTTGAAATGTGGCCTGCTTGCCACCGGTTTAGCAATGTTTGTTCCATGATTGTTCAAATACGAACCCAAACCCACTAGCGCGGGGGGTGTAACGTGCACTACGGGATCTGAAACACAACAGAACATAACAATGTATGACTTTTATCCTACAAATGACATGTTACAATATACTTGACGACAAAAATGAATCGGGTGCGTTTATCCAACAATAATAAGATATGTAAGTATAAAAAACAGAAAGTACATAAGTAAAAACTATTCATAAGGTATTCTATATGTAAGATAAAATAATAAATTTTAATGAACAAATACATATAATTCCTTATTTTATGTTTGTTTATAAGCGGACAATCTTTGATAACGTGCCTGAACTATATATATAATTATAGGCAAATAAAAGTTAGCAAAGTTAGTCAATGCTTTCAACTATGAATAAATACTAGAAATTTCTCATATTTACAAGAAAAGCCAAAGGTTTACTAATATTCTAGCCTCTGACGTTGACAGTAGATTATTGTGTATACACAGCATATTTAAAAAAATCCACCACTCACCCTTGTTCTACATATCACGTTAAGGACGTTCCCAAAAAAATCAATTTTCTTACTATTCTTTTGAAACTTAAAATACACATACTTATAAGTGTCCTTTTTAAATCGTTCTTGCGGTAATAAATTTCTAAATATTGACTATTAAAATTTGCATATTTAACATGGGAATCCTATCCCGATCGATATTAAAGCGAATGTTTTATTAAATAACAATAGTAATTTTCTTACAATTGTTTTAAAAAACTGAGAACTATTAATTAAAGATATAACGAATATCTTTCTGTAAAAGTCACTATGACAAGCGGTATTGGTTTTGTTATAAAAAATATTAAAAATGAGCTAATTTTTATAACAAGTAAAATATTTGTTCGTATTTAATATAAATAAGTAGCATATTAACATCATAAACTTTGAATTAACATAAAATACTAGTAACATATTTTTTTCTCTACATAAACAACACGTATCTCAAGCACAGTAAAAATACAATGCTGCCAGATCTGTAAAACGACGCAATGTCAGCAGAGGCGAAAGAATGTACTGTATCTCAACTATTTTTTATTGTAGTCATGGTAGTTAACATCGGGGGATTTTTTTTAAAAAGTTCAGCTCAACTGCTCTTTGGGAACGTTCTTAAACATTGTCCAAGCGTTAGTGTTAGGTTATGGTATGTAAACATTCCCCCTTTAGTTATTTGAACGACAGTGCCTACACTCGAATAAATACATGCAGTGCAATTTTCTATAATCTGGGTTCTTTGTTTAAGTTAAACGAGAAGATATTTTCACCAAAAAATGTTAATTGTTAATTTAAATCATAAAAGGGGTATGTGTAATTTGCAAATTCGTGATTAGTAATCTCAATTTATTCAGTAGTTTTTTATTTGTTCCTTTTGATAGTCAAAATTAAAATATTATTGAAATACATTCAAAGCATTTCAAGGTTATTTACCAGATAGAATTTAATATTTTTAGAATAAGGGGGGTAATTTTTAACAGACTAGAAAATATAGAAATCCTGACAACATTGAATAGTCCAATACAATTGATTGAAGGCATAAAACGTTGACCCATAGAATAATTCTTCATTTGTCTATAACTATTTGCAAGCGCAATCCCATGAAGGTCTTCCCCCACCCCTGTTTACTACTATTTTTACTTCTAGTATGCTTTTAACCAGCATTTTTATACCAAAGAAGAAGTTCTAACCTCATATATATATGAAGGGTACAGGGGAATAACGATGAATGTCACATAATTATGAAAATTGCCGTTGCAGTGCTTTTGGCTAGCTATGTGGCAGCACTATCAAATGTAGTATATGTATTCTGCACAAGATCAGCAATTGGAAAGTACAGAATGAGCTCCATAAACGCAAAGCTGAAGTATTTTACACCAGGAAAAGAGAGGCCCGTAAAGAAAGTCAGAAAAATGCTACACACGAAAGTATTTATAAGAATTTCCAGAAAAACTTAAAGGTACCAAACATAAGCACTAACGACGTATATTACAAGACAACTGTCTTACTTTCTTTTTAATATACGTTCTTTCTACCTCACAAGCAATATTTTACGTTTACGACGAGACCACAGCCAAAAAGGGCTCTGACGACGTGAGTTCCATGCTGTACCATTTTATTACTTCTTATTTGCCCGAAATCGTTAAACATCTTAAAATATTTTGTGACCCATGCGGAGGGCAAAATAAAAATTATACCGTATTTAGGTTCTTATATTATATAGTTCATGAACGAAAAAGACTAGACAGTATCACCGTCATTTTTCCAATTCGTGGCCATTCATACATGGAGTGTGACCGAAATATGACCTTAGTGACCCCACGTTTTCGAGCAGAAGTACTAACAGATTGGGCTGATCACCTTCGTGCTGTACGACAAAAGCTATCTCCCTTTGTGGTCGAAGAGTACGACCAAAGTACTTTTAGAAACTGGACAGAATTTTTTAAAAGCACATTTAGAGCAAAATGTCCATTTCCAAGTAGGCTCATAAAAGAGTTTAGACTTGAACAAAGTCAACCACAACTGATGTTTTATAGAGAAACCTACAATGGCTTATGGACATTGTGTGTACCTACGCTTCCAAAAAGAAACGCAGCCAGACAGTAATGCAACCTGGTGAATTTGAACATCCAGCTAGACTTTATTATAATCGGTTGCCAGTTTCATTGTTAAAGTATAACCATTTACAGGATCAAAAGAAGTTTTGTGAATCTCCAGAAGCACAAAGATTTTATGAAAAACTCCCCTATAATAATAAACATGAGGAAAATGACGTATACTCCGAATAATATTTTGTCATTGGCTTAGCTTTTATGGACATTCATCCTTTTTCCCCAATTTTTCTTGTATTTTAATAGCTTTTTCTATTTTTTGTAAGTAAATATGTTAAGAACTATCATTTGTTTTTCAAATACCAATAGTTGTTACTCTGTTGAAGTTGTAAATGGGAAATTATAAGCATATCTCATGCATTTAGAAAATGAAACGGTTTCAAATATAAATCATCATATATCTCAAGAGTTTCGATTTGTGACATTCATCGTTATTCCCCTGTACCCTTCATATCGTCTAGTCGTTGTTAACTTAAATGCATTTTCTATATGTTCTCTTTTCATCACATGTTTTTGAAGTGAAAACTTTTATAGTACCGTTGTGATTTGAAAGTCGATGAAACGAAAAAGCGACAGTAAAAAGATACAGAGTGGGAGAAAATGAGATAGGAAGCATTATACAGTGTTTCTTATATTCGTGATTCTCTTTGTGCTCTGCATCGTACCCCCTCCACTCGTGTTTACCAAGACATAGTGATTGGGCCTCAGCGTTGTACGTGTGTTAATACGTGTTTGTGCGCGCATGCGTAGTAAAAAGCTTTAGGTTTGTATCACTATGATCATTACTAAAACCTACAATTAATTATCCTCTTCCCGAAATTTTACATTCGTCTCATTAAGGCACATAAAAAATTTAAAATCACACGCTCTCCGATTGATTACGCGTCTTTTTCTTATTACAGAGCCAAAATCAAGTATTTGATCAAGTCTCGTATGCATCTTTTTGCGAAAAAAAAGAACGTGATCTACAAGCAAATCCGGAACGTTTTTTTAAACTAGTTAATAGTCTGCGTCAAGACAACTCAATTCCTGAATCATTTACTTTTGATAACCGTCGTAGTACTAATTATTAAGAAACAAGTAATCTGTTTTCCGAATTTTTTAGTTCAGTTTACTCTCCTAATGTAAATCGAATTTATGATCCGCCAGTCTTTGACTCAACTGTTGATATGAGTGTCATTTATCTTTCCTTAGAATCTATATTTGATAAACTAGCTCATTTGAACTCAAACAGTGGTCCGGGACCTGATATGATTCCTAATGTTTTTTTGAAAAACTGCGCTTATGCGATCGCGATACCTTTACACATATTGTTAGACAAATCGATTACATCAGGAATTTTTCCTGAGTCGTGGAAAACTAGTAGAGTAACACCTATCTACATGTCAGGTGATAAGACTAATGTTGCGTTACAGACCGATTACTATAATCAATTAAATACCGAAACTTTTTGAACAATTAGTCACACCTCATGTGTACGCGGCGTTAAAGTTATTGATTGTAGAGGAGCAGCACGAATTTGTTGAGAAAAAATCGACGGTTTCTAATCTAGCCTGTATCGAAAAATGTGTTGTTGATGCTATTGATAATCGCGAGCAAGTAGACGTCATTTATACCGATTTTGCCAAAGAGTTCGATAAAGTCCCACACGATGTTCTGATTGCAAAACTTTATCAACTAGGCGTATCTAACCCTTTGCTATCCTGGGTATAATCATACTTGAGAAACAGAAGGCAACTAGTTAATGTTAAAGGATTTTTATCAAATTTTAATACGGCTACCTCAGGTGTACCGCAAGGCTCGCATCTCGGGCCTTTGCTTTTTGTCATTTTTATAATCGATATTTGTTCCTATATTAAGCATAGTAGTATTCTCTTATACGCCAACGATGCCAAAATCTTCCGTAAAATAAACTCTCGCCTAGATGCCGAACTATTGTAAGAAGATCTGCGATCTTTTGATAGGTGGTGCATGGACCTTTTCATGTCACTCAATGTATCAAAGTATAATGTTGTACGGTACACGAACAAGTAACAACCATGTCAATTCGACTACGATCTACGCGGTTCAACTTTAGCTTTACTTGATGAAACAAAGGACCTCGGTGTCACCTTTTCTTCGAACGGTACTTTTAGTTCTCATATCACAGATATTGTAAATAAATCACTTCGCGTCCTCGGTTTCATTGTTAGAAACACTCAAAACTTTAAAAACCCCTCACTTTGATCTTATTGTTTAACTGTCTAGTCAGACCGCATTTAGAATATGCTTCGCCTGTATGGTCGCCATACACAGATTGTGATAAAAAACTTCTTGAATCAGTTCAGACAAAATTTTTGCACAGACTCTCATATGTTAACATGACGCCGATGAGGTTTGATAATCATGATTATTCTGAGATCAGAAGAACTTTTGATATTTGTACTCTTGAGAATCGAAGAAATGTTGCCGATTTAAATCTATTGTATAAGATCTTACACGGGCAAATCAACAGCCCCTTTTTGTTGTCAGATATCAGTCTACGTATTCCCCAACGACAAAGTCGCCATCAACAATTATTTGCTTTACCTTTTCATCGTACTTAAAGGGCGGAAAATAGTCTGCTGGGCAGAATGCTTAGACTTGGTAACACAATAACAAATAAAATAGATATTTTATCGGTGCCATTATCAACCTTCTCGAAACATGTCAGTCATCATTTTAATATCTAACTTTGGCAGGTTTTTTAATTACTGTTTCTTTTACTTTTACTTTTGTTAATAGGCTGTGAGCCGTTACCTTTTTACTGACATGCTTTATTTTATTTCTGTAATCTCTTAGTACACTTTATTATTTCAAATGCTATGATATTGTTAGTATTGTTAGTATCTAATAACTGTTAATCTTTAAGCGAATGTGGTAATATAATATAATTGTAAGCTTATCTTCATATTGTTACGAGTACTTGCCAATTAAGTTGGTGTGAGCATAATTAACGAGCATCTTCCCTGAATACATAAGGAATATTCCCGGCTTTCTTGAAACATCTAGAAAACACCAGCAACGATCAATGGGAAAACAATTGGATTACTAGACGGCTGTAGAATTCCCTAGAAAAAGGCTGAAAAGACTATATAAAGGCGAGACGCTCACACCGAGTTAGTTGACAGTGAACAGCTGATGTTTGAAAGAGAAGCGATCGATAGGCAAACAACAGGCGATAGAAGTCATAGTGTCTATAGTATAGCGAGTGTTTATAGTAGAGGCGAGCGGGAAAATAGACTTTTTAGTGAAATAAATTGCGTAGACTTGTTTATAACTGTAGTGTAGTCAAATTAACTTTAGTAATTAAATAAATTCGTTATTTTTGTTTTGTTAATTGTGTTTTCCGTGACCGAACACGTCAGAATATTGTAAAAAGGGAGTATTCCCGTTCATTGAATAAATTAAAATTGAAAATTAAAATGATCCTGAAACCAAAATTTTTGAAGGTTTCGCTTCTACCACGTGTAAATTGCACACATAAATTTTTTTTTAATAATTTTTCTCGATTTTCTAAACTATTCGCGAGGAAATGTTCTGACTTCATAATTATAAAAAGTCGATGACATCTTCATGCTTTTCGTATCCAATTTTTACATTAATCCAATAAGTAGGCATGTGACCTATCGCTTTGTGACAGGTCATTTAGCGGCCAGAATCTCCGCCACTGAATCGAAAGGATCGCACCATCCATCGCCACCACCACGAGAAACGGGAAAATAATAATATTTTCGGCCATCTCCGGAGTCAATTTATTCCGGGGTTTAGCATTCGTAACGTGCCGTTTGAATTAATACGTGTAAATGCGCCACATGTTTTTTCGACAGGCCCGGAAAAGATTCCGCCGGCTGGAGCCGTGATACCGGGAAAATGTGCCCTACGGGATCGGCCGTAAGAGCGACCGACGCCGACTCTATAGGGAAGCTAAGTGCCGTGCCAGATGACGCCGACGCCTGAAACAACCCCCTTGACGCCGTGTACCCGCGTCCGTACCCTACCCGCACCCTCGACTCTGGTGCAAACCCGTCTTGGATACGAATCGACTGAGATGATCAAAGAATTTTCACTGGAAGGACCACATACCTACTCCTACCTATCTATTATTAATTTATCTGTAAATCTACATGATGCGGGTCTTATTACATCACCGAATGTTTTTCACATCCAATATTACACATCCAGTCGTTTATCGCCTTTGTTCGAGTGTGTAGTATTTTGGAGGTCGCGACTTCCTCTGTTTTTTCTACCGGCATTGAGTTGAATAATCTTACAATGTATGACATTATGTCAGTAATGATATGTAATTGTTTTCTTCATACTTTCCTATTAACCGGTTTAATTTATGGCTGGTTCCTTTTTAGTGAAGATTTCAGCAGAATACTAAAGATGAAGGATTCAAAATAGATGGTGGTTATTGGGTATAAAATGGGTATCTTATGAATTAGGTTGATGATTCTTCTGTTGAATGGTGGATTTTGAGGTTCCACCCCCATGTCTCAATGTCATATGTTGCGATTTCTTCGATTAGAATATTTTCCGCAACAAAACTGCATAACTAGATTGCCAATCAAAAGCCAACCACACAACAAAATCTTATCCCAACATAATCTAACTGTTAGAGTGAAAATTTCACGTAAATTATAATTTAGAATGTTTTCATTAGGTTTTAAGCTTGACCTGTGGAGAAGAAGTCGTTCTACAGATAAATATGGCCACATTGCCTTCTGTAGGGATTAAAGGTAACCCAATACAATTAAAGATTGCATGTATGTGAAGTAATCAATGTTGGAAGTAGCAATCTGCCTTCTACTCATCTTAATGAGTAAGAAATAGATAGAACTTCCAAAAATATGTGTTGTGTAACTGACTCCTTTTACGAAATACATCGTGGACGATTTGTACACCTAACAACGGAGACAATTTTGAAATAATGATCATCATTTCATCATATTATATAAATATACTAATTTATATAACCTGTTACCGAGATCACAGCTTCAAAAGTAACATAAAATGCCTATTTTTATGACTGAGTTGTATTTGTCTTTGAATTTGTACTATTATTTATCAATGGAATTTAAATAATGTAGAAATTGAATTGAAACGTAATTCGACACTAAAGTTAGAATTGTTAAATCGGTTCTAATTGATAACCAGGTAAATCAAGTCCTAATTGATGATTTAATCTCCACCTTAAGTACCTGCCTCAAACAAAATAATTTCATTTTCGATAATGTCTATTACCAACAACAGGAAGGATTAGCGGTGGGAAACCCAATGAGCCCTATTTAGCAGAGTTGTTCCTTAACAATTTAGAAAAGAAAATTTCTAGTAATATTTTGTTCAAAAATTGTTGCTTTTACCACTACCGTTATGTTGACGATATTTTAGTTAGCTTTACTAATACTGACAGGCAATTATCTAGTTTTTTCAATCTTTTAAATAAATTACACCCTAAAATAAAATTTACTTTAGTTAGAACATAATAAATCTATCAATTTTTTGGACTTAACAATAACGAATTCCAACAATTAAAATATTTCTTCTATTTATCATAAACATTCTCACACGGACACCGTTATCCATGCAAAATCCTGTCACCCGTCGTCCCACAAATAAGCTTTCTTTAATTCTAGTTTACACAGATTAATAACAATACCGATGTCTCCAGAGTGTTATAATAGAGAATTAAATAGGATTTATTTGATTGCAAGAAATAACGGTTATAGCTTTTCGTTAGTCTCAAATTTGTTAAATAAAAAATTAGCTCAAAAAACTCGTAACTTAGTCTATCCTTTCACTAACATGTCTAAGTTTAGTATTTCTTCCACCTGAAGAAGCCACAGTGTGGCGAAATGATCATTGTGGTCAATGAATATAATTTATAACTGAAACTGTTGTGTTTTATTTGTATTGTAAAGTTATCGCTTGTTTGATACAGGAATTATTACCGAATGTAACCTTTTTTATAGAATGTCTCAATGTGTATTCTTCTTATTAATACAATAATAATACAAAATCGTTATCCATCTTTAAAAGCAATCATTAGGAACCTCTAGCACCAACCTTAGTTCTTCTTGTTCAGTAGTTAATTTAAGAGTCCGAGTAACATTTCAAAGATATGCATTTGGTAATTCATGTCCCACTGTAACATAAACTTGTGCATAGCATTCTATCCTTGTTACCTAAGCCAACTTTAACTAACCCCTTTGTTTACAACAGTTGATCCGTGTTAACTAACATAATATATCCTAAACTAATTTTAATCTTTGGTGCATAGCACTCAAATATGAAGGCATATCACTGCACTCATGGAATCCAAAGATATCCATCCCTATAATTAATTGACATATTCGTAGCATCAACTACCCCTCGTGGACAGCTTCTGACGTCTTGTGTATAGTACCTACTTAACATAGGTCAATCAGAAATATCTTTTCTCCCATAAAATAACCTTATCTAACAAAATAGTACTAACTCAAAAAATATTTCATCAAAATTCATATAAGCGAGTATATAAAAAGCTATCTTTAAAATATCCACTTGATCAGTGATCATTATCAATTCACCTTTTTTAAAATTTTGATGTCCTGGGCTGGGACCTCTTCCTGCGGAAAAGCATAACAAAATAATTAATAGGTACGTAATCTCTAACTTATACTCTTTAACTTTGTCTTATTAATTATACAAGGGTTTTCTTTCGGACATATCTCCCTACCAAGATTCGTCGCGTCAATCCTATACCCACCAGCCTTATCACGTCTCTTCTATTCTTTTATCGTTTCGATAGTGAATAGATATTTTTAAAGACAATAATTTATTGCCATATGTATAGATTTTTAGAACCAATTACTAAATCTATAGAGAATACTTATAGATCCTCATGAAAACATTACCTAAGTTGAGACGATAGGAAGGTCAAACTCCACCATTGTCACATTTCGTCAAGCTTTATTAAGACCCCCTTCTATATTGAAACTTAACATAACCTATGAACGGCCCTTAATAAACGATTTTCTAAAAAATTGCAAAAATTTAAGTTATAGGTTTTTGAACATCCACTATAGTCTCCCGATGCCACTCAGAATGACCAACACTTCTTTCTCAAGTTGAAGGAAAATTTTAGAAACCTACGATCAGTTCAACTATCCACCTAGGAAATCGAAAAACGTTTGAAATATTTAGGGGCCGTTCATAAAATACGTTCGCATACAAGGGGGGGGGGGGTCTTGCTGAGTGTAACAAGATGTGATAAAGGGGGACGGGGGTCTACGGCAACCTGACGTTCGCCGTTCATCAAAAAATTTTACTAAATTTTTACAGAATCCTTGAACTTCTGATAAATACAAATATTATTTATTTGTTCATTACAAAAGATATTTATTAATTTATTTACTTAAATTTTATTATGAAAATAAATTAAATACTTTTGACTATCCATATTTATCATGTTCAGGGGGGGGGGTTTAGTTTTTGTGACGTAATATTTACAGGGGGGTCACAGAAATTGTGACACAGCGTGACAACCGGAGGGGAGGGGGCAGAAAAAGCTAATTTTAGTGTGACGTATTTTATGAGCAGCCCCTTAGTGATTAGATAGAAAATTTGTAAAATTTACATTGCTTTTATGTTTTTACCTCGTTCCAGTTGTATAATATTTGTGTTAAACATTGTTTTTAAATGTTCTGCGTACACAATAACCAAAGATTTTTGTTTTTATGATTTTTGAGAATTACAGGTATAGGATTCGTAGACAAATTTCATGCTTCGCTTTATGTTACATACGATATTTCACACCGTCTCATCCGCAACGGTAGGTGCCAGTAGATCAACAACGAGTGTAAGACACATTACTGGATAATTCGCAGAGGGCGCGCACTCCGTGGGCGTTAGAGTGTGTGACGTGAAAGTTGAACAGCCTGAGGCTGAAGAATTTCACACCCGCTGGGCGCCAAGTCAACACCACATTTATCTCGACATTTAATAAATTTTAGTGTGACGACGAAAGCACTCTCTTATTCTCAACTTCCTCTCTTCTATTGTACCAAATGCATTTGTAAATAATTGGTCTCGAGCTTTTCGAGAATTTAATCAGTCTGCATACATGATTGAAAAGTTTCTACTTTACTATTCCAAACATACACAAACAGAGGGTTACTGTAGACTAGGGTTTCTATAATAGGCATACTTTTGCGATTTTTAATATTTGTAGGTACAACACTGTTCAGATAAAAGTAGCTATGCTATTCAAAGAGATATAAATTTTCAATCCGCTATCGCTGATTATTTTGAAAGCTAAACTAAAAGAAAGCATAAAATTATGTTGTTACCTTTTGATACTCTATTGTTCATATTGAACAAACTGACAGGTTTTTAACGACTTTTTGGCCTTTGATCAAATTTGTTTTCCAAAATAAAGACAAGTATAAAGATTATCTTGATAATAAAGAAATTGTTAATAAGCCAATATGATCCACTTAACCAAAGCAACATCAAATTGTTGTTTTGAGTAAAATCATCAAGCAATCGAAAATATGAATACTGTAACGAATTTTTGTTTGCTTATTTTACACTATTTTTATAACACTTAACACTAACTTAGAACTACTATTTATATGAGAATAATTCTCTCAAATCAAACCTCAAATCACTTTTGTCTATCGCTTATCATCTTGATTCGCGCATGGATGCTTTCTACTACTCTCTGTCTCCCGGCCCAAAGATGATCACTTTAAATACACCTTTCGAACTTTCTAGATAATTTCTCAAAGAAATCCTGATTTTCTCGAATGATGAATAATAATTAGAAAGCTGTTGATAATTCACAGAAATGATCGTCTGATTGTCGCTGGAGAAAGATTTACATCTTGTAAATCGATAATGATAAGAGCCGCGCGCTGTGACTGCGCCGTAAACATGTTAGCAATAAGAAGTACATGCACACAAATCGTTATCACACACACGCACGCTATCACTGGACGCTACAATACAATCTGTGGGGAGTTATTAAAATGAATAATATGAATTACTTTTAATGTAATTTTCTGGATTACTTTAGACTGATGTTTTCAAATACATAAATGCATGAAAGATTCACAATATACAGGGTGTTCCAAAACTCCATGTATATAGAGTAACCATAGAAATTTCTAGGTACACGGATTTTTGAAGCACCCTGCATTTCTAGCATCCCTATATTTTGAAAGTATTTCCTTTTTTACACAAAGAATGTTTTATTGTTGCCCAATTCATGAACTGCAATAAAAATCAGCGTACCCATTTCATTTGTTATTTCGGACTTAATAATCTGTTTACCTCTGTCAGGAGTTTATATTTGGTCGCGGTCGTTTATAAGCTTCTTGAAATATATGTACGCCCTTCGAACCACCAAAGACGACGGCTTATGCGGCTTAGAAAAACACGTCGAACAAAACGAACGATTGTCAAATTTATTGCTCGAAAAAAGAACAGTCTTGCCAGTATAACGCACATGAATTCAGCGGTATCTTAATAGGGGTGTATATCGTATATGTGCCTATAGGCCGATGGGCTAATCCGCGTTGTAAACACATGGGGTCTCTTCTCGTTCTCGTTGTGTTGATCGGTAAAAAAAGTCCATTGTCGAAACACAATACATCGGTTTGTTGCACACCGTAAATAGATACAAAAATAATGGGATGTTATTCCAGCGTGTTAGGTAGATAGATGGGGGCCTATTTCTTTTTTATGTTGTGGCAAATCGTTTAAAATAATATTTGTAAGCTACACGCGGGGCTAAAGAGACAAATGAGCAAAATAAAATATTTTTTTTGGACTTTAATGTAGGTAGCATCCTTATTAATAGTCTGTTGGTAGTGTCTACTAGCAAGCTATTAAGAGCCTACTAAGAAAATCGTATTAATAATCACAGTTAGTAGGCTACTAAGCTTAGTAACCAACTAAAAAGTTAGTAGCGTGGTAGTCCGTGTTTGAGGGGGGCAAATGTGATAAATACCTACATATAACTTTGAGTGACAGATTTCAAACTAGGTACTATTTGGTTTTTAAAAAGGGAGTTATGGGTACAAAATACACACAATTAAAAAGAATTCACAAGAATATGATGGCAAATGGAATGGGATTGTAAATTTGAATTAAGAAATTTAAAATCAAACTTTGTAATTTATTTCAATCCTTTAAAAATGGCTACAATCGTTTTTATTAATATATTGGCTAGTTATCTGAAACAATTACAAATTTTATGGAGTTAACATTTTGTTTGAATAATTTAAAGTTAATTGTGTGAACAAGTAAAATTTTATTCTTAAGATAATGACAATAAAGATTCGGAAATGGAAAACGAATGAATTTATTCATTTATTTAGACTAAGCAAATCAGTAAATTCCGAAAATATTAATTTATTTAATTATTTGCCTGTAAGTACATTCTACTGAGGAAAATGAATCCCTGTGTGAAGGTGTGTGTCTAAAATTGACTATTAATAAGGCTGTAGGTCTTTATTGCTGTTGTAGTAATGTTTAATATAGTTGCAGAAAAAGAATCATTTTGTGGTAAAATAATGTGTACAAAACTTGACAAAACCATAGGCAAAATTTTAGTACGTATATCAAAAAATCTGCATTTTTCATTGCTATTAACATTGCCCTCTTCAAATAATTTTTGAAGATGCTTGAACATTTTGTAAACTAGGTTGATGTTTAACAAGTAACATTAATACAGTAACGAAATAAAATACTTTAAGGTACTGTAAAAATTTGGGTGTTATTTTGGGAATGCTAATTTTATTTTTGGGGTAGGAACTTAACACTACCTAGCATTCCCTAGTTGCACCTATACTTATGATCCTTTGTATTGTGAAACCTTCGAAGCATTATTTAAAAGCAATTTTCAATATGCCCATTAGCTCGTTCCACAATTCTGACATTATCATCTCAATATATTGGCCATACGTCGCTCTTTGTAGGCTATTTCCAGTTTCTGGTATAAGAGGAAATCAAAGGCTTACACAAGGCATGTTTGGAATTCTGGAGAATATAAATGCTTGAGGCGTCATAACTAACGGTAGCACTGTATGAATAGATGTGTAAATTTTAGTGCAATTAATGTGGATGTTTAGCTGTAGATTCAAGCGTTTTCTTAGGAGTGTTTCATGTACCTAAATTTATTTTTCACAATTAGATCTAGTGAAAAGATCGACATGTACACAAAGAATTATAATGAAAGAACAAAAAGTAATATCCTTACATTTTTCAGGCCTTAGTTCTTTGTAAAACTTCCATTGGAACGATAGGAAATAAGTGACAACGTTATTCAATAATATTTAGTTACTAGCTATACCCGCGACTTCGTCCGCGTGGAATAGTGACTTTCGGCAGCATTTAAAATTTTTTTCTTCTATATATTTATTTTCTGGGCCGTAAGCCTTTTTGCCGACGTCATTACACAAAAACTTTCATTCCTTATTTTTGCCTCCTTTAGGGTAAAATTTTTACAAACATTAAATGTCGTATTTATATCTAATAAAAAGCTTTTAAAAAAAAAGTTTCAAGCCTCTAGCTTTATTTTCTACTTATCTATCTCTGTACCAAATTCTCATTTCAATCGGTTCAGTAGTTTGGGCGTGATTGCGTAACACAGAGACAGACAGAGTTACTTTCGCATTTATAATATTATAGAATAATATAGTTTAATTATAGTTTAAAATAGTTTATACAGCTTAGTATTCAATTACCTTTATTGATCCAAATAAACAAAACCTCTATAACTTTTTACACTTAATATTTTAATTTTCTGGGCCGTAAGCTTTTTGGACGACGTCATTACACAAAAACTTTCATCGGCTAATTTTATCCCCTTTAAAAGTTTTACAAACATTGAATGTCGTATTTATTTATATCTAAACAAAAGCCTAAAAAATAAGTTTTAAACTTCTATCTTTAAAAATTACGCAATTTCCGCACAAACTTTCCTATTTTAACCCCTTACAATCCTTTTTTCGCATTAAAAAGTAGCCTATGTCCTTTCTCAGGCTCTAGACTATCTCTGTACCAAATTTCATTTAAATCGGTTCAGTAAATTTTAGGCGAGATTGTGTAGCATACAGACAGAGTTACTTTCGCATTTATAATATTCCGCGAACTCATTTTCATCGATTTTTCCATAGGAATAAGATATTTTCCTGCAGTAAAACGTAGCGTATGTGTTAATCCAGGGTGTCAGCTAACTCCATTCCAAATTTTATTAAAATCGCTCCAGCCATTTAGACGTGAAGAAGTAACAAACATACACACTCACACACTCACAAACTTTCGCCTTTATAATATTAGTGTGATTACACTATGTTTTTTCAAATAATTCTAAATAATCGTTGACAAATCGATTCTCTATCCAAAATAGTGTTTGCTGGTCGAAATGAATCAAATTTAGAACCAAATCATATGCCAAAACAATTTGCAACCTCACTGATTAGTTTGTATCAAATCTTTGCTAAAGGTTTGGTACATCTTACAATTAGTGTTGTACCGTCTGCTAATTCCTTGTGGAATAATGTCTTTTTTCAGTCTAAATCCTTCTGATGGTTTGCAATGAATGTTAGAACCTAATTGTGAAAGCTCATAATTATTTATGATACCTTTCAAAATGAGACCATATTTGTGAGGAAATAAAATACTAATCCAACCAAATAGGATTTTGGAAGCATATAAACGGGGTCAAGATCCATGTGGGGCGTAGTCTATACTCCAAATGACTCAAGAAACTGTATTTTCGGAATCTTCCATTCCACGTTCTATTGATGAAATCTCCATGATGCGTCAACAACGTTCGACGGTTCGTTTCCTATCACAAAGAACATCTTCAGGAACTTCAAGTTGTCGACGTAAGATTCGCAACGCTGTTGCCGAAGGGGCTCATTTCTTCCAAACTAATTCTGCATTTTTCACATCTTTAAATTCTATTAAAACTAAATTTTCAAGATGTAAACATTTCAATTATATCTTTCATTATCCTGTAATCGACACCATCAATGGCGGATCCACGAGAATTCAGGTTATTTTATTCGATAACTAATAAAAATATGTCTCTGAAATTTCACGAAGAATCGTAATTCTCACAATCCTGAAACCGCCTGTGGAAATCGTATTACGTTACATTATCAAAAAGGTCAGAGTTGGATAATGAATAACGACCGCAAAAACTTGTGTGTGCTTATTTTGAGTCTAGCAGGTTATGCGTTAATTGATACGGAAAGAGTTCGTCGTTTGTTTCAAGACCTAACACCCTATATTACTGGAAATAAAAATAGACTTAAAGAATAGGTACTTGAAGTTACTAGAAGTTCCCAGTCCTCAGAATACCTCTGTACTTTTATTCTCGTAAGCATTGTCACGATTGATTTATTTGATGTTTTTGGATTTTTTGCAGACATTCACAGATTTACAGGTGTTTGCTTCTAGAATAACCTTTGCTATTACCACCCTTAATAATATCTTGCTGATGGGAGCCAGAGAAGAGTCATTTATATGCCTGCTATATTACCTACTGTATCTGTCGGGATACAGATTAAGCCGTCCGACAAAATAAAAACCGTAGCTGACTTCAATCCTTACTAATACTGAAACATTCAGCTAACTGAAACTGATGAATACCGAATACCATACATCAGGTATGAATGTTTTGGAAAAAGTATATTTCTTTGTTGTACTTTTCTCTTTCTTTCTTCTACTTGCATACCTGTATGAACATTTACAGACACTCCAAACAATTTATTATCTAGTGATTAACTTTTCCAACATTATTACAGTTACTATTTCACTTTTCACTGCTCTTTTCAACACTATTTCGCTTCTTTTCGCTTTGATTGCTTTCTATACTCGTACCTTCGTCGTGTCCGCTTATTTATAGGATCGGGCCGACTCTTGAATGTTCTTTCTAGTAGCTTCTAGAATCTTCTAGCTGTTTTTTTAAGCAGATAACAATCGACCACTCAAAAAACAGGACTTGCTGTATGATGAGTTGTCTACCGTCATGCTGCTATTGCGTACACGTCACAATATTACTTAAAACTAATCAGGGACTACTATCCATCCAACCACTACTGATAGGTACTCTTTCAACATAACTTCAAGCAGGGGCACAAGGACTGGTAGCAACACTTGTTCGATTTCCTAATAGTTTTAATTATAGCAAGTTCTTTTTTTTCTACTCCTTATTCAACAATGAATTCGACGAATTTCACAGTTCAACACTTAGTTTTATACAAAACAACCCTACAGTGTAATTTAGAATTCTAAATGTGTCTCTTGCAGTTCAACCACATGCAGAAGATACTTTAGAATACTTTAAAGTTTAAGCTATTTATGTATTATCTATTCTTATTCAAATAAGTACAAATCGAAGCTATTAACATTTTCAGGAGTTTATTGAACTTTATACGAATCTAACTGTAGGTTAATAGTAGGAAGAGGTCACAGAAGAGGAAGGAAGTAAAACATTGTCCTCATCATTAATTTTTATGAGGCGCAATACGTAGCAAAATTTTTTTTTAACTTTTCGTTTTGTTACATATGACGAAGTTTTGAAAATCATTAACTCTTCTGGTACAATTCATCAGTAAATTTTTTTATTGACTCTCTTTCAATAACTAGAGAAATATTGTAAAAGGAATATTTCTTTTACATTTACAAAGAAACCTATTCTTTTTAAAGATGGATATTTGATACTCTAAACAAAAATACAAAACATCAAATCTAAATAATTACTTTTTATGGAAGGATATAATGTCCTGATAACAACTACTATTCAACCAAATATGATCTATTTAAAATACATGAAGCAGAAATCTCATATGAACTCTAAAGTAAATTATAATCATAACAAAATTTCAAAGTATGACAAGTAAAACGATATTTTTTATTCCAAATGGAGTTGTTCTTGTTTGTTATTCTATATCAAAGGTCTATTATTCTTTTATTACAATATAACTAAGTACTTGTAATACTAGATAAAAAGTATTTTTTTTAATCGAATACGGTCAGGTCTCATCAACTACTTCGTCATGAGCGACTCTAAATTATTCTATTTGAATGGTTATAGTTTATCCTACGTTCTTTAAAAAATCCTGTACGTTATGGGTTACTCAGATTTTCAGTGAGCAATGATGAAAATTTGATCCCAAGAAAATTCCTTAATAAAATATTTCACAGGTAAGCTCATGGTGGGGAAAATAGTTTTTAAATAGTATATATGCGTTATACACACAAAGTCTCTGTAGAATTTATCTTTTCATTGCGTTTCAGATTGTAATATAAAATATTTTTTAAGGTATCATCTCCTAAATTCTTAAATATCTTGCAAAATATGGATACGTTCGCAATTACCGTTATATAATAATTGGTACAATTAATAACTTACTGGTGGGTGGATTTCTATGGGTATCATCCTTTCCAAGAATGGCACTAACGCTGAATTTGAGTACTGGTTTACTGTCTTTAAGTATCTGATCACTTTGGAGCCGGCATTGGAAAAAATTACAGTCTAATCTTCCACAATTCGAACAACACTTACTGTTAAAACAGTTATTGAAATCTAAAACTTTGTCTTTACGTTCATTTGGAGAGAGCCTGTCTATTTCACCTTCACTACGATTACTGTCTGTTGGACTCGACGGCATCTTGTAATTTTCTTGGAAGAACCTCAAGTTTTCCTGAGTCAACTTCTCGGCGGTTTTCTGGAGCTCCAGCGCCGCGTTTTCCTCGATCTTTATCTCGAGGTTTCCAGGTGATAATCTACCGTGATGTCCCAATAAGTTTTCCATAGAGAAAGGGCAAGAATTGTTGTTAAGACTCTTCAACATTTTCTCTTTCGTTTGGAGAAATTGAAACATATCTGGCGGTACGTTTTGCATCATCTTCTAAGATTTGTACCAGGCCGGTCAGTTGTTATAGAATTTTTTAAAATGGATTGTCATACCTAATTATTTATTCCGGAAATATCTGAAAGAGATTATTTAATTTCTCTTAACTTGACACAAAGTCCATGGTTCACTTTCTTATCGCCAATTATTCAATTATTGTCACTTCACTTTACTGAAAGTATTGTTTTTTCACAGGAAGGTAAATATAAAATTTTTGTTGAGACTGCACTGAATATTAACCACCACGGTTGCAATGCATGCGCAACGAAAAGATCCAAAGAATCGGAATGAAAAACCATAAATGGATTTAAAAGTTGTTTCAAACGAGTCGCCGGGGTATAAATATAGTTGAATGCGCAGAAGTGTGTACATAACTGAATCTTTCGGAAAACACCCCTAGCAGGCAGTTAGGGGTGGGACTCGGCGGCAAGGGGTGGTCCTTCTTATATACAACTACATTTCATTGTCCTCCGCGACACCCTCCTCGCACCCCGTTCGAAACGTTTTAGTATTATACGAAGCAGTTTCACAACACTGGCAATGAATGTATGGGATTATTTGCATTGTATGATAGCAGCAAAGTGACTTTGTGATAAGTTACAGGAAGCCGTTTAACTAACTGATCGAAACTACTACATCAGAACGCATGCCGATTTGCGTCATGTGTACTGCTAACTGCTACATTGCTCAACGACAATTGTAACCTCATGATATCCATCCTACTCATAATCATTAAATTCTTAACAACAAACAAAACGTTGAAAGTTTTTGTTTAATGAAACAGAAAAATAAAATAATGGTAAAATTTATAAAAGACAGTATCTATTAAATGGATTTATTAATTTTTTTTTTAATTAAATAAAATTATTATTTTAGAAAGATAACGAACGACTAAGAACTACCTGTACGTACAACAGAATCCACTTTAATTGTTCTTCCAAATTAGAAAAATGGAAATCCTGAAAACTCATTTATATGCTTGAATGACTGAGTAGATATTATAAATTCACCCTTTAGGTGGGTAAAACCGAGTTCAAGTCTGACATAACCGACAAAGCACCTGACTTAGATGAAACTAGAGGTATAAATTAAATTGCTTGTGAATAATACAATATCAGTATACTTTTCTACTTCTTATTTGAAATCAGTTCCTTTCTTCAAAGAAGGAGAGGAAGATACATAATAGTTACCAGTTCGCTTTTGGGTTTACTCGCCTTATTACAATTTCTTCTGTGGCTTTCATAGAACGTTCCACACTGTCCACCACCTTGCATCAGTGTTGTTTGTGGGATGGCCCATCAATTGAGGAGACTGAAACTCAATAAAGGCTTCTCCTTTACAGAAGGAACTGGAACGCTGAAAGCTACCAAAATTTAAAAAAAAAAATTAATCATGTGCAACTCAGTACACGTGAAAGAAGTGAAACTTCTTTGGCGATCTCTATACCTTTATAACGAATAAGTAATGTTTGGTGAAAGGAAGAGGGAGTACGAGAATTTTTAGGATTTATGTTTTAAAAATGAAAACACATCAAATTTTTTTCGCCTCCGTTTATTTTTCCAAGTGCTTAAGAAACCGTAAACTATCAATAACTACAAGAAATTAAAATTAATACATAATAATACTCACTCTTAAATAAATATTAATTGTTGTTAAATAAACATTTACTGTAAAACACTTTCTGTAATATAACTGCTATGAGATGCCGGTCACTAACAGCTGACTGTAATACCGATATGCGCATACGCACCTTTCTATTGTCATAGCTTAGCGAGACGAATCGTTACGAAATGTGTCGTTTCATGGCCTTGAGATTTTACTCTCATCGCGCCCAAAGAAGTTTCACTTCAAAAAATGATGTTATGGCGGCTTAGGAGGAAAAGCGTTATTCAAACGTATCAATGAAGTATATAAAAGTAATAAATATTTAACCTTTGAAGTTTTGTCTCCTTGAAAAAAGAAGTTATACCTACACGATTTTCGTTACCTTTTATTTCCCTACACAAGCAAGAGCCTTTTGTAGATTTTCCATCACTGCTTATGGATTCATTCATTTTTCACAGGGTCCTTTTATAATTAATGTATATCGGCTAGATGATATACGTACTTCTCAAAATTGCTTTCAGTTGATGCACAAAAAAGTGCACCCAAAAAGAGTTTAGACAGCATACCTCCATACTAGAGTTCACTGCCCTTAATGAGGCAAAACGAAATATTTTGTACATTTTCATATGTTCTTCTGAACAATATTCAAATCGATTGAAAATGTTAATGGTCTAAAATTAAATTTTATAAAATCCTTCTAACATACCTATACCTACTCATTACTTCCTACCAAGGAAGTGTGAATATCGAAATCCTGTTGGGTTCCATTTTGCTAATCTTCTACGTGTTAGACAGTAAATCATCTTAATTTGGAAACCTAAATTATTTTGTACCTTGGCTCAATAGCTACTTATTTGGTAAGCAATTTGTACTCAGTATCAGATAGTTTTAAATAAATTGGCCATTTAAAATAAAAGAATTAATTGAGCCGTCATGGGACGCCTGGCAGATGTGAAACATCGAATGAAATAAAATGATGACGGTTTGTTTATTCATTTAACGTTTATTTTAATTAAATAAAAAAAAAATAATTCAAAAATTTATATCAAGTAGCGACCACTTATTTAATTCTTTTACTCAGTGACCAGTAATTGTAACACTCGATATTACCTCTGACGGTATTAATGTGACAATTGGTCGATGATAACTGAAGTATGTTTTTAATTTAAGTAAAACACAGGTTATGTGTATATTAAAAAAAAAATATCGTTAGGCTGATTGTGAGTAGGAAGAGAATCGCACACTACTCCGCATAGACGTATACATATATGTATACATACCATCGTACAGCGTTGTAACGCGCCATCACGGAATGCGTCGCAACACCGTACACACTACTACCCACAGACTGTGTATATAGGTATATACACCATCATATAGCGTCGCTAACGTCGCGAACGTCGCGAACCATTGCCATGGCAACGATCAGGTTTACCCTCAGCTATAGATGTTTCACATCAATAAGTAATAGTATATGGCGCAATTCAAATCATTGAAGGAATAATGTATGTAATTACTAAAGCTTTTTCTCAGTTGTATTAGGTAGATCTGAAAAGATTACATGTTCTTATTACTTATCTTTTCTGCAAACGTTTGATGTTTAAATCTTCATACGTATCTAAGATTGGTGATTTTATTTGACTATTTAGGACCGTAAGGCTACTCTGTTTTAAGGATAACAAACGATGTGAGTGGTAGCGTGGTATCCTTCCTTTTGTGGAAAAAAATATCTTCTTGTTTTTGATAGAATATATTGTGATCTCTAGATAATGGATATTTTTGTTCAGTATATCAAACTTTACATAATGTCAAAACTTCCAAGAAAATCGTAGGGGTGGGTTTCAACAATACAATCATCTAAGTAAAAAGTCGTGTATAAAATTTTTCTTATGTTATACACCTACACATGTACATATGGGTGGGTTAATGCTGAAGTAGCTGCCTTTTTTGAAAATGAAGGAACATTTATTCTGCCGGTAGTTCAGCATCCTGGATGCATACAAAACAAGCACCTACACGCAGACACAGATCTGAAAGAGCACACAATAGAATCGCATACAGAGATAAATGGTTGCGTCAGCGCGGACGAAACGAAAGAAGCAAAGGAGCAAAAAAGGCACACACATTGATCTGGAGAATAATCCTTTGTTTCCGCGGTGGTGGGGTGGTTTAGCCAATCATAGCCTTCTTTTCGAGATGGGGCCCGCCTTCCATAAATTACTAACGTACACTTATCATTTGTTTTTTATTCGATTTTTATGTGTCTGCCCCGGCCCCAACACCAATAAAATACTCTTACAGTTCTATCAAGCGGCAATTGCCGAGGTTTTATGCGCCCTCGCAACAGCACCGGCTTGCCACTTTTTAAAACTACCGAATCGTTTTCGAAACTGCACCGATGAGTTCCAACTACCTCTCCATAACTTATTACATTTTTGGTCAACTACTCCAAATCTTAAGTTTCCTACTTTTTCATCATTTCTATCCCATAATGTTATTATCATTCATCCATTCCAATTATTGAAAGTCTATTTTTTGATAAAATAAAATTTTGTTTTTCTTTACTTTCTTCTGATGTGCTGAAATTCTCCTGTATTGTTTGTTTTGTCAGTCTTTTAATTTGCTGGGCGATATGCATTCTCTTCTTGATCGATCATGATTTCTAACTATTCTCCTCCACTTGGTATACTTTGTATGCTTTCATTTAAAACATCTTTACTCCCCTATACTCTATATTTAAGGTTCCCAACATTTGGGAAATTACTAGATACATATGTATCCCATTATGTTTTTATGGCCTCCTATTATTCTTCTTCTTCGGGTGCCTATTCGTTCCGAATATTGGCGATCATCCTGAATATGATAACTTTGTTCACGGCCACTGAATAACTCGGTAGTAGTTTTTGAGAACCATGTCCTTAAGTTTTTAAGCCATGATATACATCTTCTTCCTGGTCCTCTCTTACCATAGACTTTCCCTTCGAGTCTTCTTTCTGTTGCTTTTGTTAATGTCCATGATTCCACTCCGTAAAAAAGGATTGAGAAAATGTAGCATCGGAGCAGTCTGATTTTAATTTCTATGTTCCCTCTGATTATAATTGTTAAATTTTATGTTTTTCTTACTTTCTTCTAAAAGTTTGCCATCCACTTCCTCTTCATACTCTGCTTTAGTTTCTGGGTTTTATATTTATATATATTTTATTTCTGATTACTTCTCAATTCATATTACACTTAACATCTCAAATAAAACATTTTTGCTCGTCCATTGAAATTGTTGAAAGAAGATTTGCTTGTATTGTTGGTTTTTTCTATACTCTGGGTGACCTGCATTCTCTTGTTGATAGTTATGATAATTTGAAACTACCTACTTCTGCTCTTATCATACTTCACATATTTTCGTTTAAAACGTTTTTGCTCATTTATAATCTCAATTTATGGTTTTCCAACTTTTTGAGAATTACTATCAGGGGATGTAATGACTTTCTATAGTCTTCCACTGTAATTGTTGAAATTTTACTGAGATTTTTTAAGATTGAATTTAGTTTCTCCTTACTGTTTTCTTATATACTGCCATCCACTTCCTCCTCCTTCATTGCTTCAATTGTCGGTCATTCTTTATAGATACTGATGATCTATTCCCATATCGTACCGGTAAATATTCCACCAAATTTGTTACATTACCTTGAAACAAATCTATTTAATAATACGTAGTTTAATCTTCTTAAAAACCAGCAGAGATTTGAAACAAATGTATTTAGTTTGCATGATATTTTCATTTTCTATTCATCTTGATTTATTAATCGAAAAATTAAAGAATTATTTTAGTAGTTTATTCCCAAGGATCGCAAGGTTACGGTTAGTAAAGACAACACGAACAAAGTGAGTGTTGTCATGGTTCTTTCATTCCCTTATACATAAAGTATTATTGTGTTTAACTTTTATTTTAGATGTTCTTTTAGTAAAATACATAATTTTACCTGTTTGATCACCCATACGACGAACGCGGTACGAAATGGGAAATTTAAGGATAACGGTACGAAATGAGACGGTACGAAGTGGGAATAAGCCGTACTCATGACGATAATTTCTGAAAACTTCTCAAATTCTTATTACACTTAACATCTTCTAATATAAAACATTTTAACCCACCTATATTTTAAATATGAGGGTGCTAAGTATTGGAAAATAACTGCACACCAATTCTATAAACGAGTTTCCAGTCATCTATTCTAATTTTTGGAAGTCTATCAAAATTTTTTCTTGTTTCTTCTTATATGATACACACCCATCTGCTTTCATATCCTATATTTTGTGTTGCTAGTCTTTCGATATTGCAAGTTGATCTGAGTCCTATTCTTGATGATGACGGCGATTCTCTTTTATTTTTTCATTTAAAGCGTTCCTGATCACCTATCATCTATATCAAACGTCCCATTTTTTCTTTTTCTTTTTTAGAATTACTGTTTAGGTATCCCCTAAGGATATTTTATTCTTCCTAATCTCCCCTCATATAAGATAAAGTTACTCGCCTAGATTCCAAATTAGATATTTCCAAATTCTTGAAAATATTTAACTACTAATCCTATAAAGGTATTTCGAGTTCCTCATTCTAATTGTTGGAAGTCCGTTTCAATTTTATAAAATAACTTTTATTTATTCTACAATTTGTCTACTGTTAGTCTTTCTATATCATGGGAGAAAATTTGCATTATTTTCTAATGTGTTCTCGTAATTTTTTTGCTTCTCTACCAAGTTCACATATTTATGCCCTTTTAATTCCAGAGTCTGTCAGTATTATGTTCATTGCAGCATTTTAATGTTGTGACAATTTTTACTTATCTTCCTTCATTTTTCTGTATCATATACCATACATTTAGGTATTGTATCCAGTATTTGCAATCTTCAAGTGACACTGATTCCTCATGGTCTTTCTTCTTTGCTTATGCTCCTTTTTTAAAAATGGGTCTATCCATTTCTTTGTCATTTCTTCCTCTTTGATTTCTCATGTTTCTTTCTCCCATTTTCCATCCTTACTTTCTAGCTCTATTTTTGTTCTCCCACATACCGATTAACTTGAGTACACACTCTTAAATCAACTATCTAAATTGTGGAGGCAACCTTCATGAATTTCTGCTGCTCCCATAAACTGTGTATATCTCCATATCTCGAATTCATATATATGTTGCAGTTAAAACTAGTTTTTAGATAGAACGCGTTCTTCCTAGTTAGAACTAGTTTTTAATGTATGCATTTGTTAATACTAGAATTAACTAATGCTCAAATCGAATATCAGTTAAAACTAGTTCTTACTAGACAAAACGCGTTTTTCCGAAGCGAGTCAGTTAAAACTGTTCGGGTAGTGATCTCATCCTTTTTTAAATTTAAATTTGACTGATTAGATTTTATTGTGTGTTAATCAATGTTCTTTAACAATGTTTCTTTTTGAAATTTTATGGCTGTGTTCTGTTGATTTATTTGATTATTTTATTGTTCCTTTAGTGTTAGATTATTATTTGGTTCTCTTGTCTTAGATCTTTTCAATAAATATTTTTAAAACTATATCTTGTTTTCAATCACAGTTTTTCTTATGCTAGTTTTAAGTACAGCTCGATGTGACAACTAGTTTTATCTGAAAATCAAATATATCAGTGGTAAGTTCTAGTTTTAACTGGGTATTTCTAGTTTTAACAAAGGCATTAACTAAAAACTAGTTTTAACTAGGGAAAACGAGTTCTAACTAAAAACTTGTTTTAACTGTAGCATATACACTTTTGACTTCTCAAAGTCACTTCTCTCATATTTGTGCTGCTACTGTATCAATTTTTTAGTGTATTTTTCCTAATTGCTTTTTGAATTCAAACCCTTGAGATCCTTTAAAGCCCTTTAGATTTTTCCATTTTGTCGATGTCCTTTTTATTTTTCTACCTTTATTTCATTTTTTGTTCTTCTCTACTTTTCTTTTTCTATTTTTTTTTAATATAGTTAGTTTTATACTTAACTTTGTCCTGCCAAAGTTTCTTGAATGGGCTTTTTCCTTATTTATTCTTATAAAAACCTCCACATAATCTTGTGAACCATGTATCCTTCTTCTCCTTGTTTTTATTGTCTTCCTCCCTTTTGCGTTATCTTTTGTATTGGTCCCCTTTCTGTAAAAACTGTCAAATATATACCTATTATCTTTTAACCTTTTATTTACATAATTCCTTTCGCCACTTCCAGAGATTCATTGTGTTCGCTTTGTCGAAAGCGTCTTTCACATCTGTCAAGAAAGCATACTTTTCGTTGTTGATTCTTTTTTAATTTAATTGTTTGGAAATTTACATTAAGTTTTGAAAAAATCTGTCTTCTTTTTCATCGTAACATTTTCTTTAGTGGTATTCTCCACAACTCTTACTTTGTCTTTGAGTCCATCTTTGCTGCCATTTTTTTTAATCTCTTTCATCACTTCAATGTCCGTTCTGTTTTAGTATTTTGACTTTTCTCCTCTTTTGTGTATTACAATATGCATGTCTTTACAGCTTCCATTAAATAATATTATGACTCCACTTCTTCTAATATTGTTTCACATGAACATCAGATTTTTCTCTTTTTCTCATCTTTTCATTAAATATGGTTAAGTTGTAATTATCTTTAGGCAATTAATATGTTTAACTTATATAACAAACATTTGGAGAATTTTACAAAAAACATTTTAAGGTCTGAATTTTCTTGTAGGCATATAGGATGATACATGTATTATTAAGTTTTAATAAAAAAAATTTTGTTGCTACTACTTTTTCTGTGTTTTAAATATCGGCTCACTAAACTTTAACTTTATTTAAGAAAACAATTAAATTAATTTATTAAAATGTTTCAAATAATATTGTAAGCCTACAATGTCGACTTCAGGTATCTATTTAAATTAATTAAATACAGTGTTTAAATATACAAGGGGAGGATACATTATATATTAATGTTAGAGGTGATTTAAATTTGTTGGTATTAACAATGTTTTCTTTTTTATAAATAGTTTTTTATTTCTAATTGTTCTAATAATCTAAACGTTTTCCTTTTTTGGAATTTTGTAAAATTTTAATTTTCTGAATCTATATTATGTTTATTATTAATACAATGAGATGCAAGCCAAGTTGAGTGTTTTAAGTTGGTTATTAATTTTTTGTGTTCATCTATTCTAGTTTTGTTATTACGTCCAGTCTGCTCTATATAGAATGCGTTACAATTTTTACAATTTAATTTGTATATTCCTGATATTTGGAGTTTGTCATAATTTTCTTTTTTATTGTTAGAGAGTAAAGTTCTTAAATTGCATTTATTTACTACCATAGTGTCAAGATCTAATTTTTTAAGATGGTTAACAATTTTTGTTGTCTTTTTTCCACAATAATTTATAAATTTATGTTCTTGGTTCATAATTAAAGGGATACCTTTTTTGGCTATTATTTGTTGTTCCTTTTTTTTTATTAGCTTACCTATTAAGGACTCACAGTAACCATTATTATAACCTAACCTTAAACTTTAGGTATATAAACACTGTATAGTAAATTTAATTGTAGTAATAAGATTACTCTTGAAAAAGGCATAACATGCCGAAACAATTGCAGAGATATTACAATATATATTTAAAACAATTTAATATAATTGAGTTACCCTCTTAAATAATTAAAATGTTTCACAAGGAACCGACCTTAAAATCCATTCAAATTTAACGTTTAATTTTTAACGTACAAAATTGTTTTGCGTAGTTTCCTAAGAAATTAAAAACTGTTTACCTTCTAGTTAGAGTTCTTAAGTACAGCTTCGTTTGTGTTCAACAATTCTTTGGTTGAAGAATCTACCAGTTTGTCCCACATGAACTTGATTCCATTATATTTTTCAGGATTTAACTATAACAACTTTTGACTACATTCAGACTAACTTAAAATTTGTTAGTTTTTATACTTTTATGATTACAAACTCACCTTGTTTAGGGTTGTACAGAAATAAATGGGGATTAGAACTAAAACAAAAAAATGTTGTGAGCGAAATTTGGTATCCAGATTTAACTTAACAGGTGGCAGCTTGTTCTAATTATCGTTCAATATTTTCGTGACACTTTCCTTGTAGTAGATAGTAAAAATGATGACAAATAACTTACTGACACCTTATATGTAGGACGAGGACGTCTGAAATCGACAAATCTCAATAAAATCGAAGCAGTTGGTAACACTTATTCTCAACTTCTAATAAAAATCCAAAACACTTAAAATGATCACTCACGTGTTGGTTTTTTCGTTGGTAGCAATCATTTTCCTAAGAAATTATATACGAATTTTTGATAATCTTGTGGGAAATTTAAATACAATTAATATAGATACAGAAATATTAATTAACTAAAACACAAAATTCATTTTTAAATTCAGATCAAACACGTGCCAAAAGCATCAGCCCCCCTTTGCCAAAACTCATCAAAAAATAATCAGTCGTATCGGCCAAAAATAGAAAGTAAACATGTGAAAAACAGCGAATAGAAGGAGATAGAAGAATGAGGAAGTGTTGGAAAATGTAGAAAAATAAAAAGGGTTGTGGTGGTCAATCAGGAGTAGGCAAAAGAAGAATGAGAGGACACCTTTGGCCATAAAAGGCTGGTCATGGACATATTAGAAGCAGAAATTGAGATAAAGAGGGACAGAAGTATTTGTAAATGAGATTACTTTTCTCAATTAAGATGTAGATGTTCCAATTTTCTAGAAGATTAGCTCAGAATTGAGTCTCCAATTAGTATTTAGAAGACCTTGTGGTGACTTCTTTCGACAGTTTTTATTCAAAAGTGAATTTAAATCAAAATTTTTATATTTAATGATAACGTATCTATTTTATATGTTACCGTTGAAGGATGAGTAAAACTCACACTTATTCGGAATTTTTCATTTATGAATTGTTTTTATGTAGTAAAATTTTATTTATGATGTTTTGTAATCGTAACATGTTGTTTTGGCGCATATGTATAATGAACTCCGACTCCCTGTATTTCCAATAGAGCTCGTTAATAATTTTTCTGTCATCGCACTCGTATACGGTTACCGGAAAGAAAACGAACGAACGAGCAACCAAAGCCATCGCAACGGTTCAGGGGCCATCGAAAAAATACCGCCCGAGAAAATTTATGGAAACCCGGAGAATTGGAACACTGCTTCCTCTTTTTTGCAATATAACATTATATATGCATTATAATGCGGACCAGTTCAGTCGCGGCACTCGTGGGCCGTAGTTCGCGGCCAACTTTCTCTCGGTCGATTGTAAAAGCTCGGCAAAGTTAAAGCATTCATATTATATAGAGAGCTTAACGTTCAAATATGCCAGCAACAGAAATTGAAACCAGCCGAATATATGTTGGGCTTTTTTATTCGCTTATTTGTAGTTGCTAGAGTTTGTGTGTATTTTGCCGGATCGAGTTAAATTAAGTGGAAGCGGCGGGGGCCTATACGTTATCAGCTAACTTTGCCCGGAAAACTGCGTCTCTCTCTCATGTTAGCAGTCATTACATACATGCATATACATACAATATGTACTTCCACACACGCTACAAAATGCACATAGGTACCTACCCGCAAATTTGTACCTATTCATTTCAACTTCAAAAATGCATGCACTTTTCATTATGCTCTCTTTTGTTCTCTGCGATCAAGATGATATTGCTTCTGCAGAAACGTGGCTATGAAAACTCGTCTGTTTTCTACCTTGACTGTTTCTGTTACAGTAGGACCTCTGGTTATCAAAAACTTTTACAGTAGACACTTTAACGTAACTATTTATTGTTTAAAATAATGATAGTAAGTTTATAAAAAAATTAAATTAATTGAATTTAAGAAAATGCTCGGGCGCCGCTTTATCAAAACAAAGAAAATTTATTATGCTCCGGGTAGAGTAGTGGTGGTTCCTGAAAACCCTGATGTTTTGAGAGCTCGAAACTCTCATAAAATAACACAAATAAAATAACTTGAGGAGTGTATTACAAAAACGTACATTAATAGAAAACTTACAAAGACAACACAAGCCCAACCAATATAAAACGCACCCTGCGCCAACGTAGGGACTTCAGCTGGTTTCCGAGTCTCGAAGGGGACTTTTCAAAATCGTATGAGGCCAAACGATAGTTAAAAGGACTTTGTGAACCAACCTTATTTGTTTTATACCAGAGCCGCCTACAGGTGTTGACCGGCTCGTATCAATTTGGTTTGGATATGATTATGTAATAAGTCTCTTAGCCTGGTTGACCTTTCCTCTAGGAATCTTCACCCCGACCCGTAATCCCAGCTTCAGATTCCGTCTGGATCCTAGTATAAGTTGGATGAATGGGCTGACAAATAACAGGAACAAAGATGTAAAAAAAAGATTTCCTAAAAGATACCAATAAATTAATTAAAATATTATAATTTTGGCGACATTGAAGATGTCAAAAAAAAAAAGGAAAGTAAAGGAAGGATATTGATGAGTCCACGTCGAGATCAAACAAACCAAGATTCATCAGTTTACTCACCAGATACCACAAGAAAACAATGATTGAAAAATCAAAATTAGAAAAATTGTGTGAAAATTTAAATTAAATAATGATTTACAAAATTTGCCACAAAGGCCTAAAGGATTTAAAAGATAAAATTAGATATACACAATATACATGGTTATTCACGCTATACGCACGGAATATTATGGCCAAAATATGAAAATTTCAAAAACTTTAACTTTTGGGTTATATAGGGGTCTATTATGGTTACCTTTTAAAATTATTTTCATATTATATAGGCTGTTCAAAATGTCTTAAAAGTATCAAAGTTATGTTTTTTTTTAATAGAACCCCTGTATATTATTGCATTTTTGGATTGTTTGATCAAAATAAGTGTTTGTTTTGATAAGGTTTATAACACCTAAACCTTAAGGTGTTTTATATAATTTGAATTTTATCAAAATCTAACATAATTTTTATGTATCAAATACTTAAGAACTATTTAAGTTATGTAAGCGAAATTTACAATGAAGTGTAACAATAGATCATATTTTATATCCCAATTATAATAAACTCGTCATCTTATACAGGGTGTCCAAAAATTAATACTACTTAAGTAAGAACTTTAAGGGGTTGTAACTTGATTAATTTAAATGGAACGCCATATTTTTTAACATACCAGAAGATGTATTTATTAATTACCTATCGATTGGTATAAGGGTGTTCATAAGCTAAGTCTTCGCGTTTTTTCAGGAAACGCTAAATAATCGTTTTATGCGCCATTTGGAGTTTTTTAAATAAAAGTTCCAATGTATCTAGTAGCCTTTGGTATTTATTGTCAGATGTTAGATATTATTTATTATTATCCTTGGGGAATGTTATAAGAATTGTTTATTGGCTTTTCGAGTTTATGTTCAAAGGTTTTCCGAAAGAAAACATCCAAAGCCAGCCGTTTTTGAAAGATTATTAAAACAATTTCAGGAAATCGGAAATGTCACTTATAAAAACCCATTACAAAAAAATCAGTCACTGAAGATGAAAAAAATGTCTTTATGGTAGTCGGTTCAGTTATCGAAAATCCCAATATGAGTCAAAATCAGATTTTTAAAAATACAGAACATTAGCCAATCAAGTATTTCAAGAATTCTTTATCCTGATAAAATCCAGCTTTGTCAAGAACTTTATGGAAATGATGTTGATAACCGAATTGAATTTTGCATGTGCGTTTTGGATAGTGTCAGAAAATGAAAATTTTTTAGATAGAGTGTAAACAGTTCTTATAACATTCCCCAAGGATAGAAATCATATCAATACGCTCCCCATTTGAATCAATTTTCATCTTGAATAAGCAATATCTCAATGATAAATAAAAACATTTGACTATAAACACCAAAGGCAACTAGATACATTGAAACTTTTATTTAAAAAATTCCAAATGGCGCATAAAACGATTATTTAGCGTTTCCTGAAAAAACGCGAAGACTAAGCTTATGAACACCCTAATACCAATCGATAGGTAATTAATAAATACATCTTCTGGTATGTTAAAAAATATGGCGTTCCATTTAAATTAATCGAGCTACAACCCCTTAATGTTCATACTTAAGTAGTATTAATTTTTGGACACCCTGTATAAGATGACGAATTTATTATAATTGAGATACAAAATATGATCTATTGTTACACATCATTGTAAATTTCGCTTACATAACTTAAATACTTCTTAAGTATTTGATACATAAAAATTACGTTAGATTTTGATAAAATTCGAATTAGGTATTTAAAAAACCTTAAGGTTTAGGTGTAATAAACCTTATCAAAACAAACACTTATTTTGATCGAACAATCCAAAAATGCAATAATATGCGGGGGGTTCTATTTAAAAAAAACATAACTTTGATACTTTTAGAGCATTTTGAACACCCTCTATAATATGAAACTAATTTTAAAAGGTAACCATAATAGACCCCTATATAGCCCAAAAGTTAAAGTTTTTGAAATTTTCATATTTTGACCATAATATTCCGTGCCGTATAGCGTGAATAACCCTGTATAAAATGCCACGTGGCAACAAAAAAAATTTTAAAAATAAGTTAGAATTAATAAAATAATACCAATCTTAAAAAGTGCTTCAACAATTAACAACAAATTAATGAAAATTAAGTAAATAGGTACTTATTTTGAATAAATTTACGGGAAATATTCAAAAGTATTAAGAGGTTCAGACAAAGACTTTCACACAACGTAAAGCACAAAACAAAGACCGAAAAACAGACACAAACACGTCTTATCGGTACCAAGGATCGACGAAAAAGCCTGGAGCACTGAACGGAAAAATTCATCGATATTATTCAATCGATCGCGTAGTCCTGCGCAAAGGTTGTTAGCTTTGATGATAAGACGGAAGGTCGATCAAAATTAGGAACAAATCAATACAACTGAACCAAGACCAACACAAACTGAATAGAAACAAGCTAAAATTTTCATAACGGGATTTTTAATAGAAAGAAACGTTACAACACATTGAAATTTTGAATTTTGCACCACCCATAAGGGTTATAAGATTGTCACTGTGAGCAAAAGATTGAGAATTTTTTTAGGATGAAAGTTTGCCGCTTAAAATTTGCAACAATTGAACGAAATATGGTCGAAAACAAATTATGTAGCTTCGTCATATAAAAATAAATCAATAAAGAAATTCAGACAAACTGGTTCAATTCGTGATCTCATTAACTCTGGCCTTTGTTATCAAGCCATTCAAAACAAAACATTGAAGTCATTTTTGTGCAAGCTTTGCTGAGCGTGGTCTCTCGAAAAATTTACATATCCATGTCTACAAAGTTAAATTTACTCAATAGCTGAAACCTTTTATCATGTACGACAAAAAGAGAGCAATTTTAAGTCATTTTAATCTTGAAGACTACATCAATTGACGAAATTTAATCCCTTAGTGTTTAAAAAATCCACGAGTAAGATATCATAGCTTTTACCAATTTATTAAGATATCTAAACAAAATTCAACCATAATAAACTAGAATAACTCTAAAAAACAAGGTTTGGTTGTTGGTGTTTAAATTTTGTAGTGTCTTCTACAAAACCTTTAATGTTCTAGTCTTCATTACAAATTTTCACTGAGTAAATTGACATTTCAACGAGATCTCTACAAAGGATTCCTACAAATAATTTACATGCTTTTCTTTATATGCTTGCAGGATTTGTCAATTTACTAAAGAACTGAAGTGTACTCTACTCGTAACACACAAAGAAGAGAATTCGTTAGATTAATCATTGGACAACAACCTGAAGTTCCTAATTTTTGGAACAATGTCCTCTTTAGTAATGAGACTGATTATCACAATTTTAAAGACTTCGTCAATCACTGACAACAAATGTCTCATTTAAAGCTAAATAAATCCACAAGTAATAATTATTAAGATTTATCCACAATGTGTCAGTGTTTGGTGCAGATTTGTAATTTGTTGCTTTGAAGGTTCAAATTGGTTACCAACATTATATGACTTAGCAACTTTGGACTTTTCTTTGGTGTTTAAAAGTCCAATGTTTATGTCAAACAATTTTAGACATATTAAATTAGAATTCCATCTAAAATAAGTTTATATGGCGTTGGATTTTGAACTATTTGATGTGTTCTACATTCTACAGCACTTCCAAAGTTCATCTAGGCACATTGTTACTGACTGAAATGAACATTTAAAGCGATTTTAGAAGTGAAACTTCTTTGAGCGCGATGAGAGTAAAATCTTAAGGCCATGAAACGACACATTTCGTAACGATTCGTCTCGCGAAGTTATGACAATAGAAAGGCGCGCATGCGCATATCGGTATTACAGTCAGCTGTTAGTGACCGGCATCTCATAGCAGTTATATTACAGAAAGTGTTTTACAGTAAATGTTTATTTAACAACAATTAATATTTATTTAAGAGTGAGTATTATTATGTATTAATTGTAATTCCTTGTAGTTATTGATAGTTTACGGTTTCTTAAGAACTTGGAAAAATAAACGGAGGCGAAAAAAATTTGATGTATGTATGTGTTTTCATTTTTAAAACTTAAATCCTGAAAATTCTCGTGCCCTCTCTTTTTTTCACCAAACATTACTTATTCGTTATAAAGGTATAGAGTTTCACTTCTTTCACGTGTACTGAGTTGCACATGATTAATTTTTTTAATAAACGGTACACACAAGTATTTTAATTTTCCTCTTTATTCTTAAATAATCTTGAAGAATGGATGGAATATGCTTACAGAACTAAAAGTCACGAAATATGGCCGTGTGAGGTCATGTGACCATAAAGAGGTCTAAAAATTTGGCATGGTTATAATAGATTTGCGAAAGGGCTAAGGAGACTTCTTACAATCCCACCCGGCAAGACCCTTTTAGTAAGTACCGTATTTCATTTCGCTTTTATTGACAGGATCTTTCATTTTGAACTACTTGATGACTAAATAGTGTTTGAAAAATATTAATAAAATGATCAAAAAGAACTATTATGTTAATCTCCTTTCGATTATAAAAAGAACATTTCCGGGAAATAAAGTAAGACAAAAACAAAAATTTCATTACAGAACAATTACTAAAGAGTGCAAAACGATTCGCACCTTTAAAACTAAATTGTATTCACTCGATTTTTCTATCTTCATGCGTCTGACAGGTCATTTTCACAAATAAAAGTTCAATTTGTTTTACCAAACCATTTCATTTCAATTAACTGTTTTCCAAGTTGACAAAAAACCTTCCTCTTTCCATTTAATCGTCAAATACGACTTTAAAAATCCAAGAAGAAATTAACAAACTAAATGTTAACAGTTTTCACAAAATCGAACAAAATTAAGCAATTTTTTTTAATGGATATAAAATTGATGCGACTTGACTGCCCTATAGTCGCGTATTAAAAATATTGGTAAATTGGAAATATTTTGGCCACCCTGTACATTATCCTTTTACACATCCGTTTCAACTCAACAAAGCCGTTTCTTTACCGACAACTCGATAACAATAAGAAAAGAGATTTTGTTTCGGTTTTCGATTGACCTCTTTCTGCGACATTCCGGGAATCTGACATAACTGTATCCATCCCTCCAACCACCCAAAACCCACTTCAATTCAATTGCGTCGAAAGCATCGCCGTCGTAGCCGCAACGTCTTCCTCTTCGAAGCAAAAACACAATGGAAGAGATATCAAATTTGGCACTCGATTCGATAAAGGGAGAGAGATACGTATATATATATATATATATATATAAAAAGTCGTCAATTCGATTTCGTCATTATTCCCTGCTATGTGCGGGATGCGGATGATTTTCGCGTGGTGCGCGGCGGAAAAGGGTGTAAAGGATACAATCGGTGAGCAGTTAAGCGAAATAACGCATGAAATAATAAACTCGAAAAATTCCACAGCCATTATCAAAACCAAGGGTAAAAGTGACAGCTTTACTTTTTTTAAAGGCCTCACTAAATATTTTTTTGGCAAATAATGAGCGAAATCGTCAGATCAACAAATAAAAAAATCGACGTAATAAGTATATAATTTTTATAGCATTCACTTTGTTTTACTAAAGGAGTCATAAATGTGGCATATAATGAAATTTTTAATTATAGCTGCACCACAAAATTCATAATAATATGATTTGAATTCGGCCAAATCAGACGCGAGTCGCCATTTACATATGTAAGCTTTCATGTTTATCATATGCAGATGTAAAAATCAACTCTGACGTTCATTTACAAAGTCAATAATAAAAATATTGAATTGGATATTGTTATGTAAATAAATTCTGTATAATATGAATTGAAATTAAAACGGAACCTGGCCAAAAAGTCAATATTGTTCCAGGCAAGGGTTACTAGATTTGTTTGTTCTTTGTTCCATTTGCATATTTAGGGCTACGCATTGGTAGATACGGATAGGTGCATGTGTATTTGCGCTACCATTGTTATAATTCATCGTTTTTGATCATCGATATTCAAATGTGTGACACGAAATTGACCAAGAAAGATAAACAATCTAATCAAAAGTCATTTGCTTTTCGAAATTTAATGGTACCTAAAAATTCTCGTTAATTTAACTCTTTGTTCCTTGCTTTTTGATTGTTTTTTTTTGTATTAAAAATAAGGTTATATGGAATGGCTAATATGCTAATATCAAAGGTGATGCTAGAATGATTTTTGATTAACTTTACATTCATCTAGGACCATTTTATGCTACAGGCGTGTTGACAAACTTGACTCCCTTGAAAAATTTTGTTTCAAGGTTAATCTCGAGGTCACTGACAACAGGTACGTACCTTGTTTTGTTTGTTGTAAAGTATGGATTTAATGGCAATTAATTTAATAGTTCCTCAATAAAGGTCGTTTTTGTATTACTTTTGATTTAGAGATTTGGTTCAAACGATCACTAACTCAATTCAATTCTCAGCCTGACTGATCCGGTCAAAATTCTTCAGAAGTTCCGTCGAATCATTCAGACGAATTCCGGTGGAAGATATTTCACAGATAATCTTTCATTCTCTTCTGTCTTCATTTTATCTGTTTCAGTTTCCTCTCCCAAACAACCATCCACCCAATTGTCATGATTCCTCAAGGAGGCTAAAGGGAGACTTCCGACTCTCCACTAGAGTGTACATCGGAAGGATTTTTTGTCTATTATGGAAACGCCCAAAAGTTTTTTTGCACATTTATAACTGGATGGATAAATTTTACCCGGAGTGATCCAGTGGTTATTAACAGCATCTCTCTCTGTTAATCGTAAAGTATAGAATTTTAAAGAAATTGATTTAATGGTCATAATTTATCATTAAACAGTGGTTTCATTGAATTATTTAAAGAAATTCTGGTAGAAAACAATCTTCTGCCTTCATTTTGTACCACCTCAACCATCCACGCATTCCCATGATTCCTGAAGGAGGATAAAGAAAAGCTTCTGCCTGACTTTGCACTAAACTAGAGTGCCTGTTGGTTGGAAGGATTAACCACTTTTTAACATTAGTAGAATGTATGAATAGATGGATGAATTTTAACGTAGCATTAATAGTAGAGATGCTTAACACTCAGGAAAATAAAAAGGATTAACAATACCAGAAATGGTCTAAAGTTCTACGAAAGAATTGCACAGTAAAAATTACCTACAAATTGTAGGTAATTGAGTGATAACCTCAGAATATAGAAAACAATGTGAGCCGTCACGGGACGCCTGGCAGATGTGAAACCCATTTTTTTAAATCAGTGATTTCAGTAATAGTTATATTCGATGTTGCCTCTGACAGCATAACTGTGATAATTGGTCGAGGATAACTAAAGTACAGGCCAACAGAAATAGCTTGGCCCTTGCAATCTGGACGCCCACTGGTGCGCAATGGACACAGCTGATATTGCAGTGGGGACAGTCCATTTAGTCTTCGTACTTCGATGAAGCACATAACGTTGTATGTAAACTCGCCCCGTATTATAAAAAAAGAACATTAAATCAGAAACGTCAACGATAGGGACAATTAATAATGATTTTCACCTAATTTTAACTTTTATTTAGTTTATAAAAGGTCGTGCAACTTTTAGCAAATACTTTTCATAATTGGTGAGACACTCTTAAAGGAAAGCGGACAAATAAAAGAAACACTGAGGAATACATATTTATTCTATAAACTTAATAAGTCAATGTTTCGTTTATTAGTTCATTATTATTTTTATTATAAATATTTTAATATCAATAATAGCTGAGCTGAATACCTCGAAATATTTATTTATTTATTTATTTATTATTTACAGATTGATGTGCGTTTACAACTGTAATTATTTTATTTAATTACTTACTAAAATCAGTATTCTCAGGAAGAAGTAATTGTAGAAATAACAATACTGGGTACTAAATTAACCCCATTTAAATAATATTACATATTTAAAATACAAAATGGGAATTCTGCTCCATTTAAAGTGCATTACCACTTTTTGTGTAAATATTACTAATACCATTAAGACACCCTGGGGTGAGTTTACTTGTACAATACGGGCCCGATTTGAAACACCGAGCGGTAAAATGCATCTTTTTCCCTCCGAATGCGCTTTCTTTCTATCTTTTGTGCCATTCGCTCGAAGTCTGAGGGGCCACCTTATTTCTGTTGACCTGTATGTTACAAAAGTATTAGACATAAAATTATCAAAACATCTAATAAATAAAGCATCTATTGTTGTTGCATATCTGGTAGTAGGTTCTCTTGGATTGTTGTTAATTTGTAATTAAAATTATTTTGGAGGAACTTTATTAATGGCATTGATTCATCTTTAGCAAAAATTTACATTGAAATCTCCAGCTGAAATCAATGGTAGTTTATCTTTATTGGTTTAAAAAATTATTGAACCTTTGTGACTGTACGGAAATAATTTCTCATGTAAAAATGAAATATCATCTATATTTTTTATTAGGCGAAATGTACACAACAATAATAATTAATTCACTTCCATCTTCTAGTTTACTATAGTAAACGACACTGTCGAACCGAGTGGGAAGAGATTCGCACAGGCGCTTGCGCATGGCGAGGCGTCGCTACGGCATCACTCGCCACGCTCGCCACGCCAACAATCCCGTTTACCTGCGGCTATAGATGTTTCACATCAAAAATAAAACTATTTGTAGCAATTATTATAAAAATAAATAAAAAATGTAATATAAAATACAGCAAATTTTACTATGCAGTCACAGTTCTTTAATAGGAGTACGTTAAATAGACTTTCTTTTGTAGCTACGTCGAAAGTCGTTCCATCACCATCACATCAATAAAATGCTACAATAATTGACATTTTACGCTTAAATCTTTTGACTATACTCTAAATATTTACGTATGTCTTTTGAGGAGACCAAAAAAATTACACTTTTGTACAAATCCCAGAATTAATATCATTTTTCTTCTTCTACCGTCGACGTCAACAGCACTTTGTTATTAATGCGAAGTTTGCATTATTTTCTGAAATTAAGCTTTTCCTGGTGAAAATAAACTCAACAGCTTTGACATAGCTTCAAAGTGAGCATTTCTAGAATTTCTTTTTTTTTTTTGGCATCCATATTGTCATCATTGGCTTTTTTCGGTGGGACGAATTAATTCCTGGAGAATTAATTTCTGGATGAATAAACGTTTCTCAGGAATTGTTTTGTTGTGAAAAAGGAAAACATCCAGAAATTATTTCGCTTGCAAATGAAACAATTCCTGAGAAATAAATTCGTTTGTGTGACAATTTTCAGTCCTTGAATAATTATAACACATTATTTAAGACTTTGATACGCAGGCGCGGTTTCCTTTCAAAACTCACTTAATAACTTACGACAATTAATATATCAACACAATAACACAACAAGAAAGCACACCGGTAATTACTCTCGGGGGGGGGGGGGGGTTAGGTTAGGTTAATTTTTTTGTGAATTTATTTCTTTTATTGTTTTCCCCGCTAGGGCAATCTATTTTACATTTCTTAAAAAGGCCTTTCATTCGCAAACAGTCATAGCGATACATTAGTTTTTGTTTATTTACAGGAATTTCTAGAAATTGATTCATCTTGTTAATTGAGGAAATATTTCTACAAATTATTTCGTCTTTTAAAATTAAGAAAATATATCTAGAAATTATTTCATCTTTTATATTTTCATAGGGAATTAATTCGCTTATTTGCAGGAATTTGACCAGGAATAGTTTCGTTTTGAGAACGAATGAATTTCTCAGAAATTATTTCGTCAAAAATCAGAAATAGTTTCGCTTCCATTTTGTTTGGGAAAATTTCTCCAGGAATTAATTCGTAGAGCCGCCCTTTTCTTTGTTATTTTACATGGAACCTTAATTTTTTTCAAGAATATTGTTTATTGACAATGCAAGATTCATTTTTTTAAAAGTTGTTATTTATGAAATTATTTAAATTTTTAATTTGAAAAAATCCTAAAGCCGTCAATGTAAGCACTGTTGTTGAGCTTAATCTTCACAAAAAAATAATTTTAGAAAAAATAGGAAAATTTACTAACAGTTTTTTCTTAAAATGAGGGAAGTGACGTCAACATTAACAATTCGTAATGTCGGAAATAAGTCGAAACTTACCCAAAAAATGTGAAATTAGTTACCGTTGCTAATTTTTTATATCTGGTCAAAAAACTAAGGAAAACCTGATAGAGTATGTGAAAAAGAATACACCCTGTATTTATACATGCATTTATACCTATCTATATAATTTGGCATACACATTCCTAATGCACGTTGCCATGACTTGTATTGGATACTTTAAAAGAGAACATTAAATGCAAAGGTTTTGTGAAAGCTATCAGTACATCGTACCACCCTTCTTATCCCCCATCTGTGTTATGGGACACTGCAACTGAAACATAAAAACGCACATGATAAATGATTGTTGTTACAAGTTTAAAAAAGTGACAATGCCACTTCGTCATCGGGCATAGCATGCTTCCAATACTGTACAATGCCTATCGGTAGCTGACTTTAATGCGAGGGTTCGTGAAAGCCCATTTGGCACAAAATTTAAACTAATTTCAACCACCGCACCACCGGGTAGGTCTTATTACCAATGCGAATAACGTACAAAGGCAATGAACTGCGAACCCAACCGAATAAAAAATGTAAACCGTGAAAAACAATCTGTTAAGTTATTTTTACTACATGGATATCATTTATAACTACCTTTTGGTTATAGCGACACAACACTTACCTAACTCCCTTGAATTTAAAATATACTTTTAGAGGAAAATTATTTGTTTATAATAACTTTGGATGTACCGTCAATTTCGGATATAGCGTCTACTTTTAATGACCGACCTATTTGTAACAAGTTCCTAGAACTCCCAAGCAGTCACTGCGACCGCGTTTAAATACAAAAGTTTTTTACCTTTTCATTACATCCACAAATGATCAACATTTGTAATAATAATACGTTTTTGTTTATAAAAGTTTAGGTATGTAATGTTACATCTAAGAATCAGTTGCTGAGTAATTTTCTTGCATGTTTTCTTTCTTTCGTTCCTTCTCTCTCTTTTTATGTAGCGACCTACGGATGTACCGACGGACTTTAATAGTCCCTTCATCATCGTTATAAACGAAATCCACTGTAGGTACTTACATAATAAAATGATTAAAGGAGAGGCCCATTAAATAAGAAAATTGCTTTGAGAATGAAAATTTTAATTTTAAGGAAAACCTTTTAAGTGTTTTGTAAAAATTCATCCCTTTCCAGATTCTCAAATTTGAATCATTTTGGATTTAGGCACTCAATTAACTCGTTAACTAAAAATCGAAATTAATGAAAAAGTACCAAACGTATAATTTTCAAATAATTTACCAACAGTGGAAAGTAAAGATCCATTCCGATTTATTTTTAAATCCGAATAATAACATTGTCTAAAACGAAATTAATTTTTTCTTTTATATTTAAACCCTCTTCGTCGAATGAACGTTCTTCAAATAATATTGGCCAGTAGCCTCGAAGCGTTCATATTTCTGGCATATTTTTAAGTTAATTGGATTTGAAAAGCGCGTTTCCAGTTTTACGATTTTCCGCAGTTGATGTCAAGATAATTAAATTTTTAAAGCATTTTCGAGAGACCGAACCGGCCCTTCCTACCCTCTCGCTAAAAGGGGACGAAATGGAAAGCACCTATCCTCTTAACCGTCTCCGCTTTCATCAATAAGAACGTTTTAATAATGGGGAAGCGTCAAGAAAAAATCTTTCGTCGTCCATGGATTATTACTAAACCAAAAGAATAATGAGATTTTAATCCTACAAATCGATTCACATTAGAATCTAATTAGTACGTTTCATTAGCGATTCAAAGATTATAAAGTATAATAATAAAACTTTTCAATATTGAAAATAAATTATTTCTAACAAGTAGTCTGTGAAAATGAGTTAGCGTTTTAAGAAAGTTCTTAAAATGACCAGTTTGTCAAAACTATCAAATGTTGTTCTCAATTTCGGTCTTATTAGATCTCATCAGAACATTATAGACAATCTCACTGAGTTACTTACTAAATTAAAGCAGCTCCTGAAGAGCAAGTTAATGTAGTACGTAATTGTGACACCATCTGTTGTCAGTGGATGTAGTGACGACTTATGAATTTAAAAATAAAAAAAATGTGAGCTGTCACAGGACGCTTGGCAGATGTGAAAGCACAAGTAACGTATGCATAAAAGACAATATTACGACAGGAATTAAATATGGCATAATGAAAAAATCAAATACTTATTACGAATTTTTTCCACAAAATGATGACTATTTATATAATAAACATTTATTTTTATTAAATACAAAAATTAAAAATTCTAAAATTTATTTCAAGTAGCGACATCTCAATTTTTTTAATCAGTGACTTCAGTAATAGTTATATTCGATGTTGGTTGCCTCTGACAGCATTACTGAGATAATTGGTTGAGGATAACTGAAGTATGTTACAAAAGTTTTGGACATAACATTATCAAGACATCTAATAAATACAGCATCTATTGTTGCTGCATATCTGCTAGTAGGTTTTCTTGGATTGTTGTTAACTTGCAATTGAAATTCTTCTTGGAGGAACGTAATTAGTGGCATTAATATATCTTTAACAAAATTTATATTGAAATCTCCAGCTAAAATCAATGGCAGTTTATCTTTATTGGTTATAAAAAATATTGAACCTCTGTGACTGTACGGAAATAATTTCTCATGTAAAAATGAAATATCATCATTTTTTTATTAGGTGAAATGTACACAACAACCATAAATTAATTCACTTCCATCTTCTAGTTTACTATAGTAAACGACACCGTCGAATCGAGTGGGAAGAGAATCGCACAGGCGCTTGCGCATGGCGAGCGTCTCCACGGCATGCAATCGCCAAGATCGCCACGTTCGCCACGCCAACAATCCAGTTTACCCGTTTCACATCAAAATTGAAAATCACCTCTTAAATCTAAGATTCACGTCGCTGCTAGAAATGCTAAACACTTAATTGATTAAACAAAAACAAAATAGGTCTTATCCCAACTAACCAAAACGCTGTTTAAAACATATCGGACACGTGTTGTGGTTAGTTGGGGTAAACCTTTTTTGTTTTTGTTTATTCACACCACAATCTCCTTTGTATTTATCTTTTTTACTGAATCGATTAATTATGCCACACACATGAATACTCAATACCTACATACATTTTTTTTCGAAAATTCCTAAATTTATTTTCCTTACAGGTAGTCCTAATATAAAGTGAGAAAGTCTTGGTTTCGAGATACAAGTTCAGTTCTGTCTAGAAAATATAAAAATGTAAAATGTTCTGACCATCATTATCGTTACATTTTCGCAGAGTATGTTTGCTTTTCGATCACAAATTTCATATACTGTACTATGGTCGTATTGGACGATGTGCCATCATATCCATTGTCATGAGAACGATCGGCTGTTCGCCCCTGTTTGCCGAAGTGTTTGCTTACATATGTTTCCGAAAATCCTCAAAGTAGAAGCAAACATACCGCGCTCCACTCACTCTTTCAATTCTATCGTTCGCAAAATATCCGGTTACAAATAATGGACGTTAATATTATTGCATTCGCTGTCCTTTTACGTTGCAAATAATACAGTCAGCGAAATACACACTTACAAATGCACACACAATATATTTGGAAATGTGTTGTACGTATGTGGACTTCACCCAAAAAATATTTTATTACTAATACTGGGCTCTGAAGTTTCATCAAGACAACAATCTTGATCTCGACGTCCAACTCTTCTCTTGATTTGAAAATCAAGATCCAGAAGAAAAAATATTGTCTTGTGGAATTCCTTAGTCATAGTTTTTTGTCCTAATTCAAGAGCTTCGATATTCATGGACATAGAAAGGAACGTATTGTTGCGAGTACTTGCCAATTAAGTTGATGTGAGCATAATTAACGAACATCTTCCCTGAATACATAAGGAATATTCGTGGCTTTCCTGAAACATCTATAAAACACCAGCAAAGATCAATGGGAAAACAATTGGATTACTAGACGGCTGTAGAATTCCCTAGAAAAAGGCTGAAAAGACTATATAAAGGCGAGACGCTCACACCGAGTTAGTTGACAGTGAACAGCTGATATTTGAAAGCGAAGCGATTGATAGGCAACACGGGCGATAGAATTCATACCGAGCGACTGGTAGTGTCTACATTATAGAGAGCGATAAATAGTGTTCACAGTAGAAGCGAGCGGGAAAAGAGACTTTTTAGTGAAATAAATTGTGTAGACTTGTTTATAACTGTAGTGTAGTCAAATTAACTTTAGCAGTTAAATAAATTCGTTGTTTTGTTTTGTTAATTGTGTTTTCCGTGACCGAACACGTCACAGTATCTTTAAATGAACAGTCCTGTTGATACAAGAACCCAGCGAGATGCGTAATACTTATAGATAAAAATAAATATCAATTGAAAGCTTACAATTTAGCAAAACTATTTCTTATTGTGTAAAATAGTTCGTTAAAAAAATTGAAAAAAAATTGCAATTAATTGAATTTAAGAAAAATGCTATTAAATATTAAAAAAAAATATGCTCGGGCGCCTCTTTGTCAAACAAAGAAATTACGATGCTCCGGGTAGAGCAGCGGTGATTCCTGATAATCCTGATAATTGGAGAGCGCGAAGCTCTCACTGAAAAACACAAAAAAAATGAAAGGTATATTAAAAACATTTACAAAAAAAAAGGAACAACACTTACATACAATGCCAGCCTAAAAGAAATTTTTCCCTGCGCCAAGGTAGGGACTACCGCTGGTTTCAGAGCTTCAGGAACAATCTTCCTCGTAACTCCAAGGATTTTTTGAAATAGTAAGAGCCGCCTGCAGGTTTTATACGGCTCATTAGAGGTTAAAAAGCGAGCTTGGAGTCCTCTAGAGTGATTCAATTTAGTTCCAGAAGTTTTGCTCACCCCGACCCTTACTCCCAGCTGTTCAGTCCTACTGAATCCTATGATAAGTTGAATGGGCTGACAGTAATGGCAGTAATGTGCCGTTGGAACATAAATTTCCTAAAATAACTAAAATTAAGTTTATTTAAAAAAAATATTCAAAATAAGTGGCATTTAAGATGCCTACAAAAAGGATAAGAATGATGGATTAAGGGTGTCTGTCGTCCAACTCAAACTCCACTCGCTCAACTTACATATCTATATATGAAAAAGTGAAAAGTTACAACTTTGCCTCGTGCCAACAAAAAAAAGAAATTTTGAGCAAAACAAATTTAATTAACTATAATAACAAATTGAATAAAAAGCAAAAGAACTGAAAAAAAAGAATTAATTTAAATGAATTTTAAATAAGAAATGGACAACGTAGCTAGTATAGAAAAAGAAATTTTCACCACCTAATCGATACAAAGTCGGTTACATTCAGATAAGATTCTCGAATATTTTCGAAGTGATTTACTTGAGCTTGTCTCCATTTATGGATAAGTGCTCTTGTCTTGGATCAAAACGACAAAATAAGACTCTCCTGGTTTCTATTCCTTAAGTCCAGAATCTTTACCTGAAAGTGTTTTGGTCCTCGAACTCCCAATAACATTGTAAAACCCTAAACAAGGAAAAACGGATTAGGTAGGTATGTGCCAGACCGTTTTGTGCTCTTACCTGAAATCGACCAATTTGGGCCCTGCAGAAATTACAGAAATTCTAACCTGTTCCGTTATATCCGATCGACCGATTTGCGCTCTCTTGTAATGTAATTTTAAATTCAGACTAAAGCTAGTTAATAAATAATTAGATGTATTCTACGAAAAACAAAACATCTAAAAAGGAAGTTAGACACAATAAGAATATGTATAAAAGGGATTGAAAAGACCACGACAAAACTCACTTCATATTCGTGTTGTCTTTACATACCATAACCTTGTGATCCTAAGGAATAAAACAAAATAATTATTTGATTATTTATAAATAAATGGATTTGTTTCAAGGTAATGTAAAATATCTTAATGAGACACGCGAATTGAGAATACACCATTTTTAGAAGAACCTATTAATCTTTTATTAAAACTACACTGCGGGCAGTCTACTGGACACCAATTACAATTACAAAACATTCAGATTTTTTTATAAGAGAGGATCGGAATTAATAGGTAACTTTAAATTTTAAAAACAACTGGTCAGTTACAGATAAGAGCCAAACCCGATCGACACCTCAAAAAATTATTAAGTTTGGATCAGTGGTACACTCTAAATGACCTAAATTAAATAGGATACAAATAAATCAATTGTTTAAAATGAGAAGGTATAACGTTTTGGAATTAGTAAAGGAATGTCCCCCAAAAAAATTGAAAAATGTGCACAACTGATATCTTTAAATTTGTCACTTCATATTTTAAATATGATTAATCGTGCAACGGGAATTCCCCCTCAGATTTAAACGGATCCAGTCATCTAAAAAGCAGCATCCGATTTACAAACGACGGATGAACTTTCTGTGTAATAATAACAATAATAGTAGCAATAATACGAAGTATGGTGACAGAAGTATCACCTATCGTGGACGCAATAATTGATACAATTATAACAAGCGTATCATTGCAAGCGCGATGATCGATAGTTCGATTGCGCAGACAGATGACGGTAAAGAGGAAAAAGGGCTTTTGTTGAAGACGCATTGTTGCAATGCGGCGCACACAATCGCCTGATGACAAATCACTTTTGCTAGCTGATTGATGATGGTCTTCAACGAACACCAGCGCTACCCGAAAATTCCCTAAATGGCAAATCTCTCGGGCTGTTTCGTAGACTATATAGATAATAGATAGATACCTCTATCGATTAAAGCGAATTTATGCTTTTTATGATAGAGATCGTAATTCTCTGTTACTTTCATTCTTAACTACAGTGTAATATGAATCTGAAAAGTTTAGAGAAATTCTAATAGAACTCGAAAAGAGTTCGAATAGAAATCGAAAAGCATTTTAAAAGAATTCGAAAAGGATTCGAATCAAATTTGAAAAGAGTTCGATTAGAATTCGAATAGAACTCGAAAAGAATTAAAAAAGAATTCGAATCGAATTCGAAAATAGTTCGAAGAGAATTCGAAAAGCATTCCAAAAGAATCCGAAAAGAGTTCGAATCGAACTCGAAAAGAGTTCGAATAATTCGAATAGAACTCGAAAAGAATTCAAAAAGAATTCGAATCGAATTCGAAAAGAGTTCGGCAAGAACTCGAAAAGCATTCCAAAAGAATTCGAAAAGAATTCGAATCAAATTCGAAAAGAGTTCGATTAGAGTTCCAATAGAACTCGAAAAAAATTCAAAAAGAATTCGAATTGAATTCGAAAAGAGTTCGAAGAGAATTCGAAAAGTATTCCAAAAGAATCCGAAAAGAATTCGAATCGAATTCAAAAAGAGTTCGATTAGAATTCGAAAAGCATTCCTAAAGAATTCAAAAAGAATTCGAATCGAATTCGAAAAGAGTTCGATTACAATTCGAATAGAACTCGAAAAGAATTGAAAAAGAATTCGAAAAGTGTTTGAATAGAATTCGAAAAGCATTCCAAAAGAATTCGAAAATGAATTCGAATCGAATTCGAAAAGAGTTCGATTGCAATTCGAATAGAGCTCGAAAAGAATTCAAAAAGAATTCGAATCGAATTCGAAAAGAGTTCGAATAGAATTCGAAAAGAATTCCAAAAGAATTCGAAAAGAATTCGAATCGAATTCGAAAAGAGTTCGATTAGAATTCGAATAGAACTCGAAAAGAATTAAAAAAGAATTCGAAAAGAAATGTTCGAATAGAATTCGAAAAGCATTCCAAAAGAATTCGAAAAGAATTCGAATCGAATTCGAAAAGAGTTCGATTGAATTCGAATAGAGCTCGAAAAGAATTCAAAAGAATTCGAATGAATTCGAAAAGAGTTCGAATAGAATTCGAAAAGCATTCCAAAAGAATTCGAAAAGAATTCGAATCGAATTCGAAAAGAGTTCGATTAGAATTCGAATAGAACTCGAAAAGAATTCAAAAGAATTCGAATAGAATTCGAAAAGAATTCGAATAGAATTCGAAAAGCATTCCAAAAGAATTCGAAAGAGAATTCGAATCGAATTCGAAAAGATTCGATTAGATTGAATAAATTCGAAAAATTCAGAAAAGAATCTCGAAAAGAATTCGAAATAAAATCAAATCGAATCGAATTCGAAAAGAGTTCGATGAATTCAAAACTCAAAGAATTCAAAAAGAATTCTCGAATTGAAAGAGATTCGATTAGATAAAACTCAAAAGAATTCAAAAAGAATTCGAATCGAATTCGAAAAGAGTTCAGATTAGAATTCGAATAGCAACTCGCAAAAGAATAAAAGATTCGAATCGAATTCGAAAAGAGTTCGATAGAGTTCGAATAGATTCCAAAAGAATTCAAAAAGAATTCGAATCGAATTCGAAAAGAGTTCGAAAATTCGAATAGCATTACAAAAGAATTCAAAAGAATTCGAATCGAATTCGAAAAGAGTTCGAAGAATCAAAGCATTCAAAAGAATTCAAAAAGTTCGAATTAATTCGAAAAGAGTTCGATAGATTCCAATAGAACTCAAAAGAATTCAAAAAATTCGAATGAGTTCGAAAAGAGTTCGATAGATTCGAAGCATAGAATTCGAAAAGAACGTATTCAAAAAGATTCGAAAAGAGTTGAAAGGAGTTCGAAAAACATTCCAAAAGAATTCGAAAACAGTTTCGAATAGAATTCGAATCGATTCGAATCGAATTCCAAACGAATTCATATCATGCAGATGTCATAACTATAGTTTACAAGAAATAGTTGTTTTTGATGATATATTAGGTAACAACAACTGCAAAAATTCAGGAGAACGTTATCTACACCTAAGGTTCTATTACCTCACGAATTAAGATCTCTAAGTAACATAAGATATAAATTCGGACTTCGAAAACCTCTAGGTGGATAAAGAAAGAATTTTAGAAGATTATGATGAGTTTTCCCAACTGCAAAGCAACAAGGCGGCCATTTCCTGTGAGGTTTTCTAGGCATTGGTTTGTGATGATTAAAGGGCTTCATAATTCAAACCTTGATAACGTAAAATTCTCCAATGCATTAAAAAAAGATGGTAATTGTTCCAAAATTGTCCGTGCATAGTAAAAGTAATCAAAATCTTGATCAGGAGAGGCACAAATACAATTTCAATGCTTAGGAAGCCCTTAAACTTTTATTTATATACCTATATAAGAACCATAATAACTTAAAAAGCATTAGGTGAGAATGAAACCTTCCTAATTGCATACCAAAAAGTCGCCAACCATTTTTTTAAACGTGGCATAAAATCCTATAAACAATCGGAAAAAATGTATTAATTGTTCCAAGACTATCTTGTTTTAGCAAATATAGTGCAAGTGTTAAGAAAACCTTAATGTTTCCACTTATACAGAGAATAACAGCTTCATAATGAAATTCAGAATTAATGGCTTTGATTTACATTATTATACATACGTTATATATCTAGTTAAAATTTCAACAAGGAATCAGATGTGCAGAGGAAGGTCATCAACACTTAATGATCTACGTAAATAATTTCAAGGATTAACATTTGCACATTAGATAAAGTGGATATTCAGGCTCCTTCACTTCACGAAAAGGCACTGGTACATTGTGAAAAGTATTTGAAAAATATGTCTTAAATATTAAAGTGGTTTGTAAACCGAAGAATTTTAAAAATCATCAGTTGAAACTAAAAATTTCCTGGATGCATACCAGAAAAACATCAATCTCCTTAGGAGTTGTAGGAATGAATGGATTGATGGCATTTAAAGAGCTTCATAATTCAAACCCTGTTAACGTAAAATCCACCAAAACGTCAAAAATTACTATAACAATTGTTGCATAATTGTCTTCTGGCAATATAATCTTAATTGAAATTCTGACTTTAATCGACCCAAAGACATCATAAATGCTATGAAAACCCTGCAAGTTTTACTCATAAAACAATAATCTCTTAATGAGATTCAGTAGTCGCGACTGTGGTTACAAGTCATCTTATGAGCTGTGGGTTAGACGAAGCGAAGAGAATACTATCAAAACACCTTAGAGAATCACAAAAGTATTTTTGGAAATCAAAAAGATTTTTAGAAAAGCACTCTTAAATGTTTGAATAGGTTATGAACCAAAGATGTTAATGAATGACTAAGACTTTCCTAGTTGCAGACCAAAAAAGCATCAACCTCCTTTTAGAAATAGTAGAAATAGGTTAGTGACGATTGGAGAGAATGAGATGGGATTGTAGAAACTAAAACAATATAGGCTTAAGTAAAATATTTCTTTAATATTACAAGGTATATCAGGATTTATCATTAAAATTATCCAAAAAAACCTTGAAACAAGACACGCGTTCGCGGTATCTTTCCGGAAACTCAAATGTAATCTCTCTGGATGATTCCGTTCTATAGAAGTAAAATATAATTAGTTTGAGTCAGCCATTGCCATCAATTGTAAAGCTTTGAAATTCTGCCCATTATGTATATCCCATGCAAACATGCAATAATATTTAATGTATATTCAATACTGACACAATATGTACCACAAATAAACAGTAATTCTAATAAGAAAAACTCTTACAATATCGTTTCGGCTTATTAGGCCATTATCAAAGAGTTAAATCGAAACTAAAATAGCTCTAGCTCTAATCAAAATTATAAAATAAAATGTCAACTTTTAATAGTCTAATACATAGACTTATTTCAATCCCCCTCAATGAAGAAAACTATAAAAAAGAGTCGAGATGGTGGTGAGGCTAATCTCTTGGTGAAACATTTTAAAAATTTATAATTAGAAAAGAAAACGCTTGGTTTTTTCTGTTTCATTTATATAAGTGAAAAGCGTTTTCTTTTCTAATTATAAATTTATAAAAAAGAGGTTAATTTACTTAAAACTTTGGCAATTAATAATGGATATAAATCTGATGTAAATGAGAATATTTTAAAGAAAAAGATCAAAAAACAAACATTCAGTCATATATATCTTGGTAAAAGTTTAGAATCTAAAAAGAATAATTGGACTTTCATTAATTTTTATGACAATATTAGTTCAGCTATTTGTAAAAGACTCTCTAAAGTTGGCATTAGTAATACATATATATTCTAATAAGAATAATTTAAGAAAAATGTTAGTTAATAATAAAATATCAAACAAGGATAAACTTTGTAAATGAGGAGTTTGTGAACTTAATTGTGATTACTGTAACGCTATTTACATAGGACAGACAGGTAGATCCTTTAAGATTAGATGTAACGAACTCAAGAAGTTTATAATTTATAAAAAAGGTAACACAGGATTTTCCCAACACTGTATTACAAATAAACATAATTTAAATGAAAATAATATAAAAATTTTACATTGTAATAATAAAAGCAGAAGGTTAAATTTATTAGAAAAATTTGAAATTCAAAAGGCATTCTTTCAGAATAAAAATGTTACCAATGAACAGTGTGAAGGACATAAAAGTCCTATCTTACTCGCAACACTTCAAAAATTGTAATTCCCCCACCTACTCATAATGTACAAATTGTCATGTTTCTGATTTTTAGTTTAGTTTCGATTTAACTCTTTGATAATGGCATAAACCGAAACGATATTGTAAGAGTTTTTCTTATTAAATTGTTGTAAATCTAAAAAAGTGTTTTTATTCTGGTTATTAAAATGTTTTACAACTTCCCAACCGCGACCTCCCTAATAATTATTAACATTCATTCATTGAAACTTTTCCATCCATCTTTACAATAATATTATTACTCGCTTTCGGAGGGTGGTGGTTTTTGATTTAGTATAAATCTTCTTCAATAAACTTACCTTGCGATTTTAATAAACGCTTGTGGTGTTGGTCTTAATTTATTAATTATGATGCTTGATTAGAACATATGGGCTTTATATGCATATATTTGCACTGGCGTAATGGCAAGGATAAGATGAAAGTTGTACGAAAGGAAAGATTCAATCAGCTCGAAACTGTATTTAACAAAAACGTGTTAATCGTATTAGCAGAGGAATATGGGGTAGCAAAGGGAAAAGGAACTGCCGCTGACAGGTTTTGTAAGGGTGTCGACCGCCTGCGGCATCCAGGGGCGTTCGTTGCGATTGCCGCCGCACCCCATCACAAATACTCCACTCAAAACCCGTTCATCGAACATACAAAACATAAATCTAGTGAAGTCTAATGTTTACGGAAATGAAAACAATTTCACCTACGTCTCTAAAATAAAAGATAATAACTATATCCAACAATACCAAAAAAAAAAAAACAAGAATGGAATGACATACATCAATATCAGAGAATTTGAAGTTACAGCAAGAAATTGAAAAAAACAAATCAACTTTCTTCTACTCGCATTGATAAAGAGCCATGGAAAAGTTTCTTTCACATAACAGACAAGTCAGAAGAACTCAAACGAAAAGAGAGAGTGTTCGAATAATTGTTAGTTCATTCCATGCAACTTTAATACCTTCGCGATTATACTTTCCTTTTCAAAAATAATGCATAATGAGAAAATTAAAACGACTGAAAAGAAAAAAAAGAGGATGGCCCATCTTCAATGTATTTATCAACAATAAGTTCGAATCTAGTACCAGAATTGCTCTATTACTTTGAATTTCATGATTAAAACAATTCAATCGAATGAGTATTTTCGGACAAAGTATTAAAAATATCTTGATATACCAGCAATATGTTAATAAAACTAGAAAAGATATTACAACGAAAATTACTACATTCTATATTGATTTGTTTTTTTACTCCATATTTAATTCTGTCAAAAAGCTCAACAACTACACTTTGTGGATTTTGAAATTAAGATACTATCTCAAAATTGTGAGTATCGAACTAATCTTGAAGTCGGAACAAAACTCACGAGCTCAAATTGTATCTCTTTTAGCTTTTGATCTTCTTAGCATATGATTCACTTTCAATGTACAAAATGTCACGTATCTTGACTGAAAAAGAAAAAGAGGAGAGATAATTTGGAAGGAGAAATAAAACGAAGACCCTTAATATTACTCTGACCTGTATCTCTGCGTTCGTTTTTTATTTTTCCTTTATTGAGTCTTATTATTTAGAAAAATTAATTTGAAAGGTGCTATAAGTCTTCAGATGAGGAATGAAGTATTGATGTGAGTCTGACGTTAGGTCTTGGAAGTTTAATTAGTATTTTTTTTATTGCAAATACAAAATTCATGACCCCAACAATGGAGAGAACGGTAAATTTTACAAATGAAACCATCCTGGAAGGTACTCTTCTCCCATTACAAAATGATAAGAAATGTATATTCATCTCCATTTAAGGAAACATCCCTTGATCTCTAAATGATCTACATGATCAAAGTCAAAGTCAGATTGAGTCCAATTGTTAAGAAAAAGTTAGTTGACAGAACTTGTAAGCTTTCAAAGGGGGAATGAAGCGTTGATCTTGAATGTGTCAGCAAACTTAATATTAAAGATTTTCTTTATATTTAAACCCGTCCCACCAACAGATAACTATGTTTAGCTCTGTGAAAGTAGCTTGGGTTTGTAATCTCTGTAACTATTTGTTTTGTACTTACTGGTTCAAAATAATAATAAATAAAATTTAATCAGGTGCAACTCAGTACACGTGAAAGAAGCGAAACTTCTTTGGCGGGTCTCTATACCTTTATAACGAATAAGTATCTAATGTTTTGGTGAAAGGAAGAAACAGCGGGGAATTTTCAGGATTTATGTTTTAAAAATGAAAAACATTTTCATACATCAAATTTTTTCGCCTCCGTTTATTTTTCCAAGTGCTTAAGAAACCGTAAACTATCAATAACTACAAGGAATTAAAATTAATACATAATAATACTCACTCTTAAATAAATATTAATTGTTGTTAAATAAACATTTACTGTAATATAACTGCTATGAGATGCCGGTCACTAACAGCTGGCTGTAATACCGATATGCGCATGCGCGCCTTTCTATTGTCATACCTTCGCGAGACGAATCGTTACGAAATGTGTCGTTTCATGGCCTTGAGATTTTACTCTTATAGCGCCCAAAGAAGATTCACTTCAAAAAAGAATTGATTTTCCAAAATCTTTGTATTATTGAAGTGAAACTCTCTTCCTTTCACTAAACATTACTTATTCATTATAAAGGTATAGAATAGCCAAAGAAGTTTCACTTCTTTCACGTGTACTGAGTTGTACATGATTAAATTTTTTTTTTTTTTTGGAAATTCTTTTTCACGGCACCAACAATGGAGACAATAGTAAATTTTTCAAAGGACAATGTCGATGAAGTTAATTTTCTTTCAGAACATTTAAGAAATATTACTTCGTCTCTAAATGATCTCGATGATACAGATAAGTCACATTGAATCCAATTATTTGAAAGAATTCATTTTCCAAAAGTTCAATATTCATGACTAACAATGAAAGGAACTGTATATTTTGCAAACAAAAGTATCCTTTCAGTTAGTCTTCTCCCAATAATTATATGAGATGCATGTTCGTTAAATTATCTATAATTATCAAGATTAAAGTCACATTAATATTTCGTCAAATTGCATTTCTGAAATACCCTATTTTAAAAAAGTCACACCTATTTTTGTCCGTTCAATGCAATTCCTCATGTTGCAAATTAGTGATGAGCAAAATTGGTCTTGGTCTTGGTCTTGCATCTTCATATCCTCAATTTTCTACAATAATAAAATGATTTGCTTCATACAGGTTGAATTTGCGTGCCGTTACATGTACCTAACTGCGTAAGTAGGTATGCTAAAGTGTAACAAAAAGTAATTTATAATACCAAAACCGTCATTAAACGTAAAGTGAATGCGTCCATGGTGGAGATTAACTCTGCCAACGAGGATGTTAAGCTTTTATTGTAGAGACATTTGCGTGTAAGTGTCCAATATATGAGGGAAGAGATATCAACGAGCGTCCGTTGTCATAACGGGGCGCCGCCGACGACGTCGTCGCTGGTTCATACGTCCGCTTACTTGCGTCGCGACGCCCGTAATGAAATGAAATCATAATAGCCGTGGACGCGTTTTTGCGACGGCATGTGCTGCTTCCATAATCTTATATTAATAATTCAATGCTCCCTCTATTGTTGTAATAAAGTAATATGTCAGGAACGGAGACTCGGCGCAGATGTGACGCTTAATATCGGCACTCGGGGTGAAGCGGCGGCGCCGTCGACGGAAGTGATGTTGCGCCCCTGCGTCCAGGAGCGTCGCGGCGCTTTGGACGTCATAACCGCACCGCGATAGAAACACGCGGAAATAAAAGTGGGCGAGGCCAGGAACATTACTGGTTAAAAAAAATTGAAAAAAAAAAACAAACTAGAAATAACAGAAGCTTAAAGATTTGTAAGAAACAAGGTCACAGCTCATAAGATCCTGAAATACCTGTAGTGTCCTTAAAAACTGCATATTTTTACATAATAAATAAAAAGCACATGTGGTATTGTCAAATTACTAAAACTGTCTGATGTTTTGAAGTTTTATTTTCCGCCACTTATATTTGCATGACTTTATTATATAAAATACATATTAGGTACATATACATATCGAGGTAAATACATGCACATGATGTTGCGACAATGCCACAAATCCATGTACCTAATGAAAGGGTGCCATTTAACGAAGTCGTTTAGGCGTGAAGCGAATGGAATATTACAAAGAACGAAAGACCCGTAACAGTTCGACACAGAGGTAATGGAATAAATGCAGGGGTACACTCGAATACATACATATATACATATACTTACTGATATACAAAACAGGACTGCCTGCCTGAGTGCCTGGCATCAGACAGGCTGGGTCGCACTGGTCCTGAAAGAGAGAGGGTGCAACAGCAAGATCAGAATCAGGAACAGCTTGGTGAGCTTATTCAGACGACTAATTGTTGATTAATTGGCGTCTTCACATGCAAATTGGGGCAACGCAAATGGTTACGTCATAAATCTGCTTAAAACATAATTTATGGATCGGAGTCGGCAATGAGATATCTCGATGGTGTTTAAACGGCTCTTACCCTCTACCTCTCTACTTTATATTATTAATGTCTAGGTTGACTGCGTCTCTAAATGTCTTATTGGATACCTACTGAATAATAATAATAATAAGTTTAAATAAAGAAAAATAATAATTGGTCAACGGAATATCTATTAGTAAGCAGGAAATATGTTTGTGGCGATCAATGTTCTGTGTTTTTGTAAATATTTAATTTTATTTGTGTACCTACATAAATGTAAAAATATTGTTTTTCTATACTGATGTCTCTGTACCAGTTCTGTACCCATTCTTCTCTAATTTAATTGCCGAAGTACTTTCCTAATAGCCCTTTAATAGTTCAACTCTTTATACTAAGAGCATGACGCCTACCATTCTTTATTCTCTCTAATTGCTATTTTATGATGGGTTTCTTCGGTGCATTTGAGTTCAATTTCTATTTCTCTGTATATCTTACTATCGGCATTTCCAAATTTTAATACTTTTCTATTGGGTCCCTACTTTCATTTATATATTTTAAACCCCTCCTTATCTATCTTCGTATTTTCCTAATTTTCAAACCATAGTCAGTTCTGACAAAATCATTTTCGGTAAAGGCTTTCGCGGCCAGAAGATGAACCGGTGATATTCGTCGGGTTTAAAGGCCGTCGTCGATTGGAATTTCTTCCTAACGTTTCGCTAGCACGAGTGGCGAGCTTCTTCAGAGGTCCTTCCATCTTCGATGCTGGATGTAGACTGATGATTTTGACATCGTTTCACTGTTCACCAAAGTACCTGTAACAGGGTGCCTCGACCTGGTGACTAAGATCTTCCCTGCTGACATCTGCAAACTCTTTGAAGTTTGCCTCACTGGAAGCTACTTCGTGTGGAAAGCGAATTTTTACGAGCAGATAGACGGTGTGGCTATGGGAAGTCCGTTAAGTCCGGTAATAGCCAACTTCTTTATGGAACACTTTGAGAAGAGAGCCATAGAGACCGCGGAATACAAGCCAACAACCTGGTTCAGATACGTGGACGACACCTTCGTGATTTGGAGACACGGTATGGAAAAACTAAACCACTTCCTCCGACACCTGAACAGTCAGCACCAGAGCATCCAGTTCACCATGGAGACCGAGAATGACCGACAGTTAGCCTTCTTGGACGTGCTAGTGAAAAAACATGGCAACAAATTGGGCCATACCGTATACAGGAAACCAACCCATACAGATAGGTACCTACACGCTTCATCCAACCACCACCCGAGTCAGAAGTATGGCATTATCAGAACCCTGACTGAACGAGCACATAGGATCTGCGAACCAGAAAACCTCCAAGTGGAACTCGAACACCTAAAAACCGCCTTCGAGGCGAATGGCTACAACAAGAGGGAGATCGAGAGATCAATGGGCTTGAACAGGTCAAAGGCACCGAAGATCGACCAACAGTGCACTAGCTCTCGAGCGTTTCTACCTTATGTACCTAGGATCACAGACCGGATTGGCAGAATTCTAAAAAGACACGACATCAGTACGATCTTCAAACCAACGAGGAAGATCCAGCAAACCGTCAGATCAGCAAAGGACAAAAGGGATCCTCTTTCATCGTCAGGAGTTTACCGCATACCTTGTTCCTGCGGAAAAGTGTACATAGGAACCACCAAGAGATCTATGGGAACAAGACTCAGAGAGCACAAAGCTAACTGCCGGCTAGGACACTCAGAAAAGTCTGCTGTGGCCGAACACGCACTAAGCAACGGAGACCACAATATACTCTTCGGGAACTGCAAGCTACTGTCTTCAGTCAACGGTTACCACAACAGGATGGTTAGAGAGGCCATTGAAATCCATAAACACCCAGAAAACTTCAATAAAAAGGAGGAAACGCTAAAGCTGAATCAGATCTGGAACCCAATTCTCAGGAACGCTCGAACAATTCCGACCGCCTCCACACGGTCGACTGAAGCGGAACAGGCTCCGCCCCCTACCCACCAGCATAAATACAACTTGCGCAGGAGAAATCATCAGTCTACATCCAGCATCGAAGATGGAAGGACCTCTGAAGAAGCTCGCCACTCGTGCTAGCGAAACGTTAGGAAGAAATTCCAATCGACGACGGCCTTTAAACCCGACGAATATCACCGGTTCAAAATCATTTTCATTCATTTCACTTTCATTTTCTAGTCGTCAGTTCAATTTTGTTATTAAATATTTAGTTTACCGTTCTACGTTATTTTAATTTCTTCATCACCAGAACATGTCGAGTCCAAAAGTTGTGTTGACAATTAAACAAAAATTTTTTTTTTCCAATTTTTTTATAGATAAGAATTGTACCTGAACCATTTTGATCAATTAATTAGGTACGTTTAATAAAGGGAGAGATAGACAAATGTTGAAAATGAGTTTCTAATTGCATAAAACCCCATAAAAGTGCAAGATGATATAAATTTCATTTTTAAATTGTGACGATTAATGATAAAAATGGACACTTGGAGGGACACGTCGACGTCGAACTTTAAAGACGAAACGAATAATTCTATTCCATACGGCCATTATCCAAAAATGTATTTACATGAACTTCCGTTTTTGAGTATCCTCCTATTTCCTTATATAAGAATAAAGATAAATATGATATCTACAAGAAACACACTATTTTTAAAAAACAAGTTGTAAACTTCTTTTATCTATTACTATGTTCGCTCTAAACTGTAAATAGGTATGTTATAACGTCATAAGTATTAATGACGTCGGCTTCCTCTGGTTCAAGTCTTTCTGTGGGTTCCTTGGACCTCTTACCGTGCGGAATGGTCTAGTCGTCTAGATCATTGCTTAGCATTCGGGAGGTCACCGGTTCAATTCCGGGGCCGGCTACTCTGGTCCAAGTTTTTCTGTGGTTTCCTTGGATCATTTAGACAAATGCTGGGGTAGTAATATTCCACAGATAGTCTTCCCCCACACCACGACCCACCCATTCCCACGATTCCTGAAGGAGGCTAAAGAGGGCCTTCCGCCCTACCCCTCCGACTTTGCACAAGAGTGTAGGTCGGGGGGGACAGCCCGCCCACCAATATTGGTGGGAATGAAACACCCAAAAGTTTTTTTTTTTTGATAAATAAAACGTGCGAGTTTAGAGTCTTTCTTCTTTCTTCTTTCTTAGAAACAAAATACACGTGTGTTGAAAACTTTTATCAGGACTACGACAAATAAAAATCACTGTTAATAACAATAAAGGTATTGTGACTTGTGTGTGCCTTATTAGCATGGTAACAGCCAATCAACACCAGTTGGTTCCCACTCTTTCGTAATCGTTACTATTGGTTTATCACACGTGCAGGGAGTTCCCGGAACTTATCGAACGATCCAGATAAAACTGTGAGACCGTCTCTCTCTTTGATACTGAGCTTCTTTATTTTTGTTACCAATCCAATATATTATATTAAAATTGTTACACGTGCCTGCAGTATTATCAAAGCCTCCTTCTTCATATTTATTCAGATAGTTTGTTACTTATCTGTATTTGTCAAACTTTTAACATGTCGAAAAGAAAAAGGAAACAAATTGATATCAAAGAAAAATCGCGTACTTATTACCGGTTGTTACGACTACCGGTTTTTACAACTAAATATGAGAGTCCCTTCGATGTCGTAACAGATTTTGACTGTATTTGCACGTATTACGTTATTTAACATTAATCGTTATTTAAGTATGTATTAAATTGTCCATACAGTAAAAAAGGTTTCTGTTGACGTCTGTTTCTTACTTAAATATTTCATATTAAATTGATGCATGTGGAGTTTGACATGTATTAACCTACTTTCAAAAAGATACAAATTATCTTTTTGAAAGTATGATGTTTTTAATAAGAAGCAATTTAAATTTCGCTCCTTTACTTCTAGTTGCCCCTCCTTACACGAAAGCGCTGAAACTCGAGTTTTCCATTTATAAATCATCTCTAATCTATGATTGTAATTAAACAAAAAATTGCTATAATAACATTCGAAGTGTCTTTTCAAAAAATCTATTTTTTTCCAGTGCGCAACGTATACAAATTCCCTGCTATATCTCTCCTGTATATTTCGAACCATTGGCTTCACGGAGTTAATTGTATTAACAATGTTCATTAAACATTCAAATTAGCATATGATACACAAGATAAAAAAAATATTTAGTTCCTTTTTAAGACAAAGTGGTAAAAGGTTTCGCAGCAAATTGATGGACCGGTGATGTCCTGATTCGAGTCTAAAAGCCGTTGTCAGTCTACATCCAGCAACGTAGATGGAAAAATATTTGAAGAAGATTACTATTCATGCTGGAGAAACATTAGGTTAGGTCAGGTTCGGTTAGGTTTCCAACCGACGACGACCTTCTTAGGATCAGAAGATGTTCACAATTTAAATTCTTTAAGAAAAAAGAAAAGTAGAAACATGCAGTGCAACCAATAACTCGTTTTTGTATATTTTTAATAAAAATGAATAGGAAAAATATATTTGATTTCACTTTTACAAAACACTCGCTCTATAAGTACTGAACTAGGTATGTATTTAATTCTTTAACATCGTTTTGACGTGGATATCGAAGAAAGTGAAAGTAATGGTGACGGGCCCATCATTTTCTTATTAAAAAGTTTATTTAGAACAGAAAGTAACGTTATGTCTTACATCAAAAGTAAACTAGCTAGACAAACTCTTTCACTTTCTTAAGCAAAAAAGTTTTGACCTTCTCTAGACAAACATGAAAGAGTAACCGTGTTAAGCTTTTTTAACAATTTCGTTTAGTTTGTTACAAGAACGAACGCTTTCTCAATTATACCTACCAATAGAACTTTGTACCTATAGTCAAGGTCATCATAGATCTTCGGCCCAAAGACCCACATCTACTCATTCCTTTTCTGAATAATTATTTGCGTTTACGAAAAAGTAGTACTAAACTCTTCCACTTTCTTAAGCAAAAAAGGTTTCGATCTTTGTTAGACACTACAATAGAGCAACCGTGTTTTTTTTAACTGTTTCATTTAATTATTTTTTTTAACTGTACGAATAGAAAAAACTAGTTGGACACCCACATTCACTTCTTCCTATCCTAAATAAATATTTTTAAAGGTTTTACTAACACAACAGTTTTCATCTCAATTCCCAACTCTTGTCGTATTTTGAAGATTAAGACCAAGAAAATTTTTTTTTGCTATACCTATGCTAATTCTTGGTCATAATTTATTGTTTTGATTTAAGAATTGCGATGTTTTATAACAAAAACCCAGCGAGGCGAATGAAACATCATACATAAACAAACATTTATTAATCTACATATTTAGACTGAAACGCGAATTTAATAAATTTATACCATAGACATAAATTCAAAGAATACCTATCTCTAGGTATTGTAGCGTCCAGTGATACCGTGCGTGTGTGTGATAACGATTTGTGTGCATGTACTTCTTATCGCTAACATGTTTACGGCGCAGTCACAGCGCGCGGCTCATTTATCATTATCGACTTACAAGCTATAAATCTTTCTTCAGCGACAAGTAAGACGATCATTCCTGTGAATTATCGACGGCTTTCTAATTATTATTCATCATTCGGGAACAATCAGGATTTCTTCGAAAAATTATCTAGAAAGTTCGAAAGGTGTATTTAAAGGGATCGTCTTTGGGCCAGAGGACAGTAGTTGTGAGAAAGCATCCGTGCGCGAATCAAGACAATAAGCGATAGACAAAAGTAAAAAAAAAAAATTAGTTATTATAAATAAGTTGTTATATAAATAAGGGAACTGTTCTCATATAAATAGTAGTTCTAAGTTAGTGTTAAGTGTTACATAAATAGTGTAAAATAAATAATTGTTTAAATAAATATTTTTGACTAAAAAATTCGTTACAGTATCATTCACCACGCTAGTTTTTTATAAAAAGCAGAAATGTCATTGCGTCCTTTTAAGTGTTTATTAAAATTCATAAATATGACGGAAACTGTTTTCTGTTTTTTTGAACTCTTAAATTCTCGAAGCGATTCTCTAGACCTTGTCCCCATTTTTAAATCAATACTTGTGTCTTGATTAACGAATAGAATTCTTGAGAACCCAAGTGTTTCTCTCCCCTTCCTCCTCTTTGCTCCTATTCCTGCTTCTAATATGTTTCTAAGCAGCCTTTCATCTTCATATATTCCATTTCTTCCTCTTAATAATAAAAATTATTTAGAGTGGTAAATTAATTTATTAGAATAAAATCTACACCAACGTTTCTCCTCCCTAAAAATTCTCAAACCGGAGACGAAAGATTAATGTAGATTTTATTCTACTAAATCAGTTTATAACCCCCAAACCTACTTTGAATTTGTTTATCTTCATATATAAGGAAATACCCCAATATCTTACTTCATAAATTTACGCATTGACTTCCATAACGCCCTGTATTCTTCCACTTTTTCTAACACGTTCTCATTTTCACCATTTTCTATCCCCTATATTTTTTTTATCTTCATAATATTTCATCTCAAACCCTAGCCGTCGCGTCCATGTACATTACGTTTCTGGGCGGATTTACTGACTGTCTCAATTTGTGACATTAACCCAAAAAATATTGAGCTGTTAATTATAAGTTTTAGCAATAAATTAAACTGAACTATTAGTAATTACTTATCTCATACTCCTCAGAATCTTAAGCCTTTTAAGCATGTTGGCAGTATTGAATCTTCCCTATATTTCACATCCTCGGAAACGTTCGGCATTTTCCTTGGCCTTACTCTGCTGTTTCCAAACCTCATCTAATTGTAAATGTTTAATAGGTACATAGACAATGTAATAATTTCCTTCGATTGAACCAACATTGAATTCACAATGGCCAAAGGCAACATTAAGCGACAGAAGCAACCGATAATTAATAATACCAATATCAACAACAGCATCGACAATCATACCAACGTTGATAATAATCGCAGTGGCAGTGGTTTGTAGCAGTAATAGGAATAGGGGTGTCTTGCTTGTTTGGTAGTGCAAGTGGTGGCATGACGTCGTCGTTCCCGGAAAGTCTTTACTTTGAAGATGGCGCGCTCTCATTACCGTGTCTATAACATTCAAAGCGCTGTCCGAAACACGCTCTATTAACGGCAATTACCCCCAAGGCGCCGCGCCGTTTAAATATACCGTTAGGGTGGCCCGATCCTGCCGTTGACGTTAATATATGACGCGAGGAAATATTCCGTACGTGCGCTTGCCTGTATATATCTCTGTGTGTGTGTGAATTTAGGGATATATTTACTACAAATGATCTGTGAGACCGTGCCGCACGATATTACGACTTCTTTCCTTGTTATTGTAATTTTACTGCTCCTTTTAACAGCAAATGAGCTATAATAATAACCACCAAATATATTACTGCATCTATCTCAAATATAATTAGGATAATCGTGATGCCCCAACGAAATGAAAAGGCTTTAAAATAAAACTTCAATCGTATCGATTAAAACAGTTTTCACAAATCCTCTGAAAAAGGTAAATTTTTTAAGAAGTCATAACTTCGACAATTCAATATTTGTAACGTGGGCCGAGAAACAGTAGGTAGTAATTGTTTTACATAATGATGGAATAATAAAATTGTAGTGTGATATGTAGTAGTTGTAAACACTCGGTATATTATTAAAATAATTTCCTATTACACCTACAAATTTATAGTTTTATGTTATGTAACATTAGTACAGTAAACTGTAAAGGGGTTAAGGAAAAGAAAAAGCACTTGGAGAAGTTTCACTTATATTTATTCAAAAACTCTATGTACATTTCGCCTTGTTAGGGAATCTTCAGGAGTACCTATGATTAATTACTAAAGTTAAGAACATATTTGGTTGTTTAAATACTAGAACTTTTAGATGTTATAAGCTTAGGGTCTAGGAGGGGGTTGTTGCCAAAATCTAACTGGTCGTTTGCTAATTCTTTATTTAACAAAATGGCTTTTTTGATTTCTAGGATTTCATAGCGATCTAAGATTTTTCCTCCTTGTATGTGGTGTAACAGTTTTAGATTATTTTTAGTACAAGTATGGTTATTTTCTATTAAGTGAGACGAAAGACCAGAACAATGATTATTGTGTATAGCGTTACGAATATGCTCGTTATCAGTGGCGGCTCGTGGTCGAATACGAAGGGGGTTCACAAAGTTAATAACATGTAGGTAATATCAGAACATGAAGCGTATTTCACGATGTTGTAAATGCGCCGCAGGCGAAAATTTTTAATATTTTTAGGAGAAAAAAATACTTATGGCATTTAATAACACAATAAATAAAAACCTTACGTTTACTTATACAGGAAATCCATTCGTCTATGTTTTGAATTAGCAAACACACTCAACAGGATTACCGGCAAAAACAGGCACGGAAAGCAAAATAATGCGTTTCATTTATTACACCCACACAACCACGAAGTTTTTTTATACTGTTCTACTTTAAACACACGTTTGAACTTTTTATTTTTTAAGGTACACTCTTGTGTCAGCTGTTGTTTTGGGCGAGGTGGACCCCTTTTCTTTATTTCGAAACGATTTTGAAAATTATTTAAATTTTCTTTAATACTCCATCATTTACGTAATATTTTAATTAACACCTATTGTGCAATAAATTGTGCGTCATTTACAATTAGTGGACTTTAAACTCTGAAATCTGAACATGCTTCTGAACATAATTTTTTTACTATCGGTTCCTACCAACATTAGCTTCCGGAGCCTTTAAAAATGACTCGTACGGGACATTTTCACCAGGTGGCAGGCTAACCGAAGTTGCAAAACCCTGGCAGAATGTCGGGTAGCCGTGCCGACGTAGCACGACATTATTCCGGCTGATTCCGGCTTCTCGTGCAGTGCACCTAAACGCTGTATGTTGAGTGTGTTTTATCTTCCATTTCACGCGTCCGACGCCTCTCTCTCTAACACATGGACATCAAACGGAGTATCGCTCACATGATATGTTCAGAATCAAAACTTGAACAAAAAAAGTTAGGTGAAGTCGTCAGCGACACAACAAAAGTTTAAATATTTTCTATGGGTTACGGGTTGGTGTTTTGTAACTATGAACTATGAAATGGTAAAAGAGATGTATATTATACGATAATCGTCAATAATATAATATATATTAAAAGGATAAAATTAAATGGTGTAACTAGTTCAATTTTTAAGGGGGTTCACTGAACAAATGCACCTACAGTAAAACCGCCACTGCTCGTTATAACGGGTGGCATTAGATCATTTCGACTTTCCAATGTATATTGTTGAGTAGTCGGAGCAGGTAATTTCATATACACCATTTTTCTCGGAATTATCTGGCTTCGTATTTAGTTTATTGTTAACAAGGATTTTGCTTAAATTTGAGTTATTAAAATATGCCGGTTTGATTTTAAATTGTTTTAACTTATTCCCTATATCTAATGTACTTACATTGCCATAAAAGGGTACTTTTTTCCAAATATTATCATTATGACTTGAAAAATTTTCGGTAGGATAAATAAGTTGGTTAAAATTTTGTTTTCATTTTTTAGATAACATCTTGTTATATGTCCATTGTTATATGCTATAGATAGTTTTTATTGTATTAATTTCTTTGATATAATTTTCTTTACTCAACAGTATACTGTATAACATTGTATGAAAACTTGTTAATTTTATATTAATGGGGTGGTTTAAATCACATGGAATAATGCAATCGCTAAACGTTTCTCTCCTGTATATATAAAAATTAATTTTATTTTTCTTTTCCTTAATTTGTAAAATGTTTCACCAAGAGTTTTCGGCTAAAAATCTCCTTAATGTAAAGGGGTTGTTTGCAAGCTTTTGGTTGAAGATACCAACAAATATAAACAAGAATTTATAATTGTTTTTTTAATAAATGGCGATTACAAAATACAATATACATAATTTTTCAATATAGTCGCCTGTTAATTCAGAGACCAGAAGCTTCTTTATACCGAAAACGAAAAATTCTTTAGGTTGAATGTTAATCCACTCTTGCAGAGCCTCAATGAGGGCATCATTCGATTCGAATTTCTTTCTTTCTAAAAAATACTTAAGTGGCCCAAAGAAATGAAAGTCCGATGGCGCTAAACTGGGACTATATGGACCGTGTGGTAGCACTTCCCACTTTAGTATAAAAAGTCATTTCCTGCTCTTTAAAAACATTGCAAAATGTAAATCACACTTTATTATTTAGATAGGTATTAGTAAGTAATCAAAAAATTTTATGCAAACATTGTTGTTTATTCCGACCATTAAGGAAAGAAGCAGAGGCGGCAGAAGTAACCAGCGAAAAAGAACTGAAGCTTCCTTGGGTCTCCTCCTTTGGTTCTTTCCCCATTGTCCTTGCTTTTCCTAACCCTCATAAATAATAGCAACGTCTGCATGCGATATTTTGGTTACTTTTAAATACTTAATGAAACATATAAACGCCCAAAATCCACAAAACGTTTAGAAACCTAAAACGCGTTTCGATTCCCAAGGTGTCATTCTTAGCCTCTAACTGACTGACTATAAGGATGACACTTTGGATGTCGAAACGCGTTTTAGGTATACACAATAAAAGGTGACAATTTGAATTTCACATTTTATAAAAACCAACTTGCTTAAACCCGAAACTTGTAAGATTAACCAAATATTTTGTATATAATAAATTTAGATATAATTTCTGATGAAGTCACGAAATAACATTACCAAGTAAGTTGTTTTTAATAAATTGTGAACATTTTTAATACATAAATAGTAGGAATAATTCAGTCTGAAAGTTTAATTTTCAATTCTGTCCCTCATTTTTTACTACATTGTCAATTTTCAGATAATAAATGAATTCTTAAAGGAAATCGTTCAATATCGAGTTTGATGGGAGATTAAATACGGTATATCCCATAACAGCGTTCCTCAAGGTTCCACACTTGGCGCGCTATTATTTAGCACTTCAATCGGGGATCGAGCACTTACAGTCGAATTTATGTGACGCGTAACTGCGAAATAAAACAGTTTCCGATGACAATTACTTCGTAAATCAATATTTATTGAATCGGAATCGGACCAATTGTGTCCTTTGACAAGTGAAAGGGTAAAGTTTAAAATTTATGGCCTTCTGCGAACGGGTCGTCGCACGTAAAATATTGGGCCCCGCAAGTGGATCCGTAACTATTACGATTTAATGATTCTCCTTTTGAAAAAGGCAAAAGTTTCATTTCATTTCATTTGTTATTGTTAAATGGAATAGAAAACGTGCATATTAATATCACATGTCTAATGTTTGCTATCATTTTTTAACCGAATTCAACTGTAAAGTTTAGTAACGCTCATAAACAATTTCGTATCTACCTTTGACATTGACCGATATTTTTATTTATATCTAGTGTTTTGCAATTGATTTTGAATAATTTGTGTCTCAATTCAAGGCAAGAGCACTGATTTAAAAATCAAAACACGATCAAGAAACTTACGACGGGTATTGTAAATATCAAGAAATTTTGTGAAGTCTTAGCTTTTTTAAAGCAGTTTATTTTATCTATTTATTTAAGTAAATATACGGGAATACTCCTATTACAAAAGGCATAATAAACATAATACAACAAGACGACGCCCACTGAGACAAAAAGCATTCAAAGCTAGCAGTAAGTAGAAAAAAGCAAATACAACTAATAATTACTACGCTATATTACATGTAATTATAAATGAAATACATAGCTCAGAAATCAAATAAATAAATGATTTAATAAATAACTATTCAGATAAATAAATAATTCAAAAATTAAATTGAAAAAATTAAAATTATTAAATAAAATATTTAAATAACACCAAACATTGATAAATAAATAAATATATTGTTTAGATCAATAAACAATACTTGTAACATAATAGAATTCCTAAATAGCTTGATTAAATAAATAGTCAGATTTATCAAAAAGATGTATTAATGTAAAATTAATGTAAAATCAATGTTACGTATACCTGAAGTTGTATGTTCCATTGACTAAAAATTTTATTGTTAAAAAATAATTTCGAATATAAGATTTGAAAACTATAATAAATATAATCCACTTGTTTCAGTGTTCGATAAGTTGCTGCAATAGCGCATTCTGATGACGAACCAAATAGGTTAAGCATTTAAATACTGATCATATGACTGCTAAAAAGTAACCTAATAAACGGTTTTGCTCAACATTTATAGGTAAATTATTTGTTTTTTTAATTTTTTGCCAACTTCTGAAACCTTTTTCCCCAGCGTGCGACGCATGAAAGCAAAAGAATGCATGTATCAAATTTTGGTAATTAAACAAACAGTTTTGTTTCTAACAAAAGCTTAGCAAGGTACTTGCCACTAACAAAGAAGTTTGCTTTTAATTATGCCTAACTAAGCTATTAATTAAGCTTCCCTCCATTCTGAACACTCAATAGTGTAATCCGCTTCGATCTGTAGAAATTAATGTTTTAAGCCCTAAATTTATATCTGTCTTCATCTATAGATGTCATACACATACACCTCGCTAGATTTTTGTTTTTAATAAGATTATTTGTAACTTTAGAGTTCGCAGTATACTTTTAAAGTCTAGAATATGTTCCTGTCTTTACCAAGAAATATCGAGACTCTTAAATCAAAACAAGAAATTATGATCAGTAAATTGGACAAAACAAAGAAAATAACTTTCTTAATCATAATTAATAAGTTAAAACAAAAAACATCCTTTTCTTGTCAGTTTTTGTCTTTTAATAGAATTTCTATAAAGCATTTGGGATTCCAGGCACTTAAAGTAATATTTTCCTGGGTTATTTTAATAATATACACTTTCATCTACACCCTCTTATTACTAAAAATCATACCATAGACAACAACAAATATTGTATTTGAAAGGTTACCGCTAGTCTTTCCATCATTTTGCTCCCTTCTGCCAATGGTCTCATTTATTTATGTACGTTTACATTGTTTTATCTATCTATATGTATAGTGACAATTGCACTTTTGTGCAAGAAGTAGGTAAGCTATTAAGCAAAACTTTGCACATAATCGCAAAATAAAAAATTTACCAAACTTTAAAAAGAAACAAAAATCTGGAAATTATCTGTAACAATGATATTGCAAAAAAACTGTTGAGTAGCCCTTTATCAAAATGAAATTTAAAAAATTTACATTGCATAATTGTAATGTGTTTTTTAAAGTTGTAAGATGTAAAATAATTGAACTGGTGTTGTCCTTCCTCGGGTGTAAAGTCCGTCGTCGGTTGGTTGGAATTGACAGTCTAAATCCAACAACGAAGATGGAAGTACCTCTGAAGAAGCTCGCCACTCGAGCTAGCGAAACGTCAGGATGTCAGGAAGCAATTCCCTTTACACTCGAGGAAGGACAACACCACTTCATCAACTGGCCGCGAAAGCCTTAATCAATTTGTAAAATAATTTTTGAAATATTTTTTTCAAGGTACTTAATAAGGTTGAAAAGCTAGAAATTAAACAACACTACCTTCAAGTTTAATTTGTAATATTAACTGGAGATTCGTTCTTGGTTCGTCACCTGTCTACTTGTAAAAAAACTAGATACGTCGAATTTACTACTCAGATAAATTATTTATGTGAGTGTTAAATTACTTTGATCAATCTTTCTTCACACTTATTTCAGGCTTAGGACCGGCAAAATAAAAAAGTTAACTTTAATCGCAGCAACCATTTCATACCATAGCCTACCAAAAGTCTAACCCATTGATACTGCATGGCACTTTTCGGAGATGAATAACACTTATCGGTGGTGCATGTTTATTTAAATATGTATATCATCGACCTTAAATAACCGGCTTTATTCAATTATCACGATAGCAAAAGAGTAGGTGACGAAACAACAGTAAAAGAGAAGGTAGATTCAGGTAAATTTTAAGGAGCAGACGAAACAGGAAACCACCAAATCGGAGTTGTCACTTTCGTCCCCAATCCTTTTATGACCCAATTAAAATGTATACTTTCACCTGCTTTGCTTTTAGGTGTTCCATTCCCACCAATGTTGGTGTGCGGGCTTGTACCCCCCGACCTAGTACTCTTGTGCAAAGTCGGAGGGGTAGGGCGTTAGGCCCTTTTCAGCCTCATTTAGGAATAGTGGGAATGGGTGGGTGATGGTTGGGGGAAGAAAGATGAGACGGACGAAATGAAGACAGAAGAGAAGTGAAAGACTATCTGTGGAATATTACTACCTCAGCATTAGCCTAAATGATCCAAGGAAACGCAGAAAAACCTGGACCAGAGTAGCCGACCCCGGAATTCAACCGGTGACCTTACAAATGCTAAGCAATGATCTAAAAGACCAGACCATGCCGCTCGGTACTATTTTTGCCTGGAGACCGAGATCCATTTGAATTGAAAATGTACACCTTCGTCCGGAGATGAAATAAATAATAGGTACATAGCTTATATAGTAGTGCTTGGAAAAACCCTAGACTTAATAAATAAATACACTAAATAACCTGTTTTGTATTCACTACTACTCACCTTTGTTCTACCTACCTATCACCTTAAACATTGATTAAGCGGGACAAAATAATGTTAATGATAAGTTATGGTATGTAAAGGTTCCTCTTTTCTCCCCTCTCAACAAACTGACTTTATTAAAGAATCCTACAATATAGACTAAATTAAAAACCCAATTTTGCTTATATTCCAGAAAAAATAACGTGTTTTTTAAGGTTTAATTATAAATTAAACTATAACAAGGATTATTTTTTAATTTACGATGGGTTCGCTTAAACAATGTAATTGAAACATGTATATAATTGTTAGGCGTTTATGTATGTAACAGCTTATGTACTTATGTACTTCTTCCGTACAAAAGTATATTATTTCTTAATTCGTTGTACGGACGAAAATGTAGTTTTTCAGGTAGGTAAATTTCACTAGTCTAATAAATTCTGGAATTACCCTAACGAGAACGTATATAGTAGATATACCCATCCTAACATATTAGCTTAATACCCTAAAAGCAAAAATTAGTTTGGTAAACTGTAAATTATAAACAGCTAATTTATTCTAATTATAAGAGAGAAACTGTTATACTTGAGTATTTGAAAAATGTACCTATGTAATGAAGAGTCTGAAAGTTATTTATAGTTAGCCTTTAATTTATTTTCACACCCTCTGATGTTATTTGAAGGTGTTGACAATAAACGTAACAATGGCTAACAGCTACATTTCTACAATACATACGAACGTACATGTATCGTATATGTATACGAATGCGTAATATCAAAGGTTTCGCAAATGTGTATATATGTGTGTGTGTGTGTCCCTTTACCGTTTCACACCCTTGTCCGATATCAAAATGAAAAATCACACCGTCAAATACACTTGCGTAGACAGATTGTCGCCCGATTATTATTGGAGTCGAAAAGAACCGTGTTGCCAGTACATGACACATGCAATAAAAGCACCACTGTATTTCTGCCGGCTCAGAATTATTTTTATTTTGGGGAAGAAAAGTAAAACGTTCCAGATATATGTATATACAGAAACACATTTATTTACGTTCATACCTATATAGCCCAACTCGGTTATAATGAACACAAGGGGTCTAAGAATGTTGTTTGTAATAACCAAAAGGTGTCCGGTGTTCGTTATATCAATGTTCAAATAATACCAACTTGCATAAATAGAACGCAAATCATTTTGTTATTCAAGTTTCTTTTTCTACGAGGATCAATGACTTTCTCTTTGCTCATTCGAGCTCAGGCGCCCGCCGAGTGCGCAAATATACAGAGTTTTTCAAGTTGATGGGCTATTAGAGGTATATGAATTAGTAGAAAGAATTTAATTCCGAAACTTGGGCTCATCTTGTGATTGTTTATACCGCTTCTTTTAAGAATATTTTCAAGTTCGATTTACATCCGGTTATACCGGTAGTCGATACCAACCCTGTTATTTTAAATGGAATGGTATATTTTTTACGCTGAATTCTAATAAAACGTGTAATTCTAAGGTAAGTTTGATAACCAACTTGTACACATATGACGATCGGTTTCTGAGTTAATTTAATTTATAGAAAAAAAATCGCTACCGCAACCCAAATTATAAAAAATCAAAACTTCCACAAAATACGACCTAGAGTGTTGAAATTTTTACTAGTAATATCTGAATATTAGAGCTAACCCCTTCACAAAATTGAACTAAATAAATTATACATGGCGTTCAAAATAAAATTCTAAAGTTTAAAAACTTCAAACACGAATAACTTCGTTTTTTCAAATGGCACCTACCATTTTCAATTTTTTCAATCGATTCCTTTTTTATACCCTTTCGATCTATATGGATACTTCCTATTGTTTTATTTGAAAATTTTAGAGTAATTTTGAATTATTACTTAAAATAGTTAATTTTCATATTTTCCGCATAAAAAGGTGTACCTTCGACAAATGACAACTAACGGCAATCAATGCAAAATGAAGCCAAAAATCGCCTTTACGATTAATTTCTGTTACAAACAAATAATCAAAAACGAAAACTTCAATTGAAGCAGTGGCGTAGCGTAGGGGGGGCAAGGAGTGCGGCCCGCCCCGGGCGGCACTTTTTAGGGGGCGGCAAAATTTCACAGTAAATAATAAAATATATCTATGAACCATTTCATATTTTCAACACAACTATAAATTCGAAGCGATTGAAAAGAGCACGGAATTTTTCATTACTTATTCTGTGACGAATTCGGGGAATCCCCTTTCTTTGAATGATATTTTGTAGCGAATGGCAACACCGTCTATACTGACTTGCGGGGATTCCCTGTATTTTATTTTGTGCTTGAATTGTTTATGACTTATAATCAGCGAGAATGACTTCTATTACTTATATGTATAGGTATTCGTACATTACATTTATCTTGTCTATTGAATAAGAGGTGTGTGATGCATAGACATTGATGGTGCAATAAAATACTTTGCTCTTAAAAAAAGTAGACGTATAAATTTTTAATTAAAACCGGAAGTTTTGTTTTTAACTCTAGCAAGTACCTACTTATATTATTTTTCAATAAAGATATAAATATTACTTAATAGTATCATCCTAGTTCTAATTAAATATTGATTTTCGTTTTATATTCAATTCGCTAATTATTTAATAATGTCGATCGTCGAAGTGAACCCTAATTTTAAGTAGGTACTATTACCTCGACGATCGACATGATTAAATAATACCTCGTATGTACCTGTTATATCAATGGTTGAAGTAAGAATTTTTGTATTGATAAACGTGATTGTAAAACAAATAAACTTTTAATTTAAAATCTAACCTGTATAATGCAAAATAATGATGACTGTTCTTGCCGAAAAGTCCTCTAGAATTAATGTATATAATGTATATATATTGAAATACCTAAAATTGTTTTCCGCCCCGGGCAGCCGATACCTACGCTACGCCACTGAATTGAAGTATTTATTATAAACATTTGTCTCGAAAATCTCCCTAACAGAAATTTTGCTTTGTTTGACGTTAATTGTCAATTGTCCAAGGCACACTCTTATTACGCCAAAAGTAATGAAGTTATCTGATTTTAAAAATTCTAAATTACTCGAAAATTTTCAAATAAAACAATAGGGAAAAAATCGCAAAATAGTATAAAAAATGAATCGATTGACAACATTAAAAATAGTAGGTGCCATTTGAAAAAACAAAGTTATTTGTGTTTGAAGTTTTTAAATTTTAGAATTTTATTTTGAACGCCCTGTATAAATTGTTTAGTTCAATTTTGTCAAGGCTTTAGCACTAATATTTAGCTATTACTAGTAAAAATTTCAACATTCTGAGCCGTATTTTGTGGAAGTTATGATTTTTTATAATTTGGGTTGCGATAGCGATTTTTGCTTTATAAATTAAATTAACTCGGAAACCGATCGTCATAGGTGTACAAATTGATTATCAAACCTAAATCACAATATGAGCCCACGTTTCAGAATTGAATTCCTTCTACTAATTCATATACTTCTAATAGCCCATTAACTTAAAAAAACTCTGTATACCTACGTATTTTGGCTGAAACCTAATGGTATTGCTCGAAATTGCTACAAATCATCATTTGTACACAAATGTGATAAAATATTATATGATCTATCTTACTTCTAATATCTTAACTCGCTGGTTTATGTTCTACAAATACGAGGCAAGCATGGTTTTAGAGGTGGAACACAGTCTATTTTATTAAGCAATACTCACTGTTGCATCAATTTTTGTGTAGACAGCCTTAATTATTATATTCATAAACTAATAAATTATTCGAATGATTGGTTTTAAAGGTAATGTCTTTAGCCTTCAATAATTGTTTATTTTTTAAACGTCACTAAGAAACAATAAATTTCCCGTTGATAGAGTGGTGATAAATGTATGGATATGCATTGAAGACACTCAAACATCAAGTTTTCCTACTTCGAATGAAACATTAAGGCCTAGGTGGATCAATGTCCTCTCTTTGCTCATTTGAGCCGAGGCATCCGGCGAGTGCACAAATGTACACCTACACTCCTGTATCAGTTGAAACCTGCTGGTGTGACATCATTACTTAAATTATATTTATAAGTAAAGTGATTTTTTGTCCGGATTAACTGCAAAACAGGTAGACATGAAACTTACGGCATTAGAGGCAGCGTGTTTCGAAGAAGGTTTCAGTATATAATATATTATATTTGATGATTATTCTTCTGGAACATATTTTTCCAGTAAAAAAAATAATACATTTTTATTACAAAAGCACCTACACTTACAGTAAATAACTACATTGGAAAACTACAAGAAGTTTTAGCTTTTCTAACTGCAATTCGAGTGACATATGAGCCACAGCAAAGCGTGGTCGGATTTAAATAATACTATTATAAGTACATACCTATATTATGATTTGTCTACAATGTAAATCCTGCTTAAAATTTCATATTACGTTCCTGCCTTTTACAGAATGTTTATTTCATAAAATTAACTGAGGCATTCAATGGTCGTTTGATGTCTTTCCCCTCATAATGCATCTCTCGTTAAACCGTCAGCAGAATTCATTTTTGAGATGATAAATGTAGATTGTGACAATCTACAGCATTAAATAGTTAAGTACGTAATGCGGCACTGAAAGCACGGAAAATTCTAATTTTCTTACCTCCATTGTAATGTTAACGGCTGAAGTGATTCATAATTTCGTTTTCCTCTAACTGAGGCGTCTTTCTAATGCATAAGTGTGTACTTGTACTTATAGTTCTCTATGAGCTGAAGCTTAATGATTTTATAGCATTGCTTAAAACTACTGCGTATCATCATTTTTCAGCAATTTGCTTATATCATTTTGAATTCTCTTGTAATGTCCTTGGCGTTTCTAAACGTGTAACATTTAAAAAAAAAAAGACAATCATTTCCCACTAACCATTTTTAGAATTCATTTTTGGGATGATAAATATAGATTGTAATCAAACTACAATAGTTGCTCAACATTCAAGTTTCCTTACCTCCAGTGTATTATCTGCTGAACGGATGAATGATCTATTATATTTTTGCTCATTTGTATTGCGGCGACCTGCGAGTGCGCATATGAAATACAACATATTCTATCACATGATGATGTTACAACATTGCTTTAAATTATTCCATAGCATCATTGGTCCACAATGTACTTATATCTGTTTTAAAATTCTAAACACAATCGAGGCAATTATTGTTCAATTAAGATTTTTCACTGCATAACGCATTTCCCCGTAGAGCATTGACAGAATTAATTTTTGGTAGATATACATTGTGAGCAAACTAAAACACATGCTCAATGTTAAGTAATGAGGAATTGAAAACGCTCAAAATTCGGATCTTTCCGCCCTCAAAGTAATGTTAACGGCTGAACAAATTAACGTCTTTTTGCTCAAATGAGTTACGGTGATGTGGATGCGCACTGATCGACAAAAGGCCCGCAAACAGTGAATACGTAATAATACCAGCTGTGAATTCATTTTTACAATACAAATAAAACACAACAGTTTCAATTACAAATTATATTTATTGACCACAATGATCATTTCGCCACACTGTGGCTTCTTCAGATGGAAGAGATACTAAACTAAGACTGACTACAAATCACTTATATACTAACTATTACTAAACAAAGGGGGGGAGGGAAACAGTTGTATTACAAACTAATGTTATAAATTTATTAATGGTGAATTGTTAACATCAATCTGGTCATTTAAAATTAAACCTTGCTTATTTAACTATTTATTTCTAAAAATACTAGTATGTTCAATTTTTTACTTTTCTTCTCTAGGTATGTGTAAAATTTGGAAATTATCAATAAAATTATGAGACTCTAATAACAAATGTTGTGCATACGTTGAATGGCGTGACTTTTTTATAACTCTTTTTGTGTTCGGATATTTTGTCCTTAAAGGCTCTACCAGTCTGGCCAATGTACGCTTTGTTGCAAGTACCGCATTGTAATTTATAAACCCAATGAGCCCGATTTTAGCAAAGTTGTTCCTTAACAATTTAGAAAAGAAATTTTCTAGTAATATTTTGTTTAAAAATTGTTGCTTTTACTATTACCGTTATGTTGACGATATTTCAGTTAGCTTTACTGGTACTGACAGGCAATTATCTAGTTTTTTCAATTTTTAAAATAAATTACACCCTAAAATAAAATTTACTTTAGTTAGAACATAATAAATCTATCAATTTTTTGGACTTAACAATAACGAATTCCAACAAATCACACATTTTTTCTATTTATCATAAACATTCTCACACCGACACTGTTATCCATACAAAATCCTGTCATCCGTTGTCCCACAAATTAGCTTTCTTTAAATCTAGTTTACATAGATTAATAACAATACCGATGTCTCCAGAGTGTTATAATAGAGAATTAAATAGGATTTATTTGATTGCAAGAAATAACGGTTATTGTTTTTCATTAGTCTCCAATTTGTTAAATTAAAAATTAGCTCAAAAAACTTGTAATTTAGTCTTTCCTTTCACTAACAATAATATTCAGAACCTTAATTATAATTCAATTGCCTATTTAGGAAATATTTCTCTCAACATAGCAAAACAGTTATCTAATTTTACAAATTCAGTCATATCTTTTAAGACTAATAACTCTCTAGGCAAAGTTTTGATAAACAATAAAGATCCTACCAATAAGAACTCTAAATCAGGCATTTATAAATTATAATGCGGTAGTTGCAACAAAGCGTACATTGGCCAGACTGGTATAGCCTTTAAGGACAGAATATCCGAACACAAAAAGAGTTACCTATATAAAAAAGTCACCCCATTCACGTATTAATTTTAATGATAATTTCCAAATTTTACACATAGAGAAGAAAAGTACAAAATTGAACTTACTAGTATTTTTAGAAATAAATAATTTAAATAAGCAAGGTTTAATTTTAAATGACCAGATTGATGTTAACAATTCATCATTATTAAATTTATAGCATTAGTTTGTAATATGACTGTTTCCCTCTCCCCCCCCCCCCTTTGTTTAATAATAGTTAGTATATAAGTGATTTGTAATCAGTCTTAGTTAAGTATTTCTTCCACCTGAAGAAGTCACTGTGTGGCGAAATGATCATTGTGGTCAATAAATATAATTTGTAACTGAAACTGTTGTGTTTTATTTGTATTGTGAATATGGAGTTACAACAATTAAAAGCTTCCTCAATTCAATTCATTTTTAACTTTCAAATTCAGCCGCTGCGCTGCTTTGACCATTTTTATTTGCTTACCTACTTTTATTAGAGAGCCGCCACTGTTTTACTAAGGCGTACAACTATTATTTATTAACGAAATAAAAAAATAGTTTTGATGTAGGGTACGTATTCAAAAGTTTCGACTATAGTCGGAACGGATACGGTGAGTATTCGTTCCATAGCAACTCATCCGTATAATTTATGCAAATTTAATAATTCTAATGAGCCGTGCACCCCTTATTTATATTAAAAATATTTTAATAAGAGCATATTCTGTTTATCTGTGCGTGTTGCCATAACACGATTATTTACGGGTATCTTCAGTGTTTAATTCATTTCAAATTGGAGTGATGCAATGGGGCCAGTCATCGGCTCTTTACTACTCAGTTACGTTCTAGGCTTGCTTTTGTTTGTGAATGATACACGGAAGGGGTTGAATTCATTATTTATGGGATTTAAATTCTTTCTGGCAGCTACACAAGGTTAACTAGGCATACCTACAGCTTTCTTTGTTTAGAAAGTCATTAAGTTTTGAATGATAAAAACAATTAAACCTCGTAGTAAGGAATTACTGATAGATATATATAAAATTACCCTTAGGTACTTGAATAAATAATTTTAGAAAATTAAACAATTCGGTTCTCAAACATTGCTTGCTAAATAGTAAAATTGAATTACAATGCTAAAAAAATTTTAATAATTTTTGAATCTTAAAATATCCTCAGCTGTGTAAGTTATATATAAAAGAAGAAAGCCATTATTCGTCACATTATTAAGTTAAATAAAAAGAAAATATAATATCGTCTAACACTGTTATTTTCTTCTTAATATGGTATTAAATTTTTGTCATAATAATATGATGTGTGTTATATTTTTATTTTATGATGGAACTAATAGATTGAAATGTATATAGTACAAAAAAGACGGTGCAAAACAATAAATTACGATTTAGCAGCTGATAAACGCCACGTGCCTTTTCGTATGGTTTTAACATCAGAAAGGTTTGATTTTGCACGGTTGCATCCCTTTAAAATTAATTTTATCGTTGTGTCCACCCTTTCTTTTATTATCTAATTATTTAGGGTTGCAACAAATCTGTGACGAATAGTAAAAAAGGGTCGGTTTTATTCAGGAAAAATACGAAAGTACCTACAACAATTGCATTCTTTTTACTTATTATACTATGTATTACAGATCGTCCCTGAATTTAAAAACATATATTGGACAGTAAAGTTATAGAAGCTTATATACAGGGCGGAAATTAAGTAACGCATAAATTCATCAATTCCGTTGATATAAATTTTTTTGGAAAAACTTGAAGGTTTCTAGCGATTTAATTTTAGCAAATACGTATTTACAATTTTTAGTTTTTCATGTCTTTTTCCTTTGTGATATGACGTCATCCATTAATTTTTTCAATGAAAATCTTTTATCACTGATTTTGGTAGTACATACATTGTATTCTATTTCTAACCGTATAAAACTTTCAGTATGTTATATTCGACAAAAAAAAACCAGAAAAACAGTCTTAAATACTCAATTCCTATTTTTTTTCAAACATTTGTAAATTAAATACGTACCTATATTCATTCGCTTTAGATTATTAAACTTTTTATATGGATGCAAAATAATTTCAAAAAATAATATGGATTTTTGAGAAGAAATAGTAACAAAAGAGGTTTGAACAGTGGCGGCTCGTGGTCAAATACGAAGGGGGTTCACAAAGTTAATAACATGTAGGTAATATCAGAACATGAAGCGTATTTCACGATGTTGTAAATGCGCCGCCGACGAAGATTTTTAATATTTTTAGGAGAACCAAATACTTATGGCATTTAATAACACAATAAATAAAAACCTTACGTTTACTTATATACGAAATCTATTCGTCTATGTTTTGCCGACAAATGTGACAAATCCGTAACCCCTGTCTTTGTCCACTCAACACTTTCATTAGGATTACCGGCAAAAATCAGGCACGGAAAGCAAAATAATGCGTTTAATTTATTACACCCACACAACCACGAAGTTTTTTTATACTGTTCTACTTTAAACACACGTTTGAACTTTTTATTTTTTAAGGTACACTCTTGTGTCAGCTGTAGTTTTGGGCGAGGTGAATCCCTTTTCTTTATTTCGAAACGATTTTGAAAATTATTTGAATTTTCTTTAATATATTTTACCGAACACGACTCCATCATTTACGTAATATTTTAATTAACACGTATTGTGCAATAAATTGTGCGTCATTTACAATTAGTGGACTTTGAACTCTGAAATCTGGACATGCTTCTGAACATAATTTTTTACTATCGGTTCCTACCAACACTAGCTTACGGAGCCTTTAAAAATGACTCGTACTGGACATTTTCACCAGGTGGCAGGCTAACCGAAGTTGCAAAACCCTGGCAGAATGTCGGGTAGCCGTGCCGACGTAGCACGACATTATTCCGGCTGATTTCGGCTTCTCGTGCAGTGCACCTAAACGCTGTATGTTGAGTGTATATTATCTTCCATTTCACGCGTCCGACGCCTCTATCTCTAACGCATGGACATCAAACGGAGTATCGCTCTCGTGATATGTTCAGAATAAAACTTGAACCAAAAAAGTTAGGTGAAGACGTCAGTGACACAACAAAAATTTAAATATTTTCTATGGGTTACGGGTTGGTGTTTTGTAACTATGAACTATGAAATGGTAAAAGAGATGTATATTATACGATAATCATCAATAATATAATAAATATTAAAAGGATAAAATTATATGGTGTAGGTAGTTCAATTTTTAAGGGGGTTCACTGAACAAATGCACCTACAGTAAAACCGCCACTGGGTTTGAACTGTTTAACGAACCTCATGTACTCTAAGTTAGATAAGAATTGTCGTTTAGCGGTGACCTTCCTAGATCTTGCTAATGTTTTTGACGCTGTAGATTGTATAGATAAATAGTAATGCTTAAGAGGTAATGCCCATAGACCAAGCGGCATTGTCTACTCGTCCAGATCATTGCTTAGCATTCGGATGGTCACCGGTTCGATTCCGAAGTCGGCCACTCTGGTCCAAGTTTTTCTGTGGTTTCCTTGGATCATTTAGGCAAATGCTGGGGTAGTAATATTCCACAGATAGTCTTTCACTTCTCTTCTGTATTCATTTCGTCCATCTCATCTTTCTTCCCAAAACCATCACCCACCCATTCCCACTATTCCTAATAAAGTAAGCTGAAAAGGGCCTTCCGCCCTACACCTCAGACTTTACACAAGAGTGTAAGTCGGGGGGGACAGCCCGCCCACCAACATTGGTGGGAATGAAACACCCAAAAGTTTTTTAAGTTTAATGACCATAGACTTCTGACCAGTTATTTAAATGGAAGAATGCAATGCGTCAAGGTCAATAACGTATCCAGTGAATACAGACCTGTAAAAACTGGAGTGCCGCAAGGACCAGTACTTGGTCCTTTGCTTTTTACATTATATATAAATGACCTTTTAGAAAAAACGGCAGAAGACATTATAGCTTCTTTTACTGACGATACGGTAGTTATATCGGAAAACAAAAGCTGGCTTAACGTTAAAAATAAAATAAATAACTATTTAAACGTAGTATATGAATGGCGCTCTAAACAAACTCTCATTAAAAAGCAGCAAAACAATTGTTATTACTTTTGGTAATTATTGCAATAGTGTACCACAACAATTTATAATTGAAATTAACAAGCAATGCATAAAAAGAGTGGAACATTGTAAATATTTAGGCATTACCATTGATTACAGACTGACTTGGTCGAACCACATTAAATATCTAGCTAGTCTTTATCTTTTATAAGATGTCGAAAATTATGCCTATAGTAATATATAGGTTGCTATACTATGAATTTTTTAACAGTATTATTAGCTATGGCTTAATTACTTGGGGTAGAGCATATACCAACAATTTAATTTTGCTCCAAAGACTGCAAAATCGTATTCTAAAAATAAATTACAAAAATTTTGCAATGACAAAAGACCTCTTAACTTAGAACAATTATTCGCCTTAGATGTAATATAATTTCACTATAAAATATTAGAAGCTAAATATCTACTATCTATTAGTACAACTAGAAATAAAAGAATTATGTTACCACACTTTTTAGTACACTTCCTACTGACCTAAAATGTATAGGTATCTAGTAAAATAAGAAGGGAAAAAATATTAAAGGAGTGTATAGCTGCGAATATTTAACTGAGGATATTACATACACATATATTTTGTTAAATTATGAAAGTTCTATTTGAAATTTTAGTTTTTAAGTTGTAGAATAAGGTATTTTTTAGTATTAAGAACCAACCCTACGCACAGACAACTATTATATTATCTGAAGGATTTACATGTAAGCGTTATTTTAGGTAATTTTTACGAAGTATCTTTCTGGTAATAAATCAATATAATAATAGATATAGAATTATTAACAAATAAAAAATTAGCACTTTTAGAGCTTTGTTCTTACTAACAAAAGTGACCAACAAAAAAATCGAATAACACGAATTATGTATTGAATAGAAAAATAACAAACACTAAAGTTTCAAAGAATATATTGATTAGAATTACTACAATTGAAAGAATTGAAAGAGTTTCAACAAGTCTCAGCTTCCACAATTTAACTAGATAATTACGTAAATATAATATTTAAAAAAATATACTGATTGTGGGTAATTTATTAATTTCTTTTTTTTGTCAGATGACATCATTAATTTTTTATTTTTTATTTCAATTATATTTTCAGTTGATTTATTATAGAAAATATTAGAAATAATATAAGGAGAAAAAATCTCAACAATTATTTAAGGTAAGTACAAAATTACACTGTATAAATGAACCCAGAAGTTAATTCAGAGTGAAACAAAAAAATAGTCCTTAAATTTTTTATATTTTTTTTTAAATACGAGACATTTTGTATAGCAAGATCCAGATCTAGATCAACCATTAAAATAATAGCAAGATTAATAACACGATGACTGAATGTAAAATCCCTTGACTAAGATAACAATCGTATGAGCTTTGTGTTAGTATTGCGTTTGATTATAAATGGCACCTTGAGAATTCTATCTCATTAAACAAAATTCATTGTAACTCTACTAGATACTATATAATCTTAATTTTTCGAGTAAAAAGTCACTTTATTTTACTTTGAGGCAATAACGCCATATCTAATTTATATTTTATAAAGCTGAAGATTGTCTTAATTTAAGAGAGTTATCAAAAATATACCAAATTTTGTAGTAAATAATTATATAAAATAATTTTCATAAATGCATTCTTTTAAGGAGGTTGACAACAGTTTATGTCAAAAAAATGCTTCCAGTTTGGTTACGCCACTGACTTTCCAACACTCGCAGTTTCAATAATTCAATTTAGCTTCACCCCGTGAAAAATAATACGGATAAGAGAGAAAAGAAATTAATTTTCTTAAAAATTCAGTTCAGTACGTTCGAGCCTCCTCTGAGGGAAGAAAGAAATTAATTTAAGATGAAATTAAGAATAATTAAAGTTAGCCGTTATAATTTTTGACTTGTCAGCAACAGAGGCACACACTTAATGGAAGCGTCACGGAAGGTTTGAATATTTTTCGGTCCCCCCGAATGAAGGGAATGAAAGAGAAAAAAAAATAGAAAAGTGCCTCCTCGTTCGAATAATTAAAAAAGACTTTTTCGCCCGGACGGCTGTCAAACAACAACTTTAGGAACGGCGTCTTTCTTAAAGATGTTTTTCTTCGAAAGCTTTGCTTAAGAACACCATTAATTAACTTACTCTCAGTAAGAAAAGAGTTCGCTTGCAGATGCCACGAAAGAAAATGCCGCAAGGTTTAAATAAAATTTTCAAATAATGGATCGTACATCTTCATCTGCAAGTTTCGAATTCCAAAGCAAATCACCCCAGCGAAATATTTACTAAAATTCATTAATATGTACTTAAATGCCTTTCTATTTTTTTCGAATCAGAATAGAATATGTTAGGCTATAACAGTACGTAATTTAATCGTTGAATGGCCAATAATAAAAAAGAAACATTTGTTAAATTCCCACCGTTCAGTTAATAAAAACCGATGTTGTTCGCTTTGAAATCCCCAAATTGACTCTGGAATCACACAAAAATGGAAACGGACGCAAGCCAGGACGCATTGTCCCCGCTTCATAAAATATGTACATAATTGTTTGATTTTCTGTAATCGAGGTGCTAAAGGTCATTTGTATTGTACGTTTTTTGCTTTTTATTCGTTTTTAGGGTTTGGGCAAATGGCCAAATAATGGAAATCGCACCCATCCATCAAACACTAGAAACGCCCTCGACACACATTTTGTATTACTGCGACAATGTCACAATTTAGGCAAAAAAACTGGAATAAAGTTTTACGTACGCATTTCTTCTTAGTTTATTTTGATATTAAAAATTACAAACAATAGTTAGAAAAAGTTAGAAGACTATTTTAATTTTGTTATTATTTTACACATAAATAAAATAAGTCACTCTGTAAATGTCAAATAAAATGTAACTTTCTTCAAAAGCCTTAAAGCTTTATTTTCGAATAAATTCGACATAAACAGAATTGGGTATTTAAGAATTTTTTAATTCTTTCTATGTCTTTCTCGCAGAATTTAAAAAAAAATATAAATCTGTAAAAAAGGTCATTCAACTATCCAGTTTTCAAAGTCTCTTTGGTACAAAGTACTTATTAATAAAAGTGACCCTAAAGTACCAAAATTCTTCTGTATACTTATTCAAATTGCCAACGTTTTGTCACCAGCTCCTGACTTCTTCCAAATTCTATGAGAAACGCGAATAAATAGATCAAGACTAAGTGAAGTGTATTCATGAAAGTGACTGCTGTTGTTATTGGTATAAGTGTTAAAAGTAGAAACAATATAATGATTCTTAGATACAGCTTAAGGAACATTCTAATGAGTAATGAACATATACCTTTTTAAGGAAAATAAATAAATACCAACAGTCAAAAATACAAAAGTAACTACTTACCTTTTGTAGAAAGGAGTAAAGTTCAGAAATAGTCAAGAAAAAATAACACAATAATTTAGAGCTGGGTAGAGTTTCGGCGTTTTGATATTAAAAATGTACTTCAAGCCCTTTCAGTGCTTAGAAGCACTGCATTGTAATTCTTTTGCGAACATTGTTATATCAATTGCTTTATGAAAATGCTTTGTGAATTTTACTTCAGACAGACTTAAAGTAAATACTCCTAATACGGCTGAAACCTTTTCAAAGTGGTCGAAGCTGTTTTACAATGTTTAAAGCATTTTCAATCACTTTGATATTCTTTTAAAAAATTTGATGATCTATTAACGTGCTTGAAGCTTTTTCAAAATGCAAAGCAAAGCACTACCATAAAGAAGCATTAATCCTTTTGAAGTTCTTTTAGTTTAATTAAATAGTTAATAATTATCAATCATCAATTAATGTATTGAAATTTACTACTATTAAAAACGATTCTTCAATTGCATTATTAATTGAATCTCCTATTATTGCGTCCGTCACGCATTTTAGAATTATTATTAACAATTCTTAGTAAAATTATTATTTTCTTTCGTTACGCTGACTAATTTTAAGGTGGAAAATATCTAAAAAACCCCTTTTCTATTTCTTTACTATTAGTAACACCACTACCTATAAAATTTCACTGTGGATCCTTTCGGAACTCCTTATTTATTACTTTAATCCTCTATTGTCACAAATCAATACCTTTTACGACAGTTAATATTTTTCTCCCTATGACTTCTACTACTTTACCATCCTTTCTGTCTTTATTGTTCTATTTTTTTTTTTTTTAAAGCATTACTAACATGTTCCCACTTTTCTAACCCCATTTACCCTTTCTATCTTACCAGATAGTTCGGGAAAAAAAAGTTTGGAGTCAGTAATTTACCGTTATCTAATAAACATCATCAATATTCAATTATTCACAAATCAATACGTACTCCACACTCCCCAATATCTCTCTAAACTTTAATGGTAAATTAGTTATAAATTCATTTCGTTTTGGTTAGTGTAAATAAATTTAAGTTTGTGTTGTATTAATTTCTAGACATTCCTTACCCTATTATTCTATGCATCAATACATCAATTAATTATCAACCTCCAAGTATATTAAAAGAATACCACCTACACTCCGTTAAGTCATAGTGTACGACATTAAACATTTATGATATTTTTCAACAATTTTCATATTTGTTTGAAGCCCTGCTGATATAATCTAAACCCTTATAGTGTGTTCGAAGGTTCTTTTCATAGATACTTCAAACCTTTTGATGTATTTGAGGCCAGCGGCGGTGCGTGGGTCAGATACATGGTGGGAGGGGGGGTCCAATTTAAAAAATGTACCTAAATGAAAAGTAAGAATGAGGATAGATTGGGGGAGAAATTTAAGGATGTTAATGAAAATGGGGTTGAGAGTGAAAATGTGTTCAGAGGTTGGGGGTGAAAATATACTTGGGAGTTAAGGGTAAAAGTGGGATTGAGGTGAGAATGTGTTTAGGGATTGGGGTTAGGCTTGAGGGTGAAGTTAGGACTGCATATAGAGGGTAAAGATGAAGTTTTAGGGGATTAGAGGCATGGTTTAAAGGTTAGGGTGGTATCCAGGGTGAGAGTGAAGGTAACAATAAGAGTTTAAAAGAAGTGAGCTGCATCAGCTACAATTTAAAATTAAAATTGGTTGATTTTGCTTTGGGAAATTTCCCTTTTGCAGCTATAGGAGCACTCACGCTACATAGAAACTGTATTTTTTTTTTCCTTTTTTAATTGATAATGTATTTCTCCATAAGCCCATATGAGGCAATTTTGTCCACGTGGGCGCAATACAGAATTGTAAGCTGAAACTGTCCAATGCGCAGTAGTGACGTAAAAGAATTATAGCCTTTCAGTCGTATTATAATATTAAAATAAATAATCAAGATATTACTTGTACACAAAACAAAAACATATTGTCCGCTATTTTACCAGCGAAAAATAAATTATTCATATTGCAGAGCAGATTTAATGGGTGGGTCATTGTATATTTAAAGCCCTTCTGATGTAATCCAAGTTCTTATAGAATTTTTTCACCAGTGGTTCTTTGAACTTACTTTTCAATGTACCAATGTATTTGACAATTTGAAGTCCTTAAACTTCAGGGACCAAAACACTTTTATACTTCGGTATACATATGTATATTTAATCTATTTCCTTTTACACTTTTACTAATATATATATCTACATTTGGAAATTCTAATGAGCATAACACTATGATTTGTTCAAACCTTTAACTAAATAATTTGCTATTTTAAAATATATCCGGCACCAAAATTTTTAGAGAAGCAGTCTGAAATGAACAATAATAATGTATATAATCAATATATAGCTATCATATCATTTTTTTTGTAAAGTAACGTTTCACAATTGGGCTTTTCGTTATCTTACTTCAAAACCTTTTCACAATTTTAAGAAATGATAAAATAACATTGAACAAATTGAAATGTATAACTATTCATAAAGATCCAAAGTTCCACCCTGCTCCCACAAGGGGTGGCTTACCACTATAATGAAGAGAAGAGTCTACCAACATATAAATGATAAAAGGTTGTGGTTATCCCACAGAAAAGTTACACTCCTTCAAATCTTTTTTTGTTGGGTCCGGACTTGTGTAAACAAAAAGAAGAGCATGAACATGGTAACACTTAGTTTGTACGTGTTATCTTTACCTACCGTGACCTAACATCACAGAAAATGTTTAGGCTACAGTAATTAACGACAAGGCGAATGAAATAAGGGTTATCGTGATCACATTGTACTTTTGATGTGAAACATCTATAGGCGCGGGTAAACCGGATTGTTGGCGTGGCGATCGTTACTATTGCATGCCGTGGCGACACTCTCGTCCCACTCGGTTCGACGGCGTCGTTTACCACAATAAACTAGAAGATGGAAGTGAATTAATTATGATTGTTGTGTACATTTCACCTAATAAAAAATGAATGATATTTCATTTTTACATGAGAAATTATTTCCGGATAGTCACAGAGGTTCAATAACTTTTAAAATCAATAAAGATAAACTACCGATTTTAGCTGTAGACTTCAATGTAAATTTTGCAAAAGATGAATCAATCCCATTAGTTACGTTCCTCCAAAAAGAATTTTAATTGCAAATTAACAACAATCCAAGAGTACCTACTACCAGATATGCAACAACATTAGATGCTGTATTTATTTGATGTCTTGATAATGTTATGTCCAATACTTTTGTAACATAGTTCAGTTATCCTCGACCAATTATCACAGTAATGCTGTCAGAGGCAACATCGAATATAACTATTACTGAAGTCACTGATTAAAAGAATTGAGTTGTCGCAACTTGAAATAGATTTTTGAATTTTTAATTTTTGTATTTAATAAAAATAAATGTTTATTAAATAAATAGTCATCATTTTGTGGAAAAAATTCGTAGATAATATTTTATTTCTTCATTATGCCATATTTAGTTCCTGTCATAATATTGTCTTTCATGCAAATTACTTGTGCAAAATCGATGTTTCACATCTGCCAGGCGTTCCTTGACGGCTTACATTTTTTTTTTTGCTTACAGTAGTGTAAACCCAACAAAGGATTAAATAAGTAATTGTAGCTTTTCTGGGAGATAATCACAGTCATTTTTGACTTCATCCCTTTTGAAATTTAAGAAACTTAAAATCTTTCAGTTTCACTTGAGTGTAAACTGGAGGTTATTTTCCTACATTTTAATGATTACTCACACGCTCTCTATATTTATGAATTTTGAAATTTTTTTGGGAGTGATATTGATGGAAAGATACGCTCTACTACTTCCAATGGTTATCACCCTTTCCAGCTTTCCAGGGATAGATACGGTAGAACTTTAAACTTTAGTCCAATTTTCCAATGAATAATTAATTTGTTTTCAATGAATTACAATTTTACAAAACAAATTTACTTACATTCGCATATTACTTCACCTTGAAGTTCTCGCACAATTGAAATAGACAACGGTCTTCGGCACATGCAGCAGACGTAACAATTTTTATGAAAACAGCCTCCACATGATATTATCCTCTCTGCAGCAAAAACCTAATATTTTTCTTTCATAAAATATTACAAATAAAATTCAAACACTCAAATAAAAAATAGGAAAAAATGTAACCACTGCATAAAACAGAAAATTAAATCATTTTTACTTTTACAGAACAATTTATTAGACCTGATATAGGTACTTACGTAATTATCTCCAAAAGGTTACTTTAGAAAATAATTATTAATACTTTTTGATAATGTGATTCTCATATTTAAACAAATCGTATCTTTATACAGACAATGCTATATCGTCTCTTTCGTATAAAACATTCTCTAGTAAGAATATGTAACTTTCATTACCTCTTCTCCGCATCTTGTACACGATGGCGCAGCAGGCGACACCATTCTTTTGGAAGGTGTAGAAAACCTACGTGGTCCAACAAAAGGAATCCAGTGATCATTAAATTCACTATTCATATTATGTGCCCCTATCATAATTGCAGAATCATCCACACCATCATAATTAAACCTACAATTGTGTTCCATACCGGAACTATAACCACAAGGAACTGTTCTGTAATTTTCAGGTATATCTTCTTTTTGTGAATTGCTATCACCAGTTATTAATTGAGGATAACTAAATAGAAACAAATAGTTAGTTCTTCTTTAATAACGAAGCAGATAGCAAGAAAGATATTCAATGGATTAGGTATATACGAAAATCCCAAGAAAATATGTTAGATCTAATCTGTAATTCTTTAGCAATCGATCTTTACTGTATGCAACTTGAGATTTTTTTCAAACCGACAAATTGTTTGTTGATAAAAAGTTTGAAGCTCTTATTCAATAATTTCTCGAAACCGATGTACCTATTAGACTTATCCAGACCTCGTTAGCAGGCCATAAGCAATCTCGATACATTATTGATTAAAAATTTGTTTGATAAATTGCTTTTCGATACCATGGAACTAAATGGTTTAAAAGATAAACCCACGACTAGACACTAGAAAAATCCGAATAACTGAATTGATTTTTTATCAGGAATGAGGCAACTACTTCAATAACTTCTTATTAAAGCACCTATCGTAATCCAATTTGGTATGCAGGCACCCGTGGTTGGCGTAATTTGTCGAATGGTTTGCGAGCTAGTTCCCACGTTGTTGATTTATTTGTTTTGACGTTTCGAAAGTCATACCGCTCTCTTCTTCAGAAGGTCTGAAACTGGAGATCCTATGCTGCTGTTGGTATTCACATCCATGGTGGCCGCTGATCCGTGATCCTTGAAGTTCCTGAGCTGTGACGTGGTTGGTGTGAAAGAATGCACTGATCAAATAGGACGAATCCTAAGGAATAAACACCATCTTCAAGAGCTCCCAGAAAATTAGATCAGCTTTTCCGTAGCATCAACACAACCAGCTACAAGAACCAGGAGAATACAGCATTCCTTGCACATGCGGCAAGGTGTACATTGGACATACAGGACGACGTATCAACACTAGAATAAAGGAGCATAAGAGCGATTTCACACACCAGAATTGGGAAAAGTCAGCAGCGGCGGAACATATTGCCAACACAGGACACGAAATAGAGTGGAACGAAACTATGGCACTAGCAAGCGAACGAAGATTTTAGCCTAGATTATATAAGGAAGCTATAGAAATACAAAAGCACCCACACAACTACAATCGGGATCAAGGAGTGAAAATACCAACTATTTGGAAGGCAAAGCAGAGCTTCACGCTTCATGGACCACCAACCACGTCACAGCTCACGAACTTCACGGATCACGGATGAGCGACCATCAGGGATATAAATACCAACAGCAGCACAGGATCTCCCACCGACCGGCATGGTCTAGTGGTCTAGATCATTGCTTAGCATTCGGGAGGTCACCGGTTCGATTCCGGGGCCGACTACTCTGGTCCAAGTTTTTCTGTGGTTTCCTTGGATCATTTAGGCAAATGCTGGGGTAGTAATATTCCACAGATAGTCTTTCACTTCTCTTCTGTCTTCATTTCGTCCGTCTCACCTTTCTCCCCAACACCACCACCCACCCATTCCCACGATTCCTCAAGGAGGCTGAAGAGGGCCTTCCGCCCTACCCCCTCGACTTTGCACAAGAGTGTAGGCCGGGGGGGGGGGGGAGGACAGCCCGCCCACCAATATTGGTAGGAATGAAATACCCAAAAGTTTTTTTTGTTTTTCAGGATCTCCAGTTTCAGACCTTCTGAAGAAGAGAGCGATATGGCACTCGAAACGTCAAAACAAATAAATCAACAACGTGAGAGCCAACCCGGAAACCATTCGACACCTATCGTAATTGTTCTAATCTTTACAAACTTTCGCAGAACAAATTTATTTAGAGTCTATTTAATTAAAGATGTCTTATACTTTCAAAAAGAGAACACTTTTTGATGCACATCATTATCTATATTGCACCTTTTTTATTATATAAAATTGTATTTTTTATGTGAAAGATCTTTCTCGAATGAGTATAATTTGTTACATTTGAGGACAAATTCCCTTCAACATTTGTATTAGAGAAAGGTCTAAAAATGTACAAAAAAGTTTTCATTTCTAAAACGTTGGATTATTACAAAAACTTCAATAGACAAGCATCTTCCAATGAGAATGAATTGAAGAAAATTGTTTACTAAATAAAATTGTATTTTTTTATGTAATAGACCTTTGTTGTTTGTTACTTCTTAACGTCTAAACGGCTGGAGCGATTTTAATAAAATTAGGTATGGAGTTAGCTGACACCCTGGATTAACACATAGGCTACGTTTTACTGCAGGAAAATATTTTATTCCTATAAGAAAATCGATGAAAATGAATTCGCGGAATATTATAAATGTGAAAGTAACTCTGTCTGTATGCTACACAATCTCGCCTAAAATACTGAACCGATTTAAATGAAATTTGGTACAGAGATAGTCTAGAGCCTGAGAATGGACATAGGCTACTTTTTAATGCGAAAAAAGGGTTGTAAGAGGTTGAGATAGGAAAGTTTGTGCGGAAATTCTGTAATTTTTAAAGATAGAAGCTAGAAACTTATTTTTTAGGCTTTTAATTAGATATATAAAAAAATACGACATTCAATGTTTGTAAAAATTTTACCCTAAAGGGGATAAAATTAGTCGATGAAAGTTTTTGTGTAATGACGTCGTCCAAAAAGCTTACGGCCCAGAAAATTGAAATATTAAGTGTAAAAAGTTATAGAGGTTTTGTTTATTTGGATCAATAAAAGTAGTTGAATACTAAGCTGTATAAACTATTTTAAACTATAATTAAACTATACGTATTAATGTATAATATTATAAATGCGAAAGTAACTCTGTCTGTCTGTGTGTTACGCAATCACGCCCAAACTACTGCACCGATTTAAATGAGAATTTGGTACATAGATAGATAAGTAGATACGTATAAAGCTAGAGGCTTGAAACTTATTTTTTAGGCTTTTGATTAGATATAAATAAGACATTTAAAGTTTGTAAAAATTTTTCCCTAAATGGGACAAAAATAAGGAATGAAAGTTTTTGTGTAATGACGTCGGCAAAAAGGCTTACGGCCCAGAAAATAAAAATATAGAAGAAAAAAATCTTAAATGCTGCCGAAAGTCACTATTCTACGCGGACGAAGTCGCCGGCATAGCTAGTTAAAAAATAAAAACAAAAATGTCATTCTAAGATCCAAAACATTATCGGATTATTGTGAAAAATTCAATGGACAAACAAGATTGAATTGAAGAAAACTGTTTAGAAAATAAAATTGTATTGTATTATTTGTTTGCACATTCGGATTAGAAAAACTTTTAAAAATAAATGGAACGATGACATTTTCAAATCCAAAACATTTTCACAAAAGATTCAATTGAAAGCATGGAATAGGGTTTAAGAAAACTGTTTATTTAATGAAATTGTAGTTTTCTGAACGTTGAGAATAATTTGTTGCATTTCAGGACTACTTCCCTTGAACTTTTTAATTACAAAAACCGTTAAAAATAAAAGAAAGAAAACATTCTATCTTAAACTAAGTCGCATTTTTTATGTAAATGACCTTTTCTAAAATGTTGACGATACTTATGTCATTTCATGAATACAGTTAAGCATTTGAATCACAAAAATCTTTAAAAATAAATGTTACGATATTTTCAAGTCCAAAAAATATTAAGTGGAAAAAGCATTAACTGGTATCAAGGGATATTTTCATATTTGGATTAAAATTGCAAATGCTATTAGTTATTCTACCTGCGTAATCTGTATTTCCGTTGTTTCCAAAACTCGTTCAACTCCTCCATAAAAGGAAGAGGTTTTGGAGGACCATCTTTTCTATTATACCGACCATGCCCAAAGTCACTTCTGAAATCCTGTGAACCGTTATAACAAGGATTTTTTACATTTTCGCCATTTCTATAATTTTCCTGCACACGATTATTAGGGGAACTTTCTTTTGGTGGCGATTCTTCACTATTAAATAAATCAAGATGATTCAATTCGTCGGGCACGATATCCCTGTAAATGATATAACGAGAGCGATCAGACGAATCACTAGCTATTACTTTCCTAATTCTCTTAAGATTTATCCCTTGACAACCCTTGAGACGACCAGAACCATCTGCGTATTTTTCTCTAAAACAACCCTCTTTTCTACACTCTGAGAGTGGTCTTTTGTTTTCTTCATAATTAGATTCAACAGAATAATTTTCATGTATATTATTAAGTGAAGAATAAGAATTGTTTCTGATAATTATTATATTATTATTTTTTTTAAACCACTTCTTGCTGTCACGGTCTGCAGCTTTCGTGATGAAAATATAGTATGAGCTTTCATTCAATTTATTTCTAAACAAGAAACTGTTTCCACTATCTGATTTTGAAGATGCACCACTCGACTGACTTTTGCATCTAAACAAGACGTGAACATCGTTTTTCCTTTTTGACGTCACTCTATCATTAAAATTATTATGCTCATTTTCCACTAAATGTTTAAAAAATAAAGGAATACGTTTATTTGTTCCCCGATTCTGTAATAGATCATTTAGTGAATATATCTTTTTAACTGTAGATCTAGTTTTTGTTTCTGTTGCACCAATTTGCTCTTTGTATAATTTTTTTATTCTTTCATTTTCTTCAAGGCAGCATTCCTCAACATTTGTGAAACCAGTCTCTTTGTAACAATTCCTTTTAATATTTTTAATACTAAATTCTCTTTGATTGTACTTCTGAATGTTTATGTCATCCCGATCAATATCATGAGTGTCAATATACTGATCTATTTTCAAAACATCATTGCTGAAGAATGCAGTGACTGCTTTATCAGCTGTTGGGATAATAAAGGGATCGTGATTAACAGCAGCATCAACAAATTGTTTATTTATATTTCCAATCATTGTTCTTTCATTATTGAATTCCTTTGAAGTGCCTGATGTGTTTGTAATTTGTTTGCTTCGGCTTTTTGAATTCGTGCTACTGAAACTGCTATTTCTTAGAATGAAGTTCCAACAATTGCTTTGAGATTTATCATGTCCACAACAACTACATTTTACAAATCCCTTTTCCGGACTCGTTTGGTTAATTATTTCATCACTGCTCTTTTCCGAATCGAATCGTTTGGAAAAGAAAACTTTAATTGATTTTTTTAAATCTTCAGATACAGAAGATTCTATAATATTTTTCCCTTCTTTAACTCATCCACGATGTAATGTGCGAGCCATTTCAGTTTTAATTTATTTTTGAGTCGTATTGTCTTCTTTTTCATGATCCTGCCAATTACCAAAATAATTTTGAAAATATTAATGATAAGAATTCCATTGTTAAACTATCGAAGTCCCTTAATGGTTTCATCTTCACCACTTTAGTGATCTAACAACTCCCCACATAATGTTCATTTAAATTTCAATTTTACAAAAAAGGGTTCATTTCAAAACACGGACTTCCTTAACGATCCTTAATGAGAATAATATTTAAAATCAAAAATGTTACAAAAATTGTGTTTAATTCGAAGTATATGTAGGTATATTCTGTAGCTATTCAAAATTATTGATAACAAGCAAACAGACATGGAAGTAGTTCGAATGTAATGATATCAGTAAAGACAATTTTGACCGTTAAGGGAGTTCGTGCAAACAATACCTATATTTTGACATAAATACATAAAAAATTAAAAATTAAAGTACCACTTTATAAAATTGACGAGCTTGAGGAATTCCACAATCAAAATAATAAATAAATACGATAGACAATCTATTTTGTATCCGCTACTCATCTTTGTTCTACCTATCACGTTACACTTTAACCAAGCAGGGTAAAACAATGTTAATGATAGGTTATGGCAGTGCTGTCCAACATGATGGCCACTGGGCCACATGTGGCCACCGAGACAATTTCAAGTGGCCACGAGAAGATTTGGTTTTTAAAGATAAATATATCATATTGAATTTTTGTTCAGTATCTCAATATTTTGAATAAAGCATTCGACTCACGATTTTCGGATTTTAAAGTTTCATTTGGCATTCAAGTTTTTGAAAAATCCATTTGTTTTCAATCAAAACGCTATATTTAAAATTTGTCCGATCTTTTCAATAAAAAGAAAACTCACTTGGAATTTGATATTTCGCTAATAAATGAAGAAACTAATTTGCCAAATGAAATTAATGATGCATTATGGAAGCGATTGCTATTAAATTGTAACTTTATGGTGCTCAAAGATATTTTACCGAAATTTCTTTGTATGTTCGGCTCAACATATGTTTGTGAGAGCACATTTTCCAGCCTTACACGACGCAAAAACAAACTCCGCAATGCATTATCTCAGCAAAATTTAGAATCGGAAATTCGTTGCGAACTTTGTGAATCCAAGCACGATTTAACTAAATTGACCGAATATAAAGGTTGGCAACAATCTCATTAATGATTAAATAAAGGAACTTCAACTTTTTATCGACATTTTTGGGTTTTTTTCATTACGTGGAAAAGTGGCCACCGGCTTCATCTCAGGGCCACTATTTTGGCCACAACAGAAAACAAGTTGGGCAGCACTGGGTTATGGTATGAAAAGGTTTTTCCCTCTACATATCTACAGTATGGGCTAAACTGTAACCTATTAAAGGGATCGTATAATAAAACCTAATCTATTTTTGCTTATATTCCAGAGAAAATAAAGTTTTTTAAGAATAAGGATGCGCTCCCATAAAATTTATTATTGAAATGTGTATATAAATGTTAAGCGTTTCTTATGTAGCAGATTATGTACTTATGTATTTCTTCCGGATGAAAGTGCAGTTTTTCAGCTAAATTTTGCTGGCTTAATAAAATCTGAAATCCGAACGAAAGTGTATACACTTGTTTGCTAACCTAATTTACGATTAAAGTATGGAAAAATATCTTTTCTTCGTTTTTGATTTTATGATGACTGTAATACACTTATAATATCTATTGTATTGAATTTTTTTTTATAGATTGTCTAATATTTGTCTTAAAAAAGTATATTTTTGTACATTATTAAATTAAATTTTAAGAGATTTTGCTAAATGTTGCTTTACATCGATGTTTTATTGCCGTTAATACACATGACGAATATTAACATCGATGTTAAAAAATCGAATTACATGATTCTTAATATCGTAATGCTTCCCGGCACCTCCGCCATATTTATTTATAATATTATTTTTATTTATTTTTAATATAAAGTTAATTATGTATTTTGTCGACGAATAAAAGCAGAGGAGAAGTGAATATTGAAATCAAACAGAAACATAAAGGAAACATATCCACAAAGGCGATAGCAGTTTAAGAAAGGGTCAGTGATTTAATATGGTTATACAGGGTTTCACAAAAAATCTATAATTCTTCTAGCCCCTTACATACCTAGATACCCCATAATTATAAGAAAATTTTAGTTTTTCAGGTTTATTCTTATGAGGATTATTCTGAAAATTTTCTGCGGACTCATCAGTTTAGACTATTTGTAAGGAATGCTGGAATATTATGGAAAATTTTCAAATTTTTATTTATCTTAATTTTTCAGTTACTGTTAAGGAATTCATAAGAGTCAGTAATTTTTAAAAGTAAAGATACAAAAAATACAAATTTTGACTAAAAAAATTTATGTTTTACTCTACATAATGAGTCAAATTTGAAACATTTTGCTTGTTTTTTGTGCTTGATAATTAATTTCATATAATAAAATTCAAAATTTGAGTTTACAGATTAATAGCAAACCAATATAGTACATGGGTTGGAACTATTGGTGGATTGATTTAGAAAAAAATGGAAGGACTGGGGTGATATATAGCCTACAACATTAAGAAAGTATTTAGGAATAGGTTTGTGAACGAAGGCGTAAATGCTTGAAAGCAACAAAGTAAAAGATTCTTTAAATTGATTTTTGTTTAGAGACCCAATTCTACAAAATTTCCAAAATTAAAAAATTACAGAAAAGTTAAATAATGATCGTAGGTTTTCACGGTCGGCCGGCGTTCGTATGGTAACCAAGAATTTTCCGGGTTGTTTTGCTGTGGTCCTGCCTTCCTCCTTTACTAGACGTTTCGCCAGTCTCGACTGCTGGCATCCTCAGTAGATTTTTTCATCTTTGTGACTAAATGATGAGTCTCAGCAGGGGAAGCAGCATGAGCAGCAAAAATCTACTGAGAATGCCACGAGTCGGGACTAGCGAAACGTCTAGTAAAGAAGGAAGACAGGACCACTCCAAAACAACCCGGAAAATTATTGGTTACCATACAGAAAAGTTAATCAATGATCTTAATAAAAGAAAATACGAATCAGTCAAAAAAATCATCAATATTTTGACCATGAGCTTCCCTGTTACACAATATTTCCATTTTGTACTTAATTAAACCATTTAATATTTATTAGGTTGGGTTTGTTATTTTAAGAAAATGTGTAATTCCTTTATCCCCTTTTCCTTAATACTTCTACACTTAAAGGAACCGACCTCATATTTGACATTTTATTTGGATTAAACAACTGACAAGGAGTTCCAAAATCCAATAGATCTTAATGATTCCTTCTTAATATTAGGTAGGTTGGCAGGTACCTTCTTATTTGATATATATATATATATATATATTTTTAATATTATCTAAGATATAACTCCCAATATCTCTTACCTTTTTAAAGGAAACTTCTTATTTATGGTGTTGTACTTCTCACAAAGTTTGGAAAACAAGGCGAAACGGCCAAAGGCACTTCCATCGTTTCTGAACACTTCAGAAAATTCACAAGCATTGTTTTCATTGAAAATGTCCTTATTTTTAAGCTCATCAGGTATGCATTCTTTAAAAACGATATCCTCAATTTTCGTATCCAGATTTGTACTATTTTTATCATACTCAACTTGTGCCTGTTTTGCTTTATTTATATAGTAAACATCTCTTTTACTGTTATTGTTCACGCCTGAATTTTGCTGATAATTATATAACATTGAATTATCTTGTAAATTTGTATTATTAAATCCATATTTTGGTGGAGGAAATCCACTACGTGGAAGAAATTCGTTCGTTTCTTCTTTTAGATCGTTTCTTTGAGGAGAATTTAGGCCAAAATTGGCAGTGAAATTGGTAATACAGGAATCTCCCAATTGATTTGTATGTTGTGGGAGACTTATTTTGGTACCTTCAGGCTGCGAAAAATTGCATAGAAATTCAGTTTTTAAACCACGATTATTTTGAGTAACAGATTGGTCTGCAACACTAATTGGAAAATCCTTTGGATTTTCTTTACATTCTAAGTCAAAATTTTTTGGGTTTCCCCAATTTTTATAGCTTTCTGGAGTATTTTTGGATATTACAGTGTTATTTGTAAAAGGTAATAACTTCGATTTGTTTGGAAACAAAAACCAAAATAATCTTTTGTCCATATTCTTCCCCTCTTCTAGGGCCGAACCACCATACATTTCTCTAACATCAACACAATTGTAATATTTTGGACAGAAGAAAGAAAACTTTTTAGGTTTTCGGATTTTCGTCTTCTTCGAATAGTCGAAAGTAACTCCATTATTTGAGTCTTTGAATGGGTTCAAATCATCCACAGATTTGGTAGAAATTGTACTTTTAAACGGCATATTATGGTCGTTCTTCCTTTCTTCTGTATTCATTCGTTTAAGTCTGCTATTATTTTGAAATTTTGGACAACACTTGCATAACCACGCTTTATTAGACACATCTGAAGACGGTGTCATCAGTGCTGTGTTAAAAGGCTCTTAGGTGACCCATTAACGTTTCTAGAAAAGTTGCCAATTCAAAGAGGATGTCATTTAAGAAACTGAATTAAATTAAAATAAAATAGGAAATTTTTAAGGAATTTTTATTTAATTCACAATCGTTGTTCAATTTTTTTTATTCATACATGTTAAAAACTTTTCAAAAATTAATTGTTATTCTCATTTTTAATCTTCGAAATGGTGAGTTAAAGTACCAAAAGCTCCCCTTCCATAAAAAAATACCCCCATGTTTTATACAGAGTGCATCAATAATGTATTGATAGAAGATTGTGATTTTACGAAAGTAGTTTCACCAAATTAATATTCTGAAATTAAACACACCAACAAATTTAAGGGAACAGATATAAAATTTCATTCTATAGTATACATATTGTTAATAAATCATAGATAAACTCTTAAACCGAAGGTAGATGAACTAATGGGAATGGATTTTACAAAATTTGTGTCTGGTATGTATATGTTACAGTTAAAACAAGTTTTTAGTTAGAACTTGTTTTCCCTAGTTAAAACTAGTTTTTACTTAACGCCTTTGTTAAAACTATAAATATCCAGTTAAAACTAGAATTTACCATTGATATATTTGATTTTCAGATAAAACTAGGTGTCACATCGAGCTGTAGTTAAAACTAGCACTAGAAAAACTAATTTGGGATTGAAAACAAGATATGGTTTTAAAAATATTTATTGTAAAGATCTAAAACACTGAGAACCAAATAATAATCTAACACTAAAGGAACATTTTAAGGAATATCGATTTAAATTAGTTGCCACGATGACAATACTAATTATAAGTATTTAAGTAAGTAAATAAAATAATCAAATAAATCAACAGAACACAACCATAAAATTTCAAAAAGAAACATTGTTAAAGAACATTGATTAACACACAATAAAATCTAATCAGTCAAACTTGAATTTAAAAAAGGATGAGGATCTACTACGCGAACAGTTTTAACTGACTCACTTCGGAAAAACGCGTTTTGTCTAGTAAGAACTAGTTTTAACTGATATTCGATTTGAGCATTAGTTAATTCTAGTATTAACAAATGCATACATTAAAAACTAGTTCTAACTAAGAAGAACGCGTTCTATCTAAAAACTAGTTTTAACTGCAACATATACATATTTAAGCTTCTTGTTCCTTTAAATTTACCGGTGTGTGTATTTTCGTACTACATAGGGTGTACCTACTGTTTCTCCTGTACAGTACTTCGGCTCAATTTTTCAAATAGAATATTCTTTATATTAAGCATTGCATTGTTGGATTCTTCGTTACAATTAAAGGTCATTTTGATGAACACACTTTGGGAAAATTTGCACCATTTTGGCGTTATTTAAATTATTTTTGAGAGAAAAAAAAATTATACTTTCGAAGCGACAAAAGCTATAAAGATCCGAATTACTTATCATTTCATATCTAAATTTCTACGAAAATTGGTAAAAGTTAAAATTTCAGGCATTGTTGGAAGTGGTGAGGGGTCACAAAAGTTACTAGGCCCGCATGAGTACTATCAATTTTATATTTTTTAATTTACCTAGAGAAACCTGGGTGAAAAGAAAGTTCAACTTAACTTAAAAATTGAAAAAAGCATCACATTGATTTTATGATAGTGCCCGAGCAGCTATGGGGGACCACACGCCTTTTTAACAATTTTGACCTGTACACTTTTCAGTAATTAACCTTTTGTATCAATTTAACGAAATCACATGTACAATTTCCCTATTTTAATAAGTACGTGAATTTTCCATCATAAACTCGTGTATAAGCCGCACTATTTGCCTACCCCCCTCCTCTCCAAGCCCCTAAGTACAGCTACTCACCCAAACGGAAGATAAACTGCCGAGTCTGAAAGTTACACCCCCTCAAAGTTTGAATTTTCACTATAAAGAATACATAAAAGTGTATCGCCTAGAATTTTGTAATTTTTTGTTGATTTTTCTTTGTTAGTGAAATCCAGGGGGGTATTGAAAACAGTCCCCACAGTAAATCCAAAGTGGGAAATTGCAACATTCATCCCCCCAAAAAAACATACAACCGCTTAATGCTTGAATATTCATTATTATATTCAAATTGTTATATGAAAGTTTTTTCGTAAGTAAAAATTTCCCCCCTCCAGCAAATTTAGCATAAGTTTAATTCCATTTAATAATTTTACTAAATTTCAAACCTTGAAGGGGTGTTATTTATTTATGAAGTTACTAATCACAATTCTCATTGGAGTATTTCCCCAAAGATGATTTACAATACCCCCGAATAGTTAACTCCATTACTTCTAACAGTTCTCTATTTAATCTAATCTAACCTATCCTGATATTGAATATTGATGATGGGTTCCGTTTTTTTGAAAATTTACTTGTTTTTTCTCTTAGACATTGTAAACATCACTTTGTTTTAATAATAAAAAACGCCGAAATATGCAACTTTGACCCAATATGTGGCTGTCAGAGTAACATTTATTTTCAACGAAAAATTCAAAAATGAAGTAATACACGTATTATCGTACCCTAAATAGTAATTCACAGTTATTTAATACTCATTATTATAATAAACAAATTTTACTAACCTTTTTTGCACTACTTCTTTTGTAAGTTTATTGTTTCCAAGTATTTACGATATTAGTAGGTATATTATGATGAGTATTTAGTTGTACAGGGTTTTTTACTTCTAAAAAAGATCTTTATGCAAATTTAACGAACAACTTTCTGATTTGATTGGGTAAAGTAAATCTGAATTTTGCGAACTATAACAATCTTTGGAGCTGTGGCAATAGGGTGGCTCATTTCTTAATTTATTTAAATTTACCCGTTGTACAGAAGAATCTGCAATTAAATATAAGTATAATTAAAACATTTTTGCTAATTAGTACAATTAACACAGTTATACCTGAATTAACGCCTTTAATTTTAGATCTTTCTTGCTCCGGAAAATTATAACGATTTAATCTTGGATTAAAAATGTTCTTATAACAGCCGTTACAAAATATTTCTCCGTTATATACATTAACTGTACAGGAATCCAGAAGTCTTTTGCAACAAACTTTAATAAAATGTCATAATTAAATAAAAAGCTATTTTTATCATTAAATTTACATACACTGCTACTTACAACACTGATAACAATATGAATGATAGACTTTTTCCACCGGCACTTTTTAATTCCGCATAATATACTTGACGCCCGCAACGTGAGCAAATGTACATAGTCTATTTAAAAGTTCTTGAGAAACTTTAAAAACACTAACAATTTTTGTCCAAAGTACATTTGACAATTTAAAAATAGCTACTTATGATAGTTTTGAAGTTAGAACTGTTTAAAATCTTTGAAAAGTTAATATAAGTAATTAAAATAAGAAAAGATACGCATTTCTTATAAACTATTTATTAAAAATTATCCAAAGCTCCTTATATGTTTGATACAAAACTGGTAATAGTAATTGAAATAGCTGGATTTGAGACACTATCTGGTTATTCAGTTTGCGATTAAAGGTAGTGGAGACATTATTTTAAATTGGAGGTTATGTCTACTGCAGTGGCTGGGGGTCTGTTTATTTTTAAGATATATTAATTAAAAGAATAAGGATCTAAAAGTCTAATTCATATTTAAGACATTAGGTGTATAGTTCTTATAATATTTTAATTATTTGAAATAGTGTAATTGCAAAGTACATCTTAAAAGTATTAAAATGGCCGATGACGTTGAAAATGATGATAAATGGTTATATGGAGATTATTCTGAAGGGCTACCCCATGAAACAGAACAGAAGACCGTTGAAGAAAATCAAGAAAAGCCAGATGAAGAAGAAAAGAAAGATCAAGAAGAAGAGAACAATCAAAATAGCACTGAACAAGTAGATGGTGAGCATACAGAACAAACCCCCGAAGAGGAAGAGGTACCTAAAGAGAATGGCGAAACTGAAAAACAGAATGGTGAAGAAGGTAGTGAAAAAGAAGACGGTGATTATGATGAAGACAGTGATGATGATGTTAATGTAGTTATTGGTGATATTAAAACCAGCCCTGCGTATACCTCTTTGAATATAAAAAGAGGTGGTTTGTTAACTTCCACAGCAAAAGGAGATAAAGTTCCACAAGCACCTCAAACAGGAAAGTTTTCTGTTGAAGAATTTGATCAACCTGGAATGATAAATGGAGTTCCTGCAGTGGAATACAATTTAGATTCTTTAGAAGATAAACCATGGAGGAAACCAGGAGCAGATATAACAGATTATTTCAATTATGGATTTAATGAAGACACTTGGAGAGCATATTGTGAAAGACAGAAGAGAATGCGCTTAAACGAATCAGGATCTGGACTAGTACCATTAAATTCAATAGGAATGCCAAGAGGACCTGTGCCTATATTAAATGATAACAGTAAATATTCTGGTAATTATACAGGTAAGGGACATTTGTCCTTAAAGCTCTTAATATTTTTTAAACAATCAAAATAAAAACAGTTTTACAAAATTAATTTGGTGAAGCATTAAATGTGTCTTTATTTGAATTGTTTGAATTACTCATGCAACTTCAGTTAATTTAAGCTACTTTAAAGATTAAATTGTAATTAATCATTGTAGGAATTCGTAAGGCAGGTCCACCTCCTGGAAGACGTATGACTGGAGCAATTGATGTAATTGGTGGAGCTGCAACTCGAGTTCCTGGCACTTTAGGAAAAACCGAACCTCCAAAAGAAAATGTTATTCAAGTTATGACGGCTGACAGGAGAGAGTACAGTAGAAAACCAGGATTTCCAGACTTAACAGTACCACCTCCTACAGGAAACTTTGAAGAATTCCAACCAGAATTTGGTTTCAATCCAGAACCAGAGCCTTTCTATGGGGGTTACGAGCCCACACAGGATTGTCAATGGGGCACTGAACCTAATCCAGCATGGCAACCAACAGAAATTAAAGCATTAACTCCTGGGCCTACCCCTGTAGTACCAGCTCCTATACCACCTGTTAATATGGGTCCTCCGCCTTTTATGTCTGTTCCCCCTCCTACAAAAGAAGCTTCACCGGTGAGATCACATTCCAGGGAAAAAACAAAAGAGAGAGAGTCAAGTCGAAGAGAACATGAAAAATCAAGAGAAAGAGAAAGATCTCATAGGAGGGAGAGATCAAGGAGTAGATCGAAGAGGCATAAATCTAGATCTAGAAGCCCCAGCAGAAGATCTCATAAAAAGAAAAAGTCAAGGAGACATGAAGACAGTGATTAATACTTGGTTACTTTAATTGGTTCGAGTAATTGTGAATTTTGGTAAATTATCAAAAAAATAAATAAATAAAAGAACTGTTAGTACATGTGTGTAATATGCCATAGAAAAAGTTAGTGAACATATAAACAGTCATTTACAAATTTACCAAATACCTTTACACTTTTTTCAATAATAGATAAAATAGAGTTAATGCACTGTAATAAGATCACAAATTACTTCTTTTGGTTATAAGCAAATATATACTAATAAAAAAATCTATGATAAAAAGTTCAACTTTAAAAGAAATTGAAAATATTACATTTACGTCACGAATATTTTCTCATCGTATTTTTACCAATTTTCTTTTGTTTATCACTGGAAGCATTTTAAGCAATATAATCATCCTTGCATTGAAATCATCAGTTAATTTAATGTCCCTCTACCCTAATTTATTTGGTTGCCTTGTACTATTTAGAGTATTCAAACATACTGAGGCATTCGTTTTCATTTTATCCGCCTTATCTAACCAATAATTCAATCATTCCAATAATAAACTATCCACCCATCCTTTCTGTAATAGTAATTGGTAGAAATTAAATACAAAAACGTAAACGTCTTTCTGTTCGGTCAATAGAGGGTAAATTGCAAAAATATGTTATGGAAATATAGCATCTACTGACATTATTTTATAATCATTATTTCGAGGACAAAAGTTCTTACTCGGTAGTGCATGTCGCTAACGAAAATGGAGCTGTAATCACTCGCAGCACGACGTATTCGGACCTAAATTCTCTAGCACGCACAAAACGTTTTACGAACTTCACTGCGGCTACATCCTTTGAAACTATTTCTTCTTCGTTCAAACAAAAAACAAAAACATTTTCAGTATATTACATATTTATTATTTTATTTTTAATGGGTCACATAATACTGATTTATTAATATACAGTGCTTCTCGAGTTTTAATCTCGGCATGCGTGGTGACTGCAATGAAAATATAAAAAAGAAAACAAGAAGTAATAAGTCAATAAATTGCTTCTCGAATAAAATAATTTATATAAAACTTTATATTTACTTTGGATTACTTTTAAAAAACTTTCTTACATTATATTTTTTCTTAAGTAAAATACTTAAAAACATTACACAAGTACGAAAAAAACGCAGACAGATAATCATCGAACACAAATGTTAAGTGAGATCATATAAAGTTGGTTGACGAAAACATCATTTTTAATTTAAAATTCATAGGTTGTAAATATTATTTTGGTATATTGCCTGATAATAGTACAATAACTAATAATGATACTGCAAAGCAAGAAATACTTTATAGCAGTGAGCAGACTGTATGTATTAATTATATTATTGATCAGATTTTCCTTAAAAGTAATTAAACAAAACTTTTTTTAGTTTTAAACAACCGTTTCGCAATTTATATTGAATAAAACTGCATAAATTACAATTAAATATTCCTAATGACTAAGAACACTCAACATCATTAGTTTTAATTTATGTTCGCCGTATCTTAAACATTAAATATTTTTATTTTATTTTAATATTATTTTTGCAATTTCAGCAATTGGTTAAAAAGTCACTGTACTTAGACTTGCGAAAAATTATTACTACTATAATTCCAAACATTTTTTCGATAGCTGATAATCTCCACCACTGAACAAGACACTAAATAAAATATAGAATCAGAAATTGTAATTGTGAAGTACATATTCCTTTAAAAAACCTATTAAATGTTTATACTAGTTGTATAATATATTTATATGATTCTCAATAATTATAAAATGCTTAATATTTCTTGCTCTAAATTTCTAAATGTACAATTTGATAAATGAAAATTGCAAATAAAAAACTAAAAAATACATTTCGGTTGCTCACTGCTGTTCTTGCTGTTAACCAATATAAAGTGAAAATAAAATATATTAAGAACGTAATATAAGCCCTTTACTACCAGTCCTTTTCATATTTGATAAGTTATTGCTTTATATACATATTTAAAAAAATCTTTATACGAAAAATCTCAAAAGCACAAGGAACACATTTTAATTAGAATGTAAGAAGGAAAACAAAACGGTAACAGGAAAATAAATATGGCAATAAAGCGAAAGCTTGTCATTTCGTTCGTTCTTTCAAATATAAATATTTTTAGGAAAAATATATCTGTATAAGAAAACGAACGAGAATGTTTGAAAAGAAAAATCATGTGAAGACAAAAACGAAAAAATAAATAAATAATAAAACGATTTTTAAAAATCGCAAACTACATCTATATAAGCGCCTATCACAAAATAAAACATTCGACTGTTGATATTTCTCTCTGCTGATCTTGTAAATGTTACACATGAAAATATATAGGCCAAAAGTCGCTTATCGAAAACAATTACTTTTATTACCTATACACGAATCTACGTCATAAAACGCAAATAATCATTGACTTCCATAAGACTAGTGTTAACGTTATTAGTTAGTACTTAAAACGGGGTGGTGATGGTAGCTTCAATTTATCTAAAAAAGAAGATTCAGCGATTAAATTTTATTTACTCTAAGTAGTAAAGGAAATAATAAACAAATCAAATATAACAAAATATAATTAGAGTACCTACAGTCATGACAAGAGTATTAAAAATTTGTGAACTTATCGGTTTTTGAAACGATATTTACGCACTACAATTTGTAATTTTGGTTTGTTTTTCGCATTCATCTCATTTTATGCTTTTAAACAAATTACTTAACCATTTGCACAGAAGAAAAAAAAAATTGTAACTGAACTTACCGTTATATTGACTAGTAATTTCGTTTAAATAATTTTACAATTTTTACAAGGGCGTTTCCTTCCTCCAATGAAAACTGTTCGTTTTAGTGCTTGGATTAGCGCCTGATGCGGATTTTCTCAAATTGGCAGCAGCAGTATCCAAACCGTTTTTTACGTTTGCAACCAACCTTAGAGCCGGATTCGTTACAATTCCATTTCTCTTAGGCTTCTGATTGCTAGAACATTAAAATATATATTTAAAAAATATGGAATCAAAATAAAATAAGGTGACAAAGGTTTAAAATCTGTCAGAAACATGAACACATAAGAAATTGTTTTCTGAATTGACAAATAATTCACAGGTTATCAAAAACAAACTTTTACTTTTGACATGGACGATACAATGTATTTCTCGTGAGAATTTGCCGAAAAGGCAGAAAATGACTAGATTTTTTTGTCACCCATGGTCTTTAATGGTATAAGGCATTATTTTGTTTTAACACAATACAACGATAGACTACAGTATCTCCTAACAATGTTCAGCAATAATCAGAAAGTAAATTAGCATCCCATTTACGTTGATATCTGTTTTTCATTGCAGAAATGTCTTCATGTGACTGTTTCTGATGTCACTTACTATGTGTAAATTTTTGGGAAAGAAACTAATATGAGGAGGACCCAGAAAATAAATTTCGAGAGGTATTTGACTTATTATTTCTTTGTAAACATTAAATAGTTAACTCACAACACTATGTAATCATCAGCTGGCATATTTTAAAAAAAATTACAACAACTAATTTAAAAGTGTTTCAAACTCACAATTCTGTTTCTTTTAAGACTCAAATATTTCATATTTTGTTATTAGTTCCAAAGGAAATAATAGTATTTGTATGTATACCCTAGTTGAATTCATTCCAAGAAGTTAGGGTTAACACTTTAAATCCCCGCTTATGACCCACCCACATTCATAATGAATATATTCTACATTAAAAGAAGTCACATATTTCATATAAACTGCATAAGGTTTAAGTAGAGATACGTTTTTGTTACCGATACCGCCTTGTAACGAAGTTCCGAAGAATTAATAAGCAGGAGCCAATGATTTAGATCATATTTCTGTTATAAAGCGTTAAAGAAACCGTTGGTAGTCCATCAAATACCCTTCTTACAAAAAGCAACGATTTTTTTTGTTATTTTCGGTAAAAAGTAATGTTTATGTTACTGTGGAAAGATTCCATCCCTTTAATGTGAATGATAAACATTCTGATGACGATTTTGATAAATTTAAATCTCGAAGAAAATTAAGTTCGCCCTGTAAAATCAAACGGGGCGCATGCGTGTTACAGGGTAACTAATAGGTGAAAAAAATCTGTTTTGAGTTTTGATTTCAGAGTACCAAAATACATTAGAAACACCTAAACAATATCATGTCATAAATCGTATGCTTGTCTGTGATAATTTGAAAATGTTTCTTGTTAACTGGTTAAAACTAACTCATTTATCGTAACATTATAATACCTCTGGTTTCCGTTATTGCTATCTTGCCCCTGACTGTTCTTTTTATCAGATTTCGAACTAATGGGCGCAGCAGAATTTCCCAAAATTATCCTCATATGAGTGTCTCGGGCAAAGTGGGTGTCAGGAGCTTGCGAAAATATATTGTTGTGTCGCAATACTGGCTGATAAATATTCATGGCACCTACAGTAACACAATTATATTTATGACTTATAATTCATTTAAAGAGAAATTGTAAATTTAACGAACCAATTGTTAGTATTAATTATAAATAACACGAAATGGAAAATTATTTATTATGAAATTTATGTCTTATCTTACCAAACATACTTGGAGCATCGTGAACAGGACTCAAAGGAGGAGACGCATAGATTGGACTTTGTGGTTCGCTTTGTAATGGAGACAACAACTTGCTTAATGGCCGTGTCTTGCCACCTCTAGTGCATTGCTGAAGCTGTTGAGTGAACGATAGAGGCTGGAACAAACACATCAATAAAAAACTGCCTCATCATTTTTTTTTGCCATAATACAAAGAGAAAATGAAATACGAAAATAAATAACTACGTACCTACTGGAAAATACAACAATAATCATTTTAATAAGGATGAAATGAAAAGCAATGTGTTATGATAACAATACCTGTGGAGTTTGCGGTGTTTCCCTTTGCCTGTCTCCATGTTTACTAGAATGGCTGGAACCAGTTAAATTAGAACTAGACTTGGAGTTGGAACTGTGGTTTCCTAATGAGACCATCGATCTCCTTTGCTGATCAGTCCACTCTGAAGATCCTGGCACTGGGTATAATAAAGCATTTGACGGTTTAGTTTCAGCTGTTGAACCTAAAAAATCCAAAGAATCAAAAATGGTATGTTATTTATTAATGAAAAATAAAGTGCGTAAATACATCGAAGAAATTGCTTAATATTATAAATATTGCAATCATGATATTAGATATTGTGTGAAATATTTGGTTCAGGCCTCTAAAGAAGTGAACTGCAAGGTTTACAAAAGTTAGTAAAACCAAAACTCGCTTATGAAAATAGAAAAAAAAACTACATAATAGCAAACTGCAAACTGCCAAACTGACCTGACGTAAACGAATTGGCACTACTACTGGTATGCGCCAGTTTCTGAGACCTCATGTTATACTCTTCTAGAAGTCGAACCACCCCTCGATGTCCCGATTTTACAGCAACTCGCAACGCATTCCTCCCACAAGCATCTGAATGGTTGGGATCAGCGCCATGTTCTAATAAAGCTACTACACACAACTCGTGACCCTCTTGAGCAGCAATGCCTGAAAATATTGCTTTTTAGATGGAAATCTTCCCCTATTGTTACAAATTTTTAATCTGTTACTGATACTAAAAAATATTCTCTTCCACAAAATTTTATATTGCAGCATAGAATACAACGACGAGTAATTATTTTCCTTTTAAGTATTAAAAAAAGTAATGGAAGAAAATATTAACTAAGTAAAAACCTACATAAAGCTGTTGCTCCTTGATTACAAGTGTGATCCGGATTGGCAGCGTGTTCCAAAAGTGTCTTGACGATGTCATGATGGCCCTGCCAGCTGGCAGAATGCAGGGCGGTTCTATTTTCTAGATCAACCGCATCCACCTGAGCATGGCCACATTTTAAAAGAAGGCTGACCATCTCCGTATGGCCTTGCCAAGCTGACACATGTAAAGGTGTCCGACCCTAATAAAACAAAATTATTTATTTAAAAATATAATTTCTAGGTATTAATACTGTAAAATTGTTAAGGTTCTGAAAAACTATAAATTTCACGAATTATTTATGGACTTTACAGTTTTTTTTAATGCTCATTTAAAAAGATTTCAAACCTCTAAATCACGGGTTTCAACATCGGCCCCTTGTTGAATCAAGTACTTCGCCATGGCCAATCTATTATCGAGTGCTAAAACGTAAAGCGTGCTACGGCCATCGGCGTCCTTGAAGTCTATATCGGCCCCATGGGACAAAAGAAGATGAACAACATCATAATGTCCTTCTAAAGCTGCTAGTCTAACACACAAAATAAACACAACTAGTATATTATTTTACTTGTAACATTAAGTATTAAGAATCGCCAAGACGAAATGAGTTTTTATACAGGGTGGTCACTGTTAAATAACTCCCCCGTATACCTATAGGGTTATTTAAACTGGGTGGTAGATTAGATGTTTAAAACGAAGGTTTGAAAATTTGGATAACCCTTATCAAGGATGACCTTTTTGACCTAAAACGTTTAATCTACCACCCAGTTTGAAAAACTGTATGTATCCACATTTCGAATGTTTTACAGAATTGAATGCTCTCAACATCTCATTTCAAATTCATTCTGACTTTTTGTCTTAAAGTGCTCGAGTAATACAATTAGGCGTTACCGAGTTATGGAGAAAAATTAAAATCGGTTAATTCTGTTTTTCCTAATGATGAGCATCGAAATGTGGACACACTATATCTGAATGTTACATGTTATTCTACCCAGAATAGTTGTTGTTTGTTGTTGTTGAATAAAACATATTCCAAAAAAAATTTTGTAATCATTATAAAATGTCTCACCTAAGTGCAGTTTTACCATCATGAGGTCTTTGATCACAAGGAGCTCCATACTTTTCTAAAAATAAATTAATTAAAGACGTATGCCCGCCTTGAGCTGCTAACACAAGGGGGGCTTTGCCCTCGTTATCTACTTCATCTATTCTCGCTCCAGCTTCCAAAAGGGCTTCACATACATCTTGATGTCCTAAATAAAATTAAAATAGATTAAAGGTGTTATCTTCAAATTAAAATGTATAGTAGTTTTCCCAAGCATGGTAAATAATAAAAATCTCTCTGAACACTAGAATTTTGTAAAACAAAAATTAGTGTGAAATAAATACCTTCAAAAGCAGCATAATGTAATGGAGTCCAGCCGGAATTGTCTCGATGTTGTTCATCCAATCCTCTATCCAGTAATTGTTTGACAACTTCTACACATCCTAAATATTTGTTTGAATATAAACATTAATAAAACTTAAATATTACTTTCTTCTTGGATAGTTACCTTGAGCTGCTGCTACGGATAAAACCGTTCGCCCTTCAGAATCCATGGAATCTATACAACAGCCCCAGAAAAGTAAAAGAGCAACAACTGGTGCATGACCCATACTTGCCGCAGCCCACAGTGGACTTCTACCACCATTGTCACAATGATCCACATCTGCCTCATTTTCTAATAGCAATTCACATACATCTCTAAAACAAAGAAGCAAAAATAAATGGGTCATTTAAACTCAATAACCATTAACACAAGTCCAAAAATATTTAAAACCAGGTTGTATCAAAAACTGATTAATTCTTGTAATAAAAAAATAACTTACTTGTGGCCTTCAAAAGACGCAACCAAAAGGGGAGTCATGCCTTCTTTGTCCTTATGATCAACAGCAGCGCCCCTTTCAAGAAGTGTTGAAACCACGCTTGCTCCGGGCGTTCGAGGTGCACAAAGTGCAGCCACAGATAATGCAGTTCGTCCATCTGCGTCTGCATGGTTAATATCTGCTTCATGATCTAACAAGTGTTCCACAATTTCTGCATGACCCATATAAGCAGCTGCTATTAATGCTGTACGGCCTGCAAATAAAATTAGGCATACATTTATGAATTATTCATATGAACAATATTAACAATGACGATGAATAAATAAGGAAAATTTGTTGATGTTTATTTCCGGCAGAATATTATATGAGCGTGACGTTTATTACCATTTTCAATAATTAAATAGTAGTTTAATAATTTTCTATAAAACTTTTATAATTAAATTCCAAGTCTTCTCCATATATCTCAATTTTCTAAGCATAATTTTAGTAGGTACCAATTTAGAAAAACACTTTACCTTCATGATCAGTTAAGTTAACATTAGCTCCATGTTCTAATAAAATTTTAACAATTTCTTCGTGCCCAGACCATGCAGCTGCTCTAAGGGCTGTTCTATTCTCGGAATCCACACTATCTAAATCACAGCCATGCTTCACCAACAATTCCACCACTTCGGTATGTCCACCCCATGCAGCAGCCCTGAGAGGAGTCCAACCATCCACATCTGCTTTATTAACATCAGCGGCTGTTTCCAAAAACATTTTAATCACCTGAACTTGTCCCATTCTGGCCGCTACGTGTAAGGCCGCTTGTCCGTGAAGATCTTGAAGTTCAAACAAGGGCTCTGGACTTGGTTCTGTTGATGAAGTAGCTAAGGAAAGCTGAAATTTGTTACCATTAAATTCGTTCGAGATTAATTTAATTAAGACTCTTACTTGACTTTCATACTCTCCGTCATCTGGATCGGACTGTTCTACAGCTCCAGCTTCAAGTAATAACTTCAAGACCTTCTGATCGGTAGGTAAAAATGCGCCGAAATTAACTCCAGCCATTTCATTTCCTTCTAAAAGGCATTCTTCGACATTGGCTCCACTTAAAATTAACCATAACAATGTCAGCGTATGATTATCTAAATTATTTTTGGGAATTTCAGATATATTAGGCTTTTCGGTGGTGTTTAGATTATTTGAGTTTTCATAGTTTTCAGGATAACCCTTCCCAGAGTTTGGAAAAGGTTTCTGGGGTTCCAACTTCAATCTATTTTTGTTGATAACTCCATAAATGGGAGATGTTGGACTTTTGATATTTTCATACTGCCTTCTACTAATACTATCGTCAGTTTTAGTCTTAGTTTCGACGTTTAAATTGTTCTGTTGGGGACTCAAATCAGTTCCAATAAAACTGGTATCCATAGTTTGAGAGTGTGTGTTATCTAGAGTGTAGCTCAGATTTTTCTCACAATTATTCTCGTACAAATTTAAATTCTGCAAGGCCTTTAAATCTGAATAAACTTCAGATTCTGTTTTTTCCAGTGTATTTTCTGCATATGCTGGGTTTTTATGTTCTTTTGTTAATTTATACATAAGACTAGAACCTTTATGCACCGGTTCTTCGCTTAAATACTGTTCCATACGTGTAAGATGAAACACGTAATCATATATTTCTTGATTGTTTAGATATTTTGCTTGGTAAGTATAGTAAATCGCAAGTACACAATGGCCATGGAAAATATTACACAAATATTTTTGCGTACAATGTTTTATATCTAAGAGCCATTCAGCGAAAGAGTGATGAAATAATCGAATGGTACCGCTTTTTGAAATAACTAAAATTCTCTTTAAAAGATGAAATCTCTTCCTAAAATCCTCGTGACTGATTTTTGGGTAATAAACTTTTATTATATCATACAATAGGTCTTCTGTTACTGCACATTTTGCGGCCAAGATGACGTTTAATAATGGTTGAACTTTTGCGAACTGTCGCCGATTAAATAACCTTTGACTAAGCCAAAGATAAAGGCCATTGAGTGTTCCCGGTATCTCCCTAACTTCGCGTAAGACAATAAAATTTTCTGACACGCCATCCAACACTTTTTCTAAATACAAAAAGCACCCGTTGCTTTTTATATGTAATTGATTCAACATTTCGGCAGTATCTCTGCTAATATGTTGTCTCAAGCTGTTTTCCTGATCAAGACGAGCTAAAATGTACTGCTGAACGTCTCTAACGACTTGTGTTTTTCTCAAATCATCCAAACTCAATTTTCTGAATCCTGTGAACATTTTCGCTATGCTTTTTGATTGTTTTCGAGCAGTACAAACAAGAAGGAGCCATTGAGGAAAGAGATGATGGTGATTAGCCAACAACTCAGCAATAGTTCGTGATTGTGACGATCTCTCACGGGGTTTTGATTTCGTTAAAGTAGAATTTGAATAATTGAAGGAGTGTTCGTCGATCGAATCGACAAGTATAAATAAGGACGTTTTTGGGGGATCAATTTCGAGCAAAGGAAACAACAGAGCTCTTTTAAGGCAATCGTCAGGGTTCATTTCGATATTTTTAGCCCTTAAAGCAAATTGTATTTCCGAATCCGATTTTAGCTTCTCCAAATATGCATCTGCTATCATTGTTCTGGGATTCACTGGTAAATTTGGTATAGGAGGTGTATTATCAATAACACGCTTGCACTCATTACTTGGAGAAGTGGTTTCAGGATATACATTACAGTACAAACTATTTTCTTGGACGTTTAAACTGACTTCCTTACCATCTTTGCTGCTTGTACTTTTAGCAGTTGCATCCTTTGGACTTTCTTCCGATTTACCTTTTTGTTGAGCCAATTTTCTACGCATACTCCGTTCCCTTTGACTTTCTGTCGAATGATTTAGTATTTGAGTAACTAATGATCGAACGAACTCGCTAAGTGATAAACTTTTTTCGTTGTGGCCTGCTAGAAAATGATGACATAGAAGTCTTCGATTTAGGGCTCGTTGTTGACGACCTGCAGGTCCCTGTGAGGGCCAGCAAATCTCCGAACAGAAAGTTGTTTTTCCACATCCTGGACCCCCCAATAATAAGGCTCCGCATGTCTTTGAAATGGGCCGTTGGTCCAGGCAATGAGCCAATTTCTGAAATGCCCATTCACGGCAGTAAAATTTTTTCTTATCTTCATAAGATGCCATAATTAATATTTTATTTTACTGCTAAGTCTTCTTTTGTGGTTACTCATATTAGTGATAGTGACTCTTAACAATATTAATAATAGCTTTGCATTCGTATTTTACAAGTTATTTCTTAAATCATTGCTTTTAATAGGTACATTAAACAAATATACAAAAATAAATTGTTGCTTTAAATTCAAAAAAGCTTCGGTTTATTTGTCAAAAGGACGCTTTGTTAACAGATTTCTTTTATTATATATATTTTTCCTTCATTTGCACAATTATGAGACCCTGCTTGTTTTCTATCAATGCTTTTGTAGAATTTTCACGTTATTCAAAATATATTTTTATCACTCTCTTATATGTACGTATCTCTGACAGGTATTGCAGGTACCTATAATATATTACATTTTTTATGTTAAAAGAATTAAAATTGAGTCATTTTTTAATCTTGTCATTATTAGTGAGGATCTGAAATAAAAATGAAACAGAATTAAAAAATAAATACAAAAAAAAAAGAGAATCAATTTACTAGTGGTAAGATTTAAAAGCTTATAAGTCTTGATATTCGCAAGAACAGCAAGAGGCGGAGCTTATGTTTGGGTATTTAGTTAACAATGGGTGGAGTTATGTTTCTAAGCATCCCACATCCAAGGTTCATGAGTTTTTGAAACAAAAAGTATAAAAAGTTTCACTTCTAACTGTTATGATGTGAGGAAACTTGTTATTTTTATCTACAATTTAATTTAGACATAATGTACGTACTTCTAAACATGCATGAGAATATTATCTTGGTAGAAATAACTCCTCGGAAATACTGCAGAAGAAGACAATATTCCTTTTAATTGTTAATTGCCTTATTTTCTTCGCAGTTGATGCTAACATAATAGAGATTATAATGAAAAAACTGTATTTCACAAGTCTATAATTAACTCTATACATGAAACGTATTAAAATTAAGTCATGAGTTGCCACAAAAAGAATAGTCTTCTTATAATTATAATATAATAAATTATTGGACATATTTAGAAAGGTCACAATGACTCATCTTACAGTGACATTTTAAATGGCATTAATTACACATATAAATACGAAATTATCAGCTGTTGTTAAACATTAAATGAGAATCACTTAATTTCATGGGAGTTGAAGTAAATAGTTCTTTTATTAATGAAATGTCAACTAAGAAAAATAACACCTACATATGGGCGATTTTAGCGTGTTGGTCATAAAAACAAAGCTAATATGACAAAAACAAATGAATCGATTTACTGTGTCCTAGAATTTTTGCTCGTAAAATAGAGAATGTATCAAAACTATAAAAGTTTAATAAGCATCATTATTTAACAACATAAACTCAACCTGTATATTTATCCTGATTATTAGAAACACCCACCGTTCTTAAATTTTGACTTGAACCGAGGTTAAGGACTCATTCCAGTTAAAGTAAACAAACATCGACGTCTTCTATTAACATATTACAATGCTTGGACAACTTTTTCACTAATATTTCACAAAAACACACAATTTATTCACAACTTCTTTGGTTATAACATTTTCACCTAATCTGTCAAACACACACTTCTCCCTTCTCCTTTGCTTTGCCTTCATCTCTGTCGATCTCTGTCAAAAAAAATGGCGGGGGAAGAGAGGAGGAGATGGTCCAATGAGGGCAAATCACAATGTTTTGAAAATGATCTAATATTCTAATTTTAAAAACCTTTAGAGGTAATTATTTGATTTATGAAAAGATATTTATACTAAACATATTAAAATTAGTAGTTCCGTTTATAAAATGATTTGATAGTTATTTAAAGATTATTGTACTTCTAAACGTGAAAATGGAACAAATAATGCGTAATATGTATAAGCAATTAAAATATGAAATCAAAAAATTACCCAGAATTAATAATAATAATAAATAATAAATATATTTAATTACATTTAAATATAGCTATAAATTACTAATTACAATTATGTTAATGACGCAATAAAAAAATGTTTATGTACCTATTAAATTTATATATATTATTTATATTATTTTTATTTTGAGATTTTTTGTCTAAGATTCACGGTAAAAAAATAAAATATTATACAGGGTGTTTCACTAAGGATGGCCTCTGGTATGGCCATAAGAAAATCTCACGATTAAAAATTATTTTTGAGTTCCGCTTTTCATCACAAAGAAGACGCAAATGTGAATCACAAAATTCAAATAAATATTGTAACGAATTTTCTAGTCAAACTATTTATTTAAACAATTATTTATTTAACACTATTTATAACACTTAAACACTAACTTAGAACTACTATTTATATCACAACAATTCACTTATTTATATTACAATTTATTTATATCACTTTGTCTATTATCGGTTTTAATTCGCGCACTGATGCTTTCTTCAACTAACTGTCTCTCGGTCCAATGATGATCACTATATATACACCTTTCGAACTTTCTAGACAGGAACTCGAAGAAATCCTGAGTATTCCCGAATGATGAGTAATAATTAGAAAGTCCTCGATTATTCCAGAATTGAACTTGTTACTTGTCGCCGGAGAATGATTTACATCTTGTAAATTGATAACACGAAAAGTACCGTGAGCGGTGTTTACGCCGTGAGTATGTTAGTTGATAACAAGTACATGCCACGAATTGTTATCGCGCACACGTACTGTGTCACTGGTCGCTACAATATTTCTCCGAAAATTCTCCTATTAAACTATAACATTAATAACATCATTAGAAAGCCTGAAAAATAATAATAATATAAAAAATTTGTGAAATGTATTGTGTATTCAATTATATCCGTTAATAGTAAAAAGAATTCATACATATTATTGTCATATAAAGAAATTCACGTTTACTACAGTAGGATCATAATGCTTCGGTGAGTCGGTACACCAATGGAATTCAGACAAAACTTATATAGAATTTATCAGGTTTTCTAATGATTAATGTTATAACTTAATATGAGAATTTTTGGAGAAATCTTGATGTTTATGATTCACTCTATCAGCTTAAATATAATTTCTAAGATTTCCTTATTGACATTTTAATAGTATTTATTTTCCTAAATTTCTTTACCCAATAATTTCCGAGGTGGTTACCTTTAATAAAACACCCGGTATAGAAAAATATGCTGACAAAACTCACAAATGGAAAAAATTCGTTACTGTCCACATGAATAAAAATATAGGGATGTTTTAATAAAAAGGATTTTCGCTTGACAAATTACAACCAATTTTTTTGTTCTATCAAATAAATAAAAGACTCCATTTCTAAATAACATACATTTATTGGATTTCATTACACTAAACTTTAAAAAAAGCATAATAGATAGTTTAAATGGAGCACTAAAAATAGTAGTAAGTAGACGCGAGGTCTACGCGGTTCAAGTATCTAGAAAAATATCAAAAATTCGTCTTTACGTGATAGAAAGGCGTTAAGGTGACTCAACAAATTAACACCTTTCACGTTCGTCGTCATAGAATTGTACAAAAAAAACAATAATAATAATCGTAATTATTTGCATCAGATACTGTTAATAACAATAAAATCTCGAAGCACTCTCTAACAAATATCAAAAATACATCAAAAAATTTCGATCTAAAACGACTTAAAACTTAAAACAATACAAAAATATATTTGTACCTACCCGAAAGTCATATTTTTTCTTTTCCTTGTTTATAATTTATTAATTTTATATATTGATTAAAGTTTTCGCTAATCGGGTTAAAAATAACATTTATCAAATAACGTGCATATAAAAAAAGAAAGAAAAACAAAGGAAAAATTGAACTTCGATCGCTGGTTTGGGGCTCTTTTTCAATCAATATTTCGCGCCCAAACTCAGATAAAACAATAAAGATAAAAAACCTTCCAATAAATGTTACTTTTTGTTTTTGATAAATAAGTATTGTAACACTACAATTTCTTTTTTAGGCCTATTCGTTCCGATGAATGTATATTTACATGTATTTTTTTGATGCAGCTTCTGTTTTAATAATTTTAAATTCGTTTCTTATAAAGAGATAAAAGTTTCATCAATTGTTGTTACTGCCAGCATAAAAATATTTTCCTAAAATGTACATTACTAGTAATTAAATTTACAAAATAAATATAAATACAAGTAAACACGAAAATTTTATTCTTTTTTCAAAGAACGATCACTGCAAGTTTTGTAGAATGTTAATACATAAAGTCGTTTTAAAATTTATTATAAACTAAATATAAATTCTTGGTTTATTTTAAGGAAACCAACATTTTGCGATAATGAGACATTTTAGATCAAATAAAACGAAATTCTTTTCCTTGCATCATAAAAATTGCTGAAAAATAATTATCAGCATATAACAAAAATATTTCGGATACTTGAAAGTCTTCAAAACTTACCACTGAGACCAACAATTTTTAAATATGTCTATACAATCGACAAATCAATCGAAATTCGTGATATAAATACGTTATAAAATGTTTTATATCCTAAACATGTCAAATGCAAATTCCTTAATAACATCATTTATAATTACACATTAAAAATTTATGCGTAAAAAGTTATAACAACAACCTACCATAAACTTCATAAGTACATTTCCTAAAACTTGCAAAAGCTGCGTCAAAAACTAAGAAAAACTATACGGAACACAAAAATTAAACAGAAAACGAAACACGATCGAAACGAATAAGTCAACAATAGTAAGGGAGGGGGGGAACTACACGTTCCTCCCACTAAAGAAATCACAACTGCCGTCGAGTGGTCGATCACTTTTTTACGTCATTGGACTATTTTACATTTATGTCTCTCTCTTTTGTTTCTCAATAAAAATAATTTTGTCATTTGATTCATTCGGTGTCTACGAAATGTTTACGGAACAACTGACATTTAACAGATGTGGTCAGTGGTTCGCCAATGCGATTACAGTGTTTATTAAATACAGGCGTTGGTATGGATTCGAGTGGTGTGGCTACCGTACTGGAGGATGATGGGGAGAACGAAGAAACGGCATCGCACCACGCCTCAATGAAATTTTGCCAGTCAGACAACTGTCGTTCAGTCGCTTCATTGGATGACAACAGGTACTCCATGCGAACGAGCATAGTTGCAAGAGCCGATACACCGAACTGTGGTGTAAATAATAAAATAAATCATACATTTACATTGAATGAAAAATAGTTTAACAATATGAATACAACTATTTTCTTATGAGCACGTAATTGTGCAATACCTCTACCTTTGGAATTTACACATATTTATATACCAATTAAAAAAAAAAAAATAAATCATATATTCACCTTGTTGGCCACTATAAAATTGAGGGGAGTCTTTCCTTGATAACTAAGGGGAGTGCTCCTACTGTTGTCCAGTTTAAAAGATTCTACTAAGTTAGTAACGATATCCAAAATATTGCTCATATTACAAGTTTGTATATATCTACAAAGGAAAGTAGTTTTTAAATTGTTTTTTATTTCATAATAGGGATCTTACTTCTTAAAATAAGGATAAAGCTTTGGAAGCAGGTTGTCACCCGCCGTATCTCTGCGACCGACAGTCGGTATGCTCAAAAGCACCTTTAACCACAGCTCTGACAGATGAGTAACAAATGCTTCAGTCCCCAGGTATGGCAACAACCTTAACAACAACATCTGAAAGAAAATGTTAAGGATCACAATGAAATCTACAAACTTCAAATTTAATCAATAGGGATTAACATATGATCAAATCTCCTCAATTATTATAATTTGGTGTAAGAAATTTTAATTTATTCCCAAAATTATATTCTAATAAAAATCAAAATTTACGAAATAGGACTTGACTAGCCACTTTATACGGTCACATTTTCTAAAGTTTGATAAAACTGTTACTTACTTTTCCTTTTCGAATAGCCAAAAAGCTGGAAAACTTTTCGTCCAAACAAAAACCATTTGCCACTTTAGTCAGCACCTCTTGCTGGTTCTCGGTCGTTATCACGCTATCCTGCTGCAGTTGCTTGAGGATTTCTTGCTTTTGTTCTGTAGTGGAGGCAGTTTCTAATTCTCGAAGTCTCTGCTTCTGTTTCAATTCGACCAATTTTTCGATATTTGCATGGTACATTGGGTTTCTCAAGTCTTCCACTTTTAACAGAAGAGAATACAGGACTTCCAATTCTAGTAAGAGCTGCTTTGTTTTACGACTGTCTCGCGACGAAACCGTCGATCCTACTTCCGATTCTTTATCCATAGATACAACGTCCATATCGATTATTTTACGTGGAGCCGTCACAGAACCACACTAGTCATAAAAATAACAACCGAAATGAATTTGTAAATATTTAAAATAAACTTTATAATAACATGCTTCTTAAGCCATTAACACTATTTTGACAATTCTTTTTTTTAGATGGTAATAATAAGTTAGGTATACCAGAAAAGAAATTTGTTTGAAATAATATATAATACTTCAATTAACCTGCAGCTTTCCCAAAGAATTCTCAAACTGTAAAGGCGTGTAAACTTTAGGTGTTAAATGATTTTGACTGTCTTGCCGCTCGCTATTCCTTCTGTGTCTTTGAATCTGTTCTAGCGGTTGATTTTCTTTATTTTGTCGTGCCTTTCTTTCCTTGAATATCTAGATTGAAAAAATGCAAAATAATATCAAATACTGTTAATTTGTACTTTAAGACAAGATAAAAACGTATTAAAACCAAATATATATTAATATATAACTTTTCTATTTTAATTTTAAACATCTTTCCAAAATCATAACCGTTCTAAAAAATAAATTATTAAAAAAAATGGTTCGTTTTATTAGAAAAAAATAAACACAACAAAAATAAACTCACCGTATAGTAATAATCATCAAAATAAGGTGTTCCTGTATTCAATTGTAACATTTGGATATTCAAAAGCCATTGCTTCTCTCTACTGCTCATCAGTCCTGCATATTCATCTTGGACTACGTTACCATAATGCCCATTGTTGTTTATATTATTGGTCGCCATTGATTTTGAATTTCTTTGTCTAATGTTATGGTTAGGGTCCATTCGCCCCTGCCTATTGTTTTGGTAGTAATTTTGGTAATTGTTTTGGTTTCTGTTAGGATTACCGTAGCCAGGAGCATTTACGTTTCTTGGAGGCGGGGGAAAATTGTAAGGATGATTAACCTAAATATGAAACTATATTAATACAATGTTTAAATATATAAAAATTTAAGAAAAACGTCAATTACAGAGAGATTATTCAAGCATATCATAATGGTAGAAGTTGTGAAATAGTGTGACAGGTGAGGTGGAGTTTATGATCAATCATTTAGTTAAGTTTCTGTCTCTGCATATCCTGTGGTCGAAGCCCATATTTATGATATTCTGATGCTCTAAACATAGTAGTTACGTAAAATTAAAGTACATTTTTGGCATTAAATTGTTTACTTGAACATATAGTAATCCATAACAATCTTTTTTATTATTATATAATACTATTAATTATTCGATTTTCCTACCTTCTCTACATGAACGAAAGTAGATAGCGTTTTCTAGGAGTATTGCCAGACGTAACATTAATATCAAAATTCACCCCAATTATAAGAAGAAATTTATTGATAAATATTGTGTTGTGCAGCACAATGGATAAATGTAACAAGTTACCTCTTACTGTTATATAATTAAAAAAAAATATATTTTATCTACCTTAAAAATGCATGAATACGACAAAAGATATCAAAAAGTTATAATATTAAGAGCGCTCTTCACCCCTGAATATACAATTTTGCACAGAACTTATGTTGAAAGAAAGTTAGCAATGACAGATTGCTCCAGTGTATGGGATATAAATGCCTGCAGAGTGGATGATAAGTTAAACTAAAAAAAATGAAAAAAGTACCAAAAAATCTATAATTAATTAATTAATTGTTTTTGAGTTGCAAATATATCCACGATTGTACGACAATTCTTATGCATTTTATATGTATATAGTTTGTAACTGTATAATTGTAGTAAATAAGTATATGCAAAAGCAATTTACTATAAAGAAAGTGCTGCTGCGTTTGCGGAGACTATCTAAAGTAACAATCAAAGACGAGAATGCATGTGCTTTGGCAATCATTTCCGTGTAGAGCCACGCGACGAGATTGGAAACGTCCGTCTATTATTGTTGCCGAAAACTTACTTTGCCGGCTCCGTGAAGCGGGGTGAGTGTGTGGTAGACTGATGTATATGGCTCTTAAGTTAATTACTATTTCTTATACATAAAGAAAATTGTAAGAAAAAAGAAAATTCGTAAACTTCGAAAGAAATTGCCGTTGTTCGTTATTGCAACTATAACATTTCAATAGATTAGGGAATATTGAATAATTATGACAAGGCTAATCGACAGCTAAAATGAATTTGTGTGCCTTTTATGGGTTTAGCCACAATAAACAGCCCTTCTTTTACTTGTGTAAATTACTGTTCCTAGACCAAAATACGCAACTCAAAATAAATTCATTATGTTCAAAATTAATATTTCCAAAAGTTCGAGTGTTTCTCCGGATAGTTCGGACTTAGTTATCGAAAATTACTACTTGTTCTTAGTTCCTTAAAAATTTCATATTATTTTACAGTTAACTTCATCCTTCAGTTCTTCATTTTTTGATACATTGATTTATACAAAACTCCTGATGATGCCTTCACAGGGCGAAATGTATGCATAGAGTACAATAAAATTGTCAGTGATTTACCCATGTGTGTTTTATATACCTTTTATATTAAACATGAATCACCAAGTGCTTAGGGCAGAAACTTTCGAAACTTTATACACATCCTCTGATTATTAGAAATTGAACTGGCAACACTATTCTTTAACAGCTGAAGTAACAACAACTAATATGATTGGTTAATCAAATTTGCAAAAGACGAGCTTTCCGCACAAATGTAATGAAAAATAGTATACGCGCCTTAGGAAGGCTTTTGGTTACTTCCTTCCCTTGGTGGGTATATACTATTCCATTTATTATTTAAAAAATTGACTTACTGGAAATTGAGAACCTCCAGGATACATCATTCCAGGTGGAGGAATTTTGTTTCCTTGCATAAAATGTGGAGGAATGGGAGGCAACATGTGCATAAGAGGATTAGGTGGCACATTTGGATGTCGTGGTGGCATCAACGGCATGTGTCGATGCGGTAAACCAGGTGGTGGTCTTGGAGGCATATTGTGCTGAAAAAGAAATGCCATAAATTTTAAAATTAAATATCCACTAGTTTTAGATATTATTTTTTTGTAATGTAACAAAGTTCTTACCTGAAGCATAGGATGTTGAAAAATAGGACCATTTTGGTGAGGTGGATGCGGGAGATGAGGAGGATGAGGAAGCTGTGAAGGTTGTGGAGGAAAAGGCAATGGGGGATGTATTGACGTAGATGATTGTGATAGCTTTGCATTATTTTTTATAAGTCCACGTTCAAGTTCTTCAACACTAATAACTTTTTTAGGAACCTGAGATATCCCAGGTGGAGGCCGAATACTATTTAGGGAACAATTAAGAAGATCAGAATCAGCATCTTTCTTTGTATCAACCTAAAAGAAAAACAGAAAATTTACCACTGTTGATAATAGATTAAACTTGTCAAGGAAACCCACTGCATTGAGGATCAAACAGTACCTTATTGAAAAGTTTAAGTCAAGACCTTTTGAAAGGGGCTATTTGTAGCATCTCAAAAAGTTGAACTATTTTAGCAAACCTAAAAAACCTACTTAGGAAAAACCTAAACCTGATATAAATTATTGATGATTAGACCTAAATTGGTCTACATTAAATTGCAAAGTTTGGATAGAAGTAGGCTGGTTAGATAAAGCTCCAGATATGGGATTTTTTGCTAAAATGGGTCACAGATGAACTTATTCTCTACATGCTAGAAGTAATCACTTTCAATAGATCTCGATCTAAATTATCATCACTTGAGGCCTAATTCAGAAGTTTATGTTTCAAAATGCTTATTTTTCTATATTCCAATTAACTCACATAATTTATATTTAAATTGGAAAAAATAGTTGAATTTAACACTTTTCCACCATTTTTTGAACCTTCAAATGACCAAATCGATTTCTTGTTTAAGGAGTTAATATCTTCTGTTCCATCAAGAACTAATTTATTTAGAGAGTCCTCTAAAAATAAGGTACATTTTTATTATATTACTGGAACATTTTTCTCATAAAAACAAACCAATTTGATCAGAATGTTTTCGACTTTCTGCAAGTTTAGCAAAGTTTTCATGTTGTTGTTCCCAATCATCCAAAGTAGATGAATCTTCGAGAGCTCCAAATGTTTCATCATTTAACGCATCATAGTCTTCATCACTTTCAATACAATCTAAGTCATCGTCAGGTAAAGCTACAGGGTCGTCATTCTAAAATGTACAGGAAGTATTGACAATTAATTAAAAATTATTAACGGAAACTAAACGGCAATACAACCTAACCTACAACATTGTTAAATATATAAAACAATGCCCGATTAAGTAAGATACAGTAATACGAAATAACGTATTTTTCTTGTAAACGTTATCATTAATGGTGTAGGTAAATGGCCTCTTGCACTGTAAAAATAATAGCGACATTATACTTAAACGAAATACTTACATTTATTTGTGCTCCTAATCCGCAATAAGTATCAGCCATTGGAATATAAAATTACCTTTAACATTACTTATTTTTTTAAAGTATAAATAAAATCAGAATAAACGAATTTATGGTATTGAAATCTGTTGCAATTCACTTCCATTCACTGAAATATGTATCTATGTGGATAAAATCAGGTGGAATTCTTAAAAATTTTACTACAATGCCAACTTTTACAAAAAATATTTTTATACATTAACGAAATAGTTTTAATACAAAATAAATTACTTAAACACAAAAACAACATAATAGAAATAATTAAAAAGCGATTTATATTAAAAATATTTGTATATGAATAGATAGGTATCTACAATTTACCTAACACAATTCTAGCTTAATACTAAAATTACGTTCCTATTCATTATTTAAAACTAATCTTATGTTGATTATATCAGTATTCGCTAAAATATTACAAAAACGATATAAAATTATAAGCTTCTGGAAAATTTTAAAAATTTATTCTAATATTGTAATTTTCTTAGGTTGGGATTACTTGTCAGCTGTAATTAATTGACCTACCACAATAGTAATATAGTAAATACAAGGGTACATTTACACTAAGTCATCAGGTCGTCCTATCTAGGTCGTCCTAGTCTATAGGTCTTAACCACAACAACTTAATTTAACTCGATTTAACCTAAATTAAAATGGTTGACGAAAGTACTCGTAAAACTTTAAGTAATATTCCCTTACTTAAAACAAAAGCTGGTCCACGAGATAAAGAACTTTGGGTTCAACGGTTAAAGGAAGAATATCAGTCGTTAATAAAGGTAAGTACTTCTTACAAAGAATTTTTACTGACTAAAGGGAAACATATGTTGCTGTTTTAGTATGTACAAAACAATAAGGAAGCAGATAATGATTGGTTCAGGCTGGAATCAAATAAGGAAGGCACCAAATGGTTTGGTAAATGTTGGTATGTCCATAATTTATTGAAGTATGAATTTGATGTTGAATTTGATGTAAGTATTATGTTTTATAATGGGTGGTTATAATTTTACTTACAATTCAAATGATACCCTTTTGGAAAGCTTAAATGAAGCCCCTTCCACCACACAAAAACGTGGTTGATTTTCATCCATATTTATTCGATTGTAGAAGCATTAACTTGTTGAAACTGATCCATAATTTAATATAAATAATAAAACACAAAAAGTTTCAAGAAATATATTGTAATGTTGACACAACAATTGTTTCGCTATACTACAGCTTCTTCTGAAGAAGCTGTAGTAATTAAAGTAATTAAATCATCCATATTAATGGAATACATATTGTACATATTTGATTCTTCACCGAAACTGCCTTGACCTAATAAGCTCATTTAATCATAATGACAATAAAACAGAGTAGACTTCTCTTATTATTTTTAGTGGAAGAAAATATCTCTTTTTTTATAACTTTTGCACATAATCAGGTATTTACAGTGTTGCTTAGTTGCATAGGTCTCTATTACTCTAATATCTCTACAGACTGAATCCACACCTCACCAAACCCGACCTAACTTTGTTAACTAATTCATAGTTTAGTGAAGTGGGTTAGTTAATTTCTCCAGAAACTCAAAACTTTCAAGAAATATATAATTCAAACCCCAATTCTTTGGGTCCCTCCTGGAAGTTTAATCAATTTTTTCTTAATAATTGTACTTTCAGATTCCTGTTACTTATCCAGTAACTGCACCTGAAATAGCATTACCAGAACTTGATGGGAAAACTGCTAAAATGTACCGTGGAGGAAAAATTTGCCTTTCAGATCATTTTAAGCCTTTGTGGGCTAGAAATGTTCCAAAATTTGGTATAGCTCATGTTATGGCCCTGGGTGTAAGTACATATTTTTAATTAATATGCTTTCATTAACTATTTAAAACCTGCTTTTAGTTAGGACCATGGCTGGCAGTAGAAATACCAGATTTACTAGAGAAAGGTGTTATTTCTTACAAGGAAAAATTAGAGAACTAAGTCGTAATATAATATATTCCATTTATACTCTACTTAATAAAACATTTTTAAATATTTTCTTACATCTTACAAATTTGCGTTTGGGCATACCTCAAAAAAACAGCAAAAAATTTTTAATATTGAGAGTGTAAAAAAAAGATAATTGTGTAGATTGAAGATTAATAAGCCTCTATCAGTTAGACATACCTTAACCCAACCCTAATCTAATCTAACACAGTAAAAGTTTTTTTGGAGTTTTTTTATCTTAAACCGAAAAAAGAGTAAAAATCGCCCTAAATGAAAACATTTCAGCAGAAACAGAATACGTAATTAAAATCTTAGATTAGAATAGGTCATGAGCGGGTTGAAATAATTTATTAGTTTCTGTTTTAAATTTTCGAATTTTATTTTCTTTGTGCCTCCTATCACATATAAAAACAACTGTGTCTTCCGCTTCTTATTCCAATTTGAAGGGGTTCCATAATCTGTACCATTTCTTTTAATTTGCTATAATTTTTCAATTATTCTATTTAGGTACACATCGATTAGAGATTGGATCACTCGAGCATTCGAGTTTCAGCGCCGTCTGCCAGGTGGGCACTCAACTATTTGCCATGAATAATAAAAATGTATTTTGTTTATTTTTGTAATATTTTAATATGAAAAAGTTATAATGTAACATGTAATAACCCTTTAACAAACTTTAAGAATATGGGTTAAAACATGTCAAATTATAACTTCAGTAACAAAATACGAGGGAGTAACAACAAAAATAAAAATAAAAAACTAAATTAAGATTATTTATTACATGGGACAAATAAAGTTATACAATTTACAATTATAAATAAGAAAATTAATAGAAATTACAAATTTACATACAAATGTAACAACTACAGAAATAATTAATTGGTGTTTCACGTTTTACGTTATCCTTTACTTGAGGTTAAAGTTGTTTTGGTGATATGCAATGTTTTATAAATTAAAGGTCAATACGTCTGAAAATATAAAACAACCCATTTTTGAGACCTGCCTATTCTATTGATAAATAAATATACTGTAATTATTTTCTATGTGATATTTGTATAAAACCAAGTAAGGAAACACTTACCGAAAGTATTGGACAAGGAACTGTTTCTTTGTATTAATTTGTGTCTGCATACGTTTTCCATTTGTGTATTCTTTCCTTTTTGTTTTCGAATGATAATGAGTATCAGGTTTTCACATTTTTTCACGTTTTTCAATCGAAATAATATTTGCCGGCACCCGGCACACTTGCACTTATATTTACGTTCGTACGGATTTCCCCATTAGCCTTCAACATCTAGCTCATCTAGCTTTAACAGCATTCTTTATTAGGCAACCCACTCTACGACCTTTAAATCGCCATCTATTACGTGGGCACTCAACTATTTCACAAAATGACATACTGTGACCCGATGGGTAAAACAGTAAAGTGGCAAAGTGAGGTTAACTCAGCTAATCTTCCTCGATGTTCAAGTTATTATTGTCGTCATAAAAGTTTTAGTTTTGCAGTTATTTAATCTAATTTATTCTTTGAATTTACCTATTGATCTTTGTGATCGTTTTAACTGCACTGTATGCGGTATTTAAAAAAAGGTACGTAGTCTTAATTCCATCTTATGAAAAAACCTGAATGTTATTTTACTGCTGTAGGAAGGGTGTGATATTTACCATTTCAATTATCGTTATAATGAATCAAGTGGAAGGGACATTTGAAATGGAAAAACAAGAATACGAAAAGAGCGAGAAAACAGAAGGTGTTTCCGAAAATTCCGAGCCCAAAGAAGATTTAACAATTAACGAGATAACAATTGTTGATCCAGAAACGTACGAATTAGACTTAAATCATGGTAGGATTGCTAAATTAGAAAACTTAGAGCCTCTCACACAAATCGAGCGATTGTATTTACGTTGGAATCTGATAAAGAAAATAGAAAATTTGAATACGTTGACCACTCTCTTGGAACTGGAGTTGTATGATAACCAAATAACAGTAATTGAAAATTTAGATACTCTGGTTAATCTGGAAATACTAGATTTATCATTTAATCGAATAAAGAAAATAGAAGGTTTAGATAATGTATTAAAACTAAAGCGATTATTTTTAACATCAAATAAAATAAGTAATATTGAAAATTTGAACCATCTTCAACAGCTGGAAATGTTAGAATTAGGTGATAATAAAATTAGACATATAGAAAACCTGGATGGTTTGATAAATTTGGACCAACTTTATCTAGGAAAAAATAAAATAACAGAAATAAGTAATCTGGATTCTCTTATTAATTTGAGTTGCCTGAGCCTTCAAAGTAATCGTTTAACTGAAATAAAAAATCTTGCAAATTTGAAAAACTTAAACCAACTATATTTATCTGAAAATGGTTTAACAAGAATTGAAAATTTGGATAATAACACATCATTACAAACTTTAGATTTGGCAAAAAATAAGATAACAGCAATTGAGAATGTGGGTCATTTATCTGATCTAGAAGAATTTTGGCTTAACGATAATGAAATTGCTGATTGGAAGTCAGTTGAAAATTTAAAGGATATTAAGAAACTACAAACAGTGTATTTGGAAAGAAACCCTATTGCAGCTGATCCGGCCTATAGAAGAAAGTTGAAACTTCTCGTTCCATGGCTTGTTCAAATCGACGCCACTTTATGTCGCTAATTTATTGAATACACATTACAGTATAAACACCTATTTATAGAATGAAATTTAATGTAATGTAATTAAGTAGTTCCATAGTTTGTGCTAATTGTATCTGATGTATGTATGTATGTTTCAGTAAAATGCGTTTAATAAACAAAATTGAAAACAAACATTTTATGAAAGTGTATTAACATTAACATTATGAATATAAAATAAATGTTTACTATTCTGATAATTTTTTCTCTTCTTCATGTTTATTGTTAACCATAAGAAAATATATACCTAATGAGTTACTACAAAATTTTTATGATATGGAGTGCAATTAAAACAGTCTTCGGTGTAACTAAAATTTTTTAACATTAAAACCAAAAAGATGGTTAAATAATCTCGTAGAAAACAAATGATTAGTTTTTTATTTCTAAAATTTCACATTATGTAGGTACATCTTATGAATTGAAAGTTTTTACTCTCGTATTTATTATTATATTAATTAATTAGTTGAGCTTTTTATCTAGTTTAAAACAAATAGGTATATAATTAATTCTAAATATTATTTGTAATTTTCTAAAATAATATAGGTATACATTATAATTTTTCATGATATTGTTTTATATTTTATAAACTATGTAATATTTTGATTTAAATAAAAGTATTTAGTTGTTCAGTATGTATGTGTTATACACTATACTTTTGTTCATTTGTTATAGACAACCATTGCTTATTTTAATTGTTACCACTGTCGGCCATTATGATCTTTAATTATTACTGCATTGTTGGTTTTGATGACCATTATTCTTTTCTAATTGTTGTCGTCGGCCATTATGTTTTTAATTGTTACAGCATTGTTGGTGTCGGCCATTACAACGTTTAATTATTAGCGTATTAATATTGATGTTATAAATACGGAATATAAATATAAACTTTAATTTTTATCTTTTTACTTATTGCATTAAATTAAGTTCTGTTACGAATGTATAAATAGTTGTGTGTGCTGCTGTGCGAATCCCTGTGATTGTATGTTTGTATTTTTCCATTTTTCATCGCGACGACGTCACGTATCACCCGTTACGAAAATGACGTAATAAGATGACACGACCTTAAAAAATAAATAAGTTAAAAATAGTCAATTAAAACAATTCAACTTGTAACCGTTGAATATTAATATTAAGAAGTACGGGACATACTGTACGTGCCTCTTCTGTAGTTTAGGTGGGGCTAACAGAATAATTGAATTCTGTTATGTGAAATTACCGGCTTTATAAAATAAAGTTTTGTGATAACACTATTAGTGCATAGTTATTTAAAAGTTAATGAATATGGGCCAACACGTAACAAGAACTGATTTTGAGTGGTCTTACACGGAAGAACCGCACGCTACACGAAGAAAAATAATTTTAGGTTAGTATTTTAGTCTTCTTAAAAAGTTGGTTTAATTTTCATAATTGTACGTATTCTTTTAGAGAAATATCCACAAATTAAAAAGTTATTTGGTTATGATCCGAATTTCAAATGGGTAGTAACAGGGATGGTTTTAACACAAATTGCAATGCTTTTTGTAATGAAAGACAAGTCATGGCCCATAACTCTTCTTGTAGCGTACTGTTTTGGTGGAGTTATTAATCATTCATTAATGTTAGGTAAGAGAGCAGTTTACATATTTCTATTTTTATCATTAGTTATAATGACAATTTTTTACAGCTGTTCATGAAATTTCACATAATCTTGCATTTGGGCATGCTAGGCCGTTAGCTAACAAATTGTTTGGAATGTTTGCCAATTTACCAATTGGATTTCCCTTTTCCATTAGTTTTAAAAAATATCATTTGGAACATCACAGGGTATGTACCTTAATGGTTGGTCTATTAGCAACTAATTTTTTGCCTTTTTATATATTTATTATTAATACCATTATAGTAATTGCTCATTAACTGAATAATTTATTATCAAATAAAATGGTTCACTGATTACCAATGAAGCATTGAAATCTGTTGTATTTTTACCAGGCTATTAAATACTTTACTTTATGTACCAAAATTATTGATCAAAAGACCATGACTAATAATTTTCTTTCAATGAGTGATTTATTAAATGAACAAAAGTGTTATTGTAAGTGACTTCCCAGATATTGCTTTCTAATTAAAAATTCAGAATATTTACATCTTTTATGATTTATGATAAACATAAAATAAAACAATTATGTAATTTTTTAAAGAACATTGCGATAGGATTTTGTAAAATGATAAAAATTCATATCTGCTTCCATTTCCAATAGGTGTATTTCACTTCACACAATTTTTTTTAATTAGAGGCTATATATATATTCTTTTCTGCGATAACTCGTTGAATTATAACTTCAGTGTTGTATATCTCACATAAATTACATCCTTACACAAATTGTTCAAAATGTTCATCATTTCAGACAATAAAAAAAAGTACATATAGAGCTTCAACATAGTAGTAGCAAAAAGTGTTATTTACGGTTATACCTATGTACTTTTGAAAATTGTTAAAAATAACATTACAATATTGATTTTCATTGATTTTCTTTTTTGCATCATAATACAGAATCTTGTAAGCAAGTCATGATATCTGTGGAGTAATTCAGATTTAACAAATCATCACCATAAGCGAATGGTATTCGTAGCTTATTATTACATATATTTATCCTAATTTTTGTTTTCCAGTATCAAGGGGACGAGAAAAAAGATACGGATATTCCAACATATCTTGAGGCAAAGTTGTTTTGTACAACATTTGGTAAATTCTGTTGGGTTTGCTTGCAACCTTTTTTCTATGCTTTGCGACCCCTTGTAATTTATCCAAAAGAACCAACGTTACTGGAATTCGTTAATCTTGTAGTTCAATTGATTTTCGATGCAATTGTCGTCTATTTCTTTGGTAAATAAATTAATTGCTTTGAACTATAATTTTGATAATTTTACATTTTTATCATCTTCTGCATTTGTCATAACCAATTTGAATAAAGATGTATTTATAACTTTATTTTTTTTTGTTAGGTGGACGTGTTTTAGCATACTTGTGCCTTGGTTCGTTATTAGCGATGGGCTTTCATCCCGTGGCTGGCCATTTTATATCCGAGCATTACATGTTTAAAAAAGGCTACGAAACGTACAGTTACTATGGACCTTTGAACTGGATAACTTTTAATGTCGGTTATCACAATGAACATCATGATTTTCCAGCTGTACCAGGATCTAAATTACCAGAAGTAAGTACTTAAATTAAAAATATGTATTTCCTTTTTATTGTTAAATATATTGTTATAGTTTTTTTTAACTCTAAATTTTTTATTTTAATATTTGAATTACTTGTGATTTCATTTTCAATTTTATTTAATTGCCAATTTTCTATTAAACGTCAGTTTAAATTATTTGATAGTTATGAATTTTATAACGTAAAAAGAAACATTTATTTTCTACAACTGCTACACTATTTTGACTACTGTTGCAATTTGCAATCGCATCTAAATTAAGTTACAATTCAAATTTTTGTCTAGGTAAAGAAAATTGCTCCTGAATTTTACGACGATTTGCCTCAGCACGATTCTTGGACTGCCGTTTTGTATGATTTCATTATGGATCCAGATATAGGACCATATGCCCGTATTAAACGTAAATCCAGAGGCCTCTGCACATGATCGTTTAGTCAGTATTTATGACACCTACCTTATTTCTTGTTTTATATTTAATCTTGTATTTATTTATTTATCACTTGTTGCTTTATTTTCTTTTCTATATAGACATATATATTTATATTAGAACTTATATAATAATAAAAATTTCAATACTTAAATAATACCTACTACGTAGTAGGAAAATAAGTAAAAAACAAATTAATTACGAACAAGAAAAGAATATCTGAAGGTTTGTTTTTCCAAATTCGCCTGGATATTTTCGTTGTTTGTTTGATGTACCATGTTGCGAATTTTGTTGTATTTGTCCGCAACGATCGTTTCGCTTCTCGGCATTATCAAGCAATAATTACATGAAGCTTGATATGCTACATCAAACAAACAGCGGAAACAAGAAAAGAATAAGATTCTCTAAAGATACAAATTGTGAGTTGTTATTTTAAGTAGCTTGTGAGAATATATGGTAATTTCTGTGCAAAGTGGAAAACTTTTTTAAGAAAGCTGTTCCAGTTAATCATTGAAAAGATTGATTTAAAAGATATCCTAAATGGGACATGGTTCTTTAATTCCAAAATTAAGTCAAGAGATTATGTTATAAATTATATGGCTTTTTACTATCTAGAATATTAATAAATTTATATTCGCTACAGGTGGTACAGCTCATAATTCAAAATTAAGGCAGTATCTGTTCCCATTTTGATGGGAATCACCCATACGACTGAATATATATATATATATATAATTTGAAGAAATCATGTTAAATTTGCAGAAAAGAAATATATACTACTTTTCTATGCAATTTATATATGCATTGTAGGTACTTTTTCTTAGTCAGGAAGGAAGTGTAAATCAAAAAAAAAGAAACAAACATTGCCGATTTTTAAATTGTCAGCAGTATCACCATGATCTATTACAGGCAAAGAAATTGATGTACAACAGAATTTATTCAATTCAGCATATTTGCTGTTATTTTCTTTTAGTTGCTAAAAACTAAAAACAACGTAAAAAATATTTTATTAGTTAAGTGCTGTAAATAACTAGTTAATTACTGCATGATCAATTAATAAGTCTGTTATTTTAATAAAATAATAAAAATTATTGTAGATGAAGATATGGTTTTTAAATGTTTCCAGCAGTTACAAGAAAATTAAATGAGTATTAAGATTTAGGTATCTATTATCGGGTGCATTACGTTTTATTAACGCATTTCCGTATTAAATTTATCTTTTTAGTAATATGTTAATAAAAGTCAATAATTACATTATTGCGACTTTGAATTATCGTTGCAAATAAAATAATACATTTTCGAGTATTCGAAAGTTTTATGAACATTTTTATATGTTAATTTTCTATGTACATTACATTAGTTGAATAAAAATTATTTGGTGGGTATTTCACAATTTCAAAATTCAGAAGTTCTAAATAAAACACCAACTGTTTTTTATTTAATTGATAAATTGAAGACATGCATTTTCCATAATTGTACACCATGTTTTTTGCACACATTATTTCTGCTTCTCATAAAAGATCTGAAGGTATTTTTTTTAGTTCAATAATTTTTCATTATAAAAATTAAATGTTAAATGTATAATTTATGTTGCATTGTTATGTATTTGTAACTCCAGTGATAATAATGCTGTGCCACGTACTTTTACAATTCATTTGTATTAATTTGATAAGAACAAATAAACTTGTGATGACTGATGATAATTTGGGTTTTTTACTTTGATAACATTTTTCTTTGCTGTAAATTGGTGTGAGGTATAAGATAAGACAAGTCCGTAGGAAGATGAAAACATTCATTAATAAGTCAAAATAAATTTTTTGATACAAATTTTTTAAACAATAATCCAAGTATACCACGTTGTAAAGTTTATTATTTTTTTATCGATGTTTAAACATTGCAATTTGCAATTTTGCCTACATTTTCGTATTTATCTCGAAAATTATTGTATTAATCGTAATGCCCCAATGAGATAATATGTCGAGAATTGTAAGTTTTAAAAAAATTAAATTTATATCGTCACGGTCAGAGTTATTTTAACCGAGAGAAATGTGTAAAGCTTATAGAAAAAGGTATTTAAAAAAAAAAATCATAACTTCACCAGTTTAACGATTGTAGCGTCAGTAGCATTATCAGATTACAGTTAATGTTTTTAACCAAAAATATAATTTTGAGTTCTAATGACTCGATTATAAGTATCAACAACAAATTTGGTTCATTTAATAGCTTTCAACATATTTATAACACGATCATAAACAAAGTTTAAAATTGGACAGGGCGAATTAACTATTACAAACAAAACCTACAATAAAAGTAGTAAAATAACATTGGTACATAAAGTTGAAAAAACATTTTGTAAAGAATTTATTGAGTAAATGAAATAAGTACACTTTTTATATATAAAGTAAGTGTCACGTGGGATCGCTGATGTCTTTACATTTTGAAGTGTCAGTTATACTTTGTACTATCAGATTTAAACAATCCAAACTAGAAGTTGTAGAAGATAGCTCGAAACCTGTAACAAAAAGAAAAGTTGGTAAATATTTGTAGTGACTGACATTTTTACAAAATATATGTTAGTTTACTTTTTAACAGCTTATAAAAAATATGGAAAAAATAAGGAACAAATAATTGTGTCTTTAGAGGATCTTTAGAAGTGTTCATATGGAAATTTAATATGCTTTCAAAATTTTCTAGTTAGTATTTAAGTGACTTCAAAGAAAAGAGGTTCTAATGTTCTTGATTTTCTCATAAATTGAAGCTCCACAAAATATGTAATGGTAAATGACTATTTCTGCATACTGCTTCGTTTTCTACTAAAATATTAAAAGGGGTGCATTTTTATATACTCAAATTTGCATCCTTTAATTTAGTAACTTTCTCTATATTTGTCATGTTTAGTGGCCAATTGAACGATTTATTTAATAAAAATCTTGAAACCAGTGGTTCTTTATTACAATATAACAAGTTAAAGTTCTTCTCAAAACAAAATTTCTTTGTGTAGGGATTTACGTAGGTAATATGTATTAGAAAACGGTCAAATAAATGAAAAAATAAAATAAATCATTTATATTCGTGTTTGGCTGTAATGTAAACATGCATTCGTCTATTTACACCTTACTGGAAACTGGCAGTCACAGCTAATTTCCACTAAAATTAATAGTACAAATCGGGTCTGCCGGTTTATTTTTTTAACTGCCCAAGGAGTGTGTAGCAAACTACTGTATTTATGCACAGCTCCGAAAACATACGGTGTCTGCATTTCTGATTTATGTTGACGATTAAAATAACGATCTCGACAAAAATAAATCCCAGTCTTAATAAACCGCTTCTCAGGTGTTCTCTCGTCTAGGTACAAACTAAAATGATTTGTTAAAGTCGAATAACTTGGGCGGTTTTCAACTCTGGAGGTTTATTTATGATGTCACTTTAGCAAAGGGAATTCCTTGTTTTGTATTTTTGGTTTATTTTCTTAAAATTGCGTGATGTGTGTAGTCACTTTGAGAAATATGGCGAAAAATTAAAAATATGATCTGTGTGAGTCATTGAAATCAAGTAAAGAAGGTTTAAACAGTGTAAAAGAAAAAGTTTCAAACTTTGAATATTTTTCTGTAGATGGATAGTCAAAGTAAAGCAACTGAGAACGTAGGGGTACAAAGGATAATATGGAAGTAAGTATTAATAAGAAATAAGAAATGTGGGATGCTCTAGTTTTTGTAAAACGAGGAAGGAGAATAGAAGAAAGGATGGAGGTGGGTGTCTAATCAGTCTTAGAACTATCGACCTTATGATAATGATTATATAATCACCTATACCCTATAAAAGTCAAAATTTTTGTTATTGTAAAATAACCCACAATAATCATTTCGCCATACTGTGGCTTCTTCAGGTGGAAGCAATAAGTGTCACAAAACAACTTTTGAAATAGAAACGATACCTAGGTATATAGTGCTAAAAATCTAATGCATAAATTTCATTAAAGTAACCTTGAGTAGTAATTTGTTTAAACATAATTTGAGAATACAAATTAGGTACCTAATTTATCTTGTTGCAACATGTAAATAATTGTTATGAAAATGGGGTAAAAATGGCGGAGGCGCTGAGCACTTAATGTAATCGTGCAGTTTTATTCAGTTGACCAGATTTTTATATTTTCTGCAATACATAATACAGTATACTCCCGATTATTCGGAACCCGATTATGCGAACTCTGTATTATGCAAAATGACCCATAAACTGACTTATTCGAAATGATTTTTACTTTTCCTCTGCATTATCCGAATTTTATGAAATTCTAGGTGCGAAATCCGGTGTTGCCCGGGTTAAAATACATCGCACATACAAATCTTTTTACCATTAAACGTACGTCGTATATAGTGTATTTATTTGTTAATTATATATTAAAATAATTACTTCGATTATTGATTATCACTTGATCGTAGCTGAGATCTAATTGACAAAAAAGCATTGAACGTCCGTCTATACGTATACTGTCAGCGATCTAGTTTGAAAACGTTCTAGAACACCCCGTTACATTTTTTGAGGACAATCCAGAACATTTTGTACTGATTAAAATCATTTCCAGTTGAAATTTAAGCATTTAAATTTATTTTAAAGCTTTCCTGATCATTCTCGAAATTTTTAGAATAATCTGGAACATTCTAAGCCGATAAAAATTATTTTTAATCAGGAATAAAACTTCACGAAATAGATTTTCAATTTTTTTTTAATTTAACAAAGTTTAATGTAACCCTGACTATTATTTCTGAGTACTCGTACTTTCAATATACTTTCTATCTTTCTTCTAAACTACTCTCTTCTCTTTGTAAACCAAACACTATAAATATCTTTATTTTCGATCCCGATGGTCACCGAGCGGCATGGTCTAGTCGTTCTAGACCACTGCTTAGCATTCGGAAGGTCACCGGTTCGATTTCGGAGCCGGCTACTCTGTGGTTTCCTTAGATCATTTAGGCAAATGCTGGGGTAGTAATATTCCACAGATAGTCTTTCACTTCCCTTCTGTTTTCATTTTGTCCGTCTCATCTTTCTTCCCCCAACCATCACCCACCCATTCCCACTATTCCTAATAAAGGAGGCTGAAGAGGGCCTTCCGCCCTACCCCTCTGACTTTGCACAAGAGTGTAAGTCGTGGGGACAGAGTGGGGAAGAAACACCCAAAAGTTTTTTAGTTTTTTATCCCGATGGTCAGTTCTTTTCCAGTTTTTGTTCGCTTATCTTTTTTTGTCTTCACCTACGTTATCGTTATATAGTTTTTATCGTCATTGTTTTTTTTTGTATTGTGGTCTTCGTTAATGTTCTTCTAATTATATTGTAAATAGTTTGTTTATTATATCATATTCAGTGTTAGTGTTCTCTTTTATTTCATCGCGCCGATTTGGGCAATAAAAGCCAAACAGTACAACTTTTTAAGTCAATGAGTAAATAAACTGCTGGTGATTGTATTTTGACAATTTTCATAAAACTAATAGATTGAAACTTTATTTTTTTGAAATATCCATTATTATTTAGTACTTTTGTGGCACTTAGGTACATATATTATTAATCCTGATACCAAAAGGTCGACAAATTAATTAATAATATCATTAGATACTAATTATTTATACATCATTAATTTTATTGTCTTTAACTGTTATAAAATGTTTAAGTCAATTTTTTAAATTAAAAATTATAATTAATATTATTAAATTAATATCTGTCAGTCGGGGAAAACACTGATTTACTGATATGTATAAACTTTTGTGAGCGAGTTGGAGCTTAAAAAATGATCACATGACTCATACCGAGATGATAAGAATGAGCATTTTGCGAGTATTGTGTATGTAAGAAGGATATATGTGAAAGGTACGTTTTCAACAACTTACGTTTTCATCTTCTCTTATTTCCAAAATTGATAGTCGGACGATATTCTTAATATTGTGATTATCCAGCTTGTGGGCTTATCGATTATCCGACAGAAAAAGAATAGTTCTGTGTTTTCAATATTTAGTGAGTGAAATTGTCATTCAGAATTTTTCCGAGTTATCCTGAGTAACTTTTAAGACTTTTATTTTAGAAGAAAAATTAAGACGCCTGATTAAATTGCTTTTAATATTATTAATGATTAATGTTTTTTTCACCTACAATCTGAAACATTCCAGAACTAGTCCAACCCCTTTTAGTAAATCGACAAGACAATCAAACCTAAATAGAAGTGTTACAAAATACTATTCAGTAATTGGTGTTATTTGGATATTAATTATAACAATAAATTATATAGTTTCAGTGGAAAATGTATTTTACCATCATTCATCAACATATGTATATGCCTTTAATTCAAAAATTGGTAACATAAGCACCTTGACTAATAAAATATTTCTACCTTGAGCCAATTTCTAATTAAATAGGTCTTCAGTACCCCTCTTTATTCCAATTTATGCATTTTAATCTGTAATAAGCCCTTCACTTTCTTGCCTCCTCATTTCTAACCTTTTTTTTTCATACATATAATAAGTATAGTGAAATTAATATCGACAACTCTTTTATATATGTAATTCGCTATGGGGGTTATAGCTTTATAGCTCATCTTGATATTGGAGTTTTGGATCTGTGCTGTGGTAGGCGATTAGCACCGTAACAAATTCGAATGGTATACAGGGTTTTTCAAGTTGATGGGCTAGTAGAAGTATATGATGAATTAGTAGAAGGAATTCAATTCTGAAACTTGGGCTCATTTGGTTATTGTTTATGTCGCTTCTTTTAAAAATATTTTCAAGTTCGATTTACATCCGGTTATACCGGAAGTCGATACCAACTTTGTTATTTTAAATGGAATGGTATATTTTTTACGGTGAATTCGAATAAAAGGGTGTAATTCTAAGGTAAGTTTGATAACCAACTTGTACACCTATGACGATCGGTTTCTATATAGAAAAAAAATCGTTACCGCAACCCAAATTATAAAAAATCATAACTTCCACAAAATACGACTAAGAGTGTTGAAATTTTTACTAGTAATAGCTGAATATTAGTGAAAGAGGATAAAAAAAGGAATCGATTGAAAAAATAAAAAATAGTAGGTGCCATTTGAAAAAACGAAGTAATTCGTGTTTGAAGTTTTTCAATTTTAGAATTTTATTTTGAACGCCCTGTATAAATTATTTAATTTAATTTTGTCAAGGCGTTAGCACTAATATTCAGCTATTACTAGTAAAAATTTCAACACTCTAAGTCGTATTTTGTGGAAGTTATGATTTTTTATAATTTGGGTTGCGGTAGCGATTTTTTTTCTATAAATTAAATTAACTCAGAAACTGATCGTCATATTAGGTGTATTAGAAGTTGGTTATCAAACTTACCTTAGAATTACACGTTTTATTCGAATTCAGCGTGAAAAATATACCATTCCATTTAAAATAACAAAGTTGGTATCGACTTCCGGTATAACCGGATGTAAATCGAACTTGAAAATATTTTTAAAAGAAGCGGCATAAACAATAACAAAATGAGCCCAAGTTTCAGAATTGAATTCCTTCTACTAATTCATATACTTCTAATAGCCCATCAACTTGAGAAACCCTATATGTATATCTAATATATAAAATTCTCGTGTCACAATGTTACTTACCATACTCCTCCGAAACGGCTTGACCGATTTTTATGAAATTTTATATGCATATTCAGCAGATCTGAGAATCGGTTACTATCTGTTTTTCATACCCCTATGTGTTAAGGGTTGTCCATCCCTAACTTTTCTATTTTTTGGACAATGTTTTTATTTTTTTATAATGTGGCATTAAAAAATACATACATACAACCCTAAATTTTCACCCTTCTACCACCAACCCCCAATTTTTAATAGCGATATTAGTACTGTAATAATCTTCAACTCTCAGTGACCGATAACTGATCAATTATTACTATTCGATTAGTCATCCCCGCCAGGCGTCTACTGATGTCACTACTCACCCAGCAAACAGCACGGAGTGGGGATGAGAATAAAGCAGATTTTTTTATAATGTTAGAGGGAGTTCAAATATGTTCTAAGAAGTAAAATAATGTTTTATTATAACATTTCAGAATGATTTGGTAATGTTCAAGAATGTCCCAGAATCTTGAAGATCATTCAAGAATGTTCCAGAGTGTTAAAAAAAGTTAGAAAATATTTTGAATCATTATGGGATGTTCTGGATAGTTCTAAATTCGCGAATATTCTATAATATTCCATCAAACGTGTGATATATTCTTACCCGAGCAACGCCGGGTATTGTTGCTAGTATAGACTATAAAAAGTTTAGAAATATCCAAAAAGTTCATTGAATCTCTTGCTCCTCTTCAATTCTTAAATATGTATAAGCTTTATTGAACTAAAATAGTTATGTTTTTACAATAAACAAAAGAAATTCTTCTTCACCGTTAAACTTAACTAAAACTATACTAAACTAATACTATATACCTAGTATACCAAAAATCTAAAACTCTCTTTCTTTTCCTTAAAATTTCCCTTAATTTCCTAATATTACCGTCATCTACCATGCTCCATACTCTCGTTTTCATTCTCAATACCTCCCAATACATGCATCACAGTTTCACTCTCTATTTCACAAAGTCTGCAGATTCCTTCTTCCTGTTTCATCCAATATTTACATTCCCTATATTCATTACCCACCCTAAACCTTGCTATTATAAGAATTCCTGTTCTTGTTTCCTTAGATATTTCGCCACCAAATTATTCTGCCACGAATTCCACATCAAAACCCTTGGCCCCTCTGCGTATGTAGATTTCTCAAAATTATTAAGTCCTCGCCTCTATCTAATTCTTCTCCACTCAACCATTTGCTCTTGTCCCATTTTTATTTATTTTAATTTTCTACCTCTTTCTTCATCGTATTTATTTCTCGTACTCATTCTTAGTACCCTATTCATCCATATTTCCTTCCTTAAATCACCTTCTTCTAATTTTTCCTCATAATTTGTCATCCTGTTAACAAACTCTTCTAATATTTTCCCACATTTTGTATCTCTTTTCATAATGTAGTTTGAGATATATCTATTTATCTATATAAATTTAGCACCCACTTAACATATTTTTTATATATATTTTCTACCTGTTCTTTTTCTGCCCAACCCAAACCTCCATTTCGTACAACATTATACCACAGTATACCTCTAACCAGTAGGGACAAGGTCACATTTTGAGCTGTACGGTCATGCGCGAGTTGTACCCACTAAGAACATGGCGTCCTATAGCACAGCTGATTGTTGTTTACATTTTGTTAAGCGTATTTCTATGGTTAAGCGTCTGTTTTATAACCTTATTTACTTAGACCGTAGAATATATATGTTCTATGTCCAAGACTTCCAGATTGAAAACATTGAGGTAGTCTTATTTTTTATGTAAATATAAATTTCTATTTGTTTAATACATATTTTCATGTTTTGACAATGTATTTACAACTTTTTACATTTTGCAAAATTCTCTTACTCCATTTGTAAGACTAAACACATTCTTATTGATTTCACCTTTAAATCAAATTTAAATTCCCGCGTTTTTTAACCGTCTATTGCACCCACTTAGAACATGGCGGACGCTGTTCAAGGTCACCCATTTTGAACCTATTACTTCAAAGGTGCCGACGCTGTTTGTCCCTACTGGTTAGAAGTATACCGTGATTATACTTTTTAGTACCACATTAAATAGCATCAATCTCCTTCCCCAATCATCTATGCATAGCCTCTGTCCTATCCCCCACAACCTTCCCACAATAGCTTTTCCTTTTGCTACTTGATTGTTTATGTGCATTTCGTCTTTATTGTCTTCTCCCATCTTATACCCTACATATAAGAATAATCTTAAATACATAAATGTAGCATTTCTCTCTTTGTGAATTTAAAAAATTCTTTTAAATTAAGGTTTATTCTATATAGAATATGAATATTTACAAATCGCTTGACTTGTTTTAGATCCTGAAGTTAAGTTTAAGTTTAATTCGAGTGTTTGGACGTTTATATGATTTGTTCTTACGTATAATATATTAGCTAACGTTCTACTAGGTGGTAGGTATTTGTGTAGTCGGCTAGTCTAAAGTTAGAATTCGCTAGATCGAGATATGTAGCAACTTTGACAGAGCGAATCTTGTAATGATATAATTTACAAAGTCATCGGTTATTTATAGCTTATAAATTATCGTGTCGCAGCAAGTATATGATAGGTATTTTTGGGACAGCGTTAATGTCTTTTTGAAAATAACTGGCGAAAGATTTTCGGTGGCAAGTATTTTTTTTAACTAACTGACAGATAATAGCTAGTATTTTGTAAGAGTTTATTACAAACATCGAGGACGCCTACCAAGAACCCGTCATTGGTCCTTTACTCACATCCACTTATAAAAGAGCTGTTGCTTCCTCAATATACGATTTTTGTTTTTTCTTACGCTTTTTTTAACTGTTACAATAACATCACTATATATCTTACAAAATACAAGCACATATATGATGTTTACAATTTAATGTTTCTAATTACTTACTGATTTTATGTTGTTTCTACGAAGATACAAACTCGATGACAATTTTATTACCTACGTACCTACTCTATCCACATATCTACATCCGAGTATATGTTAAAGGGTGGTCCAAAAGTTTAAGAGCTTTATTGTTCAGGGAATAAAGACTACAAAAAGGCCAAACTTCGGAAAATTTTGGGAAAACCTGGATTTTCGCATGTGGTTAGAAACAATATCCTAAAAGTCCTCAGCGATACATGTGCCTTTAAAAAACTTACGCGAGGTCAAGGGTCACGATAAACAGTTTTTCGCGAGTATCTCGTTAACGGATAGGTACTTCAATTGAAAAAATAATGGTTATCAAATTTGTAGCTTAGAAAATTGCCTAAAAAAAATATATTACCTTTACTTTTTTTTATAAGACTACCAGTTTTTGAGAAAATTCAATCTAAAAAGTTGAAACATTGCGTGCACTCCTCAACGATATGTATGTAGATCCATCGTGGTTTTTGACTGAAACTATGGAAATAGAGAAAGAAGGAAATAATGAGATGGTGATGGAAGCAGAAATGGAATCTGAAGAAGAACTGATGAAGAAAAAAATAATTATTTAATAATTTGATAACAATTTATGATAGGTATTAAAATAAATATTTCTCAAATAATTCAGAATCTGTAATATTAAAACCTAGCAGAAAATGAACGATAATGTAACGAATTTTCTAGTCAAAGATATTTATTTAAACAATTATTTATTTAACACTATTTATATAACACTTAAACACCAACTTAGAACTACTATTTATATTAGAACAATTCACTTATTTATATAACAATTTATTTATCACTTTTGTCTATTATTTATAGTTTTGTTCCGCGCACTGATGCTTTATCACAACTACTGTTCCTCGGTCCAAAGATGATCCCTTTAAATACGCCTTTCGAACTTTCTAGATGATTCGAAAAGGAGATCCTGAAGGTTCTCGAATGATGAGTAATAATTAGAAAGTCGTCAATAATTCACAGAATTGATCTTGTTACTTGTCGCAAGAGAAAGGTTTATTATAGCTTGTAAGTCGCTTATGATAAAGGAGCTGCATGCGGTGACAACGCCGTAAACATGTTAGCGATAAGAAGTACATGAACAAATTGTTATCGCACACACGTACGGTGTCACTGGTCGCTACAATAAGAAGAAAATATCAAAGCTAGAGAACAGTTCAAGCACAACTCAACAACTGCAAAGCTCCGCGATCTTAGCACCTCATATGTGGAATTAATAAAAAACAATTATACCACCGTATAGGTCAGGAAAAGGTCTATAAAGGTCAGCTAATTTAGAAGAAATTGTGAAATTCGGGCTAATTTAATTAATTGGTCAGCGATAGAAAATCATTTATTAACCGTTAAAGTTTTCCAAGGTCATTTAGAAATGTTAGCAAATTTTAGCACCTCATTCTGAATAAAATTAAAATAAATGAAAAAATAAATGCTTTACTTGATCGGAAATTATCTGCTGATAATTGGTCAGCTAAAATAAATAATTGGTCAATATAATTTCACTGAAAAATTAATTATTTAAGTGTTGTTGACCGCAACGCGCATGCTTCAGCCGCGTTAGAAGTATCAGGACAGTGAGCGCGTAAACTATTATACATCCCCACAATGTACTAGACGGAGTGGGCACATTATTTTCTTGCCATTTTTATTTAAAATAATAAATGACAAAAAATTTTTTTAACCACATCAAGCTTATTAGAGTAAACGAATTAGTACTAATATAAGTGATTAACCAATTCATTAATTTTTTAACAATTCTAATGATTCCCTTTAGTAAAGAATTTATACTTTTTCAAAGTGGAAGAATAACTTTTAGTAATGAACTATTCATTCTCTATTTATGATAAATATTATTCGTACTATTTTTCAATTATACAGTATTCGTGACTAATGTCTGTAGTACCTTCAATAATTTACTATACAAACGTAGCTGAGTTCTTTTTTCACTACTAATATCAGTAGGAATATAGTGAATTTCATAAATTACTTCCTTAGTGCATGAAAATATGTAATAATAATGATAAGAAAAAATTAATATTCTTTTCGATATAATATTAGGAGATGGCATTCAACTAGATATAAGAAATAAAAAGAATTCTACAACATTTAAGTTTTTAATAAATATTTATTTGAAAATAAAATTAGTTTACTTACAGACTCATTAAGAAAACATTTTATTAATATTGAATAATTATAATGATTGTGAGAAATCGACTAGCAAAGAGGAAAAATTCGCAAGAGGAGTAGTAGTCGCTTAAGAAGTATATTTACATATCAACGAAAGAAATGTAAAAAAGCATAAACTATGATTATAATATTTTAAAAATTATTTTATTTATATAGGTATATTTACGCGCTCACTGTCCTAATACTTCTAACGCGGCTGAAACATGCGCGTTGCGGTCAACAACACTTAAATAATTAATTTTTCAGTGAAATTATATTGACCAATTATTTATTTTAGCTGACCAATTATCAGCGGATAATTTCCGATCAAGTATAGCATTTATTTTTTCATTTCTTTTAATTTTATTCAGAATGAGGTGCTAAATTTTGCTAACATTCCTGAGTGAACTTGGAAAACTTTAACGGTTAATAAAAGATTTTCTATCGCTGATCAATTAAGTAAATTAGCTGACCTTTATAGACCTTTTCTGACTTATACGGTGGTATAATTGTTTTTTATTAATTCCACATATGAGATGCTAAGATCGCGGAGCCCAACTGCAAAAGTAACTCTCATTCATAAATACATTGGGCGCACAGAAAGGATTACTAACAACAAGAAATATTAAAATATAATTATCTATATAGAATTATTCTAATATCTAACACTTTTAAAAAAGGCATCACTCAACGTGATCGTTTTAATTCTGCAGTAAACCGAACCGGAAATTTGATGTGACCTACCGTGATGCGTTTAGCAAAATAATTTTTCTTTTGTGTTATTGCTGAATAATCTACCTCTCATATAATTCCAAAGAAAAGAAGCCTATTGAGGATTGTGAGGTATTAATTTATTGTCACCTCTTTTGGATATTAGTGTAACGAATTTTCTATCAAAAATATTTATTTAAATAATTATTTATTTTACACAATTTATATAACACTTAACACTAACTTAGAACTGTTATTCATATGAGAACAATTCTCTTATTTATATAACAACTTATTTATATCACTCTTGTCTGTCGCTCATTGTCTTGATTCGCGCACGGATGCTTTCTAACCCTTCTGTGTCTCCCAGCCCAAAGATGATCACTTTAAATACACCTTTCGAACTTTCTGGATAATTTTTCAAAGAAATCCTGATTGTTCCCGAATGATAATTAGAATGCCGTCGATAATTCACAGAAATGATCGTCGTACTTGTCGCTGGAGAAAGATTTATAGCTTGTAGGTCGATAACGATAAAAGAGCCGCGCGCTGTGACTACGCCGTAAACATGTTAGCAATAAGGAGTACATGCACACAAATCGTTATCACACACACGCACGGTATCACTGGACCTTCATTAGGTACTTCTTATTAAAAAAAAAATAGAAATTACTGCCGATTAGTTATTGAAGGTGTGCCATGCCAATTTAAACTTTTGTTAAATCATGAACTTTAAATAAAATTCTGTATTACTACTTCGTAAACATCATTAGCATCTTAATGTATCGTTCTGTATTCAGATACAGTAACGGGAAGGTCATCTTCATCTTCAACAGACGCTCGTACACTCTTTATCTTTATGGGTTCTATCAAATTGTTGTGGAGTTAATTCTAACCCATTGTCTAGAAATTGGTGCCAAACTTGTAAATGTTCAAATTATGTTCATATTTTGTAATGACTACCAAGATTTCATTTACCTTCAGTTACGGAATCGTTATTTCTTAAGTAGGTACTCAACTACCTAAATACTGCCGCCATGACACTAAATCCTTAATGGCCACTCTCAAGTTACTACCCCCCGCCCCTTCCACTACAATGCACCTGGTTTCTTGGTCCACCCTGCACTCAGTAAAAACAAGAAACCCTTAAAGCCTTCGCAAACGATACGAATTCTCGTCGTAAGCCATACGGCGTTTTAGCCAGATCGATCAGGAATCATAGAATTAAATCGGAGCCGATTAGGGTTAAATTGCACCCCAATAAACCTAAACATGGATTACCTGCTATTGATCATGCTTGAATTTGCCGGATTAATTCAAATTTTTCATGAGAATTCATGCAAAGGTAGAAAAGTAAGCAAACTAATTACATCAGTGCTGTCCAACAATTTCAAGTGGCCACGAGAAGATTTGGTTTTTATGATATAAAAACAAAAAAATCAACGACAAAGATTATACTTTTTTTCCTATGTTAGACACAAACCAATTTAGTGAAGAATTTGAGCTCGGCTCTGACACAGACATTTTTGTTCAGTATCTCAATACTTTGATTAAAGTAATCGACTCACGATTTTCGGATTTTAAAAAGTTTCATTTGGCATTCAAGTTTTTAAAAAATCAATTTGTTTTCAATCAAAACGATATTCAAAATTTGTCCGATCTTTTCAATACAAAGAAAACTCACTTGGAGATTGATATTTCGCTAATAAATGAAGAAACTCATTTGCCAAATGATATGAGTGGTGCATCATGGAAGCGATTGCTATTAAATTGTAACTTTTTGGTGCTCAAAGATATTTTACCGAGATTTCTTTGTATGTTCGGCTCAACATATGTTTGAGAGAGGACATTTTCCAGCCTTACACGACGCAAAAACAGACTCCGCAATGCATTATCTCAGCAAAATTTAGAATCGGAAAGGAACTTCAACTTTCTATCGACATTTTTGGGTTTTTTCTCAATACGTGGAAAAGTGGCCACCGGATCATCTCAGGGCCACCGGATCATCTCAGGGCCACTATTTTGGCCACAGCAGAAAACAAGTTGGATAGCACTGAATTTCATAAACAAGACTTTTAAACTTCCTGTTTTTTTAATTACAATTGGGTTAGTATATCAAATAATCTTAAGTGACTTTCCTGTAATCGTTTTTTTCATAAGTGACATTTCCGCTTTTCCGAAAGTGTTGTAGTAATCTTTCAAAAATGACTAGCTTAGGTTGTTTTCTTTCGGGAAACCTTTCAGCATAAACTCGAGTAGCCAATAAACTATAAAGGTCATATCAATATGCTCCTCTTTTGGATAAATTTTCATTTTGAATAAGCAACACCTCAATACTAAATAATAACATCTGACAATAAATAGCAAAGGCAACTCGATACATTTATTTAAAGAACTCCAAATGGAGCAAAAAACAAATCGGTGGTAATTAAACAATAGATACATTTCCTGGTGTGTTAAAAAATAAGGCTTTCCATTTCAATTAATCAAGTTACAACCGCTTAAAGTTCTTACTTAAGTTGGTCCGTCGCTATGTTAATTTTATTATAATTCATGCAAATAGGTGTAGTTGTAGTTTTTTTTGGTATTTTAGTAGAATATTTTTATCAGTATCATTCAGTAACATTATTTAAAATATCATTCTTCTTAAAGTTGTAATGTTCAAGTTGCAGGTATAGTTTGCCATAATGTCATTTAAAACCCATTAGGGCTGGACTTTCCATATTTTTAGTTTAGGATGCGTACAGTCAGTATCTTGCCATTGTTATGTTTCTCAGAAGGGCAATTATGGTTGTTACTACCCGCATTCCGATCTTGTATAACTTGTTTGTGAACTATTATTTCTATACAATCTGTTTCAACAGCATTAAAACTATATTGAGGACCAGGGGCAGTTGACAACTAGAGTTCAATACGGTAACATTACAATTCACCAATAATTCTTTTTAGATTCACGGTTCTCAAATCCTTAAATTAGATAAGTTAGGTAGTTAAGTTGTAAATATTTTATCTTGTGAACATCCTTGAAAGATCCTTTATATATTAAAGTATTTAACAAAAACGGGACTTTAATTATCTTAAGGGAAACAACAGTTAATTAGCTGTACAATATTAATTTGGCGTACAGCAGAAGTGAGAATATTACTCGTTCTACTTCACCATAAGTAATATTAATTTTTGGACACCCTGTATAAGATGGCGAGTTTATAATGATTGGGATATAAAATATTATCTATTGTTAAACTTCATTGTAAATTTCGCTTACATAATTTAAATACTTCTTAAGTATTTGATACATAAAAATTAGGTTAGATTTTGATAAAATTCATATTATTTAAAAAACCTTATGGTTTACGTATTATAAACCTTAACAAAACAGATACTTATTTTGATCAGAGAATTCAAAAATGCAATAATATACAAGAGGTTCCATTTAAATAAACATGACTGATAGTTTTAGGGCATTTGGAACACCCTGTATAATATGAAAATAATTTTAAAAAGTAACCATAATAGACCCCTATTTAACCCAAAAGTTAAAGTTTTTGAAAGTCTCGTATCTTGGTCATAATATTGCGTGAATAATCTTGTATACCTACTTTCAATTTATCTGTTTTGATAAACAAATTTTTCTTTTCTTTGTTAATATATCGTTATATTTTACATCACTGTCCAAATTACTATAACTTTCACAGTATTCTTGGTGTTAATTTGTGTTTCTGTTTATTGCTTTTTCTTGTTATGATGTCAACAGAATTTTGTTATGCTGTGCGAATTGATGATATGAGAAAGCAACTGCAGGTATTAAGGTATTAAGTACAATTGTCACAGTACATTCGTAAGCTCCTAGGTACCCAACTATAATTGCTGCTCACACTCGAAATTAACGTATTAGGTACTCAAATAGATATTTTATGAGGAAGTTTATGATGTGCGTTTGCGCATGGGTTGTTTTATATTCGTTTTTAGTAGCAGAATTTAATTGCTGGGTACTTATCGGTGACTTTTAATGTCTTTAAGCATTTTTTTACTTGCGATTATTTATCACCTACCAATAGTCTGGTAGCGACCTATATGTTTAGCTACATTCTATATGTATTGTGTATAGATAAATGATAATATAGTTCATATAATATTAGTCTGGATTGTGGTAATAAAATTTCCAAAAGCTTTATAAATTTATTTTGCTAATTTACTGATAACTGTGCTACTAATAAAGAGTGAGAAGATTAAGAAACAAAAATCGTCAAGGAGCCCATATTGGAAAACAAGATTTAATAAAAGAAGAGACCTTTAGATATTGTAATTACATCTCTAATATTTGTCACTATTAATTACCTATTTAAAAACACCCCCGCAGAAGCTTTCAAACTACCTATAGTTTATTCTTTTTTAAATGGCGGCTCAAATAGTAAAACTGCCACGAAACAACAACCCCTGTCAATGCCTAACCGGAATTATGAATTATATGTTATGGCTTCTCATTAAATGCTTCCCTTGTTGCAATCAATAGAGAACTGAACTGAACTGACCACCAAATCAGGTTATCCGTTTAAGCACCAGTCAAGACATGTAATGAACACTGTTAGTTATTAAGTGCAATGAAGATCCTAAAGGCCAAGATCTGATTTCCGGTCGGACTGTTCTATTGGGCCCTTTGCAAAAAAGCGATACATTTGGACAACCAGTTAGGTATTACAAATAAGTTTAAACTATATCAACGTACCTACTATTCTTGGGAATCCAATCTGTACCTCGATTTCAGATTCTGTATCGAGGTTGGTTAGTATAAAAATAAAAAAATGTTACGATAATTGGTGTCGTCCCATTTCGTACCGTCGCATTTCGTACCGCGAAAATATTCTACCTGCTTTATTCCAATTTCGTACCGTCGCCCATAAAATAATTATTAATATTCCCATTTCGTACCGCGAAAATATTCTACCTGTTTTTTTTTTTTATTTTGGACCGTCGCCCTGTAGAGTATTCACGGTAATTAAGTAAATTGTTTTTGTAAGACTGTACACTCCAGGAGATTTAATAAAGTCGTCTTAATTAAATTATGCTATAGCTTATCTCGAAATACGTATTTATTACAAAATAGAGATTATTAGATATATTATAACAAATTAGGTACCAATTAGTGGCAAAACCAAGATTTGCTAATTTTCCAAATTAGGGTGTATTTGAAAGGGTGGATAGTGGGAGATTTGAAATAAAAATTCTGTAAGTTAGTTTCATTTTGTAACCGGCAGCAACTAAGTATGGAAAACGTGATTGAAATAGTGCAAAGTTCGAGGGGTGGTGAAATAGCTGTTTATTCGGGGTATCAACACTATTTAAAGCGCAAAAACAAAAACGGATCGAAAAATTGGTCCTGTGTAAATCGAAACAAGTGTGGTGGTAGTTTGACAACAGTTAATAACAATATTATTAGCAAAAATAAAGAACATACGTGCACACCCGATGAACCTCGAACGGAAGTTTTAAAGTGCTTAGAAAAATGCAAGAAAAGAGCTAGGGAAGAATTGAATCCAATACCAAAGATTTTTAACGAAGAATTCTCTGAACTGAAGGATGCTGGTTTAGATTTCGTCACGGAAGTACCCTTATTTTCGAACAAGAGGAGTGCCTTATATAGAAATCGCCAGCGAGCACGAGGCTTCACAAGTTTTTCAAGCAGAAAGGAAATAGTACTTCCACCAGATTTAAAAGAAGATTTTTTATTGGTTGACGATGGGGATGAAGATCGTATATTAGCATTCTGCAGTAAGTTCGGCGTTCAATGTTTACAAGAGTCGAGCTACTTTTTTGCGGATGGAACTTTCAAAAGCTGCAATAAACTCTTTAGTCAATTGTATACTATACATGCAGACTTAGGTAGCTCGCTTGATACAACAAACATAATACCAGTTGTTTATGCTTTAATGCCCGATAAAAAACGAGCTACGTACGAGAGACTATTTTCGTGTATCAAATCAAAGATACCCCAATGGCAGCCGCAACAATTCAAGACGGATTTTGAAATTGGTGCTATGCAAGCAATCAGAAAAGTATTCCCAACCGCTGTAGTTACGGGATGTAACTTTCATTTTAATCAATCCCTTTGGAGGAAGGTTCAAGAAGAGGGTATGTAAATTAAATGATTTTTTATTACATTTTTATAATTTAAATATTTTGTTATCGGGTCAGGTCTTTCGGTTTCATACCGTGAAAATGCGGAAATTCGTAGGCATGTACGGTTATGTGCAGCATTATCCCACCTACCACCAACCGCGACCGAAGATGGATTCTTGTACATCATGCAATACTGTCCAGAAAATGCAGCTTTGCAACGATTCACCGATTATTTTGTTGATCAGTGGTTGGAGAATGAGACGATCGGAGAAAGCTGGATTTGTTTTGAAGAAAAACACCGAATGACAAACAGCCTAGAAGCATGGCACAGTAAATTAAACAGAGCAATTGGGAAGCATAATCCTAATTTACTAGAACTCGTCAAGGGGCTGAAAGACGATTCTGTTAACGCAGGATTTGTAAAAAAACGAACCGATCTATATCTATTGACGCCCTCAAAAAGAAGAAAGCTATACATAAATAAAGATATGTCAATACAACAAATTGTTGAAGATTTTTTAAAAGAAAAAACAACAATCGGCACATGCCTAGAAAAACTACAATATATAATATGTTTTAACCGCTAATTTCCAAATATTACTTTATTTTGTAATAAATATATATTTTTTTAAATTTACAAAGTTGTGTTTTATTTACATATTGCTTACTGTTAAATTAAACATCCGATTATTATTATAATTCTAACTGCACGACTATTCGCAGAACGCGGTACGAAATGGGAATGACCACAGGTATATATTTGGGACGCGGTACGAAATGGGAATATTAGGGGTAACGGTACGAAATGGGGAAAATAAAAGCCCGATAATTTACTACGAGTTACATGCAGCGGCAGCGTCGTATGAATTGATACCCGAGGTAGAATTTTATTGACCACCTTTTCATTTCAGAATCCCATGAACTCTAACATATAATTCATGTATCTTCTCACATCTGCAAACACTGCCTTAAATTTATCTACCTAATTATTAAAACATTGTGAACAAAACATAACGTCTCTTTAATAATATTTAAAGTTTCAGCGGTGCAAGGATCTGGTCAGGAACCCGTAGACAACTAAATAAATTCGTAAATATTTTAAATTCATTAAACAAGAAGATTGCTTTTACAACAGAAATAGAAGAAGATAAGCAACTAAATTTTCTAGACTTAACCACATACCGTAAAGACAATAAATTGGGTTATAAAATTTAGTAATAATACTTGAAAAAACACAAAAGGTTGTTTTACACTTTTTTATTGAGAAATACTCTTACAATTGTTTCGACCTATTCGGTCATATTCATAGAGTTATAATTGAAACTAAATTAAAGATAAATAAGTACAGCTATTTATATTCTACTACTATTGTGGTTCGCTCCCCTCTCTTTTCTTAGAAAAATCAGTAATAGCTTTAAAAATTGGGCCATTAAGACCTTCTGTGATTTCATTCGTTAGGTTTAATTTTCTGTAAATTATTTTTTGAACTTCCAATTTTTCTAAGAAATTGAGTTTGGCGTCCTTATTTTCTAGATGTAAAATCGAGAAATTGTCTTTTTCAATGGAATGGTCTAAAGTAATACAGTGTTGAGCTAGCCCTGTAGACGGTTTTTTATCCGTTATTGATTTACAATGTTCATTTATTCTAATATCAATATTACGACCTGTTTGCCCAATGTATATCGCATCACAATTAGTACAGTTAATTTTGTACACGCCTGATCTTTTATTCTTATCTATTTTATCCGATTTATTATTTACCAGTATTGTTTTTAAATTATTTTTGTTGCAGCTAATTGTATTGATATCAAATTTCCTTAATCTAAACAGAATGTTTGTGCTAATGTTTTTGTAAAAGTTGATTGAATACCATTTTTCAGTTTTTTGTGATTTGATTGTATAGATCTGATTAAGTATCTGTTTTTTCATTTTTTTATTCAGCATTACCTATGTCTATTCATTCAGGTTTATATCCATTATTTTGGGCTATAGTTTTTATAAACTTTGATTCTTTGTCGAAATAATTTTGATCTAGAGGGAAAATTTTTAAGTCTGTGAAGTAGACTGTGAAAAGTTGATAATTTTATATTATAGTCTTGATTAGAATCATGCGGAATGATAGCGTCGGAAAAAGTATCTTTTCTATATATATCAAATTGTAATTTATTATTAGTTACACTTACTTTTAAGTCTAAAAAATTTAATATGCCATTTGTTTCTAACTCCATTGTGAATTGAATTTTCTTATTGACTGAGTTTAATAATTGTAGTAAATTACTTATTTGTCTAGTCGAACCTACTCAATACAAAAAATGTCATCCACGTACCTAAACCATGTATATATATTTTTAATTAGAGGATTATTCATATTCAATACATTGTTTTCAAAATATGACAAATATTTCCGCAAATAGAGGTGACAACGGGGAGCCCATGGGTAAACCATCTATTTGTTCATAGAATTGATTATTAAAACAAAAGTAATTTTGTTGTAAACAAGTCATAATCCGACTTTAATACTTTATAGTTATCTTCTAGTAAAGCAACAGTTTTATTAATGTAGTCAATTTTGTTTAGGATTACAATAGTATTAGACTTGTCTGCTTTTGTTAAGATTAGGTCGTTATCTTTGATTTTGTTTTTTATGGATTTTATTATTTTGGTTTCCCCGTTTTTTCCTCTATTTTTTACATTTTTAGTTATAATCTTACTGCATTTTAGTTTTTCAAAATTTATTTCTTCCTTAGACAGTTTTAATGATAAACTATTTAGAGCTATTTCTGTGTTGATTCCTAAATAATCTAGGTCTTTAGTTTCGTGAAATTGTGGGCTATATTTCAAACCTTTGTTAAGCAAAAACATTTCATTATTATCAAACACTGTCTTAGTAAGGTTAATAGTTCTAGGGTAAAAATTGTAATCTGTCAATCTTACTTCCTGTTGTGCTCCATTCACAGAAGGTCTTAATAGCCCAATTTTTAAAGCTAGTACTGATTTTTCTAAGAAAAGTGAGGGGAGCGAACCACAATAGTAGTAGAATATAAATAGCTGTATTTATTTACTTATCTTTAATTTAGTTTCAATTATAACTATGAATATGACCGAATAGGTCGAAACAATTGTAAGAGTATTTTCTCAATAAAAAAGTGTAAAACAACCTTTTGTGTATTATTTTATTATGTTTTACAATTACCCCACCGCCGACACCATTAAAGATTTAGTAATACCTTCAAGTTCATACCAATCATTAAATATTAAACTTGCCTCTTTTCACAGTCTTTTACATAGAGTAATAAACATTCCACTTGAAGAACAGGACTACCTTTCGGAAATAAACATAATAAAACATATCGCTCAAAATAATGGCTACAGTATAAAAACAATAGAAAAAATGTTAACCAAAAAATTCGCAAAAAAGTACAAAATACCTTATTTAAAATAGAAAAAAGCTCCACTAATTCTGATAAACTTTTCTGTTCAATAAATTACATTAAAAACTCAAGCCACAAAATCAAAAACTTTCTAAATAAATTCAATATAACTATTACAGAAATAAATTTAATTTAGGCTGTGCGTTAATTAACAACAAGAAAAAAGTAGATTACAAACAAAAAAGTGGGGTTTATCAATTAAATTGTCAGGATTGCGATGCCTTATACATAGGACAAATTGGCCGATCCTTAGAAAAAATCAACATAATATAAATATAAATAATTGTAAATGACTTCATTGCCAACCTAAATAAAAAGAGCCTTAACTACTAAGAAAAATATTGTTAATAACCAAAAAGAACTGTATGTGTTAAATACCTCCACTCCTCATAGATTTATAATAACTACATAATTTAAGTAAGGTACTTGATACAAATAAGGCCTAAGTCATTTAAAATATATTTACATGAAAAATACTTCACACACGGATAGACTACAGTCCCACGACTTAGCAAACAGTGCGCGAGAGGCCCGCTCGCGCTCGCAGCGACACTCGTGGCCGGTCGTTTGTGACGGACGAGCGTTTTCATTGCGCATTATTAATTTGTCGTAATTTCTATCGAATTTTAATACGTTATTTTTTGAAGTTTTGCATCAAGTTTTGGATCACAATATAACTCATCAAAAAGATTTTCTATGATTTTAAATTGTAATTTTTAGAATATGCGAATTAAATACTGCTTATAACATTTATGAAGTACAATGTACTAAATAAAGCTTACTTTTAAAATAGGCTTTATTTGCTGACCCTAGGCCTTAATAGGAATTCTGAAATTTTAGATAGATTCCTATCTCCCGCCACACCTGACCATCGAGTATTTTCATCTGCCTCCCCCATATAACACGTACACCACCTCCAATAAATATTAATAACCAATATTGTCTCGAAAATTATGGTACTTATTAAGTTCCAAGGCCTTATTTAGTTATCTTGTTTAATTAAGGCCTGTGAAAAAAAATATATTCTTCAAAATCTAATAATATTTTTGAGAAGATATGTTAATTTTCTAATTTTTGTTTGTTTGGATACCTTTTTTTATATATTATTCTCTATTTCTTGTTAATATGGGACTTAAAGTCTGACTAACAATTTAAGCATAATATTTAGTAAAATAACTTACAAAGTTGTTCAAGGATCTCATGGAAACACTTGATAAAAGGCTCAGAAATATACATTTTTATAGTTTAATACTCTAATAACAATATTCCTATAATTTAAGGATATAGGCTTTGTTCAAACACTATGTTTTAAAAAGGCCCAAGGCTAAGGTTCCAGAATTACCTCTTTTTGAGTAATTTCTGATAAAAGATTACAATATGTTTTGTTAATTACTTAAAATATATGAACCAAAGAATAATGCCTCGCTTTTATTTATCACCTTTTCCAATAATTTATCAAGATTTGAGCGTTTGAAATTAGGTAGGCCTTATTTGTATCACTTACCTTATATTATATAGGATATGTTGCACATTTTGACTTAGTAGATATAGTAGTACTCTAGTTAATGGCTACTTAGTCGAAACAATTGTCGAGTGTATCGTTACAATAAATTGTTGAAGTTCATTTGTCTAATTTAATAACGTCTCTTAATAATAATATTGGATTTGCAATTCTCAACAGTGTGTGCATAAAAAATGTCATTCCTTGCAACTTGGCACCTACGATAGTCTACTCCCCATCGCCCCCATCTATACGCCGCTCTTAGTTTCTTAGAGTATGGTCCAAATTAATTTCATCTCAACGTTTCGCCAATCGCCACTTTCAGTATTTTCAGTAGACTGTTGACTAGCAAACATTTCACGACAATGGATTACCATAAAGTAAAAATAAATCCAAGCATTTGTAATATATGAATCAATGAAGTTGTTCATTCTTATAAAGCAAGGGTGGCCAACCGTTCGATGGCGGTTATTGGTCCAGCCTATTGCGACAAGGTAAACAACATATAAATAATACGTTAATTATATCTTGCTCTTTAAATAGCAGTTAGATGAGAAGGAACAATATTTGGCATTGCACACTAACGTGTGGTGGTTGAGTTGAAACAAGTTTTTGCAAAAATTTTGAGATTTACTGGACGAAATAATAAAAAAAACAGCGGGGTGATGAACATCAGCAATTGCGTGATTGAGACTGGCAACGTAATTTAGTATTTTTAGCAGATTTTACCTGAAAACTGAACACATTAAATATGGAACTACAAGGCATGAAAAAACAGTAACAGAAATGATGAGTTCTATTGCAGTATTTTAAAGTAAAAAGCATCTATTATGGTTGACATCGAAAAAAATAAGGTTGAACGATTTGTAAACATAAAGAATCGTATGGAAGACCATCCTACTTACAATGTCATTTCTAAAAAGTACACGGCAGAAGTTGACAGGGGTGTCAGACATTCTAATTCGCTTTAGCGATTGCAAAAGAAAATGAAAATCAGGTGGAATTGATCAGTTATTCGTTCAATAGACATCTATAAAATGATTCAAAAAATTGTAGCTGCGTTTCGATATTTCAGAATTCTGAGCTGCGATATATCTCTAAAAGCCAGATCATCTTCTCATTTATATTTCTGGACATTGCTTTCCATCGAGAAATATTCAAACTTGAAGAAATGTATTGAACAATTGCATTCTCGTTTGAGTTCAACATATTTATGTGAATCAGCATTTTCCTACTTTAACAAAACTATTACTTGGGTTTGAAATTATTAATAGTTTGTTTAAAAAAAAAATTAATTAACATGAAATATTAAAAAGAAAACGTGCTCGGGCGCCACTTTGTCAAACAAAGAAAAGAATAAATGAAACAACTATGTTGGGCACCGGGTAGTGCATCGGTGGTTCCTGCAGAATCCTGAAGCTTTAGAGAACTCGAAGCTCTCTTAAAAAAAACAAATAAAACTTGAAGAGTATATTAACAAGAAATTACACACAACAAAAACATCAAAACTTTCAACAACATATGTAGCCCACCAAAATTTCATCGATCCCTCCATCGATCGCCTAGTCCTTCGCGAATGTTGTTAGCCTTGATGATAAGATAAGGTCGATCAACATTAAGAAATAATCAACAAAACTGAACCAAGACAAACACAAACTGAATCGAAATAAAAAAAAAACTTCAGTAACGGGATTTTTCATAGAAAAAAACGTTACACTACTTAAAACAAACAAAAAGTAAACACCCTTCTCGCTTATCGCAATGCTCACAGTAATATAAATAGATACGTAATTACTAAGAATAGAATAATTTTCAACATTATGTCTTCCTTATTAACAAAATAAAAAATATTACCTACATAATTGTATGCTGAACTATACTGTTTTATTTAAAATTCCAAGAAGTATGTAATTGGTAAATTGCACAATGTTTCGTTAGTAAACAGTAAAGCTTAGGTCTAATTAGGCTGGCAGCTCCTGTTATAAAGTTATAACACTATACTCAAAGCTAACAAAAAATCCGTAATGTTTACAATCTGTTTCTTCAAATTAATTTCATCCATGCGTGTTGTAACTTTTGGGATCTTCAGTAGCCTGTAGAATGGTAAACATTTTGCTACAATAGATCAGCATCAAGCAAAAATAAATGAAAGCATTTATAACATAGGAATCATTGAAGCTGTCAATTCTTGTAACTTTACTATATTAACAATAATCACACAATCTGCACTATTTATATTTATATTATAATTTGAATGGAGTTTAAGGTCGGTTCCTTCTGAAATATTTCAATCATTTAAGAAGGTAACTAAATTAAATTGCATTTAAGTGTTTCAATATTTTCTTTTTTATAAATAGCTTTTTTAATTACAAATTGTTAGATGCTAAGCCAGTTGAGTGTTTTAAGTTGGTTATTGATTTTTTGTGTTCATCTATTCTAGTTTTGATATTACGTCCAGTCTGCCCTATATACAATGCGTTACAATTTTTACCATTTAATTTGTATATTCGTGATTTTTGGAGTTTATCATATCTTTCTTTTTTATTGTTAGAGAGTAAGGTTCTTAAATTACATTTATTTACTAATATAGTGTCAATGCTTAATGTTTTAAGATTGTTAACGATTTTTGTTGTCTTTTTTCCACAATAATTTATAAATTTATAAGTATGTATATTTATATTATGTTTATCTATTCAACCGTTTCTTTTTTCTGCTTATTACCTAATTGAGGATATTAAATTATTATATTTTAAACTGAGGAACCCACTGTGTGATAAGAAAATATTATGAATCACAGTAAAAATTTTATAATCTTTTCGTGTTTGTGTTTTATTTGCAACATTAAACGTTGTGTTGCGACTACCTGCTAACAAATGATGTTTGAACGTTTTTTTTTATGTTTGCAAAAGCTGTTGTTCTGTCTTCAGTGGAGTTTTATTGAAAGCTCTTTTATTCCTTTTCTTATTGCAGTTTTATGACAGCAACTTGTTGATTCGGTTTATCGTAAGCAGTCTCCATGTACGTAATTGCTATTCTAGCCGCACGCTGATGTATAAATCTCACCACTTTGTGAAACAGTGAGATATTTACAGTAGATACAAATTCGATGCATGTTAAATTTTGATTTATGTCAGTAATCCGATATGCCTAAGCAAGTAAAGTAAATTAGCAACTAATTAGATGATATAATGAATAAAAATTGGAGCTGTGAGCTTGCTACCTTTTTCTATTGGTTTCTGCCATTCTTTAAGTTTCCCCGTGTTAAATATGAGATACTTTTATAATTATGGATAGATACTATTTACTTGACAGAATGAGACAACATGTAAATATCTAATCGTTACCTCTTTCAGCAATACCTATCACCTAGTAACATTCATTAAACAACACCATTATGAATAATTTTTCAATTCCTTAGTGTTTTATTGCCTCCTTCACGTTTTCTTCTTTCTTTAATTAACCTGTAACTTGAACTAGAATTAGAACTGGACCTACAACTACCTGTTCTAATTTCGGCAGATATTCATGCAGGATTGAATTTCTTTTAGAAAGATTCCATTACAAAATTAAGTTTTTTGTTGTACTACGCACTGATTTAGGCAATCCCTTATGCTTCTCCACAAAGTGGGTAACCTACACAAGACAAAAAAAAATTTACTTAAGTACCTAACGCATGAGTATCCTTGGTACGTATTTTAATTATCTGTTTCAATATTTCATATTAAATAGGAACACTATAATTAATCGGCTAATTAAATGAGCATTGTTTAACTTTCTTATGAATAATACCAGATACAAAGTCGAAATATGTTGATTTATTATTCTTCCTTTTTTTACTTGTTAAGTCAATTGGCACACTTTAATTACATGTTGGCATCGGTGCAATGAGCATCATTAACTTAATCACAAGGAACATGTAAGGTCCATTTTTGACTACAACTAACAATTATAACAAGCACGCAAGAGGAGACATTTTCGACTCGCTATTATTAAACCTGCAAATTTGTCAGATTTACGACGTATAAATATATTAAATGACCACACGGGTACGTTTATGTGATTTTCATTCTTGGCAAACGAAATAGCATTTAGATAATATTTACAAACAGAATTATCAGTGCATATACGCAGTAGTTTATCAATTTATCATGTAAGACAAACACTTAAAGAAAACGGTCTTTCAGTGTATAAATAATTATTTACTAAAATAAATAAGGAAAGCACCCAATAAACTAAAATAATTCTTGGCACTGTTTTATAAATTGATAAAGTGAAGATAAATAACTCCATATCCTACACGAACGTTTATATTTTGGTCAAGTTTATCGGAACTATCACACTATTCCGATCTTCTTAGATCTCATCAGCAACGTACATATATCAAGCTAGCACGACAAAGTTATTTTTCCGATTTCTGACTTGCACTATAATTTGTCGCTAATTTGTTACCAAATCTAAAAATTTGTCGCTCGTGCCGTTTAGCCATAATCAGCTGATATGCTAGCTTGATATCGAGCTAGCACTACACATAGCGTATCTCAAAAACGAAATGTAGGATATTACTTTAAAGGCCATAACTTGTCGCTAATTTGTCGCTGAAAGATGACACATTCAAAGAATTTGTCGCTAGTCTTATCTCCAGCTGACAAGCGAAATACTGCTGGAAAACCATTTAGCAATTAATCAAGGAGTACTTTGTTACATTTGTTTTAAGAGATCGGATTTATTTACCAAATTTTTAAAATTAGGTTTTCTCTATTTCCCCCAAGCTGGGCAACACGTTACCTTTCAAGAGTTTGATGGTTTTCCAGCAGTTTTTTGCTTATCAGTTGGAGATAAGACTAGCGAAAAATTCTTTGAATGTGTCATCTTTCAGCGACAAATTAGCGACAAGTTATGGCCTTTAAAGTAATATCCTACATTTCGTTTTCGAGATACGCTATGTGTAGTGCTAGCTCGATATCAAGCTAGCATACCAGCTGATTATGGCTAAACGGCACGAGCGACAAATTTTTAGATTTGGTAACAAATTAGCGACAAATTATAGTGCAAGTCAGAAATCAAAAAAATAACTTTGTCGTGCTAGCTTGATATTCGTTCATCTGCACGCTATGGATAGTCTCTGTAAATTACTGACTGGGACGAAGCAGCTCCTATAGAATGATTTCATTTAATATCCACATGTATCTGTTGCAGTTAAAACTAGTTTTTAACTAGAAGGCGTTCTTCCTAGTTAGAACTAGATTTTAATGTATGCATTTGTTAATACTAGAATTAACTAATAGTCCGGTCAATTTAGACATTCGAAGCTACATAAATTCCCACCAAGCTGAAAATCAGTAAGATTGTTTAAAATATGATTAAAAATAAAATTTAAAAGTTCCCCATTGTTCCCCTGTATGCAAAAATTTTTCTTCAAGGTCAAAGGTCAAAAAAATGAGTTTTTTCGCGATTTTCAGCAAAACGGTTTTATCATAAAAATACTTCAGACAAAAATTGTAGATCATAAAATTATCTATGAGACCTTTTATTATTTAACGTGGCGATTCCTACCTTACGGTCTATCCGCCACGGTCCCCATGGGCGAGGGATTGAGATACGCTCAATCAGCGCATGCAGACTGTGTCTACACTACCAGTTTCGTCCACACAGCTTGCAAGGCTTGTGAACCCCTCTGGTGTGGGCGGGACCTATCCAATCCCTACCAGTTATGCAGACTGGTACCCGAGCAATTTAAGCGCTGCTCACCCGCCGGGACCTCCTGGTCCCTAGCCCAGCATACGGGCTCAACCACTACCACTACGAGTCCAACCTCAACTCAGGTCAGGCCGACAGGTTACCCTGCCGGGGGCTCCTGACCTCCCGTAGTACCAGTCAACATCACTGGTGAGATGTTCGGAGCAACTCCACTCCTCCCAGTGTAGATTTCTTGCAACTCTTGGTACTGGTCAACCAGCTCGGGTACGTGGGTGCGCCAGGCCCAAACCATATAGTGCAATCTGCCACGATACAGCCCCTGCGTTAAATATATATAATAAAATTATCTATAAAATATGTGTCAATTTTTTTTCCTAAGAGTCACCGTTTCTGAGATATCAGGTTAAATGAAACCCAGTCCCTTATTTTATACGCCAGTGTAACCTGGAGACAACATCTGTCTCCTGTTCAATTGTATGCGTGGCTAGGGTCTTATACCTGCTTTATGTCAGTGTGCCTAATAAATGAAATACTGTTAGCCTTAGGATTGCCAGATTAGGGGATTTTCCTCAAAAAATAGGGGATTTTTTTTCTTTTGGGGTATTTTTTGTGGATATATTTTTCAGGGGAATTCTTCTGGGGAAAAATTTTCCTCTACAATCTTTTCTCTATTTGCACTAAATATTTTCTAGTTTTTGGGGATTTATTTCACATAGCTTATTTTGGGGTAGTTTAGAGAAACATATTTTATAGATAATTTTATGATCTATAATTTTTGTCTGGGATAGTTTTATGATACAACTTACCGTTTTGCTGAAAATCGCGAAAAACTCATTTTTTTGACCTTTGACATTGAATAAAAATTTTTGCATACAGGGGAAAGATGGGAAACTTTCAAATTTTATTTTTAATCATATTTTAAACAATCTCACTGATTTTCAGCTTGGTGGGAATTTATGTAGCTTTACTCTTATTTTTTGGTCTAATTTGACCGGACTATAATGCTCAAATCGAATATCAGTTAAAACTAGTTCTTACTAGACAAAACGCGTTTTTCCGAAGCGAGTCAGTTAAAACTGTTCGCGTAGTAGATCCTCATCCTTTTTTAAATTTTAAGTTTGACTGATTAGATCTTATTTTGTGTTAATCAATGTTCTTTAACAATGTTTCTTTTTGAAAGTTTGTGGTTGTGTTCTGTTGATTTATTGTATTATTTTATTTACCTACTTATAATTAATATTGTCATCTTGGTAACTAATTTAAGTCGATGTTTCCTAAAATGTATCTTTAGTGTTACATCATTATTTGGTTCTCAGTGTTTTAGATGTTTTCAATAAATATTTTTAAAACTATATCTTGTTTCCAATCCCAAATTAGTTTTTCTAGTGCTAGTTTTAACTAAAGCTCGATGTGACAGCTAGTTTTATCTGAAAATCAAATATATCAGTGGTAAATTCTAGTTTTAACTGGGTATTTCTAGTTTTAACAAAGGCATTAAGTAAAAACTAGTTTTAACTAAAGAAAACGAGTTCTAACTAAAAACTTTTTTTAACTGTAACATATCGATACCCACTTCTCTATTTTGAAGAAATACCCTGTAATTTAAATAAACATCTTCAAGCTGTTCCAAGTTCTAAAAGATGCCTCTGTACCGCAAGTACCTACCAATAATCTAAATTGAACCAATTACTTAATTAATAAATGATATTTTATTCTACGTATTTATTTTTGTCGATCTTTAAACAAGGTGTTCTAAAAAACTTTTAAATGTCAATAATTTTACACTGGAATACCTTTCTTTTTTTAAACGGAAAGCCCTATAGGCCAGTCATTATAGCTCAAGGGTATGTATTTTTTGTAAAAATAATTAACAATAATGCATGGATGCCACAGTGTAAAGATGTTTACAATGAATAAAATGTTGAAAGTGGTTCCAACAAAAGTTGTCCGTTTTTTTTTCATGTTTAAACATTCCAAATCAAATTTGAATTGTCACGGTCGGAGCGATTTTCACCGAGAAAAAGGCGAAAAACTTCTGGAAAAAAAATTCTTTTTTAAAAGATGTAACTTTGCAAACATAACAATTGTAGCATCGGTCTTCCTTCTCTTACCTATTTTATTTCTTGAAACTTATTTTACATTGGTGGCATACTCGGATTGCTTTTAAAAACTTTCACACAAAACAATATTGTGATTGGTTCTTTTTCTACATAATTTGATGCAAAATTAAATTGCTTCTTTACCCTAAATTTTTCATAATTAATGAGCATTTCGTTGAAAAAGAATTTCGTTGTTTATTAACATGACGTGAGTTTGGTGTGGAGAGTTTTATTTAATGAAAATATTTAAAAAAATGTAGATCAGGTGCCGCAAATTTTCTTATCATTACTTTACCATATTTTGACTTTTTAAATGCACTTTAGATTTTGTGTTTAGCATCATTTCAAATTTAGCCATTTACAATCAAAACAGTGAAATATTCTTTATGTTCATTTAATCGTTTTTTAAAAGTGCGTCCCGCCTGTCCTGTGTAAATATATTAATTTCAGTTTTGTCTTTCTATTTAATCGATTTCTCGCATTTACCTTCATACTTTATCATTTAAGCCAGAAAAAAATAATTTTGTATACCTAATATATTTATGTAGGTACTTATATCTCTAATAAAAATAATGTTTGTATTTAATTAATCATTATAATTTTTATTGTTATAGGTAGTAACAACAACCTGTTTGGATTATGTACAAGTTTAAAATACAGGAACACAAACGTATACCTAAATAAATACTCTTACAAATTTGTCTGTAAGCCCGTTAGCAGACTATTTTTAAATTTACACGACACCAAGAAATACTTTTTAAATATATTACAAGCATAGGTGTTGTAACAGGAAAAAATTATTCTTTCGGCCAATTTGTTCTCTTTGAGGTCCGTTTCCACCGAAAACGGTTACACTCTGCTTCTGGTAATTAAAACCATTAACGCCAATGCCACTCTTAACTTGACATCTGGACTTCACCATCTATCTGAATGATGAACTTCTGCAATAAATTTACGTCGAAGATGACATCGAACAGTTATGACTTCTTGAAAACGTTCGCGTCGTACTCTAAGAGCATTTTGATGTTTTAATATTCGTTCTCTGTATTTTTGGATTCTTACCGCAAATTTCACACCAACACCCACGCATTTCATTCGCTCTTTAAATAAAACTTCATCTGTGTAAAATTCACTGTTTTATGATATTACAAATACAAAGACACAACATAAGAATTCACTTACCAATTTTACCATGAAGACGAAACAAATAAACCTATAAGATAATTAATTAATAATAAAATTAAGAATTACATGTTCAAAGTCATCAATATCAAGTTATTACTTTTAGGTTAATTGAAGTGTTTTCAAGTAGGAAAAGTGGTGCATAATTATGGTAACCTAAGCCCAACCTGATCTCATTCAGTATAGTTGTGACACAATTTTAGCGTGTTTTTTGTCTGCAACTCCTCAAAAAAATCGATGAAATCGAAAAATAAATGATGTAATAAATTTCATTTTTTATGTAAATACTAAAGTCGAAGTATGTGAAAGAGGTAAAAGAATCAAAGGGCTACTTTATTAGATACTGGAATAAGGGTATTAAAGAAGCTTATAAATTAGAAAATGTAGAAGAGAAAAAAAATGTTGCAATAAAACTAAGGTTAAAGAGACGAATGAATGTAGATTATTATGAATATAGAATGAAAGAGGATGAAATAAAGTGTAAGATATGTGTGTAAATTGATGAATGAGAGAAACATGTTTTGGATGAAGATGTGGCGAATAAAGCAATGAATGAGTACAGAAGGAGCAGAAAAAGGGGAGCTCTATTAAAAAAATAAAAAAATTGTGAGCCATCACGGGACGCCTGGCAGATGTGAAACATCGAAAGAAATAAATGATGACGGTTTGTTTATTCATTTAACGTTTATTTTAATTAAATACAAAAATTTTAAATTCAAAAATTTATTTCAAGTTGCGACGACTTATTCATTTCTTTTACTTAGTGACCAGTAATTGTAACACTCGATATTACCTCTTACGGAATTGGTCGATGATAACTGAAGTATAAAGTAAAACACAGGTTATGTGTACTATAAAACAACACCGCTAAGCTGATTGTAAGTAGGAAGAGAATCGCACACTACTCCGCATAGACTGTATATAATATATATACCATCGTACAACGTTGTAACGCGTCATCACGACATGCGTTGCAACACCGTACACACTACTACCCATAGACTTTATATATATATATATACACCATCGTATAGCTAGCGTGGCGAACGTCGCGAAATGAATCGCCATGCATAGAGTCAAAAAGCTAGAGAGTTACGCGATCTACGACCTACCCATATAAAATGTAAATAATAGCAATAAAATGAGTAACGAGGTTATTTAATTTTGGTGGTTCTTATTGGAAACATGTCTATAAGTAATTCAAATGATTAAATTTAGTTGGTTAAATGGAAAGTTAAGATATGAAAATATTTTAGAAAAGATCCGAAATTGGTTCAAAAATTTCTCTGATAGCTGTTTTAATTGAGGGTGTATTTAATGGGGGCAGGGTATTGGGCGTAATTACCCCCCAAGATTTAGTAAACATGACTGAAAAAAAATATTAAATTACTTCAATGTTTTTGATCAATCTGGCAGCGATTTTTACAGTATCTCCTCGACGTCAACGATTCCAACCCTGGATGCGCCACTGGTTTTAACTCTGTACCTTATTTATTCTTCAAGATATTCAAAGGTGGTTTGTGTGGTTATATTGGTGTCCAAAGCTCTAGGGAAATACGTAATTTACAAACTTAAAGAAATTAGTCAAAAATCTATTTGTCGAAGAATGTTTGTCGCTTTATATCATCCATCCTATGTAAGCTTGAGAGTAGAGTAGGATTATTATTTCTTGACTATATTTAAAGTGATTTAGTTGGTGTATAGTTCTGTAGGCTGTTTTTGTAAAAATAACATTTTTAATTTTATAAATGCGACCACTGCAGATGACTTATTTACTCTCATATATAAAATTCTCGTGTCACAATGTTAGTTACCATACTCCTTCGAAACGGCATGACCGATTTTTATATAATTTTATATGCGTATTCAGTAGGTCTGAGAATCGGCTACTATCTATTTTTCATACCCCTAAGTGATAAGGGTAGGGATGGACAACCCTTTTTAATTTTTTGGGCAAAATTAATTTTTTTATTTTTTATGATTTGGCATTAAAAAATACATATAACCCTTAATTTTCATCCTTCTACCACCAACCCCAATTTTTTAATAGCGATATTAGTACTGTAATAATCTTCAACTCTCAGTGGTCGATAACTGATCAATTATTATCAATCGATTAGTCATCCCCGCCAGGCGTCTACTGATGTCACTACTCACCTAGCAAACAGCATGGAGTGGGGATGAGAATGAAGCAGATTTTTTTAGAATGTTACAGGGGGTTCAAATATCATCTAAGAAATAAAAGAATGCTTTATTATAACATTTCAGAATGATTTGGCAATGATCAAGAATGTTACAGAATCTTGAAGATCATTCAATATCTCAGAATGTTAAAAAAAGTTAGAAAATGTTTTGAATCATTATGGGATGTTCTGGATAGTTCTAAATTCGCGAATATTCTAGAATGTTCCATCAAACGTGTAATATATTCTTAGCCGGGCATCGCCGGGTATTGCTGCTAGTTAAAATATAAAAATATAATAAAGTTGTCAAAAAGTTAAAAAGAAAAAGAACAGAATAACCTAACCCTAAATCAAACGCAATCCGTCTTTAACGTAACATAAACGTTAACCCCTACTCACGAGAAGAATTTAGAAGAATTTAGGCGAGGTTTACATGGAATTTTGTTATTAAGTTAACTTAATTACTAATTTAGTAACACGATAAGTGAGTGAGTGAATAAAAGAGTAATGGTCCATTTAAAGCTTTGACAGATAGAAAGAGTTCTGCTTTTTTAATTAAAGCTCTTGGCTCCGGATCAAAAATGAAAATTAGTGCTGGTAGAATTTTTGCACATAATTCAATTATCGGGGTGTACCTTGTAACGTTTTTTTTCTATGAAAAATCCCGTTACTGAAGTTTTATTTATTTCGATTCAGTTTGAGTTTGTCTTGGTTCAGTTTTGTTGATTATTTCTTAATGTTGATCGACCTTCCGTCTTATCATCAAGGCTAACAACCTTCGCGCAGGACTAGGCGATCGATGGAGGGATCGATGAAATTTTCCGGTCGGTGCTCGAGGTCTTCTTCCTCGACCCTTGACACTGACGTGACGTGTGTGTGTGTTTTTCTGTTGGTGTTCTGTGCTTGGTGTTGCGTGAGAGTTTTTTTTGTGATCCACTTACCTTTGCATTTTAATAGTTCATGTAAAATTCATTCAAATTAATTATTTCTTTTAAAATCTTTTTTGCTATTCACTCAATATTTATTTTTGATGTAACTGATTAATTTTTACAAAATTTTCCTTATTACCACGTGGTCTCTTTTTTAAATATCTAACTGTATATTTGTAATCTTTTGGGCCTTTGTGGCTAATTTTTAAATTTTTTCATTTAATTAATTTTTCTCACCTTTTAATTTATATATTTTTAATAGTCAAAATTTTTTATGGTATCTGGGGTGTATCTTGAGTGCATGTTGGTTTAACGACAGACACCCCTACTCCTCCCTTTTTATCCGTTTTTTTTTTAAGCATCTTCAATGCGAACAACTTTTTAACATTTGATTAATATTTTTTAGTTTTAGGAAATTTATCAGCACTTTTATTTGTGCCCTTATTTGTCAGCCCATTGAGATTTTCTTAGAATAGGTTCCGGTTGGATTAGGGGGCTGGGATTAAAGGGTAGGGGTGAAGACATCCTGAAACTATTCTACAAAGGCAAATAGACGAAGCTCTAGTTTCCAACTAGTCTCAATAACCAGTTAGAGGCCGATAAATTCCTGCAAGCGGCCCCCTGAAGATTAAAAGGTTGGTCCATGAAGCTGTCTCACTGATATTCTCTTGCCTCACAACACAGCACGATAAATCCCCGATTATACCCTGAAACCAGCTTCCAGTCCCTACATTGGAAAAGGGAACTTTTCTTTTTGGTGGGCTACATGTGTAATTGTAATTTTTGTTATTTTGTTGTGTGTAATTTTTTGTTAATATACTCTTCAAGTTTTATTTGTTTTTTTTAAGAGAGCTTCGAGTTCTCTAAAGCTTCAGGATTCTGCAGGAACCACCGATGCACTACCCGGTGCCCAAGAAAGTTGTCGTTTCATTTATTCTTTTCTTTGTTTGACAAAGTGGCGCCCGAGCACGTTTTCTTTTTAATATTTCATGATAATTAAATTTTTTTAAAAACAAACTATTAATAATTTTAAAACCCAAATAATAGTTTTGTTAAAACCTAAAGCTTGCTGCTGGTCTTCTTGATTTTAAATTGCGACCACAGTTGGATACATTCCAAACGCATTAGGAACTTTTTTTGACTTGGAGATTACGTGACATCGGAAAAAAGTCAACAGTTCACTAACTTAAAGGAAATGCGGACGATTTAAAAGGAAGACGTATGCAAACTAAACACACACTCGGCAACTTTTCGTTTTGTTTCTTTACCAAATACAAACAATCCGTTTATGCATTCATAATGCACCTAATATGTAAATCTGGGTGGTTGACACTGAGAATTGTTGAACGAACAATATAGCTCAAACCCCAACGCCAAAACACGACACTTGTTGTCCGAAGCACTTTTCGGTAACAAGGTTACCTTCTTCAGTGACTGAAGTAAACTAAACCTAAAAGAGAACTAATCCTAACCGTGCATAAGCTAAATGCTCCTTGAACCTAGTTTGGATCGAGCGTCTAGTTTGTCCAATATATGTTTTACTACAGTCATTACAGGTAATTTCATATATCCTCGACTTTTCTAAGAAAGGAATTTTATCCTTGGGGTTACCGAGGAGAGTTTGAAGGGAGTTAGCACTTGAACTGTAGGCAATGCGAAAACCAAGTTTACGAAAAATGCCTTCGAATCCTCGACAAAATCTTGGCTCGTATGGCATAGTAATAAACTTGGTCTTACTGGTGTCTGTTTGAAAAGTCGAAGATCTTGAAACAAAATTCTTAAATTTAATCTTAATAACTAACTTATCAATGATGTTACAATTGTAACCATTGACAATTGTTGGAATGTGAAAAGTTTTATCATAGAAAAGTCAAAGTTTGCTTAGTAATTGCTTATTTATAAGAGAGAGAGAGTTCATTCCCGGTCACTAGTTATGCCTCGTTTCATTTTATAGTCAACAATTCAAATAGTTTTAGAAAATCGTTGCCATAAACCCGCTGTCCCTCTTTTTGAATTTGTTTTTATTTTCAACAGTTTAATTTATATCGAAGTAAATATTTTTTTATCGTGAGTCATAATTAAGTGCATCTTTTTCATTTCGACCATTTAAAATAAAGGAATTGAGACACAATTCCTCTTATTGTTGTCATACGTAATACTTAAACGTAAATAAACACATAAAGGATGAAATATTCCATGAATAAATAATACCGATCCCTACTTTGCATCTAACAATGCTACAATCTGGGCTAGTAGGTACGTAATAAAGTATCAAATAGGTATTTTTTTTCATAAAAAAATATTAATAAGGCCACTGGTCGCAATGCTAGGATGATACCGTTTTCTCTAATTTTTCCACACTTTAATGGGTTGCCTCTTTTTCAAGTATTTTTCTGGCTCTAAACCATGCAATAAATCCAGTCTGAGACAGGGATGAGAAACAAAACGGACTGATGAATATTTTACCAACATTATTCTTCGTTATTCGTGACATGTTGTGGATCTATTTAGTAAACCGTTATTTTAAGATAAGAGGAAGGGAGACTGAGAGACTGTGTCAAAAAATAAAAGTTTAGTGAAGATTTAATGGTGTAAGTGTGGTGATTGATAACGACTTTGATAAAAAAAACTGCGACTTATCGTAAACTGGGACGGATATAATTAGTTAAATTAGTGCGGTTACAAATTATATTAGAAAGGATGTAATAATTCACTTAAGGGATCCGGGAATATTTTAAACTATATATAGGTAACTCATTTAAAGCGCACAATTTTTTTTCTATCTAATTACATAACTATTAATAAGTCCCTTTAATTACTATAATTAAAGAATATCAGGTTAACTTGAATTAACTATAACCTAACTTTTAAGAGATACATAACCTTTAAAATAAGAAATGTACACCTCTTAAAAGTCAGGTTATGGATAATTTGTGTTACCCTCGTTTCAAATCTACGTAGTAAAAAAGTTCATTTATTATTTTTAGCTAATGAAATCATTAGAATACTAAACAACACAAACAAATTTGCATGAGGGTTAAACGAACATTTATTAGCGCGTACTTTGTTTTTAAGATCATTCTGATAAAATGTCATCTTATCAATAAATCTCCAACAGAAAAAATAATCTTGTGCTAAGTAGGTATTAAATATCCGTATCTTTTAAAATATTGTAATAGACTCTGGTTGTTTCTCGAAGGGATACGATGTTGAAATAACAAAAACCAACAAAAATTTAGCGAAGATACAGAGTTATTGAAGAATTAGTAAATTGTCGTAAACTTGAAATTGAACTTGAACTAGAATTGCCTTTTTCTCTGCTCTATCTTCGAACAATTACCCTTTTCAAAAGTTTTTTTTTCCTGCCCCTACCTACTTACTGTCCACTGTAAATATACAGGGGTTTTCAAGTTGATGGGCTATATGAAGTATATGAATTAGTAGAAAGAATTCAATTTTGAAACTTGGGCTCATTGGATTATTGTTTATGCCGATTCTTTTAAAAATATTTTCAAGTTCAATTTACATCCGGTTATACTGGAAGTCGACACCAACTTTGTTATTTTTAATGGAATGGTATATTTTTTACGCTGAATTCGAATAAAACGTGTAATTCTAAGGTAAGTTTGATAACCACTTTGTACACCTATAACGATCGGTTTCTGAGTTAATTTAATTTATAGAAAAAAAAATCGTTACCACAACCCAAATTGTAAAAAATCATAACTTCCACAAAATACGACTCCGACTGTTGAAATTTTTATTAGTAATAGGTGAATATTTGTGCAAACGCTTTGACAAAATTGAACTAAATAATTTGTACAGGGCGTTCAAAATAAAATTCTAAAGTTTAAAAACTTCAAACACGAATAACATCGTTTTTTCAACTGGCAACTACCATATTTTATTTTTTCAATTGATTCCTTTTTTTACCCTCTTTCGATCTATATTGATACTTCCTATTGTTTTATTAGAAAAATTTGGAGTAATTTTGAATTATTACTTAAAATAGCTAATTTTAATATTTTCCGCATAAAAAGGTGTGCCTTGGATAAATGACAACTAACGGCAATCAATGCAAAATGAAGCCAAAAATCGCCTTTTCGATTAATTTCTGTTACAAAAAATAATAAAAAAGCGAAAACATTAATTGAAGTATTTATTATAAACATGTGTCTCGAACATCTCCCTAACAGAAATTAAGCGATAAAAAGGGTTTTACTGTGATTTTCCTTGATTGCCGTTAGTTGTCAATTGTCCAAGGCACACTCTTATTACCTACGCCAAAAGTAATGAATTTATCTAATTTTAAAAATTCTGAATAACTCGAAAATTTTCCAATAAAACAATAGGAAGTATCCATATAGATCGAAAGAGGATAAAAAAAGGAATCGATTGAAAAAATAAAATATGGTAGTTGCCATTTGAAAAAACGAAGTTATTCGTGTTTGAAGATTTTAAATTTTAGAATTTTATTTTGAACGCCCTGTACAAATTATTTAGTTAAATTTTGTCAAGGCGTTAGCACTAATATTCAGCTATGACTAGTAAAAATTTCAACAGTCTGAGTCGTATTTTGTGGAAGTTATAATCTTTTATAATTTGGGTTGCGGTAACGATTTTTTTTTCTATAAATTAAATTAACTCAGAAACCAATCGTCATGGGTGTACAAGTTGGTCATCAAACTTACCTCAGAATTACACGTTGTATTCGAATTGAGCCTAAAAAATATACCATTCCATTTAAAATAACGAAGTTGGTGTCGACTTCCGGTATAACCGAATGTAAATTAAACTTGGAAATATTTTTAAAAGAAGCGGCATAAACAATTACCAAATAAGCCCAAGTTTCAGAATTGAATTCCTTCTACTAATTAATATAAGTACCTACTTCTAATATAGCCCATTAACTTGAAAAACCCTGTATATTAGTATTTTATTAAAATAGAATTGCAAAAATTAAAGATAAGCCATTTTCTATTTGGATTTCTCATAGAACAGGAATGTAAATATTTACTTAACTAATTGTAAGTACAATATTACAATTATTTATTAATATTGGCTTAATTATCGTTGAAGGAAATCAGCCGTATTTGTTATTGATATTGTCATTGCTACAGATTTGAAGTTTCTAAATCTAAATTTACTATACAGAGTATTCGAAATATAATAGGTAATAAAATATAATAAAATACAATTATTTCTTAATATCTAATTGTTGAAGGGTTGGTATATTACAATATTTATACAAATGTTGCGCTTTGATGAGGCAAATTAAACCGTAAGCAGGTAAAAATATTTTGATGATCAAGAAACGCTTCCTTGTTGCTTTAATTCTATTTTTTTTAACTTTTTAATAGCTTATCATTGCTAAAAGATAGCTGGAACAATTTTATAATCAGAAAGGGCATTTGGATGACAATTTTTTAAGTATCATCCGTTAAATATATAAAATAGAATTTAGTCAATCTTAGTAGGTATGCAAGAGATCATCTTGCACGCATCCTACAGTTTTCTTTTTAAAGGAAACATCAGTTCATTTAAATAAATCTTGAGCTTCTTAATTAGCTGGTTACCTATTTATACTTTTTTTCGTATACAGTCAGTCACTTTATGTTTCCTAAAATCCCCTAAGGCATTTTACATGTAGGTATGGTGGGTATGTATTTGTAAAGCGGGACCTATTAAAAGTAAGTATAGATTAACAGATTTCCATCCTGTTTTGAATCCATAACAATAAAGAGTGCGTATATTTTAAGGAATTCAGGGGCCCTAATGGAAGTATTTTCTTTCTAAAAGGCCCATTAACAGAACGTGGGTACTTTCCCGTTTATTGCCACTTCTCGAGCGCTATTTCGGGTTCCGAAACCGAAAAAAAGGAACGTCGCTAGCGGCCTATCTCGCTTACTTTATTGGAAAACGTCCTGCCGTGCGAAATTAAAATTAATTTATACGATATCTTTACGGCTACTACACACAGTTAATGGTTGTGACACCGCAGTTTACATCTTCAATAAAACTGACTTAATCGATGATCTGGGCCTGTGTATATTAGTAAGTAACCAACTTAATTAGCGACACAACCATGATTAAAAATTACGGTTGCCAAAATCTAACGAAGAATAAACAATATTGTATGTTAAAAATAATTAATTAATAAGCTGTTGGTGGTGTATTTTTGATGAAACATATTTTAAATATAATAAAAAACAATAAAATGTTTCAACAAATTTATTAAGAAAAATTCTCTTACAATTGTTTCGACAAATCTGTCATTATCAAAGAGAGTAATAAGAAGTACTAAATAATGAGTTAAAATGTGAATGTTTATATACAAAACTAGTCAAGGATACCACTAATTATAGGACTTTCCGGGCATTATAATCAAATTAACTAATTGACGGTAAAAGTAGTGGTGTATTATTAGTACATAATTCTTTCTGATTATTAACAACGTTTCTTCCCCCTGCCAACGCTTTCTTTATTTCAAGAAATTCCAATAAATTAAGTCTTTTGCTTTTTTGACCCACGTGAATTAATTTGATGTTCTTAAGATCTAAATTATGTCCTAATTGGTTACAATGCTCGGAAAAACCTGTTGAATTAACCCTATTTTTAATGCTGCTAACATGTTCTTTAATACGATGTTTTAGGGCTCGGCCACATTGTCCCAAATAAATCGCATTACATTGAATACAATTTAACTGATATATTCCACTAAAATCGTTTTTAAATTGGTTTTAGTTCATACGAAAGACAAAACAGACATATTTTATTCATACAAGTTCTGTGTTTATTATTATTTTTTTTTACTCTCTTTTGATAATGACAGATTTGTCGAAACAATTGTAAGAGAATTTTTCTTAATAAATTTGTTGAAACATTTTATTGTTTTTTATTATATTTAAAAATTATTAATATTTTAATCGCCATTGTTTTAACTAAACCAAAATTGTCACTTTTCTTTATTTTACAAAACTTTCATAACAACTGCACCCCAGGAGATCCTTTGGGTGTAGAATAAGTGGTTGAAACGGCAGGTCTATAGACCAGGGTTGATAATTGTTGAAACTAATTAAAATTACAGTAGGATTACACCCATTGGAAACGGAGAAGGAAAGAGAATTTAACAGAGATGAAAGCAAAAATAATTTACGGGCGATCTGAGGTCGGGAAGAGGAAGGGGGTGAGTTTTTAAGGGTAAAAAAACGGTTTTCCTTGATTTTCGGAAAAACTACAAGTTAATAACCAACTTTTTGGTATCTTTTACAAAAAATGACATAAATGTAATTAGAATTTAATAAATCAACTTTTTTACTGAAAAAAATAGCAGCGGTCACATTTTTTAGATAAAATTCCCTTCGTTTTTTTTGCATTTCCTGAGAAAACTTACCATAGTAATGTACCTATATTTTTTTTCACACCATCAGAAAGTAGAGATTTCAACGAAGATAAAGCCCACCAACGTTTTTAAAAAAGCAGATATTCTGACGTGAGAATTTTCGATTGAAAATTAGGGTGCTTTTTAGATATTAAGTATCTAAAAATAAGGTGAGAAATGAATATTTCAAATCAAAAAAATTACAGCGTGTTTGGAACATAAATAGATGTTTTCACCAAATTTCGTGAAAAAATTTTTTTTTTTTGTAAAAGCAAAATAAAAACCCAAAAAGTTGGTCATTTGAATTTTTCACACAAATTTTGAGGTTATGTGACAAAAGTGTAAATAAAAAAGTTGTAGATCTTTTTATTACCTACAACATTGCCATTTAACTTTTTTCCATAAGACTTGTAGTTTTTCCGCAAATCAAGGTATACCAATTTTTACCCTTAAAAACTCACCCCCTTCCCCTTCCCGACCTCAGGTTGCCCGTAAAAAGTGACTAATCTGATAGGCAGCAAAGTGGTTTCTACCTGCGATCATCTGCAGGCTACTCCAATTTGCGTACAATTTCCAATCAATAAGATTTACATTACACATATTGTTACGTCCTTTAACTTTCTTTTTTTTTATACTTGAAATATTTTTAAATTTAAATTTATTTGTAGGTTTATAAATAGTAAGTAGCACGTTGATGACAACAGGGCTGGTAAAAAATTACCTACCTGGGTATTACCAGAACCCTCATAACCAGAAAAGATTTATTCTAGTTACATGTGAAACTGGTATCTAATCGGTGGGTTTTCCATATTTATATTCAGACTACAGGAAAAAGCACAGTTACATTGGTGCTGACGCACATGCGCTCTTGACAGACGAATAGCGTGCAAACTGATATAGGCCGCGCGCGCTTTCAAAACTTCTACCTATGCTTCTAACTGCTTCTAGCCTCAGATTGTATGGGATTCTGAGCCGTCGATTTATGAGATTTGTTTGGTGAAATGTATGTGCATTTGTGCAATATTCCAGGAAAAATAGAAAAACAAGAATACTTTCCTACTAAAAACCGTTCAAGAGTACATTTAATTCCAAGTAAAAGTCCCTTCTAACTTCATTTTGTTTTCAGACTCAGGATTTGTGAGGTTTAATTTAAATATTGTTACAAGAATAAAAATTTATACATATTGGTATTGGTGTTGGCATTGTAATCTTCAATTAAAATTTTATCTACTATTAATTTATTGGTGTAGGTAATGGCGAAGGTATATGTGTTATATTCCAAAATTGGAACAAAGAGTTTTTAAAAAAAGGTTTATTTTACAAAGTGCACACTGATACTAAGTCTAGTCTACATCTAGATTGATTGTTTCACATTTCTAACAAGCTTATATAGATTATTACAAAATAGGCATTGTCAGCAAAAGATGAGCATAACAAATGTAGATAATGGTGATGGTGTAGGGATGTCTTTAAAATGTATATAATTTTAATAAAAAAAATAAAAAGTCCGTCTAAATAGAAGCTAAAGTAATTATTTTTTAATAAAAACATAATTTCTAACAAAAACGTTTGTTTTTTCCTCAGTTTTTATAGTTTTATTGTAATACATAACATTACGCAAAACAAATAATTAAAGACAAAGTGTAGGCTATACAAATAATTTATATAAAACTAGGTATAACTTTTGTAACAATTATTCTTTTGTACAAAGGCTTCCGATGACGAGACCTGATGTTTTTTTTTCTACAAATAAAAAAAACAATGTTTTTGTTAGAAATTATGTTTTCATTAAACAATAATTACGTTAGCTTCTATTTAGACGGACTTTTTATTAAAATTATATACATTTTAAAGACATACCTACACCATCACCATTATCTACATATACCTTCACCATCACCTATATGGATAAATTTTTATTCTTGTAACAATAATTAAATTAAATCTCACAAATCCTGAGTCTGAAAACAAAATGAAGTTAGAAGGGACTCTTACTTGGAATAACAAAAATTAAATGTACTCTTGAACGTTTTTTAGTGGGAAAGTATTCTTGCTTTTCTATTTTTCCTGGAATATTGCACAAATGCACATACATTTCACTAAACAAATCTCATAAATGGCTCGCTCAGAATCCCATACAAATTTGAGGCTAGAAGCAGTTAGAAGCATAGGTAGAAGTTTTGAAAGCGCGCGCGGGCTACATCGGTTTGCGCGCTATTCGTCTGTCAAGAGCGCATGTGCGTCAGCACCAATGTAACTGTGCTTTTTCCTGTAGTCTTTCATATTCACCAGAGCATTCTGTAATAATCAGTGGAATCATAATTTTATTATTCATTTTTGTCACACGAATTTAATTTACATTTTATTATTAAAACGTTGAAAATTAGTTTTTATTGTTAGAATAGATGTTCAAGTAAAAGTTTTAAATAAAACAGTGAATTTTATTCTTCAACGATATTCCCAATCCGAATAACTAGTTGCATAAAATTAATTTGGCGTGCAACGTACAACGTTTGTGCACATATTATGGATTTAATATATAGGTATGTTGCTTTTCTCGCAACTGTAATATTGTAATAGAAAAAATGCAATTTTCCCTCACTATTTTATACAGACTTGTGCGCACTTATTTTAGAAACATCGTGTATAATCGAGGGTTTCGCATAACGTCATTACCGCGTAACTATCGGATGACTACTGTTGACATCAAACACATGAAAAAGATAAATTTATACCTAAACACGGCACAGAGGGGAACACGGCACACCCCTAATTATTTATCGATTTATCGAACTACTTGGCACTTCCTAACATTTTCCTAGTTTGATTTTTTTTAAATTTAACGTTAACCAACGAAAAAATATAACAAGTACCTACCTAAATTGAAAAATCTCGAGAAACCCCTGTATAATTGGATGGCGCGTGTTAACTGTATCGGAAATAGTAAAACTTTCTTTTCTATAACATAGACATATTTTTAGGGTGAGTTTGGTGAAATTCAAAAACGACCAAAATAACGTATAATTTAGTATCTAAAAGTTTTTGTTTTAACCGGATATTTGTAAAAAATAAATAAACCTGTAGAAGTTCGAGTGCGTATTTAAAAGTTAGTTCGACTGTTTAAAACTCGAAAATTTATGGCTAAGTTGAAAGTGAGAAGAAGAAGTCAAATGACACGTAGCATTTCCCCCTTAATAAATTCAACTGTCCATCAATGTGCGTACCATCCGAACTATAAATTTGAGAAAAGTTCGTGCTTTTCTTTTAATGTTTACAAACACTCTCGTCTTCTAATTTTGGATATAATCCCAGTCTCATTCGAACTGAAACAGATCGGAAAGGCGGATCAACGACGTGACGCTATCCTGACATCTTGGATTAAAAAGATCAGCTATTTTAAGGACGAGGGACATTTATTGGGAGGACACGTGAATAACACGCCGTTGGTGGTCTCCACTGACTAATAAGAAGGTTTATTTGTTCAGATAATTGTTAAAAATATAATATAAGATTCAATTTTTAATGATTCAATTTTAATCTAGCCAATAACTGACATGAATTCTTAATTTTTTTTAAAATAGAGCGCTTCATCTTTAGTTTGATTCATCTTTAAACAAAACATCAAATTTTCCTCATAAAAAAAAATTATGTGCATATTCAGTAGGTTTGGCAATCATCATATCATATATAATAATGTTCTGCTGAAGGTATTGGCGTTTGCCGTGGCAGAAAACGTCAAAATTGCAATTTTCGTTCGATTATTACGAAAAAACGGGAAAGCGTGTGGCAAATGCCGTAGAGGCAAACGGTTCGGAGTTAACGGAAGTAAAGATTTGCAAAATTTCGTTTCGATTTATTAAGAGGTTTAAAAGATATGAGCAAAAGAAAACGAAAACACGATTTTGGGTTGTAACGAAATCCCTGTCATCTATCTCCTCTCATAATACGACATCCCGAAACTATCTGACCATTGAAACGTCCAGGGAAAAGATTAAACTTTATATCAGTTCCACTTTTAGTGTCCTGGATGTTATCGTTAAATCGGGGTCTTTAATTAAAAATCCTTCATTTTCACACTTTTGATTTGGAATTGAACTAAAGAAATGTGGGCGGGTACAAATGTAAATCGATTGTTATGTATATGTTAACCTCAAATTTTGACGTTTAATAAAACGTCTCATTTGAGTAAATCAGACACAAAGTTAACAGTTTTGCTGTAAATAATAATTAAAGCACTAAATCAATAAGTTAACATTATGTGTGAAAATATTTTCTGGAGATTTTAAATAACGAAATTCATCAATAAGGAGTGATATGTAAATAAATAGGTAATTAGTAAGATTTGAAATGCTTCAGAACATATTTTGTATCAATTTTCATTTAAAACACAACTTTTCAGGCAGATTTAAGGAGTCAATGTACTGGGTACCTACCAAGCAATATAATAATGGTTAAATATAAGGTTGTGGTGTTATTTGCATAATACGTATTCTGAGAGCCTATCTTATGTGCCTATTAATGAAGTTAAAATTATAAAAGCTAATTGTAATTACAATAAAAAGAATATTGAAATTGTGCAAGAATAGGACACCATATGACCAAACATTTTTAAATTTGGTGCAGGAAAATGGCTTACATTAAATAGTAGGACTACAAGCGTGAATATTTGAGCAACATATAACTCTCTATACGTACATTATTTGGTATTTTGTCATTTTAGGTTTTATTTCTTTTTGAAATACATGTTTTTACTATTCAACCCGCCCTACAGAAGTGTGTATGTTGAATTCTTGCAAAAATAAGTTAAAGTAATTGATGTTTGTCAAGTTATTTATAATATAATTTAAATATTAGCTTCATAAGTTGTTAATAAAACTAGCAACAATGTATATTTCACTGATTATAGCACTAAACAACATAAAATACTTGCATTCAAGCTTATTAATCATCCCATTTGATATAAAATGTAGCTAGCCTCTATGTTAATTCAGAATAATGTTTATCAATAGTCATATATATATGAGTAAAACGGGTTTATTTATATAAGTAAGGATATCTTGGACCTAAAAAGCGACATATTAAAACAAACATAAAAGTATTAATTTTTTTTATAAAAATCAAAGGTCTGTAGTAGGAACATCTAAAACACACCCATGATCCTTATCATAATTAATTAACCCTTAATTTTCATCCTTCTACCACCAAACCCCATTTTTTAGTAGCGATATTAGTACTGTAATAATCTTCAACTCTCAGTGGTTGATAACTGATCAATTATTATCAATCGATTAGTTATCCTCGCCAGGCGTCTACTGGTATCACTACTCACCCAGCAAACAGCACGGAGTGGGGATGAGAATGAAACAGATTTTTTTTAGAATGTTACAGGGAGTTCAAATATGTTCTAAGAAGTAAAAGAATGTTTTATTATAACATTTCAGAATGATTTGGCAATGTTCATGAATGTTCCAGAATCTTGAAGATCATTCAAGAATGTTTCAGAATGTTAAAAAAAGTTAGAAAATGTTTTGAATCATTATGGGATGTTCTGCCTACGTCTGAATAATTTCGGCACGTTTTAATCCTTAGTCAAAAGTCAGGTGTTTAGTAAACGTGCTACTTTGTTATTAATTAAATTTCTGTTAATAATTTCCCGGTGTTAGGCAGAAGAAAACATCAATTATGTTTATGTTTGTTTCGTTGCAACGATTTATCAAAACGTTCGCAATTTTGACTTCAGACACTCTCATTACACGCAATTTCATTAGTCTGTAGCAGCAGCAGTGTACGAGTACGGTAGCAACGAAAATCCTTTTTAACTGCCTGCTTGGCCGGCAGACATTGAGTTATGGTGTTGCCAGTGGACCATTTGATCTCATAGGCTCATAAATTACATTTCAAAGTGGCAATTGGGCGTTAAAAGGGATGAACCACAAAGTAAAATGTATTGAATCAAAAATTCCAACGTCTCTCAATGTTTCTCGAATTTATGTCAAAGGACTTTCGTGCACACTTTATTGGGTATCTGTCAATATCTAATTTACCCATGAATGATTACCATTTAGCTCATAAATAAATTTTATCATCTAAAGGTTTTATGTTACCGTCTTATTGGTCCAAAGAAGAATGAATAACTTCTACAAAATAGAAATTTTTACTTGTAATTGCTGAATATTAGTGCTAACGCCTTGATAAAATTGAACTAAATCATTTATACAGGGCGTTCTAATTAAATTCTAAAATTTAAAAACTTCAAGCACGTTTTCTTAAATGGCACCTACCATTTTTTATTTTGTCAATCGATTCCTTTTTTATCCTCTTTCGATCTATATGGATACTTCCTATCGTTTTATTTGAAAAATTTTGAGTAAGTTAGAATTTTTAAAATATAAATCATTTCATTCATTTTGGCGTAATAAGAGTGTGCCTTGGACAATTGACAACTAACGATAATCAAAGCAAATCACAGTAAAACCATTTTTATCGCCTAATTTCTGTTAGGGAAATGTTCGAAACAAATGTTTATAATAAATACTTCAATTGAAGTATTCGTTTTTAATTATTTTTTGTAACAGACATTAATCGAAAAGGCGATTTTTGGCATCAATTTGCATTGATTGCCGTTAGTTGTCATTTGTCCAAGGCAAACTCTTATTACGCCAAAAGTTATGGAATTATCTATATTTTAAAAATTCTAAATTATTAAAAATTTTTCAAATAAAACAATAGGAAGTATCCATATAGATCGAAAGAGGATAAAAAATGGAATCGATTGAAAAATAAAAAAATGGTAGGTGCCATTTGAAAAAACGAAGTTATTCGTGTTTGAACTTTTTAAATTTTAGAATTATATTTTGAACGCCCTGTATAAATTATTTAATTCAATTTCAAGTCTGAGTCGTATTTTGTGGAAGTTATGATTTTTTATAATTTGGGTTGCGATAGCGATTTTTTTTCTATAAATTAAATTAACTCAGAAACCGAGAACCGTCATAGGTGTACAAGATGGTTATCAAACTCACCTTAAAATTACACGTTTTGTTCGAATTCAGCGTAAAAAACATATCATTCCATTTAAAATAACGAAGTTGGTGTCGACTTCCGTTATAACCGGATGTAAGTCGAACTTGAAAATATTTTTAAAAGAAGCGGCATAAGCAATAACCAAATAAGCCCAAGTTTCAGAATTGAATTCCTTCTACTAATTCATATACTTCTAATAGCCCATCAACTTGAAAAACCCTGTACATTACAAAATGATTGCGTTCTAAAAAGCATCCCAGTTGTTCTTATCGACATTTAATGAGTTTTAATAGAAAATACAAAAATGAATGAATGGAGGCTCATAAAAGTGTTTTTGGCCCTAATAGACCTTGTTCCCTTTTAAAATGATTCCTACGCATGATTAAATCTTCGAAAATTATGAAATTTCGGCGAAAAATTCCAAATTTAGATTTTTAAGGTCCCTGGAAAACAAATAATTTCTAGAATAATTTAAATAATTATGGGAACAACGTTTAATGTTAGTAATTTGGAGGAATATGTAAAGGTTGTGTCGAAAAATGTCATTTTTTTTTGTATATCCTTTTATGCGTATAAAAGTTAAATACATTTTTTTACTCGTGCAGAAAGTGTATTTGGGTAAATGTTACTTTAAAATATACATAATACAAAAGATTAAAAACATTATTGTAGGATAAGACATCTTCTTGAGGTGGGACATTTCACATCTTTAATATTAGGTATTAATTAATGATAAAATTGCTGACATTATTTATTTTTGATAATTATTCATTTATGAAATGCAACAAAATAGTTTAGATTTATATATTTAGACATATAAAAATAATTGATGTTTTCCACAAGATGCGTGAGAAAATACTGCAAATATCTTTTAGATATAAATTATTAATTCAGGATTTGTCACCCTTGTATTACAGCTGTATACAATCATTGTACACCTCCAATGATGAGTTACGAAAAATGCCGAACTGCTTAACGTTAAGTCCACAAAAATGTCAGCTTTAAGTTAAGCATCCATTGCGATCAAAAAATTTCTAGAATAATTTAAATAATTTTGATAAAAATAAAAAAAAATTGTGATTACAGCTTAATTAGGTACTCTAATTAGGGTAACAACGCACGAGCCGCTAACCGCGGCGGATGGCGGTGAAGCGGTGCCGCGGGAAAGCGCGGATTGCTTTCGCGGAAATCGCCGCGGATAGTAAGATGAGCTCTGAAGATTTTACAGTCTGCGTAGAAGAAAGAAAGAGAACGCATTCGGAGGAAGAAAGATACAATCAACGCTCGACAAATTACGACAAATAAATATACTAGTTTTAAGACAGGGGTGCTTGATGTCTCCTCTCCGGTAGTCGTTAATTTAGTTTATACCTGAATCTCCCGATACTGTTATGTACCCAAAATTATTATACATAGATAACCTTTCAGTAATAAAACGTGTTAATATCGTAGCATTTTGCACACTATATTGGCAGCTTTTATATTATTTAAAATATAATTTATATAAAATATTTCGACCATTTTTAAATGAATAGTCGGGCGATTTAGTATGCGCCCTGACAAGTACTTTGCTACAAACCAAGCATGCAAATGCATCTCTGTGGCTATGGCCAGCAAGGCGTTACCTTCTGCCATTGCGCATCTTAGGAACTAGTAATCCCGGAGACCATCCTAGAGTAATTTTATTGTACATACGCACAATTAAACAGATATCAGAATTTTTTTAATTAATAAACAATTTATAAGTGTTTGTGAAAATATCCATTGATACTCTATTTAACCACCAGATATATCATTGGTATAAAACAAATGTCTTACAGTGTCCGTACAATTTTTCTTAAACCACGTCATATTTTTGATTTAAAGATGATGCTGATTTGACGATAGCGTGTATTAAAATATCTTCATGCTAAGTTCTCAACTTGCCATTTTTGTAGATGAATATTCCATCTGAATAATAACTAGATTGCATATTGAGCTAGAATTATTTTCTTTGATAATTTAAGTTAATGCTGGAGTAGGAATGATATCTCACTATACTTCTGCCTTCTTTTGTTCGTTTTGCATTTCTTTGTCAAACAGTTACCCACCCTTCCAATTCCATGTTTCCTAGAAGTAGGTTGAACAGTTTTCCACCCAACCCTCCGGCTTTGCATTAGAATGTAGGTTGAAAAGTCAGGCCACTCATCAGAATTAGCAGCTTCAAGTTAAACTGTTTTATCATTTACTCTCTGGGGTTTCATATGTTTTTTTTAACTTTTTGTCTTTATTAAAATTAAGGAATAATAAATTGCCCTTTGTGACAAAAAAAGGAGAGAACAACGTTTATTCGGACCGCTTCATTAAATAATAATATCTCCTTTTACGAGATCATAAATTCTGTTTCAAAGTGGCAATTAGGCGTTAAAATGGAAAACCAAACGTGAGTCTCCAACACCTAAAAACGCTCTTAAGCCATAAATAATGTAGTCATCGAGTTGTACAGAACACCCCACATCCACTATAGAACCGGATACATAAAAAGAAAAGCCGAAACTTAACTGGTCCCCGAGGGTGCCGAAGCCGCGTGCTGTTACATCCCGCCACTTAGACCTAACAAAGTGCCTGTCGCCGTTGCTCCATCCTATCCCTTTAAAAATAAGGGAATAAAGCGGCAAGGTGTTCCTTTGAAAGCCTTTTGATGTCAGAAAACGTTCGGAAATCGTGCCATTTGGACATTAAAATTTCTACACTTACAATGAGGAATATTGCTAGAAGTTGTAAGGTAAAACTGACTTAAAACTCGAATTTGTGTGTAAAGTAAGTATTTATCTAAGTGTTTCCGGTGCAAAAGTGTCGTTCTAACCTAACAAAATCTGTTCCCTTTGAATGTGGCGGCTTTCATTAAGTTGAGACAAAAGCATTAGATTTAATAATTCTTAACTAATGTTTTCTTTTGCAAAGTTAATACGTACGACTTCAATAGATTTTGACATAGAAGCAATACCTACATATTTATAAAGGTACTAATTTCTGATTTACAAATCAATTTTCTTAAAATTCGATTTTACTTCCGGAAAAACTACAAGTCATATGACAAAAAGTTAAAGGGAAAAGTTGTAGGTAATAAAAAGATCTACAACTTTTGTATTTACACTTTTTTCACATAACCTCTAAATTTATGTGAAAAATTCAAATAAGTAACTTTTTAGTTTTTTATTTTTATCTTTTACAGAAAAACTTTTTTTTTTCACGAAATTTGATGAAAACTTACCTGTTTATGTCCCAAACACGCTGTAATTTTTTAAATTTTAAATATTTATTTTTTCACCTCATTTTTACTTAATATCGAAAAAGCACCCTAATTTTCAATCAAAAATTCTCACGTCAAAATATCTGCTTTTTTAAAAACGTTGGTTCGCTTTTTCTTCGTTGAAAGCTCTACTTTCTGATGGTGTAAAAACAATGTACATTACTATGGTAAAAAACGATGGGAATTTTACATAAAAAATGTGACCGCTGCTATTTTTTTCAGTAAAAAAGTTGATTTATTAAATTCTAATTACATTTATGTCATTAAAAATCTCATAGTATATAAATATATATGTAAATCGTACTATTGAATTCACATACTTTACAGTGGTTACATTATTCAATATAATCTTTTTAAAAACGTTAATCTTGTTTTTTTCGTTTTTTTTTGCATTTCCTGAGAAAACTTATCATAGTAGTCTATATTTTTTTTCACACCATCAGAAAGTAGAGCTTTCAACGAAGAAAAAGCCAACCAACGTTTTAAAAAAAGCAGATATTTTGACGTGAGAATTTTCGATTGAAAATTAGGGTGCTTTTTCGATATTAGGTAAAAATGAGATGAAAAAATAAATATTTCAAATCAAAACAATTACAGCGTGTTTGGGACATAAATAGGTAGGTTTTCACGAAATTTCGTGAAAAATAATTTTTTTTGTAAAAATAAAAAACCAAAAAGTTGGTTATTTGAATTTTCACACAAAGTTTGAGGTTATGTGAAAAAAGTGTAAATACAAAAGTTGTAGATCTTTTTATTCCCTACAACTTTGCCATTTAACTTTCTTCCATAAGGAAATCAATGAAAACCGTTTTTACCCTTAAAAACTCACCCCTTCCCCTTCCGGACCTCAGATCGCCCGTAAATTATTTTTCCTTTAATTTCTGTTATATTCTCTTCCTTTTCCAATTCAATCCCACTATAATTTTTTTTGGTTTCAAAAATGATCGATCCTGGTCTAATTGAACCATACTTATTGATGTACCTACCAAAGGGATTCGTTTGCTTGTGAGATGTCGCCAAAGGTGACAAGAAAAAAATTGTTCCATACAACACCTCTGACGGATTTTTATAGAAACCAATTTATCAGATTTCGTTTCTTGACCTAATTATTCACTCTGGTAATTGTTTCATTTTAATCAAGTCTTAAAATGTACTTCCTAAGGACGGAAAAGTTTAAATCTACAAGGCTTTTACTAATATACCAACGAGAAACGGAAAGGAATTTGTAAATGAAAGTCTTTTGCTAGTATGGGGGGTGGGGTGAGTCAGCAAGATCAAAGTTCTCTTTGAGCATAACAAATGGAGCAATTTCAAACAGAAACCAGCTGAGTACTTTTGTAAACAGCGAATACTAACAAATTTGCTAGCAGTTCGGAGCAATTTATTGTACCATCTTACTTACTGATGAATAAATGAATTTCGTTCCATTTTTAACTTTCATTCATGTCTCTGTTACTTTTGTGCAACACGTTTATGACAGTTCGTTTTCACGAGAGTTCTTGAAATTTAAATGTCTATTCTTAGACTGATTAATGCTTACCTATTCCATTTGAAAATTTATTCAGGGGCTCACTAAATTGTTGCAGGTTGTCAGACACGAACTTCGACGATTGACAATTCTGAAAACAAGAGAAAGAATTAATTTCTCAAAATAATAAATTAGAGAAAAGTGATCATGATGATGAATAACAATAAAAGTAAGCTGCTTAGCGAAATATTTATATCCTATTTGGAAACTACGTTACGTATCTCTAAGAAACCCTTAAATAATAAAGAAATTTAGTGGGGTAGATATGTAGATGACATCCTTTGTATATGACCAGGTACAGAAAGACAAATAGAATTATTTCTTAATCACTTAAATATAAATAGAAAAGAATGGTTCTTTAGATTTCCTGGACCTTACACTTTCATGGATTGATAATAAAATTAATTTTAACATTTACAGAAAACCTACTTTCACTGAGTTATTAACGGTCAGTCAATATTAAATTAAGTACTTTCCACTGTTTTCTTACTTCACCTTTGAGCAAATATAATTAAAAAAAAAGAAGTCAATGTTTTAAAAGTTTTGGCAAAAAATAGCGGTTATAGTTAGTAAAAACATAATAGTGGTCTAGGATTGTTTCTTCTTGAATGTTGTGAAGTTGTTAATCCGACGTTTCGCCAATAAATGTGGTAGGCATCCTCAGGGAACGTAGCGTGAGCATCTCAGTACAACCACGCTACGTAAATAATAAAGACAAGATTGATAGATTACAAAAAAAAACCGAGTTTACCAAATAAATTGTAAAAATTGTGAAGCCATTTACATTGGTCAGACTGGCAAATAACTAAAATATAGGTTAAAGGAACATAAAAGATCAAATTTACAAAAATATAACAACAAACATTCAAATCGATATACAAAAGTGATATAAACAAAGTGAATCATTGTTTGTCAGATAAATAAGTAGTTACTAATGTTCAAGTGTACAAATTGTTACTGTAAATATTATTGTTAAATAAATAGTGTTTGAATAAACAATGTAAACCAAAAAATTCGTTACAATAAAATGTTATTTACTGGCACAAATTAAATACCTTAAAAGCTATATATATATACAGGGTTATTCATGCTATACGGCACGGAATATTATGGCCAAAATTTGACAATTTCAAAAACTTTAACTTTTGGGTTATATAGGGGTCTATTACCTTACCTTTTAAAATTATTTTCATATTATACAGGGTGTTCAAAATGCCCTAAAAGTATCAAAGCTTTGTTTTTTTAAATGGAACCCCCTGTATATTATTGCATATTTGGATTGTTCGATCAAAATAAGTCTTAGCTTTGATAAGGTTTATAACACCTAAACCTTAAGGTTTTTTAAATAATTTGAATTTTATCAAAATCTAACCTCATTTTTATGTATCAAATACTTAAGAAGTATTTAAGTTATGTAAGCGAAATTTACAATGGAGTATAACAATAGATCATATTTTATATCTCAATTATAATAAACTCGTCATCTTATACAGGGTGTCCAAAAATTAATACTACTTAAGTATGAACTTTAAGGGGTTGTAACTTGATTAATTAAAATGGAACGCCATATTTTTTAACATTTCAGGAGATGTGTTTTTTAATTGCCTATCGATTGGTATTACGGTGTCCATAAGCTAAGTCTTCGCGTTTTCTCAGGAAACGCTAAATAATTGTTTTATGCGCCATTTGGAGTTTTTTAAATAAAAGTTCCTATGTATCTAGTTGCCTTTGGTGTTTATTGTCAGATGTTAATATTTATTATTGATGTGTTGTTTTTCAAAATGAAAATTTATTCGAAAGAGGAGCGTATTGATATGATTTTTATCCTTGGGGAATGTTATAAGAATTGTTTATTGGCTTCTCGAGTTTATGCTCAAAGATTTCCCGAAAGAAAACATCCTAAGCCAGCCGTTTTTGAAAAATTATTAAAACAATTTCAGGAAAGCGGAAATATCACTTATAAAAAACCCATTACAGGAAAATCAGTCACTGAAGATGAAGAAAGTATTTTTATGGTAGTTGGTTCAGTTATCGAAAATCCAAATATTAGTCAAAATCAGATTTCCAAAAATACGAACATTAGCCAACCAAGTATTTCAAGAATTCTTAAAAAACATGGTTTTTATCCTTATAAAATCCAGCTTTGTCAAGAACTTTACGGAAATGATTTTGATAACCGAACTGAATTTTGCATGTGGGTGTTGGATAAAGTGGCAGAAAATGAAATTTTTTTCGATAGAGTGTTATTTAGTGATGAATGTACTTTTCATAACAATGGTCTGGTGAATAGACATAACATTCACTACTATTCTGATTCAAATCCGCATAAATACAGAGTAATGAGAAATCAGAATAGGTGGTCCGTTAATGTATGGGGTGGAATACTGGGCCCGTATTTAGTTGGTCCGTATTTTTTTGAAGGAGCATTAAATGGTATGATGTTTCTAGAATTTCTTTTATACCAACCTCCAATATTATTGGAAGAAGTGCCTTTTAATATTAGAAGTACCATGTGGCTTCAACTGGATGGAGCTCCGCCTCATTATCACCGTGAGGTTCGGCAATTTTTAAATGCCCAATTTCAAAATAGGTGGATTGGAAGAAGCGGATTTAAAAATTGGCCCCCCAGATCCCCGGACTTAACACCAATAGATTTCTTTTTGTTGGGATACATAAAAGGAATTGTCTATAATACGCCTCCGACAACTCCACAAAATATGAAAATGCGCATAAAAGACGCTTTTGAAAGTGTTACCCCGCAAATGTTATCCAATGTTAGCAGTGGTTTCGAAAAAAGAATTTACAAGTGTCTGGAAAACGATGGTCGACATTTCGAACACCTATTGTAAATATTTTATTTGTATTATGTTATACTTAATTGGTTAATATATTTATTTATTTATTTATGATTTAAAACATTTAATTGAAAAATTCCAAATGGCGCATAAAACAATTATTTAGCGTTTCCTGAGAAAACGCGAAGACATAGCTTATGGACACCCTTATACCAATCGATAGGTAATAAAAAAATACATCTTTTCAAATGTAAAAAAATATGGCGTTCCATTTAAATTAATCAAGTTACAACCCCTTAAAGTTCATACTTAAGTAGTATTAATTTTTGGACACCCTGTATAAGATGACGAGTTTATTATAATTGGGATATAAAATATGATCTATTGTTACACTTCATATTAATTTTGCTTATATAACTTAAATAGTTCTTAGGTACTTGAAACATGAAAATTAGGTTAGATTTTGATAAAATTAAAATGATTTAAAAAACCTTAAGGTTTAGGTGTTATAAACCTTATCAAAACAAACACTTATTTTGATCGAAGAATCCATAACTGCAATAATATACAGGGGGTTCCATTTAAAAAAACATAACTTTGATACTTTTAGGGCATTTGGAACACCCTGTATAATATGAAAATAATTTTAAAAGGTAACCATAATAGACCTCTATATAGCCCAAAAGTTAAAGTTTTTGAAATTTTCATATTTTGGCCATAATATTCCGTGCCGTATAGCGTGAATAAGCCTGTATATATATATATATTTATTGAAAAAAGACATTTTGGTCGTTTCTATTTCGGGCTATTACACGTATTAAAAGAAAAAATACGCAGTGCCGTCTGGCGTAGGCACGAATTAAATGCGACCGTATGTAAGAAAATGTCTGGAATACATTTAGGATGATTTTTCCACATAGTTCAAGAGCGATGTTTATTAACATGTAAGAAACATCTTCTACACAACATATATCGTACATAATCTGGTTCGTATGTAACGAAATTTCAAAGGAAACGATCTTTATGAAGTATCTATCCATATAACTGATTTCAACATTTAAATGAGTTCGATTTAAATCTACCACGATCTGGACGCCTTAAGACTTCACTGGAACCCGTGAAGACGGAGACCGACACTACAATTGTTATCAGAGGGCATTTTAATAATAAGTTTTTAGATTTAAAAAGAAATGAAAATTGTGAACGGAAATCTATATTTCACACTTTAAAATATTAAAAGCGATACAAATGCTTTCTAATTTTTTTTTGCAATAATAATTATCTTCATTGCTAATTTTTATAGTTGTTTTGAAAATAAATCTAAAAGTAAAATGCATATGTGCAGAAAACGTTTATACTATTAAAAATAATTTTACGAATAAACACTTAGAAAAGAAATAATAAATACGTAGCATCCTGAATCTTCTTTTTAGTGTTACTCACTGTATTTTCTCTTATTGACTTCTATTTTCTAAATAAAATTATTAGACCAAGGTAGATAATTTTTGAGACCAAAAAAAATTATAGTAGGATCAAACCCTTTGGAAAAAAACGAAGGGAATTTTATCTAAAAAATGTGACCGCTGCTATTTTTTCAGTAAAAATGTTGCTTTACTAAATTCTAATTACATTCATGTCAAAGAAAATCTCATAATATATAAATATACATGTAAATCGTACTATTGAATTCACATACTTTACACTGATTACGTTATTCATTATAATAATTTTTAAAAACGTTAATCTAGTCTTTTTCGTTTTTTTTTGCATTTCCTGAGAAAACTTACCATACTAATGTATATTTTTTTCACACCATCAGAAAGTAAAGATTTCAACGAAGAAAAAGCCCACCAAAGTTTTTAAAAAAGCAGATATTTTGACGTGAGAATTTTCGATTGAAAATTAGGGTGCTTTTTCGATATTAAGTAAAAATAGGGTGAAAAAATAAATATTTCAAATCTAAAAAAATACAGCGTGTTTGGGACATGAATAAGTAAGTTTTCACCAAGTTTTGTGAAAAAAAAGTTTTTCTGTAAAAGATAAAAATAAAAAACTAAAAAGTTGGTGAATTTTTCACATAAATTTTGAGGTTATGTGAAAAAAGTGTAAATACAAAAGTTGTAGATCTTTTTATTACCTACAACTTGCCATTTAACTTTTTTCCATAAGACTTGTAGTTTTTCCGGAAATCAAGAAAAACCGTTTTTTACCCTTAAAAACTCATTCCCTTCCCCTTCCCGACCTCAGATCGCCCGTAAATTATTTTTCCTCTCATTTCTGTTATATTCTCTTCCTTTTCCAATGGGTTTCATCCTTCTATATTTTTTTTTCACTTTTTACTATTTTTGAAGGCTTCAGCACTGGTCTATATTCTTTTCCTGCAGGGGTGTTGGCCGGATTGCGGTTTTTATTTTAGAAATTTAAGCCTACCTATTATATCCGATCGACCGATTTGCGCTCTCTTGTGAAATAATTCTAAATGTTTTGAAATTATTAAATATTGGTATCTAGTAGACTGTTCATAGTGTAGTTCTAATAAAGGGTTAGTAGGGCCTTGTAAAAATGCTGTACTCTCATTTCGTACTGCGTACATATTCTTCCTAACGAGTTAAATACCTCGAAACAACAATCTATATATTTATAACTGGTTTTCGTTTCTTCTTAGAAACCAGCAGAGATGTTAAATAATTGTATCTAATTCGGGTGAAATTTTCATTTATTATCCATCTTAACTTAGTAATCAATAGATGATTTTGTTTCGTTTCTTAGGACCATAAGGTTACGGTAGGTAAACACAACACGAAAGAAGTGGTCTTGTCATTCCCTTATACATAAAGTTTTGATGTGAAACATCTATAGCCGCGGGTAAACCGGATTGTTGGCGTGGCGAACGTAGCGAACGTGGCGAGCGTGGCGAGTCATGCCGTAGCGACGCCTCGCCATGCGCAAGCACCTGTGCGATTGTCTTCTCACTCGGTTCGACGGTGTTGTTTACTATGGTAAACTAGAAGAAGTGAATTAATTATGATTGTTGTGTACATTTCACCCAATAAAAAAATTAATGATATTTCATTTTTACATGAGAAATTATTTCCGTACAGTCACAGAGGTTCAATAATTTTTAAAACCAATAAAGATAAACTACTATTGATTTTAGCTGGAGATTTCAATGTAAATTTTTCTAAAGATGAATCAATGCCATTAATTACGTTCCTCCAAAAAGAATTTCAATTGCAAATTAACAACAATCCAAGAGAACCTACTACTACCAGATATGCAACAACAATAAATGCTGTATTTATTAGATGTCTTGATAATGTTATGTCCAATACTTTTGCAACATACTTCAGTTATCCTCGACTAATTATCACAGTAATGCTGTCAGAGGCAACATCGAATTTTTTTAACTATTACTGAAGTCACTGATTAAAAAAATTGAGTTTCACATCTGCCAGGTGTCCTGTGACGGCTCACATTTTTTTATTTAATGTGTTTAACTTTCTTTTCAATTTTTTTTTTTTTGTAAAATACATCTAAATATTATTAACTTCTTTAATTCTCAATAATGTCTAAACGTTATAGTGTGAATTTAAAATTACATTAGAAGAAAGCGCAAATCGGTCGATTGGATATAATGGAATAAGTTAAAATTTCTGTAATAAAAATCACAGGGCCCGGTTTTGATTTCCGGTAAGGATCCAAAACAGCCAGGTGCAAAATAGCCATAGCCCCTGCAGAAGCCATCATTTAACAGAAAAATGAAGAATATTTTTTGTTGTATTTTGGGGGTTGTTTTATTTCCATATAGGCGATGTTTCATCCTTAATAGCAGTAGGAAGTTTCTTGACTTGTATTTGTAACCCTAATTGTTAAATTTTTAAAAGTGTGTAGGTACTAACTTTTTTCTCCTATTCAGCCACTTCATATCTACGTAGCTGAAGTAAATCGCATGAATAAAATTACAATCCATCTTGCGTCGACGCAACTGAAAAATTGAAGCTGCGTCACATCTTACGCCGTGCCTAAATGCTACTTTAAATTTATTGTTTTGTACCCCAATGTATTAGTATGTTAAACTTAAAAATACCTACAAATTTTGTTACAAATTGGTGTATAATTTGATAACAAAGGAAGTGTAATTGCATGGAATTAGTGAATTGGTTTGATGCATATGAGAAAAGGAGTAAACGATGTGGCTCACAAATTTGCGTAATTGCTGTTTGAAAAGCTGCACGGCTATGAAATAAATCTTCACGAACGTACAAAATGACGGCGAAACAGAGAAAACCAGAATTAATTCGAATACACTGAGTACCTACATACATATATGTATTCCTATATAAATACATGAAAGTAAAGGCATTTAATCCGGACTTTAATTTATAATTGCTTCAGCTCTGGTTGAAAGTTATAAAGGTTGCAAAAAGATAGCGAGCCCGATGACAAGTTTTATACTTAGTTAAAATGTTCGCGACCAATTTTCAAAATATTCGTTGAAATAATGCCAATGGTGCGTGTAAGTTTCATCTGGTTGCCGGTGAAATATCGAGGGGTATTAATTACAATTTGACAGACATTACGGTCTTTGTAGGTAAAGCTGATTTATACGAACCAATGGATTTAAGGAAAACAGTTATTTGTTGGTGGAATCGTTTGAAAAATTTCGTTACCGCACTAGAAACGAAAACGGGTATTTTTCAAAGTCGTTCGGAGAACGTTTCACTACAAGAAACAGACCAAAATAAATTGGAATGTTCTTCAAACAGTAAGTTCGACAACTACATTACAATATAAGTGATGGCTTCGTATTTTGAAATATACTGACGCTTTAAGCTACAAACTACTTAATTAAGTTGTTTGCAAAAATGAGAGATAATAGTTCTCGGTGATTGTGTAATTATTTACAGGTGCTTCTTTATTATTTAAAGAACTTTCTGGACATTTTCCTTAAATTATCATTTGATTCAGAGAAGAGTACTTTTTGGCATATTTTTCGTTAAACAAAGTCACTAATCAATATAAGGAATTGTATAAGAGACAGCAAGAGTTTTTCTAATCAAGAAATTCCGTTCTCAAAAAATTGCAGCTACACGCGTTCTTTGTTTGATAAACGATGACGATACTACATGTTGACATTTCGAATGTTCCAGAAATATCAAACTAGAGATGCCAGTCACAAATAATATAATAAGGAATGCGTTTAAAGTCCATTGAAACACGAGTTCATAATTAGTGCGATTACCTGTGCTAAGGAAGTCCAAAAACCGTGAAGTAATTTATGAATTGTCTAGATGGGTTTTTAATTAGGAAAATTTTAAATTAGCTTACTATTAACGTTAAAAAAATAATGAAATTATTTAAATTTGATTCATCCAAACTTGGACGAGCTATGGCAATGTATAGGACTCATTGTTCTTTGTTAATAGCATATTCTTTTTATTATTTTCAGTATCTATTTTATCTTAGTTGTTTATTTATAAATAAAAACATTTTTTTAAAAGTAAATTTCTCTCTTATTTTTCTTTTTCTTTTCTTCCAATTTCTTCCAATTCCTAAAGAAGTTCTTAAAACTTGGCAGTAATAGTGAAAAATCTGTTGATAGTACTGAACGGGTTCCACAAGTGAATAAATGCTTAGGTAAACGTAGAAACGGCAGTGCATCTCTGAAGCAAGCAAATACAAATAGATATAAACGTATTTGTATTTGCACAAGTCTAGTTTACAGAATAATCCATTTGGAAGATTAAATACAAACGTGAGACAATGTAAATAGATTCTATGAAGCAAAATAACTCTTCACTGCTGCCATAAACAGCTATTTAGATAACTTGCATTCAATTTCCATTGAAGAACTTGCAACATCATACTCAACAAAACAAGCAGCTAAGCTTATAGAAATGTTTAGAAAATTAAAAATGAAGTAACTTGCATTGGCGGGTACAGTTTCCTGTTATGCATTTTCCTTTGATTTTCGTTTTGTTTTTCGTAGAAAATGATGTTCTTGTAGCTTTTTATGTATCTCCTGTTGACAGATGAATGCGGTAATATTTAATTTAGATGTCCACATTAGCATTAGGAACTTTACACTCTTTCATAATTCATTATGAATGTTATACTGAGTGTAGTGAGGAATTTCGAATATTTTAGACAATTCTGGTCTCTTTTGTTATTCAAATTGAATGTCGGCAAGCCATTATACACAGGTATATGCTATAACAGTTCTTTACGTATGGTGGGTTGCCCGTATACATGTCACAGTATTTATTTTACTGTTTTAAGTCAATTATAAATAATGTTCGTTGCACGTTCTACACGCAAGTGTTAAGTAGGTACCTACCTTTCCGTTTTAGCTTAGTTTCGTCGATTCCTTTAATAAATCGATCATCCTAGTAAGTACCTCCCTATTGGCAGTTTCATAAATTTTATATCGTTCAGTTCAGCATTCAAACTATTTAATTCATTCGCATTAATCAAAGCGATTTCTCAGGCACGTTTTCCATTATACAGAGAAAATTTTAAACGTGGAGAGACTGTTACCCGTTCTGCAAGAAATTAGTTCACCCGTGCCAACTCAATCAAAAGTGCAGACGTTACTTAACGCTAGCAGCGTCAGAACTTTTGTAATCGAGAGGTTTTTAATCGTTCTACAGCTGCAGGGAAGTTGGAAAAGCTTACTTTGAATTATACCGTCGACTAACTTCCCTCTTCTGCAACTTTAGATCAGATTTTAAATGGCGGAAAATCAGGCTTGATTTACTTGTAGCAAAATCGCGAAACATTTCGCTTCAGAAACCACACTAGTTGTAATTTAACCAAATTTGTTAAACATACTTATATGTATGTACATACAGTGGGGTGGTTCACATTCTTCAACTATCTAATTTTTTTAAAATTTTATATGTTAAGTATTTTGGTCTCGTTGTTCTGCTGACGGAGGTGCGAAGAAATAAAAATAACGTATAACGGTAAACTAAATATTTAATAACTAAAACTGAACTGAAGACTAGAAAATGAAAGAAAAATGAATGAAGAATTGAACTTGTAGGAAGAATGATTTTGTCAGAACTAACTATGGTTGGAAAATTAGGAAAACAGGAAGATAGATAAGGAGGGGTTTAAAATATGTAGGTGAAAGTAGGGACCAAATAGAAAAGAACTAAAATTTGGAAATACCGATACTAAGAAATACAGAGAATTAGAAATTGAACCCAAATACACCGAAAAAACTCATCATAAAATAGCAAAATAGAAATTTCAGAGCAGTAAAGAGGCAGTATAGAAATAGAATTGCAAGAAAAGAATATATACACATTTACGTACACAAATTAAATTACATGTTTACAAAAAATATAAAACATTAATAAAATATATGATCGCCACAGCGCAAGATTTTGGGAATGGCAAACAATCGATTCCCTAAGGTAGCGTACAACAGGTTAAGAGAACTAGATGCTCTACCAAAGAAAGACCAAAGGTACAACTGGGTTTCGAATTTGAAAGATATTTTAGTAAAATATGGTTTTGAATACCTATGAAAGGAACAAAGCGAGGCAACAATTAAGATAGCTATGCCACTTATAGAGGAGGCTATGAAGAGAATCTTGTGGCAACAAGATGTTGAAAGAGCCCAGAACTCCTCGTATAGTACAATATATATATCCCTGAAGGAATTAGGAAATATCAACTGCGAGAAATATTTACAATTTAACATCTCATTAAATTTTATTAGGACAACTGCACAATTAAGACTTGCCGGAAAAGATGAAGTCTCATTGGTCTACAAAGGAATATGGTATAAAATATCAGCAAATGATAAATGTCTGCTCTGTAACATGGATTCCCCCGAAACACGTCAACATATCTTTACAGAGTACCCTATATATGACGCCTACAGAAAATACTATATGCTATCACATCCGAATTGCCTGAAAATTACTAGTGTTGAACAAATAAAGAAATTGTACTACTTTGTTACCAGTTGCATGAAACTAAGAAGTTTTGCATTGTGTGAATAGTTCCTTTTCTTTTGTATTGGATATTTCCAGAAACAAGTAAAGCATTTTATTTTATTTATCTTTATTTTTATATAATCGCTACAGTACAATTATTTTATCTTCACCATTACATGACCTGAATAAAGTGTGTGAATAGAATCGTAATAGTTCACACACGTATGTCAAATATCAACAGTCAGTTGACAGTATAAAAGTATAGGTTATATTATGTATACAATAAGTTGACGTACTCTAAGTAGCAAAAAAACTAAGAAAAACTAAAACGAAAATTAGGAATACAATTTTTCGATTTCTCGTTTCGTTTTCGAGATATCGAAGATTGAAGGTCGGGCAAGAGTTCCGTTTCCGTGGGCACACTCATATAACCTAAACAAATTACTTTTGGTCCTAAAAAGGTAAAACCATGTTAGTAGTGGTATCGAATCGATATCTCGATTAGTTTTCGAGATATCGAACTATTAAGGTGCACGCACCAACAAGAGTGTACATTTAGGTTATGGTATGAAGTGGTCACTATGCTTAAAATGTTTAAAGTGCTAAGCACCACCAAGAGGGTTTTGCTTAGGTTAAACGGAACTGTTTTCAATTAAATGAGTTTTTTTCACATTTTTGGTTCAATATCTCGAAAAATATAGTACCTGGAATTTGTAACCATTGTTTTCGTGTTTTTCACGGCCAATAATCTAATAAAACATTTGTTTCATAAAAAATTTCACTTTGATTTTTCTACTTTCTACAAAAAGTATTAGGTTTCTTTACCTATAATAACAGCTTTCTGTACAAACCACCTTATACTTTTTTTTCCATCAATTTCATTTCGAATGTAAGTGCCAAATACCGAAATACCCTTAAAAAACTCAATATTTCGACCATAGAAAGCAATAAAATAAAGCTCAAAAACTTAATAGTCAATACAAAGCCTAGAGTAGACAACTTAAAAAGAAATGGCATTTACAAAATCTTTTGTGTCAGTTGTAACGCTAGTTATATTGGTTAAACGGGCAGAGCTATTACGAGTTTTCAGAACATGTCAGTTGCATAAATAAAGAACTTAGAAAAACAGGTTGTGCAGAACATTGTATAGATTTAAAGCATAATATGGATTTAGATAACATAAAGATTCTCCACAACAATATAAACAAAGGAAAGAAAATGTCACTTTTAGAATGTCTAGAAATCAATAAAAAAATAAACAAGTCTGAACCTTTAATGAACAACCAATTAGAACTAAGTAGTATTAACTCCCCCCTTATTTTAGATAAGCTATAAATATGTTATTTGCACACTTTGAAATTCAGTAATTTAAGAACTCTTGAAAATGATCTTGTAATATCGAAACAATTGTCGAGAGTAGACAAAATAAACAGGTGAAACTTATCCAAATTACTGTGTTTTATTTCTGAATATTTCGCTATGTTTCACAACAAATGTACCGTCGAAAGTTTACATTTAATACTACTAGTTTCGACATACCATGTCACCAAGTCTCCTCATTACTTGGGACTATTGTTAACTATTATTCAAAGGTCCTTCCACTCCCTTATTCAATTACAGCTAATTACGACCAGTTAAAGTTGAAATGAAAATCACCACCTGTATATTTTTTGGTTCTTTTTTCGATGGTATCTATAGATAAAGTTCAATATAAAACTGTAATCTTACAACACTCTTTCAGATGGGAACTTCCTTGGTTACGATAAAAAAAAATTGTGTTCATTTAGTTTTCCGATAAGCTGCACATCCCTTAAATTACAATTATTTCCTGTTCCTTTATTATCTTGTTGCCCAGGGTGACGATTCGTCTCGGATTTCATGGGACAGTCCCAGATTAAAGCCTCGTCCTGGATAAATGTATGTCTCGAATTGTGTATAAATATACACTTGTGAAAAAAAAATAGAATAAAACAAATTCACTCTGTATGTAAGCTTTACTTTTATTTTCTTCATTTTTCCTTTAGTGTTTTCTTATTAGGTTATAACTTTGTGTTCCTATTTATTTTCTATTTCAATTCATAGTTTTAGATGTTTATCTACTGCTTACATAAACATTAGATAAAATGAATATTTTCTTAACTAATTACTGTTTTAAATTGACATTTCAAAGAAGTTTTGTTTTCAAAAACCAACGTAATAGAGAATGTCTGTCCGTCATCACGTTAGGATAAAAATTGTCACCCTATTGTTGCCTCTTGTATAAACTTTCCTGTTCCGGCATCATTGGTTCGGATAATCTCCCATACTTAGTAACCATCATAATCGACACGCTGTCAAATCAATTAATTGTGCTGTCTTATGGCAAAGCTCTGATTAGAATTCCAAATCGAGTTGAGGATATGCTGTCTGTTATGACTCCATTTACATAAACGTTGGTGTTAACGTCTATTAAGCAAGATAACACAATGTGCGTATTAAACTGAGTAGGAATTGAAGCCATTATTACTGTAAAATTGTAGAGTTCGAAATTGTAAGAAAATAAGGCCTGATTAGAAATAAACTGTTTGGGAAACGATTATTATAAATATGTGAACTTCGTTTTTTTTTTTTATTTGGACTCATCTCTTCCTTTTAGTGAGATTTGGTAAGATGTGGTGAAATCGCCTTGAAACACGGAGTCTATTAGAGTTTCATAAAAGCAAGGGTCTTGATCATGACATCCAACTTTTGACTTGAAAATCAAAATAAAGAAAGTAATTTTTCTTGTCTTGTGTGTAATCTTTTAATAATAATTTCTTGCATTAATTTAATTCTCGATATTTCTCAACACACAGAGGGACATATCTTAAGCTATAAGGGGATATTTAATGTTTAAACAAATAATCTTGTTAATAATAAAAACCGAACGAGATGACTAATCCTTATGGATGAATAAAAACAATATCAATCAGAAATGAAACACACTAATCAATTTCCACATTTATTAAGAAATAGTTGACGTACGTTTCGCCAACTTATAGCTTCTTCAGAAAATACAATTAAACTTACAATTTACTATATTGCAGCTATAGCGCCTTATTAACTAAGTGGGTGGGGGGGGGGGAAAGGTTAAGCAAAGGAGAACTATTCACATCAATTTTATCATTTAGAAGTACAATTTGATTTTTGTATTTATTGATTTCCTCCCACACCAAATTATTTTATGAGGCACTATATAAGGAACCCTGTAAAGGCGGATCAAATATAAACGAGCCTTTTTAAATTGAGCGCTGGATAGTTGTTCAAGGCGCATACGGGCGTTAAATTAGCAACTTGAAGTGGATATATTAGGTGACACGGAAACGACTCGTCGTATTGCTGTGTTTGCTTGGTTAGTAGCTATCACAATGAGTGAGAAAGAGATGCATAGCAGCGTTGCGGAACGGATTATTATTAAGTTTCTTACACGTGAAAACGTGAAATTTTGCGCAGATTGCTAGCACAGTTTCGTGGCAACGGGTAAAAGTTTGGTGCAAATAATTTAACGAAGGGCGTAATCGTGTCGAAAATGTAAATCATCCTCATCGTCCGCGCATCAGCATATCGCCGGTTAACATTGCACGCGTTAGAAACCTTATTGAAGGGGACCACTACGCCACTGTGCTTCAGATATCTGTTGAACTCGGCATCAGCTATGGGAGTGTCCACACAATCATAACAAAAAACTGGGGATTCCGAAAAATTTCAGCTCGTTGGGTCCCAAAGTTGCTGAGTGAAGATCAAAAAGCTGCTCCAGTTCACATCGCAACTTTAACACAGGCCCAAATCAGTGAAATGCACTAGACTCAGTCGGAGCACCATCCATGTAGCCCAAACTTATCCCCTTGTGATTTTCACATGTTTGGGCCCCTCAAAGAATCACTAGGAGGCGAGCGATTTCAGACTGATGAACATGTGGAGGCGTTTGTACGCAACTGGATAGACTCCCGCCCTGCTTCTTTTTATGAAAAGGAGATGAGAAGACTACCAATCCGTTGGAAAAAATTTATAATCGAACAAAGGGGATATGTCGAAAAATAGATAAATTTGTGTTTTTGTGAAAATTTTCAAAATAAATGTTTTATGAACAAAGGCTCGTTTATATTTGATCCATCGTAGTAAATTATAAGCTTAATTGTAACTTCTGAACAAGCCATAAGTTGGCGAAACGTACGTATTTCTTAATAAATGAGGAAATTGGAAAATGTGTTTTATTTCTGATTGATAATAAATTTCCATCAAGTAAAAGCGGAAACTATTTTGTAGGCAGTTTACTAAACTACAAATTTGATAATCACTGTTTCTTCGATAATAGTAATAGCGAAACATTTTTAGCCGTATATGTATCGCTGGGGACTTTTGGGATATTGTTTAAAACCACAAAAGGAAGGTTCATGCAAAAATCCAGCCTTCCTCTAATTTTTCTGAATTTTGGTCTCTTTTTTATTTTTAATGATAGCATAGTAATCTATGTAGAATTAAACAAACAAACTAAAAAAACTTATGTACGAATAAAAAAGGTCAAGAGAAAACTGCGTCACATTTTCCTATAAACGTCTTTTCCTCTTGTCACATGTTGTCATGTTAAGCAATACCCGTCCCTTCCACTGTTAGCGAATATATTTTATGGACGGCGCCTGGGAGATGTTACGAAGCAACGGACGGAATATAAAATAAGTTACGAAATTAAGTAAAAAGAATAATTTTGGTTTTGATCTAATTCTTACTTTCTATTTTGGGATTTGGCACCAACTATCCTTTATCGGTATTGTTTTGGTTTTTTTAATAAAACATGAACAATACCAAGGATTAATTATCTGCTTCGTTTTTGCATAAAAGAAAATAAAATAGAATGTAAACGCATCTTATTGCTGTGATTTTAGGTACTTTAGCTTGATCGATAATTTAACAATAAATGCGAACAAGTATTTATGATAGTCTCTATTTATATCAACATAGGTAGGAAATCATCTAATAAAAAAAATAGAAACACATTAGAGGATTTCTATAAATTACAAGAGCTGCTTTTGTTTTAGTTTGAACTCTCTCTAATGAGATTTGATAAGATATGGTAGGACTTCCTTTCCTTCTCACATGAGATTTATCCTATAATGAACTCTAATTAAAATATGAAATAAATTATAGATAGCAATTCTTTGAACCAAAAAGTTGGCGTCAAAATTTCAATGACTTCCTTTTTAAATAACATTTGATGAGATCTTACTGCATTCCTCCTTCATTTTTAGGGTTACGTAGGTAATTAATGGAATTCCTGTAGGTAGTACCTCATTGGCATAGATAAAGTAATTATGTGAACTTTAATTTACATGCTTATGGATAAGGTAGCTAAAACCAATGACATCATATGTGAGACGTCTTTTTGAATACAGTTTTAGTTTTAGGTACCTTAGCATATCAGGGGTTTGAAGTATCTTAACCTCAAAATTAAAAAAACAGCAAGGTAAAACGGGATACCATTATTATTTCATACATTGTGCGTCGCCAACTACCGGAAACGTTAGTGAAGTATCGCACCAAAGGATAGACGCCATTGCAAGTAAAACGAGATATCCCATTTTAAACAACGTGTGGTAGGTATCCCGTTTACGAATAGAGACGAAACAGGTCATTGTTACGAGGGATTCGCAAAATAACACTACATTTTTTGTTTCAGAACAGTTGGTTTATGGAAATTGAAATAATGCTGATCCGACTGATGTTCCAGAAAGTACAGTTCAACCGTTAACAGCGGAAAATGAGATTGCGGTTACAGTTCATCATGATACACCTATGGTTCAAATTTATCATCATTCTACATCTACGGCTTCAAATGATTACCAAATACCCCTTCCTAATTCATCAACTTCACTCTGCATTTCATTTGAAAGTAGTGACGATGAACCACTGATCAATTTACATAAAGTATCGACATCAACACTTATTTCTCCTCAGGAATTACGTCCATATCCAAAGGCGACAGACAGAAAAGTCAACAAAGGCAAAAACAGAGGTAAAACTGCCGTATTAACGAGCACGCCATATAAAAATGAATTAACCACAACCCTAGAAGTTAAAGGAAAGTTCTAGCCAAAATCCACGGACATTAAAAAGAAAACCTAATTTGAAGAATAAGAAAAGAAAAACAGTGAAACGTCAAGTTTTCGTAGAAAATGATAGCAGCGATTCTGACAATAACCCTGAATGTTCCTATTGTGGAAATTCGTATGCGAAGAGTAAAGACGGTGACGGATGGATTAAGTATTCTTCCTGCCAGAAGTGGATGCATGAAGCTTGCGGTGGAGTAGACAACGACGACGAACAATTTGTTTGTGATTTTTGTTTATAAACACTTTAAAAATATTATCCCATTTTACCGACACTATGTATCCCATTTTAACAACATAGTGTGGGTAAAATGGGAAATTACGTAGGCTACAGAAACACTTTTTTATATTAATACTGCTTACTTTTTCTATAAAGTTATTTTTCTATTAAATTTATTTGAATAAAATAATAAGTAAACTATCGTTTGATTAATTTTCGTGCTTCTAGCATTTATATTCGATCGTATACAATTACTCAAGCACTAAGTATCCCGTTTTACCCAAACTTCCCCTACTAATTTAGTTTATTCAATTTTATGATATGGATACCTTGAGATTCCAATGAGCAATTTTGGAGTTATCAGTTCATTCCCGACTTACAAGCTATAAATCTTTCTCCAGCGACAAGTAACACGATCAATTCTGCGAATTATCGACGGCTTTCTGATTATTACTCATCATTCGGGAACAATCAGGATTTCTTCCAGCTGTTATCTAGAAAGTTCGAAAGGTGTATATAAAGTGATCATCTTTGGACCGAGGGACAGTAGTTGTGAGAAAGCATCAGTGCGCGAACCAAAACGATAAGAGACAGAAGTGATATAAATAATTGATTATATAAATAAGAGACCTGTTCTCATATAAATTGTAGTTCTAAGTTAGTGTTAAATAAATAGTTATTTAAATAAATATCTTTGACTAGAAAATTCGTTACAGTGTATATATTTCAGAATTAGGGGCAATTTTTTGGTCAACTTCTAATTCAGACATAAAGAATATATCGAAAACATTTACTTCATGATTATATTCACCTTTTATCACAAGTGATAAAAATTTTATTTCACAAAATGCTGACTAGAGTAATTGTTAGACAAGATTTCAAAACTTAAAACTGATTGATTATTGTATTTTTATTTTATTGACCTGCGGTTATTATTATTAGATAATAAAGTGCCAATTTCTTTGAAATATGCAGTCAAACAAATTAAAGACGAGTTGATATTCTGTTCAAATTTTATTACATTGGGTGAGTAGGTACATACATACGACTGTTTTACTGTTGGGTTTCGTTTAATATTGTAACTTGTGCAGATGTTAGTATCACAGTAGTTAAAGAAAACAAAAAGAGGAACTCAGTCGCCCCTCCTTTTTCTAATTGTATTTTTTAAATAGATACATGTGCAAGTTTATTTATAAATAAATGTATTTATCTATTGTTCGATGAAGTGAGAGCAGAAGTAAAGAGTTCAAGGCACGCGAGCATAAGAACCAGAGTAGATGCCTCTTCCCTTAAATCTTGTATTAAGTTCGTGTCAAAATTAAAGTAGACCGTGTTTGCGATGTCTTTTGTTTTATTTTTTGTTTTCGGTGGTTGTTATATACGTGTCGTGTCCGTCCGGTATTTCAGGGCCTGGCTTTGATCCAGCTGTGTGCGTGAAAAGACAGACATCGGATTAATAGCCGACTCTAACGAACAAGAATCAGATTAAATTCCTCCTCTTTCATAATAATATTAAGTCGAGCCAAATTTATAGACTGCAGGATTTCCTCGGTCTTATTTTGGAACCAGCTAATGAACAGTGCTACCTCTGTGTTACAACGAAAAAAAGTCCTTAGATATTTAGTCACACGGATATTTTGAAAAAAGAAAATTCCAATCTTTAACTTCAAAAGATGAGATTAATCGCTTATAAAAAAATAGCAGTCTTCGGACATACATACCTTTGCATAGGTTTTTTAACTTGAAAACAGCACAAACGAATTTCTAGAAATCTACTAATTAAGGTTTAGAAGTTGGTCTCTATCAAAAGAAAATCAACATAAAGATTTAAATTCAATTTCAAAGAGCATCTCACATTTTCAAAAGGAATTCCATTTCCATACATTTCCTATGGTTTTTAAATGTTTTTATTGTATTTATAAACAGGGGAAAGAGATATACTCATGCTCTAAAGGTAGCAATAATACATACATAATTTAATCATAAGCGAAAAAATGCATGAATTAATGGCAAATACCTATATGGTATAAAAATGAGATACCAAGGGAATGGAAATGTGGAGCAATAGTGCCAATTTTTTAAAAGGGGCAAGTAATAGGGAAAACAGTAAATTACAGAGGAATTACAGTAATGGAGACGGGATACAACATATACACGGAAATAATAAAGAATAGGTTAAAAAAACAAATGAATAAAAATAAGGTATTAAACGAGACTCAATTTGGATTCAGGGAGGGAAGGGGCACAATTGATGCAATATACATGCTAAAAAATGCGATACAATCACAGATAGACAACAAACAAAAGGTATACATGGTGTTAGTAGATCTGAAGATGGCCTATTACTCTGTAGACAGAAAGGAAATAGAGAGAATGTTAAAGAAAAGTAAGATAGAGGAGGGTTTGATAGGTAGAATATCGAATTATATAGGGAAACGATAGTTGTAAGAGGGGGACAAGAGGGAGAGCAAGGAAATGTGGATGGGAAAAGGTGTTAGACAGGGTACACAGATATTTAACATATATATTGTGACGTGTTCAGTCACGAAAAACACAATTAACAAAACAGAACAACGAATTTTAAAATAACTAAAATTAATTTAAATACACTACTGTTATATACAAGTCCACGCAATTTATTTCACTAAAAAGTCTTTTCTTCCTTTCGTGGTTATCGTAACCACCGCCCATTCGCACTCTTTGAATTCTATCGCCACTATGGTTCGCCTATCGATCGCTTCTGTCATTCACTCGTAAATATCAGCTGTCAACTTACTCTCTCGGTGCGAGCCGGCTCGCCTTATATAGTCTTTTCAGCTTCTTTCTAAGGAATTCTACAGCCTTCTCGCAATCCAATTGTTTTCCCATTAATCTCTGCTGGAATTTTCTAGATCTTTCAGAAAAGCCGGGAATATTCATTGGCTTTTCAGGGAAGGTGTTTTTTAATTACGCTCACATCAACCCAATTGGCAAGTACTCGTGACAATATGTATATGTGATTTAGAAGAAATAATAAGTAAAGTAAATGAAGGGGGAATAGTGATAGGAAGGAAAAAGATATGGGCAATATCGTACGTGGATGATATAGCGTTAATAGCGACAAGTTGGGGTGCAATGAGGGAAATGACAAAAAAATAGGAAAAATACTTAGAGAAAAAAGGCTTGCAGTTGAATGGTGAAAAAACCAAACTAATAGTTTTCGGTGAAGTAAGGGGTAGGAAAAAAAAGAGAAAGAGGAATTGAGATGGAAGGGAAAGGTGATAGAAAGGGTTAAAAAATGCAACTACTTGGGGTACATACTGACAGAAAATAACAAAGACGATATGCACATAAGTAACCAAGTAGCTAAAGCAAATGCACTGCTGGGGAGAATATGGGGAATAGGACAAAAATTGTGCAGAAATAACTTGGAAAGAATGGAAGTACTTTTGAAAACATTAGTAAAAAGTATAGTCTTTTATGGAGTCGAGATATGGGGATGGAAAGAGTATAGAATAGTAGAAAATATTTATAAAAGGTATATAAAATGGTTTTTGCGCTTAGAAAGAAGTACCCCAGACTACATTTAAAGAAGGGAAACAAAATGTGGAAAATGGTGGAAGATACAAGAAGAAGGGTTGTAAAATACGAAGAAAAATTAGGAGAATTACCGGAAGGGGACATAAGAAAGGAGATATGGAGGAAAAAGGTATTGGAAATCGGGACAAAAAATAAATATGATGTGAAAAGGGACAAAGCCTTAGCAGAAATGGCAATAAGTAAAGAACAAATGGAAGAGTGGAGAGAAAAGGGATTGAATGTTAGTAGGATGGTGGGGAAAAGATGTAATGAAATAGTAAGAGGTAAGGATTTGAGAAAAATATGGGAATCAAGATATGCGAAAGGTATGAGGGAGTTTATATGGGTAGAATGGCAAGGGGATGAGGTGCCAGGATATCTAAGAGAATGAAAAAGTATAGAGATAATAGCTAGATTCACAATGGTGAATGAGTGTAATGAGAATAAGTTTTGGATGGAAGAAGGTAAGAGATTGTGTAGAGTATGTGGAGAGGAGAGTGAATCAATGGAACATGTATTAGAAGAAGTAATGAGGAATGAAAGGGAGGAACTTGAAAGGATAATAAATGCGGATGGGACTGGTCTGGCCCTAATGAAGCTAATTTTGAAAAGAAGAGGTGTGGAAAGGGGGGGAGAGGAAACACAGAAAAAATGAATATAAGGAAAAATATAGGAAGGGAATTGATTAATATATTAATATATAATTTTTTGTTAGATGGAGAATATAATATGTTTTTTTCGTTTTGTGTATATCGAAATGTAAACATAACTTTTTGTTTTAATAAAACTCTACTACAATAAGCGATTTTTGTTTTTTTTTCCTTTTTCGAGGGTTAAAATGGGGGCATGGATTAGGAATTAGAACGAGGGTGAAAATTGAAGGAAAAAATAATAGAAATGGAATGAACGGAGAAGATGCGGATGTGGTTAGGTATTAGGAGTAGAAGTTGAGGATGGATTGAGATAGGGGTTGGTAAGGGGAGAAGAGTGATGTTTGGATATATTTATATTCACAATTTTCTTCTTCTTGAAAAGAGCATGAATTATTTTCTAGAAATCCATTAATTTAAATAATTCCTTTTTTACTTGAAAGTTGAAAGTTCAATTCAACGTAAAAATTTATTATAGAATAAAATAGAAACACATATTTTCTCGACGAATCGTCTCGACCAAGGCGGTCCTTATCAAGAGTAGTTGTCATACTGTACGTATTTTATTTCTTCTACATTAACATGTTTCATATACTTATCACCACCAACAGCATTGATTGTAGTAAAAATTTTAATTTTAATTCAACGAATATTCCACAACATTTTCAGTAGGAATGCCTCTCTTAAACTGTATTCTCATACTCTTTTTAATTTTTTATTGTGCATGTATTAAAATTAGAAGTGTTAATAAAGAGCGCATTAGAAAGATGTTCTCTTATTATAAAAAATATTGATAGCAATTCGTACATCCATAAATTAGTAGTCATGTAATATTGACGTCTTTAAGTGAATACTATTTTTTATTTATGGAGTTTGCGACGGGAAAGCAGACACTCGTTGAAAGTGGGAATGAGGATAAAGGTTAAAAGATGATAATACCAATAAAAGCAAATGTGGGGATAACGGAAAGTGATATTCGAACATTTATATCATAATTTTCCTTGTATTGAAAACAGCATAAATTATTTTCCTCAAATTCACTAATTCGTAGCTATTTTTTGTAGTTATTTCAAAGTTGATCTCCTTCAAAAGAAACTTGATGTAAATTTCTAAATTTTTTTTCGATAAGTATCACACATTTTTAGGGGGGATGCCAAAAACTCGTACATTTTCTCATTTCTCATATTGCTTTTAAATTTTTATTATTGTGAGATAAATAGATTTAGAAGTATTTATAAACAATGGAGAAAGGTATACTTTTGTTCTAAAAGTAAATATTGATTGCAATACATCTATAGAAAATAGTTTTTAAAAAACTATTTTGCTTATTCTATTGGGGGTTGAAGATGAGAATAGGGATACGGGTTGTAAGCGAGATTGAGGATGATTATTGGAGGTGAGAACGAGGTTAGGGGTTGGATGGTGTTAAGGGTTGTTAGAAGGAGACTGATGTTTAGGACATTTTGAAGTTGATTACTTTTTCAAAAAACTTTAAGGTATTGGCCGTAATCATTTGGTGAAACAATATAACAAATGAAGGAAAACAAAAGGTTGAAGCATGGGCAACTTTGCAGAACTTTAGGCCAATCTTGTAAACTAGTGGTGGCCCAGCCATGGTTGCCACGACTGGCCCACACCTGATTTACAAGTTTGGGCCATGTTTCTTTGCCAAGACGGACCGGTGTTTCATATGCAATACTGAGCCACGTTTCAATAATAATAATAATTTTCATTACATTATTTATTGCTCAATATATTACTATTACATCATATATAAAAGTTAGTCTTGTGATGATGGAGGTAATTGTTTATGAAGAACTTTCAGAAGTTGAGATCTGCCACCATGTCTATCTTTTGCTCCGGACAAAAAAACGACTAACAGCAGTTAGTACTGGCTGCTAGAAATTCTAAAATAATAATAAACATTATTATAAAATCATAATTGATACTATATTATTTATATATAAATTAAATATTGTCTTACGTTCCATAGCTGTAAAGGCTTCAGTATTTTTAAACGGCTTCTTCCCAACACGCCATTTACTTTCTTACCACATCCACTGTATTGTAGTTGAATACTTTTTTTTATTAATTTTGTCATGATCGCGCCGACATCATCATCATCAATATAAATATGAATTAAACATTTTTACGTTATTTAAGAACCCTCTGCCTATTCATTTAATCAAATATAATTAAGCAAATAACAATAGTACAACAAAGATGATGGCAGTGCAACTCACAGCTACCGTCTGTCTACTGTACCGTCAACACCTGATTCGGAATGTCGGAAAATTCCGGACTTATTCGGGCAATAAAGAGCCAAAGGAAAGGGGAAAACTTGGTTTAAGTCCCGATAACGCATAACTGGCCTAGTCTGGGTTACCCTACCTTGGGTCGAACGTGGAATGTAGTTCATTGGCCTTGGTAAGGCTCACCAGTCTCGGCCTAAGCTTGATTTATCATTGGAATGGCCAAGGTTAGGCAATTCTACCTTGGGCCAAGCTCTGGTAATCATCATAATGACCGAAGCTATTTACCGAGTCGTAACCCTAGCATCGGCCAAGATAGGTTTGCCGAAGCTGGGGACCCAGTATTTACCTAAGCATGGCCCCGTCATTCAACTCCGGGGATTCCTGCATGGGTATTCCCATAAAAACATTTCTTTTATATTTTAATCGTTTTCATTTTTAACGATTTTTTAATTATATAGTTAATTTAAAACGATTACCCCCAGGACAATATTTTGTCTCCTCCTTAAATTTCCATAAATAGTTTTTTTAATTTTATTTATTAGTCTGTTTGGGATAGCTTGTTTTAATTTTTTGTTCAATTTTGGTTTTCTTAACCCTTCTATTTTAAAAATTTAGATTTTACACAGGTAAAGTGTTTTAGACCTTAAAGAATCGATTTTTCAGAAACAAGAGACGCTTCAGTGCAGGTTTTCGGTCGTATGGAACAACCATTACCATCTCAACGTTCTACTTTCATATTACCACAAAGTTTGCATAGAAATGAACATATTGGCGTACATTGCAGCGGAATTTCTACTTCAATGAATCACATTCGTGTGCAGCAATGTGAATTCAATGCAAACTTTCTTCGGTATAGCAGTTACGAAATCATTTAAATGCATCGTATACGTTTATTGCGTGTTAAAGGTTTTATTCTTCATTTTTCCGCATTCATTTACGCTTCCTTACTTTGTTTAGTTTATAAGTTCCTAATGTGGTGTGAAAAATTAATGTAAAAGGAAGATAAAAAAAAATTAAAATAAATGATATATAGTAAAGCAGTAAACGTACGTATATATTTTTTTCTTCTTATTTTAATATCACTTATACTTTTTGACTGCTACAAAAAACCGCAGAAGTAGTCAAAAAAGTACATACCAACTTAAGAGATGTAAATATTTTTCTTCGAAAGTAAGCAAATACTTAATCCTGGATTCAGTATATTCAAATAATATCAAAAAATACACATCTATACTTGATCGATTTACTTTCAAGGTAATCAGTACGAAGAAAAATATATTGTTATATTATTAGATATATCTATAACATATTGTTTCAACCTCTAAAAAGTAAATTTATGATTCGAATTGTACTTTTAAAAATGACCTTTTAGATGACTAACCAATATTGTGGAGTGTTAATAAATAATTTTGTTGAAACATTCATTTTTCGTTTTCTTATTATTAAAATTTTTTTTTTTTTTTTTTATTAAGCATGTGAAGTCTCGTAAGAGACTTATTTCTGCTATAAATATAGGTACAAGTAAAAATATAAGTAGTAGTACAATTACATCTTAACTAAGATTTGATATGATAATCAGAGGATTACAATTAAATTGAGAGTTGACAATTTTTGAGATAGTTGTAAAGAGATATACATATGTTGATATTCGGTTGAGCTATGTACGAGTCAACAGTAAAGGGCGGATACATATTTTTTTTTTTGAGGTGTTTAAGGAGTTTTTCACGCTGGTCATTATATAATTGACACTGCCAAAGCACGTGGTTGATATCCTCCTCGCTATTTCCACATTTGCACATTGGAGTGTTAGAGAGATTGACTTTAAATAGTGAAGCATTTAGATTATAGTGGTTGGCCCTGATGCAATTAATAATTACAGTGATTTCTCTAGGTAGATTTTGGTGAGAGAACCAAGGATATTTACTCGATTCTTTGTAGAAGTAGGCGAAGTAATGTTTGCCTTTATTAATGGCTTGCTCCTTGAGTAGTTTTTGTGTTTCTGTTGTTGCATTTTTTTTAAAGGATTCATGAAGATCGGAAGGTGGAATAGGAAAGTTATCGGGAAAAATTGAGTCAGTGGCTAGTTTGGCAGCTGCATCGGCTTCCTCGTTTCCAACAACGCCTTTATGCGCGGGGATCCAGTAAAGGTTAATACTCCTGTTATGGGGATTGTTGAAGGTAATCTCGTGATATTTTCTTTTTATTTCGAGGATATAAGGATTGGAGTTAGAGCTAATAGAGGGAGAATTGAGACTTTGAAGGACACTTAAGGCATCAGAGAATATTGCTGCATTTCGAGAGGTGTGATCGGCTACGATGTCCATTGCATCACTTATAGCCATGCATTCAGCAGTGTAAATAGAGGCACTTTTGTTTATACTTCTAGTTTTAACTAACTGGAGCTCAGGACAGACGCAGGCGGAGCCTACGCAAGTGGCGTCAGGGATTTTGCTGCCATCAGTGAAAATAGAGAGAAAGTTATGGTTAGCTGTAAACGAGGAAAATGTAGAGTTGGGGTAAGGGTCGTTCTGCAGGTTAGAGCCTAGATCAGAATCGAAAGGGATGGAAGTGACTAGGGTAGATAGTTCAAACTGGTAAAAGTTGAAGTGACAGATGCTTACATTGTTACTATACTGTGAGAGGTGATATTTAATGCATTGGTTTAAGACAGAGCTACGGGCCAGTGATTTTTTTTTTAATGAGTTGGTAGTGAGTATTAATGGATTTGCAGGATAAGGATTCAGGTACAGCGATGGTTTTTGTCAGATATCGGTAGCAGAGCGTCTTGGCTCTTTCCTTTAGGTACACGAGTTTAGCTTCAGCGAGGAGGATATTTGATGGCGTACTGATACGATAGCCCAGTGCATATCTGATAGCAGCGAATTGAATTCTTTCGAGTTTTAGAGCAGAGTGTTTACTTTTAGGAAAATATACAAAACTTCCATAATCAATAAGCGATCGTACATAGCTTTTATAGAGAACAAGCAAGGTATCAGGGTTGGAGCCCCACCAAGTACCACGTAAGTATTTTATTAGATTCAGAGAAGAGGTTGATCTTTTTTTAACAATATCAGTTTGAGGATTGAAGGATAGTTTATAATCGAAGACAATGCCCAAAAATTTAGCTTGGTTAACTGATTTGATGGTAAGGTTGTCAATTTTAATTTCTAGTGAACCAGGGAGAATTTTTTTATTGTTGAAAAGGATTAATTGCGTTTTAGAGGGAGTGAGGTCAAGTCCAAGGAGGTATAGGGAATCTTTAATCTTGTAAATATTACTTTGGATAATCGATTTTCCTCTTTCAACAGATGAACACTTGGTATAAATAGCAATGTCATCCGCGAATTGGGAGACAGACACGAGTTTTGGGACATTGTCTAGGATTCTGGAGACATATAATATGTACAGTAAGGGGCTCAGGACTCCACCCTGGGGTACCCCCTTGTGTACAAGTCTAAAATCTTCGTTCAAGGAGTCAGTTTTAATTTTTCTTTCATGAGACAGAAACTTGATGAGTTTGAGAATTCTTGTGGAGCATCCTATGTCAGCGAGTTTGGAGAGGAGAAGGTCTATGTTTACGTTATTAAAATTTTTAACGACAATACACGATTATTAAAAATATTTATTACAATCGAACACTACTGTCTAACCTTCTTCCATTTTCAGTCGACAGAATTGAGATCCGAAAAAGTAATCTATGCTACATGATGATTACGTATTTGAATTTTAAAAAAATCATCTCCGAAAGTTGAAAAAATTGAAGCTAAGTTCTCAGAAACGCATCCTGTTTGAAAGAGGTGGAGTATTTGAGGACATATCATAATATCAAAAGGAATTAAGACCGATTCTTTGGTCTTCCGTGAAAAGTTGGTGATATATGAGGGATTCTGCCGGACACAATTGCAATAAATTAACAGTATTCTAGAAAATAAATTTTTAAAGGTCACTGTATGTAGTCATTTCAACTTTCAACCGTATTTTTCGGATTGTAAGACGCACTTTTTGTATAGAAAAATGGACTCAAATTTTGGGTTGGTCTTATGGTCCGAAGATAACATTAAATAAGTTTTTTTTTTGATAAAGCGTCACTAAATTTAAGGTACGTCTTATAGTCTGAAAAATATGGTATGTCACCGAAATATAGTTTTCTAAGAATCATCTAAAAATTTGGACTTTTCCGCTTCTTAGTTCCTCCACTGCTATTGGATCCCTATCTTCATTTAAATACTTCTAACTTCTCTTTATCAATTTTCCTGTTCTTCTAATCTAAAAACTATCTACAGTTCTGATCAAGTCTTCCTCGTGTAAATGTTGCTTTTATCTACATTCTTCTTCTCCAAGTTTCAGTTAAGTTTAATTACATAGGTATGTTTTAATCGTTTACGTTCTTTTATTTATTATCATCGAACACAAAGTCCCAAACCATCCAAACGTGTATTTAATGTCTTAAAATGTTTGAGGAGGAATGGTTTTCTAAAGTATTCGATGACCTTTTCTTTCCCTGTATGGTCTTTTAGGTTCAGTTTGGAGGACGAAATAACTAATTAAAACACTAAATCACGAACAGCAATGACAATAAATATGTTTACCAAACTTAACAATGAATAATGAAAACGTGAAATAAGATAAGAAGAAGACTCGAAGAGTTTGAGACGAATCGAAGAATAATTTTAGAAGACGTATGAAGGAGGAGCTAACAGTTTATAGATGAAAGTAGGGTACCAATAGGGTGTAGGATCGTAGTAAAACCTGAAAATGCCGATAGTGACAAATACTGAGAAATAAAGATTGAACCAAATGTACCGAAGAAACCTATCATAAAAAAGCAATTAGACAAAAGAATGAATTGTAGGCGTCTTGAAGTTAGTACAAAGAGCTGAATTGTTAAAAGGCTATTAGGAAAGGAGGTACTTCAGCAATTAAATTATCGTTAATAGAAGGATGGGTACAGAGCAAGTAAAGAGAGAGTATAGAAATAGAAATACAAGAAAATAATATTTACACATTAAACGTACAAAAATAAAATATACTATATATACTAAAGTGCTTATTAGAATTCGAGAATCCAGGAAGTTAGATTGCACAATGGTTCCAAGGCCTATGGGCATCGTCCCGGAATACAACATTGCATCGCAGATGCACTTTCCCGTTTCGTGAAAGGGACTAATAAGTACAACATTGGAAAGTTACATGACATTGTTAATGCTGTTCTTTTATGTATAAAATTAAGGGTTGTATTCAATATGCATAAGAATTAATACAAAGTCAAATGATGAACCTTAAAAATATAACTTGCAAATAACTTGTAGATCGAAAAAGGAAATGGAAAACACCGGGAAAGATAAAATCTAGGGAATACCCACAAATGAAACTACGCACTTTTTGGGACCTAACTGAATTGTAATGATGAACTTGAGCATTAGGATGTTCATGTTATGAGGCAAAATTTTTAAATTCAATAGTTGTAATTGGTCACTTTTTCTCATTAGAGATGCAATATATTTTATAACTGGTTAGTAGATATTTATCTTTTGTAACGTTCAATTTATTTCAGAATCTTACTCCTCAAATCCACGCCAACATTTAATTCTTATGAGGACTTATTTTAAAAATTAAGCGTTTTTGATAATCCTTCAAAAGTCAGGGAATCCTCCCTAATCCATTCTTTTTGAGAAAGTACGAAATATTTGGTACCCAGATACCAATGGGAGTCATAACTAAAACGCAGTAGCGTCAAGTAGATATGTAATTTGAAACGTATTTTATCTACTCCAAATGCAAAGTTTTTTTAATCATTTTTATTTATTACAATCATTAGTTTTACGACATTCTTTAGTGAACTGGAAGTTGTACGTATTCAGTGCAGTGGTAATTAATCGTTTGTACAACTCGCATCCCATATACTAAGCAGATGGGGAACATATGTGAAGAAGTGTTTCAATTTATGAATTAGAATTTACTTTGTGGTTTCATTTTAAAAATACCGGACAGTGTAATAAGGTTTAATAAATAATGAGCTGACTACTTTCTTAATGTATAAATATATAGTAAGTAATGAATTGTTTTTTTTTTTGTTGAAAATGTTTCTTATTGTTATTATTATCCTCATGTATTCGAATAACTTCTGTTTTAAATGTGAGAAGTAAATAACTAACTGTAAGAGTGAGCATAACTATGCGGACCCGCCGATAGAGGGTATATGCGCTGATGACAAGAGATAGTTATAGTTAAGATGTAAAATATCGATAGGGGCAGAGCTGATTGAGGCTTGCTAGTGTGAGGAAGGGCGCACTGTATTAATAGTTGATAGCCATTAAATAAATAAATATTGTGAATACAACATCCAGAAGTTTAAATATATTAGCCCACGGCCATCCCTTACATAACTAATTTATATTAGTTATTTAAGATCTAATAACATTAAATTCCTTAAAATAAAAAATTATATAAACAAGAACATGATAAATAGTAAATCAATCTAATTAACCTTAACCCTTGCCCCGGAGACTTGCCTGTGTGCTGTGCTTTATAAAACCTAACCATTATCAACCTTTTATGGTAACCTCAGAATTATAGTAAAATTTAAAAGTTAACAATGGTAATAGATCAAAACCGCAGAATATTATTTATAACCTGTATATCTTAGAAAGATCGACCAAATAACTACCCAACTAGATCATTGTTTAGCATTCGGAAGGTCACCGGTTCGATTCCGGGGCCGACTACTCTGGTCCAAGTTTTTCTGTGGTTTCCTTGGACCATTTAGGCAAATGCTGGGGTAGTAATATTCCACAGATAATCTTTCACTTCTCTTCTGTCTTCATTTCGTCCGTCTCATCTTTCTCCTCTACACCACCACCCACCCATTCCCACGATTCCTCAAGGAGGCTGAAGAGGGCCTTCCGCCCTACCCCCCCGACTTTGCACAAGAGTGTAGGCCGGGGGGGGGGGCAGCCCGCCCACCAATATTGGTGGGAATGAAATATTATTATTATTATTATATATATATGGCAGCAGCAGAGCTGATATTACATATATTATACACTGTAGTGAAGTAAGTGCACAGAAAGTATACATAAGAGTACTAAGTTATATGTGTATGTATCAGTAGTGTTTACAGCGGTGTAGCATTTGGCACTAAAGTTAAAAGTAGGAAGCAGCAGCTATGGGTATTCTCAGGAAAGTGCGCCATCCAGTCGGGAGCGAAAGGTAGTGAGAGCTCCAGCAGCGATACACTCGGCGGGAAGCCGGTTCCAAGTGTTGACTACACGGTTGCTTAGGAAGTGAGCACGTATGTCAGTATTGGTTTTTTCCTTTCTTAGTTTGAAAGTGTGCCCACGCAGCTTGGGGTTGGGAATGGTAGTCATAATACCGTCTACTTCAGGTGTTGTGTAGATTCCGTTGAGAAGCTTGTAGGTTTCGATCAGATCGGCACGCAGCCGCCTACGTTCCAGCGACTCGATGCTAATAGTAGCACAGCGCTGCTCATAGTCCAAGTGGTGCATGTTGCGGGGGCGTTTTGTCAGTTTTCTCTGCGTTCTCTCTAAGTGGGCGATGTCCTTCTTATAATATGGAGACCAGACTGGGCTCACATATTCCAGAATGGGGCGAACATATGTCACCAGGACGGATTTCACAAGTGCACAGTCCATTGTAGAGAATGTTTTAAAAATGAGGTAAGATGTTCGGTTAGTCTTTCTAGCAACTGCTCGGACTTGCTGGTCCCACTTGAGGTTTTCAGTGACGACAATCCCAAGGTCCAGTTGCGAGCTCGTGGGTTCAACCTTGCTATTTCCCAGGGAGTAGGACATTCGAGGGTTTTTCTTGCCCATGTGTAGTACCCGACATTTTGCTTGGTTGAGAGGGATAAGCCATTCCTCGGACCATCTTAGCACGTGGTGTAGGTCTGCCTGTAGTTGTTGGTGGGACAGAGCCGGGTCAGCGAAGAGCTTGGTGTCGTCAGCATACGCATTCCATCTGCAGGTGAGATCCTTTCCGATGTCATACGTGTAGAGGATGAACAGAAGTGGGCCAAGAACTGACCCTTAAGGCACACCACTAAGAACCATCCGTGGAGAAGAGACAGTCTCGCCAACTCTCACTCTGAAGGACCTGCTGTTAAGATAGCTTCGGATCCAGGCTAGGAGTTTCCCCCTAATGCCCAGACGATGAAGTTTCATGAGGAGACGATTGTGCGGAACTTTGTCGAAGGCCTTGGAGAAGTCTAAGGAAATAACATCCATCGAGCGCCCAGAGTCCAAGGCCCTTGACCAGTGGTCAACAGAAGAGAGAAGGTTAGTCAGTGTAGATTGACCAGGGAGAAAGCCATGCTGTTGATCAGGAACCAACCTGTGCTCGGTGATGAAGTCCAGCATCTGGCGCACCACTATTCGCTCCATGACCTTGCCGACCGAGCTTGTGAGGCTGATCGGGCGGTAGTTGAGAGGATCCGTTTTGTCACCTTTTTTAAAGATGGGAGTGACAAGCGCCTCTTTCCAAGCCTCCGGGAGGGCACCAGAAGAGAAGGAGCAGATGAGAAGGCGCAAGTTGAGTGGCGCAGGCATTCAGGTAAGCTGTTGGGATTCCATCTGGTCCCGGTGCAGATTCAGTATTAAGTTTGCAGAGAGTCTGGCCCACTTCTACGACAGAGAATTGTATGTTTTCCAGGGTGGGGATGGGCCCGTCAGAGGGAGGCAGTTGCTGTTTTGATCGCCTTCGGCCCATCTGACCTGGAGCTGCAGTGGTGTCGAACCCAGGAATAGAATCTCTTTCCACCTGAGCTAATAATGTGCTGCTCATAATTCCTCCTTTTATCCCTAATAAGACGAGTCAACTGGTTTGTAATGGCTCTATAGGTGGAGTAGTCAAGGTCGGTGCCAGTGGTCTTAAATCGCTTCCATGCTCTTATTTTTTGGCGTGCAAGTGTCCTAGTGGAGTGGTCGAACCAGGGTTTATCCGGGTTGATAATAATTTTTTTCATAGGAGTGTGCGCCTGAAGAAGAGCTGTGGAGTCGTTGTGGAATTTCGACCAGAGTGTATAAGGGTTATCCGATGTGAGGGAGGAGTTGGTCTGTGGCCTTAGTTGATTTGCCAGCGATTTCCTGATAGCATCATAGTTTGATTTGTGATAACATGGCCGTCTAGAGGCACGGGTGTGGGAAGATGATGTTGGTACGTCCACTTGGGTGTGTGTGTAAAGAACAATGTGGTCACTGCAACCCAGAGGCGAGCGTGACATAGGCGGGGCGATGAAATCAGCATCATTGGTGAGAATAAGGCCGAGGATGGAGGATGTCTGTTGCCGTCTGTGTCTCGTTGGGAAGGTTACCTTTTGCACCAGGTTAGTGTGAGTGTACATTTCCAGAAAAGCACGCTCTACCACAGCATCCGCAGTGATGTTGCTTTCCGCCCATGTCATCTTTGGTAGGTTAAAGTCACCAAAGACAACCAAGGGAAGGTTTTCAGCTGAAAGGCGTTCAATAGTAGCAAAAAGCAGATTATCGGATTCCTGTAGGCCAAGTTCTGGACGAGGGGGCCGGTAAACGCCGCCCAGTGTGAAACGGAGATGTCCCAATTGGATGTCCAGCCAAAGTGCCTCAACAGTGTGGTGTTCCAGAGGTGTCCTGCGGACGGTATGAAGTTGGATGCTATCTATTTGATGTATAACATAGATGATCACACCTCCATGAGTCCCATCAGGACGGTCTCGCCGGTGGATGGAAAAACCCGGTATTTGCACCATTGTGTCTGGGATTTCTTCACTCAACCATGTCTCAGTGATAATGATGATGTGGGGAGCGGTTGCCTGGACTTCTAGTATCAGCTCATCAAATTTGGTTGTGCGAGATGCTGTATTGGTGTAGAGAAATTTAATGTCGGTGGTTGAGGTGGATGGATTTGCTACTGCCTTTTTGCGTTTCCCGAGCAACGGACAATTTTCGGAATGCCATTAAAGTGCCTGAGAGCCCAGTCAGGGCCATCTTTGTTTTTATTTCTCAGTTCAGTGCGGAGAGATGAAAGTTCCTGCTGCTGCATGGGAGTGTAGTCAGAGCTAACCCTAAGTCCCTCTGGTAGTTTCCTAGAGTTGTTTAAGAACGATCGTGCAATATCAGGTCTTTTCAAAACCAGTCTGAGGGGCCGTGGTCTGTCTTGTCCCTCTCTAATCTTGCCAAGTCGAAGGATATGTGAAATGTCATCAGGACTGACTGGGATGTTCATCAGGGCCTTGGCTATTTGCTCTATGTCGTGGTTTTTCCTAGAGTCAGCGTCGCCAGCAGGAGGCTCACGGATACCATATACAATAACATTATAACTACGGTGTTCACGTTCGGTGGCTTCGTGTAGTAAGGCCTTGGAGTTTTGAGGGCTACTTTTGAGGTTAGTGACGTCTGTCTCCAAATTCAGGAGTTTTTGCTCCATGTCAGCCAGTCTGGTTTCAATGTTGTCACATTTAGCTTTGACTTTTTTGACATCTTCGGTGCATTCTGCAACCTGTTTAAGAGAACTTTCTAGTTTTCCCTTAAGTTCCTTGATGTCGTTGCGGATCTTAGTGGCATCGTCTTTCTGTCCAACCAGTAGTTTTTTCTCCACCTTTTCAAGTTTGTCGTCTAGGTCTTTAGATGATTTTTTAAACTCATCTGCAAGAAGTTTTCGGATCGACTCCAATGTGGCCATATCGTCACCCTTGGGAGTGACAGGAGAACAGCACCTGAAGACCCGGCCAGGGTCAGAATCAGTGTATTTGTCAACTCGGCCTCCACAACTTTTGTGGTAGGTTAGTTGACAGATTGGGCACGAGATTGGTTTTAGTTTTACAGTCTTTCTACAGTAGTGGCAAATCAAAAATTTCGTTTCAGAGGTTGGTTGAGAATCTGGCTCACTAGGAGGTTCAGTTGGTTGCGTTGATGCGGATGAATCGCTTTCACATGTGGATTCGTGACTATAAATTTGGGGCCGCGGGCTGCTCATGTAAACCCGCCTTGATGAGTCGAGCCAAGCGTGAATTGCTTCAAGGAACTCCTGGAAATTGTAGTAGCTCCCGCTGGTTGTCTGATTTTAGGTGGAAGTTTCTCAGCGCTAGGTTTTTCAGGCCTCCAAAGTGAGGTTAGGTTGGCGGTACACAAAAGCGAGCGTCTGCGAGGTCCAAATTGCGCACAAAAAGCTTGTCGAACAGGCCGTGTGTGTTCCTTGCAACCAGAATTTACCCGTTAGTAAGATCTCGGAACAAGTTATTTAGTATTTTCATCAAAAAAGCACATTAAACAGCGAGTGATATCAATGGAATGTTTACACTTACTTTATATCTATGATTAAAATACCCAAAAGTTTTTTTTTTTTACAAAATTAGGTAGAGTACTTTAAGAGTCAATTCTACTATATCTCTGAGGTTATTACTAGGTATTCATATAAAAGATAAAACGTAAGGTAGGGATATAAAGGAAAAAATAAAACAGGAATGAGTAGATTTTAGCAAAAAAGTACTCACGAATTGCTGATTAAAAAGATTATTATCCAAATTGTTTCTCCGGAACGCGGTTCTGTATGGGTCAGAAACCTGAGGTATAGTGGCAGAGATGTGGTGGACAATGAGAATATCGTAGATAAAATTAGAAATAATTAGGGTAGCAGATTTTCTTAAACATGAGGAGCTAATCAGGGATGTACATACATTAAGCAGAATCTGAGAGTAGTATTGGTAAACTCTTCTAGGATAGGCCCTGTTTTTGTTACTACCCCTCTGGATGCATAATGCTAAACATGTACGTCTTGCTGATAAAAGCCGAAGAGACGCAGTTGCATGTCTGATGTCTGATCTGAAACTACACTTGTCGGGGCAAAGTTGGGAAATAACAATTATATCTAGTACAAAATACGCATTTTTATCTAATTTGAAGTGCCCAAAAGTACCGACAACCTCAGGTATCAATTAAACTAACAAATACCGGAAAACAGGCATCAGAGGTGTCCCTATTGAATATAGTATATTTATTTCTCGTAGTTTTCGAGCGTTGATTATGTCTTTCTTCCTTCGAATGCGTTCCCATTCTTTCTTCTACGCATATTGTAAAATTTTCAAGGGCCACGTTACTTTAACCGACTAGTAAATTGCTGCAGTTTTCTTGTAGCGTGAAAATTATCCCAGAACAAGAAGAAAAAAAGTTTTTGAACTTAGGGTCCCATAATGATGACTCTTCACATTTACAGACAATATTAACTATTACACTTATTAGACCATAAATTGTTCCTAGCCGAGAGTTTAAAGTAATGTAGAGGTAATGCATGGAATTAGGGAATTAATCAAGATCAAATCTCATTATCAGCGATTCTTAATTTTCTCCTAGAAGTGATAAAAAAACTTTTGTGTTTTTCATTCCCACAAATCTTAGTAGGTACAAAGTCGAAGAGTAGGGCGGAAAGCCCTCTTCAGCGCCTCCTTCAGGAATCATGGGAATATGTAGATGGTGATTTGGGGAAGCAAGATGAGACAGACGAAATGAAGACAGGAGAGAAGTGAAAGACTTTTCGTTGAATACTACTGCCCCAGTATTTGCCTAAATGAAACCACAAAAAAACTTCGACCAAAGTAGCGGACCCCAGAAGCGAACCAGTGACCTCCCGAATGCCAAGCAATGTTCTTGACGACTTGATCATGCTGTTCGGTACATGTGATACCAAATCTGTGCTAATGTTGTATGGTATGGTCAATTTGTAATTCCAGAGTTTGCAAAGGCGACAACTTAATTAATTCTAAACATACGTATATATACTGACAAATAACCGACTAAAATGGTTAAGACTGGGACTAGAACTTGGCCATGTTTACAGCGAGATTTATTTATACCAGTGGCGTCTGGTAAATATTCGGCCAAACTTTATTTGCTTAACATAAGCAGAACAAGGTATTGTATTGATCAAGAATCGAATTACGCGTGATGTATAAGTACGTGTATTAATTACAAACTATTTTAATATTTTTGCCTGTTACCAAAATAATTTTTAATTTGTATTTATCTAAAGTACAGTGCCTTTTAAATGGGATGAGTTTTATCCGTTTACGTTAGTTATTATAAAAATTTCGAAACTCATCCATATACCAAAATCACCAGCCTGATAGTACCTTGACTGTAAATTAATGGTAAAAATACATAATGGGCAATTTTGCTGGGGAGAATATGGGGAATAGGACAAAAATTATGCAGACATAACTGGGAAAGAAGGGTGGTACTATTTAAAACGTTAGTAAAAAGTATAGTCTTTTATGGAGTCAAGATATGGGAATGGAAAGAGTATAGATTAGTAGAAAATATTTATAAAATGTATATAAAATGGGTGTTGCGCTTAGAAAGAAGTACCCCAGACTACATTTTAAGAAGGGAAACAAAATGTAGGAAAATGATGGAAGATACAAGAAGGAGAGCTGTACAATATGAAGAAAAATTGGGGGAATTACCGGAAGGGGAAGAAAAGAGATATGGAAGAAAAAGATATGGGGGATCGGGATAAAAAAATAAATATGATGTGGAAAGGGATAAGGCCTTAACAGAAATGGCAATAAGTAAAGAACAAATGGAAGAGTGAAGAGGAAAGGGATTGAATGTTAGTAGGATGGTGGGGAAAAGATGTAATGAAATAGTAAGAGGTGAGGATTTGAGAAAAATATGGGAATCAAGATACGCGAAAGGTATGAGGGATTTTATATGGGTAGAATGGCAAGGGGATGAGGTGCCAGGATATCTAAGAGAAGGAAAAAGTATAGAGATAATAGCTAGATTTAGAATGGGGAATGACTATAATGAGAATAAGTTTTGGATGGAAGAAAGTAAGAGATTGTGTAGAATATGTGGAGAAAAGGGTGAATCAATAAAGCATGTATTAGAAAAAGTAACGGGGAAGAATGAAAGGAAGGAACTTGGAAGGATAATAAATGCGGATGGTAGTAGTCTACCCTTTTGAAACAATTTTAAAAAGGAGAGGTGTGAAAAGAGGGAGGGAAATACAAGAAAAAGATGATTATAAGATTATAAGGGAAAGGGAACGGAAGTGGTTAGTTTAAATATAAAATGGAAAAATTTTATAGGTTGGAAAATAAATCATGTTTCTTTTTTCTTTTCTTTTGTATGTGGAGATGTATATATAAACTTTTTGTTTAAATAAAGCTCTTATATACATAATGTGCAACTGTATTTTGGTTGGAGTTAAATACATCTTACATACCTACTTACACCTTAAGGTGATTCTGGTCTAGAGCAACTCTAACCGCAGGGCTAAACGAGTCACAGCCCCTAGGTGGAATCCTTTTTCAGTCGACTATTTTTATTGACGTTATATAATCTTTTTTGTTACTATAAGTTAATAGTTTGTTAATTTTTGTACACTTATGCCGTTTATACATTCTCCGCTATCTACCTCTTCATAAATTAAATTTTCTTATGAGGAAGGGGACAATTAGGTGGTAATTTTCACCTTCAAATCTTGGGTGAATATTTCTATGCATCGTTATGGTAAAAATTATTAAACTGCATAGTAAAATTTACTGTATGTTAGGTATATTATATTTTGTTTTAATTTTTGTAGTAATTGCTATGAATACTCTTATTGTTTTCTATATTCTGAGGTTGCCACTCGATTACCTACAATTTGTAGGTAATTTTTACTATGCAATTATTTTCGTGTACTTTTATTAGTGGCGCCAAATATATATTTTATTAGAACGGCCCTGTTCTGATCTTACGATAACAATTCCTAACTTGCTTATGTTTTGTAAAAGAACAAAAAAAAAACATACCATGTATTCCGAACTTTTCTGAGTCCCATGGCTTGTTTCTATTGATGATTTAGACCCCTGAAGTATTTCTTCCAAATATTCTATATATTCGATGGCACTCCGTAGAATTTCAACTTTCGGCAGTCGCTGTCCTGGATTATTACAACTCCGCCGTTTGAGCAATTCGAAAGCTTCGTTTACCTGGAAAAATCAATTTATGTCAGGAACAAGTATGTTATTTCAAATAAACCAATTTGACTCAATTATATCTATATGCAAAGATTGCAAAGTGACATTGTTAGAATAAAAATTGAAGAACGTGGTTAGAGAAAGGAAATTAAATTTTCTCTTAACAGTGATTGAATTGATATAATGATTCACAGACACTTTGTGGATGAATTGAGTAGTTACATTTAAAGCACACCAAATTATCAAAACATATTTTTCTTGGATATCCAGCAAGTCGTTAATTTAGTTTCAGTATATTCAATAATAGAAGACAGATAGTATACAGGATGGTCTATTGAAAACTATTATACTATTTAACGTAGCTGAGGCAGGTTGATATTAGTTGTAAGAAGGACATCTAAAGGTAATGCACCCTTGAATTTTTAAATGGAACGTCTGTTTAAATTAACCTCGCTTTGGGGTTGAAGGAACACGAATGAAAACATTTAATTTAGGTGGCCTACTTACTAACTGAACTTATGGCACAAAAATAATGATAATTACCTAGTATAAATTTGCACTTAGGTACGATCAGACACCCTATGTATCATACTTCATGCATTCATTATAACGTTATTAGGCTTGTTTAAGTTTATTTCCACTAAAATTTTACTTGTTAACGGTTTCGGGGTTTCAATTTTCAATGTAATACGGGCGCATTCATTGCAGTGATTTTCTTTTTGGCTTTCAACAAATTACAATTTTTAATCATTCATCATAGACACAATTCTATTTTTAATTCTATTTTCGTCCATTATGACAATGCGAGATTATGTACAAAAAAATCATGTGCAATTCACACGTGGTAGAAGTGAAATTTCAAAAATTTTGGTTTTAAGGTAATGAGACAAATGTAAAATTTCGGAAAGAGGATAATTGTAGGCTTTAGTAATGATCATAGTGATACAAACCTAAAGCTTTGTACTACGCATGCGCACACAAACACGTATTAACACACGTACAACGCTGAAGGCCAAGCAAACTCTCACTATGCCTTGGTAAACACGAGTGGAGGGGGTACGATGCAGAGCACAAAGAGAACCACGAACATAAGGCCGCCCGAACACTCGGCCACCGGTGGTCGCCACTACACGCGACCACCGGTGGCTGACATCGACCACTAGCCGTCGCCACCGGTGATCGCCACCAGACGCTATTGTAATACGCCAGAGGTCGCTACTTTTCTCCTAATTTATTAATCAGGTCCGGCGTTAAAAAATGTTTGTTGCATTATAAAAGTTCAACATGGAAGCACTTGCTACGCTCCTTGTAATACGAAGACGACGCAGAAGACGTGAATTTATATTAATTAACCAATATTTTGGTATCTATCCACAATTCATGCAATCAAGTGATTCACAATATTGACTGTCTAATAAAGAAATTCAAAGACAATGACAAAAATTTCAACATTTCACTTTTCTTCTAAGTACCTACATAGATTTAAAATATAAATAAAAAAGAAATGTATGTTTTAAATTTACAATTGTCAAAAAAAAAAACATAATTTTAATAAAAATGTTATGTCCGAATTCTCCCAGTCCGTCCCAGTTAAAATTGTGGCCCGGAAAAGTGGCCAAGTGTGCGCCGGAGAATCAGTGGCCGGCGTCAGCGACAAGTAGCGAGAACGAGCTTCTCTCGCAGCGCGTGGCTCGAACGGGCGACTGCTGTCGCCGATGTGCGACGACGCCATTTGAATTGCATGCAAAACACCGTTCGCAGCGTGTGGTCGCGTCTAGGGGCGACCACCGGTGGCCGAGTGGGCGCCTGGCCTAAGAAACACTGTATTGTAGCGACCAGTGACACTGTACGTGTGTGCATGTACTTCTTATCGCTAACATGTTTACGACACAGCCACAGCGTACGACTTCCCTTTATCAACGTAAACTTACAAGCTCCAGCGACAAGTAACAAGATCAATTCTGGAATCATCGACGACATTCTAATTATTATTCATCATTCGGGAATAATCAGGATTTCCTTTTCGAATCATCCAGAAAGTTCGAAAGGTGTATATAAAGTGATCGTCTTTGGGCCAGAGAACAGTAGTTGTGAGAAAGCATCCGTGCGCGAACGAAAACGATAAATAATAGACAAAAGTGATACAAATAAATTGTTATATAAATAAGTGAATTGTTCTAATATAAATAGTAGTTCTAAGTTAGTGTTAAGTGTTATATAAATAGTGTTAAATAAATAATTGTTTAAATAAATATCTTTGACTAGAAAATTCGTTACAGTATAATGCTTCCTATTTCATTTTCTGCCACTCTGTCGCTTCTTACTTTCGCTTTTTCGTTTCATCGACTTTCAAATCTATAGAAGATATATAGATACTATAGAAGTTTTCACTTCAAAAAAATCAGTTACGTAAAGAACGTTTAGGCAATAAATAAGCAAAAATACTGATTAGTGAAACATGAAATCGTCAGACCAATAGTATCGGTGAAGACAACTTTTTAGATTGTTTATTAGCGATTATAAAAATTGGGGAATAAAGTACTTAATATTGTAAAAAGGGTTGGTGATAGTAAGTTTTAAAATTAGACGTTCCAGTGCCAGTCTCTAGTAGTGAATCCTTTCATTATTGTATTTTTGTATTTCATTTCCTACTTCATTGTTGATTTATGAACAATTTTGTGCTTTCCATATCAGTGAACAAGTATAATGAATTTTCCATTAAAAATGTCAAACAGGAAGGTCGATTTTGAAATTGCTTTTATAGCCATGGGCTCCGAATGAGAAAAAGAATAGGGATGGAATAATAATAAGCATACCGCCCGTTATCTTCTCCCTTTATTTCGCATAAAAATGAAAATTGTAACAGCAGAAAATTATTTTAGGTATGTGATGATTTGTCCCTGCCTTGAATTGTCTATTGAGAAGAAGAATACCTAACGTTTAGTGATGCTCTTTTAAAACTTCTTATATCTGTACTTCATTGTATTCTACCCTAAAGAAAAATAAATGGCAGCGACTACACAATGGATAACATCGAACGCTTTTACGTTTCAAAAGGAAAAATATTTAAGCAAATATTGAACAATTCTGAAAACCTAATATGGAAAAATGATTTTAGAAAAAAATATTTTTGAAAAGGCAGAATGAATGGGGTTAGACAACTTTAGGAAAAGAAGCAGAAAAAATTACAGCAATGTGGTTTCTTTCCCACAAAATCGAATTCGAGAAAAATAATTTTCGTTTTGGTCGAGAAATTAAATATTTACAATAGATTTTGTAATTTATGTTTTCTATTAGCATTGAATCAGCATTTTTTTATGCCCGATTTTTATTAAGGTGGCATCTTACCCTATTACCTTCATACTAACGTTTCTCCCATATACCTAGGCAAAGATGTCAGTTTTTTTACCTTACCATCACTTTGGTCTATCGCCTATCGTCTTGATTCGCGCACGGATGCTTTCTCTACTCTACTGTGTCTCGACCCAAAGATGATCACTTTAAATGCACCTTTCGAACTTTCTAGATAATTTCTCGAAGAAATCCTGATTGTTGCCGAATGATGAGTAATAATTAGAAAGCCGTCGATAATTCACAGAAATCATCGTCTTACTTGTCGCCGGAGAAAGATTTATAGCTTGTAGGTCGATAACGATAAAAGAGGCGCGCGCTGTGACTGTGCGTAAACATGTTAGTGATAAGAAGTACATGCACACAAATCTAATTCGAATTCCTATTGTGAACTTTAATAAAATAAATGCATAAACTTCAATTGCGCTTATGTAGATTCGAGCGGAGACTTTTAACAAAATTTCTTAACCTCGAAAATTCTCGAAGTGGTTCTTTTGATCTTGTTTTTCATTGATACTCTTATCTTGAAGTCAATATTAAGACAACGTTCTCAAAAAAAGGGTCTGTCACTTACTGGTAGTCATTTTTATTTGTTTCCTTTTTCGTTTGAGGCTTGAGCTATAATAATAAAATAAAGAAATAAAAAATGTCGTATTTAAATTGAAAAATAGTTTTATCCTACTGTCTGAGTTTCAGGATAATGGAGTAAAAATGTAAGGAAGCATGGGTTGCTTTTAAAGTTGGAAAGTTTTCTTTCAAGAAAGCTTTTCTTTGTGTTATGAACAATTCAATTTCTTTACGTTTCCTGCAGACGATTCTTTATCGATCGAAGGTTGATATTTTCTGTATCTGATCAGTTGCCAGTTTCTTATTATTATTATGATTATGAGCATTCAGTTTTGCTACTACTCTTATTTATCCGCCAGTAGGTATTCAAAATAGAAGTGTTTTCTGTCTTGACTTCTTTGATTTGATAGCACCCAACGTAGAATTTACCACATCGAGCTGTTATCATAATAAATATAAAACAAAAATTTTGATGTTATGTAAGTTGTAAAAAAGATCACGTAAAGCTTCGAGAAAATATGAGAATTGGAGACGAACCGACTTTCGATATCTACAAAATTAGATATGTAGTTATGAAAGAAGCAGTAAAACTTATAATAGACCAGTGCTGAAGCCTTCAAAAATAGTAAAAAGTGAAAAAAATTTATAGTAGGATAAAACCCATTGGAAAAGGAAGAGAATATATCAGAAATGAAAGGAAAAATAATTTACGGGCGATCTGAGGTCAGAAAAGGGAAGGGGGAGAGTTTTTAAAGGTAAAAAACGGTTTTCCTTGATTTCCGGAAAAACTACAAGTCTTATGGAAAAAAAGTCAAATGGCGAAGTTGTAGGTAATAAAAAGAAATTTTATATTCACACTTTTTTGACTTAACCTCAAAATTTATGTGAAAAATTCAAATAACCAACTTTTTGGTTTTTTATTTTTTTTTTACAAAAAAATTTTTGTTTTTCGCGAAATTTGGTGAAAACTTACCTATTTATGTCCCAAACACGCTGTAATTTTAATTTAAATTTGTTTGTGCTAAAGGGGCGAGTCTCTGTTATTTATTATTATTTGTAATTGCCACAGTCTCCGTTAAATATTCTTATTTGAAGTCAATAAACATTTGCAAAACCCTCACTTCATTTCTTTAAAAGCCGCTGCTACTTGTTGGTCTCCTCAAATGATCAAAGTTCAATTCTAGGGTTGTGACCTTATTACTGTGCAGTTATTAATGATCGCCCGCTTCACCTCCTTAACTTCCTTCTATATCACTTCTAACCTGAACTTGATCTTACTCTGGTCTTTGACTAATGCCTAACCTCCTGATTAAATGCTAGCTATTTCAGTGATAGATGTAAGCTTACAATTTCCAATGTTTAACATTGCACTAATCTGAAAATACCTAAACTAGAATGTGGTTGTACTATAAATAGTACTTTTAGTTTTGTAAAGAGCAATATTAATATAGTTTTATTCTGACCAAAAGAAAGGCTACGAAATGGGTGTACATAAAAATATGAATATCTGTTATTCATTATTGTTATTCACAGGTAATAAAAAATGCCACCCAAGTAGTGTGACATACCAGGATTTTTCTAAAAAATTGCTAGTTCGTGTACTAAGAACTATAATAATAACTTTGTCAGTAGGTAATCACATTGTAAAAGTTATTTGAAAAAATTGTACAAACGAAAGCCGTTCTTCTTATTTTAAACTCCATTAAAAATCCTTTCCGCTCCATTAAATAATCTACATGTGACTTAATAATGGATACGAACAAGATTGTTGACATAAATATTGCAGTTAGAGTTGGTGCCGTTACATTATTATTCAGCACCCACTCACACGTCTTCCAATAAAAAAGAAAAAATATAAACGAACGAATTAATTGTTTGTCGCTTTTTTCGCAGTTTATTTTTAGGAAATTTATTAATAGAAATTAAGTCAGAATTTGTTTACCCCAATTTAAACACTGTCATCAAAGAATCAAAGATGACCTATTCAAATTAAGATTTATTGATATAAATCAAAGCTTTTATGTTGTTGGATGTAGTTATAAATGTTTTTGATGTATCTCATATTAATTAAGAATATATAAATATGTTGGGTCCATAGTTCAATATTATATAAGGTGGATATAAATTGACGGAGAACCTCCACGTGGCGATAATTCGAAAATAATTGATACGTTGTGGTATGTTGTTTCATTCATTAAATGCCCAACGACAAAATCATCACGTAATAAAATAATCTACAAAAGATTTACATACAAATAACGTGACCCTATCCAACCATAACTTACCCTAATTCCTAGGTTAATAGTTTATGTGTTCCATTAAAAAAAGGACAACAGATTGAGTACAAAAAAGAGTGGACTAAGTAAGTCAAGTTAGGTTAGGCTATTTATTCTTCGGATTGAAAATCTGATGACTATACTGATGGGTTTTCATTAAAAATTAAGAACTTCAAGATTTCTTAAAGGATTATACTTTTATCCATTTTTAAGGAAATTTTTTCGGACAACTCTGCCATACACTTGGGGCGGTCAATAAGGAATCAAACGCTTTCTGTGTAACTAAATATTTCATTATAACGAAGTTGAAATTTTTGAAACTAAAAAAAGTCTCTTTTTCCGTTTTGGACTGATGAAATTGAAATTTAGCAAACACAAATTTCATTTTAAGGACGTTCCCAAAGAGTAGTTGTGTTCAACTTGTTAAAAAATTCCCCCTATGTAAACTTCCATGACTACAATAAAAAATAATTGAGATAAAACACATTCTTTAGGCTTTGCTCACATGCGCAGAACTACAAAAATTATTCCATTGCGTCGGTTTTCAGATCTGGCAGCATTGTATTTTTACTGTGCTTGAGATACGTGTTGTTTTTGTAGAGAAAAAAATATGTTACCTACTAGTATTTCATATTAATTCAAAGTTTATGATGTTAATATGCTACTTATTTATATTAAATACGAATAAATATTTTACTTCTTATAAAAATTAGCTCATTTTTAATATTTTTTATAACAAAACCAATACCGCTTGTCATAGTGATTTTTACATAAAGATATTCGCTATATATTTAATTAATAATTCTCAGTTTTTTAAAACAATTGTAAGAGAATTACTATTGTTATTTAATAAAACATTCGATTTAACATCGATCGGGATAGGGTTCTCACGTTAAATATGCAAATTTGAATAGTCAATATTTAGAAATTTACTACCGCAGGAACGACTAAAAAAAAAAACTACGTGGAAACTTACCTATATGTATGTGTATTTTAAGTTTCAAAAGAATCGTAAGAAAATAGATTTTTTTGGGAACGTCCTTAAACACAGCAATAATACGTACAAACTCAAACAAAACCGTAGTTCAAAGACTTCACGTTTTAGATATTAGGAATTTTGGATTCAATGGCGCATCCAGGGTTGGAATCTGGGGGAAGGGTGTAGATCTTAGAATAAGTATTTAGGGCTAATTTTTTTTCGGCTAAAAGTGCAATCTTGAGGGGGTAATTACCTCAATTTAACCCCCCCCTTCCCGCAAACGCGCCCCTGTTTGGATGTATAGCGTTTCATTTTTTAAGCGCTTTAAATACAAGAACAAAATGTGGATGGTGGTGAATACAACGGAAAGAAATCATTTTAAAATATGATTTTATATATTGGAGTATGGTCACAATCTAATGAATAGATAAGTTTTGAAATAAGGAATCACTGGTGGAAGTGGGAGAACGAACAGCTCTGTAGAAGATATACGCAAAAAGAAAGTCCATATTTCAGATATGAAGGGCCACATACTTAAATATATGTGGGAAGCAAATACATCAGGAATGGAGTGGGGTGAAGGAAGAAGTGTCATGTTCTAGTTTAAATTTATAAAAATGGTTCAATACAGGAAGGGATGGACATTGGATGTATGTATTTAATCGCAATATACAGGGTTTTTCAAGTTGATGACTGATGAGCTATTAGATGTATATGAATTAGTAGAAGGAATTCAATTCTGAAACTTGGGCTCATTTGGTTATTGTTAATGCCGTTTCTTTTAAAAATATTTTCAAGTTCGATTTACATCCGGTTATACCGGAAGTCGATACCAACTTTGTTATTTTAAATGGAATGGTATATTTTTTACGCTGAATTCGAATAAAACGTGTAATTCTAAGGTAAGTTTGATAACCAACTTGTACACCTATGACGATCGGTTTCTGAGTTAATTTAATTTATAGAAAAAAAATCGCTACCGCAACCCAAACTATAAAACATCATAACTTCCATAAAATACGACTTAGAGTGTTGAAATTTTTACTAGTAATAGCTGAATATTAGTGCTAACGCCTTGACAAAATTGAATTAAATAATTTATATAGGGCGTTCAAAATAAAATTCTAAAATTGAAAAATTTCAAACACGAATAACCTCGTTTTTTCAAATGGCACCTACTATTTTTTATTTTTTCAATCGATTCCTTTTTGTATCCTCTTTCGATCTATATGGATACTTCCTATTTTATTTGAAAATTTTGGAATAATTTTGAATTATTACTTAAAATAAGAAGTATTCATATAGATCGAAAGAGGATAAAAAAAGGAATCGATTGAAAAAAAAAATAGTAGGTGCCATTTGAAAAAACGAAGTTATTCGTGTTTGAAGTTTTTAAATTTTAGAATTATATTTTGAACGCCCTGTATAAATTATTTAGTTCAATTTCAAGTCTGAGTCGTATTTTGTGGAAGTTATGATGTTTTATAGTTTGGGTTGCGGTAGCGATTTTTTTTCTATAAATTAAATTAACTCAGAAACCGATCGTCATAGGTGTACAAGTTGGTTATCAAACTTACCTTAGAATTACACGTTTTATTCGAATTCAGCGTGAAAAATATACCATTCCATTTAAAATAACAAAGTTGGTATCGACTTCCGGTATAACCGGATGTAAATTGAACTTGAAAATATTTTTAAAAGAAGCGGCATAAACAATAACCAAATGAGCCCAAGTTTCAGAATTGAATTCCTTCTACTAATTCATATACTTCTAATAGCCCATCAACTTGAGAAACCCTGTATGTATCTGCTTCCATTTAAAGTGAAATAGGATGAAAAAATTGCTTCTTTCGCAAAAAGAGGACCTAGATATCACATGTACATGTAACTACAATTAATACAAAAAGTAATAATCGGACAAAAACAAAAAAAGTAGCAGCCACACAAATAATAAACAAAATGATTCATCAGAAAGTAAAGAGGTCTTACCCTTAACCCACCACAACACTGTGCTGAACTCAATTATTCATGTAATAAAATTTCTATGCTTTTACAAAATGATATCGAATAAAGCAATTAATTCGAAATTTGTTTAAGTAATTGGAAGTTCTGTTTAGATACCTACTTTATATCACGCCTAATAAAACAACATTTTATTTTTCTACTTTTGGAGATGTATGGTATATAAGCATATTTGGACTTGCGGCTATTCTGCCTAAGGTAAACAAATGAAATGAAGTAAATTAATAAAAATCCTTAGTATAAAGAATGATTGACAAAGCAGCTCTCACATTACGGGTAATAAATCCGTCTAATGAACTAACTTAAATTAAAAAATATATTGTAGGTACGTAATGTGTGAATGGCTTGACTGATACAAAAAAAGTGATACTTACGTAATTAAAGTAATAAATTGTAGATGCTTAAGATAGTAAAACAAAAAGGATAGTTGGTCGGTGTAAAATGTAAATAACCAGTCAAGCGCGAGTCGGGCCTCGCTTTATGCAGGCTTACGTACATACATGGTGACATGAATAAAGAAAAATTGCTTAATTGTTTGGATAATTACAGCTGATAAAATACATTATAAATTGGCGTTTTCAGTATATGTTGTCAAATATTCCGCATGATATATAAAAAATTAAAATTTTTGTGACAAAGATACAACTGCTTACACTAATCTGAAGTCAATCAAGGGTTGTCGCTATAACAAACTAATTAAACAACATAAGATTATGAGAGTACTTTAAAAAAACCCTTTACATTATAATTCAATATTATTGCAGACCAATAGTTTCATCAAAATTATTTCTTTTGCACGATGATTATTCTGATCTATGTGATCATTTGGAATCAATCTACCCCGTTTACCAGCGGTGGATCTACGAACATTCTGAATCAAGACATAGACGTCTCCTTCCTCCCGCATTTAATAAGATTAATTAATTCAAGAAACCTTCGTAATAAATATATAAATAAGGTAGGAATTTTTGTAGTAGAATAAAAAAATTGCACCACTAGCCTTTTAAGTTCCATTAGGTTAGGTAATACAAACTTTAAATTGAACCCTACACTTAGTAGCTACTAATACATAAATGAAATAATCAATGACAAGCTTATTTGAAGAGGTTACTGAAGACGGTTGTTCGCCGAAACTATGTCTTGTAGTAGGGCGACTGTAACATATGGACATGCCATACTGTACTTACTATACGACCTTACTTCAGTCGCGAAATCCTGTCGATATACTCTACCGTTAATTCGAGGAATAGAGACATTGCACTTCAGAAAAATTAGGTGAAAGCTGGATTTTTACGTGAACTTTCCTTCTGTAGTTCTAAACAATATCTCAAAAGCCGCTTAAAATGTTTCACGGGGTCAATGGTCACGATAAACGGTTTTTCGCGAATATCTTGTTAGCGGTTACTTTTGACGAAAGACTGCAGTGTTCACTTTTGCACAAATAAAATTCCACTTTTAAATAGTATATTTTCTTTACAATTGTTTTACTAAACATTAACATCTTCAGAAAAAGTGTTATTGTAACTAAGACTAGGTTGTTTCTGTATTTATATCTACTTTTTTTTCGGTGGGGGTAGTTGTTGACAAATTGAGTTATCAGGGGGGAGTTATTTCTATTTTCTATTTCATTTAGAACTAAGTTATTTCCATTTTTTACATGTCTTTTTATTTCTATGGTTTCTAATATATCTAGCCTTTTTCCCTTTTCCCTTATGTATAGGTAATATTTCTAAATTGTCTTCTATATTAAATTTGTGTTTTTTATCAATTATGTGATTCATGAATGCTGACTTATTGTTGTAATTCTTTATATGTTCATTAATCCTTTCATTTAATGTCATACCAGTACAATGCTTTACAAATTCCACAGTTTAGTTTATATATTCCAATTTTTTTAATGTTTGGTGTTTTTGTTATTAATATATTTGAACAAATTTTTATTTGTTTTAAAGGCTACATTAATATGGTTTCGTTTTAATTGCGCTGCTAATACATAGCCTTTAAAACGAATAACAATTTGTTCAAATATATTAATAACAAAAAAGATAAAACACCAAACATTAAAAAAAATAATCAAATTTGTAGCTTAGGAAATTTCCTACAAAAAACATATAATTAGTTTCTTTTTAAGACTAGCTGTTTTCGAGAAAATTTGATTACAATTCTCGTCACGTTTGTTTTTGATAATACGTGCAAGCCTTTCTACACCACCTTTGAGGTAGAGCACAAGATGTTTTTTTTAAGTGGTGTCTCCTATAGGCAAATATCCAAAAAATTTTTTGAAAAATAATAATGTATAGGTAAAATTTATAATAAATTGTTTTTGTTTCTATTCCAAAAAAATTTCTTTTATTTTTATTATTACAAATTCTTAATTATTTGAAAGGTATATATTTTAATACCATGAATTGTTATAAAATGATTAAATAATTATTTTTTTCTTCATCAGTGCTATTATTGATTATGGTTTTTATTCAGATTCCATTTCTGCTTCCATCTCCATCTCTTCATTATCTTCTTCTTCCTCTGCTTCTTCTATTTCCATAGTTTCAGTCAAGAAACACGATGGACCCACGTCATTATTAATATCATTAAACGTAAATATTAGACACATAGATACATATCGTTGAGGAGTGCGCGCACGTATGTTTCAATTTTCTTAATTTTCTTGAAAACAGGCAGTCTCACAAAAAAATAATGATTTTTTTGTAGGCAAATTTCCTAAGCTATAATTGTGATAAGCACTAATTTTTTGATAAAAGTAACCGTTAACGAGATATTATTGAGAAACTGTTCATTGTGACCTTTGATCCCGCGTAACATTTCTAACGGCACATGTATCGCTGGGAACTTTTGGGATATTGTTTAGAACCACAAAAGGAAGGTTCATGCAAAAATTCAGTTTTCCCCTAATTTTTTCCGAAGTTTGGCCTTTTTTTATCTTTATTCCCTGAACTGCGTGGTTAATACTATAAGGTATTGAATAGGAAAGGCAATACGAAATATTATTGTCGAGATGATGTCATTACAATATTGGCTTATTATTCACAATATGAGATTATTTTTCAATATATTACATCTAATATATAAAATTCTCGTGTCACAATGTTAGTTACCATACTTCCCTGAAACGGTTTGACCGATTTTTTGTGAAATTTAATATGCATATTCAGTAGGTCTGAGAATCGGCTACTATCTATTTTCATACCCCTAAGTGATAAGGGTGGTCCACTCCTAACTTTTTTTTTAGTTTTTGGACAAAACTTTTCATTTTTATTTTTTTATGATTTGGAATTAAAAAATACATATAACCCTTAATTTTCATCTTTCTACCACCAACACCGATTTTTTAATAGCGATATTAGTACTGTCATAATCTTCAACTCTCAGTGGTCGATAACCGATCAATTATTATCAATCGATTACTCATCCCCGCCAGGCGTCTACTGATGTCACTACTCACCCAGCAAACAGCACGGAGTGTGGATGAGAATGAAGCAAATTTTTTTAGAATGTTACAGGCAGTTCAAATATATTCTAACAAGTAAAAGAATGTTTTATTATAACATTTCAGAATGATTTGGCAATGTTCAAGAATGTTCCAGAATCTTGAAAAGTAAAATCTAAAAAAAGTTATAAAATGTTTTGAATCATCATGGGATGTTCTAGATAGTTCTATATTCGCGAATATTCTAGAATGTTCCATCAAACGTTTGATATATTGTTACCCGAGCAACGCCGGGTATTGCTGCTAGAAGGTATAAGTATATATAATAAAATAAAAAGGATCATTATAATGAGAAATTTAAAATAATCACTTGAGCCCAGGACTTGATAAAGCTTCTAGTTAAAACTATTACTTTTATTCATCAAGAATAGTTAAGTAAAGGTACATCAATTAATTTTTTTATTATTACTGTAATTTACGACGTGTTCTAAAAAAAAGTTGAAAGTTCTATTATAATATCATGAATCATTATTACAATATGTAGTTAGCTTATAATAGTATTTACCTTTCGTAACCTCCTTCTTTCCCTCAAAGTTGCAGCTTTTCTTCTGTCAATCGTAACAGTTTTTTTCTTGCAAGCTTTACAAGCCCACGCTAAACACTTTCTTGGTCCGTTTGATCCACAGCCACTGTGCTGTGGTTCCAAAATGTGATTCAGTTCCTTTTCATCCTCACTTTCTAACGAACTGCCACCACTTACATAACCGGTGTCTTTAAACTTCGATTTGTTTTCTTCGTCAGTTATTCTCCGCAGTCCACCAATGGGTTTTTCTTCCAAATTACTTTCAAACCTTTTAGCATTCCCAACAAACTTTTTACCGACGTCACTCAAGTCATCAATATTACCGTCCACACTATCCGGTCTTGGATACATTTTACAGTTTTGAAACGCGTTATTGCCGTAATTATTATCACTTATAATGTCAAACTTTTCTTCTGCTATGAAATCGATTAGATTTGTGCTGGATGACGAACTGGGGGATGATTGATTCATCATATTAGGATTATGAGAATTGTTAAAATGATCTAGTTCACATTCGAATTTGTAGGACCCGGCGTGGTGGTTATATTTTTGATTAAGAGTTGCACTACCGTTTGTATTATGATAACGCGACGGTTGGAACTTTGGTGAAATGGTGTTTTTGTATTTGGATTTCATCTGATGATCCAAATTCTTATCGGTGAATTGTCTTAAGGAAATGTTGTTGAAGTTGTTAAGGATTCTGTCCGTCATTTTGGTGTTATCATTCTGTTTTAACACGTAAGTGTAATGGTTTGTTTGATGAGGAGTTTGTTGATGAATATTGTACGTTTGGGGGTAATTTGTTTGCATAATGGCGTCTTTGGTTCAATTCTTTGGTTTAATTATTTTCATGTGTTTTAATAAAACTTAATGGCACTGCATGTTGTGTGTTGATTGTTCAAAAGTCATATTGTCACCGTTAGTACCACTTAACCCGCACAGCCGTCTTTGATCAAACTAGCACTTCCGAAACCGTACGCCCAAACATATTCTCCACGTTTTGGAATGTATTCCCGTCCTTGTTATGTGTAACACGTGTGTGTCGCATCGGAAGATTTATTTCGTCTTATTTTTATTATTTTTTGTTTTATTTTCTTCTCCGTTTGTAATAACGGGAGCGGTTGGGCTCGAACTGTGTCTGACTGACTTTGGGGTATTAGGTCGAGTGCTTTTGTTTTAGAGGGACTTCTGCTCTAAATTTTTGGGAAGTAGCTTAAGCTAGAGAAATAGTTTATTTAGAAGTTGCCACGCCTTGATGAAAAATTAGCCAATGACTGAGGAGTGAGCATAAGGCACTGCCCCCTTCAGTGTTCAAAATGATGTTAAATTTTTAAGTAGGTACTTATTTAGCCTGTCTGAAGAAGTAGGAAGTAACAGGGATGATCTATTTTCACAAACAACACATATAAATGGGGCTCGAGAAGAAAAAGTGTCGCATATATCTCAGTCTTCGTAGATACTACTTAAAATCGTTTTCTTTTTTAACAAATTTAAACGATAGTTAATAAACTGAAAAGTCCTTTAATACATATGAGCCCTAATAATATCTAAGAAATATATTTTCATATTTTCTTTTTCAATACACTATTTAAAAATAAAACTATGAAAAACTTTTAAGACCAAAAGAAAAAATTACGCGAAACTACTACATTCATTTTTTTAGTATACTTGTAAAGTACCTACTTGAGTAAAAATATTTTGAAATATAAACACAAATATTATTACAGTATTTTTATTTTAAACATTTTTCAATGAAGTAGATATATACTTATAGGTATTTTACATGATTTTGCAAATGCCTTTTTTCAATACTCTATATTTTTTTAATATTTATAAATGATTCATGAACTTAAAAGTATACAAAATAACATATGAATTGTCGAATACCAAATTAATAATACAACATTAATTTCAGATGAATAGTTATCAGTACTAATACTATCGCTTCAAAACAATATGATTTAGCGAGAATCTAATATATAAAATTCTCGTGTCACAATGTTAGTTACCATACTCCTCCAAAACGGCTTCACCGATTTTTATGAAATTTTATATGCATACTAGCAGCAATACCCGGCGTTGCCCGGGTAAGAATATATTACACGTTTGAGGGAGCATTCTAGAATATTCGCGAATTTAAAACTATCCAGAACATCCAATAATGATTCAAAACATTTTCTAACTTTTTTTAACACTCTGAAACATTCTTGAATGATTTTCAAGATTCTGTAATATTCTTGAACATTGCCAAATCATTAAATTAATCTCTTGATTGTTACGATGATAACATTGACGAAAAGTAACTGAATTGCGGTTTATGTACCATCAGATATCGAAATTTCTAGTATTAAAACACTCTAGAACAGAGGTTCCAACCTTGTGCCCGCGGAACGATTCGAATGTGCCCGCCATTATGCAACAGAGACACATATTTTTTTCATAAACATTAATTTAAAATATGAATTATTTTTATTTATTTATCATGCGGCATATAAAATAGAATCATTTTTCGGTTCGACATCTTTATGCGAATCATTGTTTTCAAACATGAACTTAATAAAATCAAGATATAGGTCTCGACTCACCGATGAGCATCTTTATGATTGTATGCTAGCAGGATTATCGTCATACTCTCCTAATTATGAAGCGCTGGCCAATAATATGCAATGCCAAAAATCACATTGACATATTCTACATTGATAGTATATTTTTTATAGGTAAATGTTTTTTTTTGTGTTTGTTTATTTTGTTTAAGTTTTGCCAATTTTCTTCGTGTGTCTAAAATTTTAATACTAATTTATTATTTTGAAATATTTTTGTTTATTATTTATTTACAAATTATGAATATAAGAAAATAAATTGTGGGAAAATGAGAAGTTATGGAAGGAGTTTGTTCATAAAAAATAGGTGGTGCCCGCCACCCTACCGATATTTTAAAATGGGCTCCAGAGTACAAAAAGGTTGGAAATCCCTGCTCTAGAACATTCAAATAGTCTGTTCTTTTTCATTTGTCGAAATCACTTCAATTTTTTTGGTCACTGTTCGATCTTGTTTACAATTGATCTTCAATCGACTGCAAACACAATTTAACTGACAAAAAGTCACTGAATGTTGATTTATGTATCATCGAACATCGAAATTCCTAGTACCAGAACACTAGAATATTTAGATGTACCTACATCACTTTGAAACATAGATGTACACTTTTTGAAACTTTTTAGATCATTCAAGAAATTTTTATATAGTCGATAATAACAGTTTGCGCTCATTTTAGAATTTTTGAGATCATTTCAGAAATTTTGAGATCTTTCCCATCCTTATGACTTAAAAAAGGATAGAAACATTTCTTTTCACCTTTCTGCCACCTACAACCACCCACCGCGACCAAACTCCCTTACTCCCACCTGGAGACCAAAGGGTATTTTGTATTTACCACCCGAACAGGAAGTTGATTGGAGTGGGTAGAGATAGACAAAACCCTGTCTTTACGTACGAACATTAGCATTTTATATATGTATTTGGATTCAGTAGGTCTGAGAATCGGGAACTATCTATTTTTCATCCCCTTTAAGTGATAACGGTTGTCCACCCCTAACTTTTGTTTTTAATTTTTGGACAAAACTTTCTATTTTAATTTTGTTTATGATTTGGCATTTAAAAGTACAATAAGACTTAATTTTCACCCTTCTACCACCAACCCCCATTTTTTAATAGCGATATTAGTATCTACTGTAATAATCTTCAAGTCTCAGTGGTCGATAACTGATCAATTATTATCAATCGATTAGTTATCCCTGCCAGGCGTCTACTGATGTCACTACTCACCCAGCAAACAGGGACAGAGTGGGGATGGACAATGTTCAAGAATGTTCCAGAATCTTGAAGATCATTCAAGAATGTTCCAGAGTGTTAAAAAAAGTTAGAGAACGTTTTGAGTCATTATGGGATGTTCAGGATAGTTCTAAACTCGCGAATATTCTAGAATGTTCCATCAAACGTGTGATATATTCTTACCCGAGCAACGCCGGGTATTCCTACTAGTATTTTTATAAATATAGTCCAGAAATATTCACATTTATATTACAATTACTTACTTACTTCAAGAGATTTTTTATTTGTATTTAAATACATATTCAATTAAGGTATTTATACTTGCATTTAAATACTATTAAAAAATATTTTTTACAAGTCTGTTTCTTTTTTGTAATTTGATGTATTGTTTAATCATATTAAAAAGTTTCTTTGTGACAGAGTATGAAGTTATAGTAAGTATAGAACTGTAGTAATTAATTATTTACTTTCCTTATTGATTACTTATATATCTTGTGTTAAATTTAACTTAGTAACTCTTTTCTCTGTTTAGCTACTAAGAAAAATATTTTTACAGCTATACAGATAAGTACTTTCTGGTCTACAAAAGTTTTACACTGTAACTATCAATAACATGTAACAACTTCGTAGAAAAGGAAAATACTTGATAACTTTTTACACATTTATTAATTTTGGTAAACAATTATGCAGTAAAGTTTTTGCCTATGGTAAAATGGTAGGCCACCATACAAACACTTGCTGAGCTATTTTTAATAAAATATGTGTAAAAGTGTTTTCTGTTTACACGAAGTTTCTACGTTTTCTTAGAATAAAGAGAGGGTCTTTACTTTTATACGATAATGATTAAAGGCGAATCTTTTTGGTCTTCTATTTTCTATTACCGTTTTTATATACACTATATACAGGATGACCCACTAAGGCAAAATCAGTCTGTAGTGCACGTACAGTTTAAAATAGAAAAAAAATTATTTTAAATAAAAGTTATGTAAAATTAAGTGTGTAGTTCTTAAAGGTATTTTCAAATATGGCAAACATCCAGTTCTACAGGAAATGCACCCTAACTTCGTTATTTTAAGTAGAACACCCTATTAATTATTGTATTTTTAAATTTCTTATAAGAAATAAGTGTCAGCAGTATATTAGCACTGTATCAGGTCGCATCGTTTTACCTTCTAAAACCTTAAAAGTTTATCAATGGCAGTTTTTAGAAATGCAAACAGGATCAACTCTTTCCCTTTTTTTTTAATGGAACGCTGTATTTTTTCCACAAAATACAATTTCCTTTCTACTAATACCTATAATGGTACCTGCTTTTAATAGTTTTTGAGAAATTTGCGATTGAATTGAAATTATTAGGTTGCAATTACAGGCAAAATAGGATATCATGGCTAAATTTTCAAAACATCATAAATTTCGCAAAAACAGATACCAACAAATTTACATTATTAGAAACACAATTTAATTTTGCATTCTATGATATAATAAAAAAATATGGTGTTCCATTTATTAAAAAAGATTTGTTTTTGTTTTAATTTTTAAAAATTGGCATAGCTAAATTTTATAGTATTTAAGAATATCTGTCAATATGACAACACGTGTAACTGATAGGGTATTTCTTCAAGGGACGAACTGTAAAAACTGAAATATTCAAAATGGCACCAAACAATACAAACGTCAAATTTTTCAAAAAAGTGAAATAACTCAAGAATAGTGCGACTTAGACCCAATATAAATAAACTGATATTTAATATTAGGGAGGGATTCAAAAATGTAATAGAATATATGGTGTCCCATTTAAAATAACACAGTTAGTGTGTAGGGGAAAGGTGGGTAAAGTGACCACCCTAAGAAAAAATTATGTTTCTTTTTTGTTCGTTTTATGGTATCAATAAAGAGAATGTATGTACATATAGAAAAATGATTTAGTTACCTGCTGTAAAAGTATGAACTATTCAAACTGAAAATGCATAGATATTTATTCATTTTTGTTGATTCTTATTAAATGACCACTTTACCCATCTCGGTAGGGTAAAGTGGCCAGGGGAGCGCTTTTGCGTTAAAAAATTTTTCTTTAATTTGAAAACCTGGTTTAAATAAAAATTTTCTCTTTAATGTTGTTTTTAAAAATAACAAAAACCCCCCGTTTGGGGAAAGCTAACATATGATTCCTTCCCTCTGGATCACTGTCGTGATTTTCTTCTTCGATGTCTGCTAATGTTTCTCTAATATTTTGAACTTCGGCGCCATTAGAACTATTTAACGTAGTATGAAATATTTTTCTTGTAACTTTGCGTTTTTTAGTAGAGCGGTTCTTATGTTTTTCACTTCTTTTAGAAGCTTCCAACTCAGCTTTGTAAGGACTTGATGTTAAAATTGCTGCTGTTCCTTTTTTTCTATTGGTTTTTCTAGTTGCAGTCGTAGCAACTTTTGGAATAGAAAATAAATCTTTAGGGGTGGTAACAAAGGAACAACTTGGTTGAGACTCCGTGCACTTTCCAGGAGGTGTAGTGGGTTCTTCAATATTTTGAGAGTCTCCCTGTAATATGCAATCGTTCAGGGCCTTAGTCTGTGATAATGGGTGACAGAATATCTGTGGTTTCTGCTGCAGAATATTCAGCATCGTCAAATATGTCAGGATCTAAAGGCACAATTCCACATTTCTTCAAACCATTGACGGGTGTGGATTGTTGAGCTGCTCGAAGGTATTATGCTTCTCCCATAAGCTGAGACATTTGAAACTGAGTTACCACCCGTCCAGGATTGTTTCTGAGAAATTTTTCAATAGAATTAACGTAAAAAATGTTGAAAGGACCCATGAATGAAACGTCTAAAGGCTGTAACTTGTGGCTGCAATGGGAAGGTAAACAGATAACAGTTGTATAATTTGTTGTTACCAGTTCGAAGAATTCTATATTTTTTGTATGAGTCATGCGGGCAAAGTGGCCAGTAGCTTGGCCACTTTACCCGATTTGATTCTTAACGGGAAATACACACTTACTTACTTCCTCACATCACCTGAAAATATCTCACCTGCAGCAAAATACATTATAAACATTAAGCTTTCATTCAGTATTCACTAAAAATAGGTCCATATAAACTTATAGCAGATATGAGTACATAATTATATTCGAGATTTACCTTATATCAGGAACCGCAAAAACACAATAAATCAAAATTTTTCTTCGTAATCAAGTCGCCGTAACCAGTATCTTTACAGACTAGCAACAAACAATGTTTACCTCAGTTGACCTTCATTTCAATAGAGGGCGACATCATTAAGATCGTCAAATCAGCAGTGACTACTTTGCCTGCCCTGCCTTTTATTTGAAATATTTTTCTCTATTTTAAATTGCAAGTGAACCGAGAGAAAGAAAGAGATGCTCCTATTTAGAAAAACAAGCTTTAAAATATCAGTTGGTATGTAAGGCACATTTTTACGAAGGGGTTCAAATGTGACCTAAAAAAAATGTGCGGATCTCTTTGAAGTTTTCCCTTCCATTCCAATGATTGAACATGTTGCAAGTTTAATTTACCGGAAAGGTTTTTTCATATAGAATACCTACTGAAAGTGCACAGAAATACGCCCAATTGAGAAAAAAAATTGTTTTAAACAGACGAAAAGTATTTATTTTAATTCTCGTTTGCGTGGGCTTGTGTACCTACGTTATTATAGAAATTGTAGCAATTTAACAACACCAGTGAGACAATTTAAAAATGGGACTCGACGTTTAAAAGTGGGTCAATTAGGTTGATCGATTGTAGCAGGTAATTCAATAAAGTGGACCAGGATAACCAATTTCTAACATGTATAGTTACATTTTGAAAAATATAACTAATTATAAGATCCTTGCTACTGATGACCTAATTTTTGTAAAGCTAAACAGGATGGACAATAAACAGGGACAGATCCAGGATTTTAAGACGGAGGGATTCACAAAATATTTTACCCTTTAATATAACATTTTATAAGTTATGATTCGTGTCTATGATATAACTATGAAAAGTTTTAATCTTTAGGTACGAGTTTGACAATATTGTAGTTTGAAGGAAAAAGTTCCAAACTTTGTTAAACATTTGTTACTTCTGTATGACAACTCATCAATCTGATTTTAGTGAACGAAGTTAATATTAATCTAAGTATTTCTTATAAGTGAATTTGAAATCACATTTCATTGACAAAATACTTGCAATATATTGCATCTTTTGTGTATTTTGCAACCACCCAGGGAATACACTCTCCTTTAATGGGTTCTGAGAATTCTCTATAAAACAACTCGGTCAGCCTAAAGAGAACAATCTGAGTTCGTTTGTTTTAAAACGGAGTTGTTCATTGCACGAGCCGGAGGCAACTTTGAGGAATTCAGGTCAAACTTTTTGTTAGACGTGACAGGTGCATAGAGGAAACGGCGAAACTATTTTGTTTAATTTTTTTACTATCATTTTGTGTTCATAAATTACGCACATTCGGCTATTTTTCAACACATAAGTTTTGGTAATTCAAAAGTCAATGCGCAGACTGCTTCTTTTACAACGAAATCAAATCAAATGGTATTAAACTAAATAAATGTTTGTGGCTCCAATTTTTACACAAAAAATAAAAAAAAAAAAACATATGCCCACCCAATCATCCTCAGAAAGACTTATTTCTCAAAATTTATTTACCATTCTGCATTCTCTGGAGTTTGTTTCTGTGCGGTGAAAATCGAGTGTAGATTGTCTGTTTAGCATGTGCTTAGCAAAGTTTTCAGATGAAAAATGATCTTAAAAAACGTACCTGAAGAATTTCTTCAGTTGAAGTTTAATAATGACTTTGAAGGATATGTAAACATTATGGTAGACTATACACACCCCTAAGTCACATTTGAAGGTGAAAAGTAATAAGAAATTGATGGACATGTCATCGAGGTGAAATTGAGCCCTGTAGCTAATAGTGATGTGCCGGATATCCGTATCCGTATCCGTATCCGCGGATATCCGAGGGAGGAGAGGTCCGTATCCGTATCCGTATCCGTTAGTTTTTGGCGGATCTTTTACGGATTTTTTACCTTATTAATTTTAAATTTGTAGATGAAATACATATATTGTGCCGATCAATATAGATTTAGGCAGTACTGTGTGTATAGATGAGTGCGTGGCGGGTTATTGCCGACAAAAGCGGCAATAAATAAAGCAAAAAATAAATATTAAGAGGGATGCCATGCCGCCTGCCACATGGTTCACCAAGGACAGAACGCACACGACGGCCGAAGAAGACGGTCGTCTTAAATTGATTAGACGCGACCAGATTATTTTAGTTTTAAAATTATTGTGACATATTATATTGCATTATTGGATTTGATGGTGTTTTGTAGACATTTTTCTTAACTAATATACCAAACACAAACGTTATCTGTGCTGCCCAGTGTCACACTAAACTATACGCGGCGGTAAATATTGCACATGGATCTTTGCAAAGAAACAATCTATTATAAAAGTTAGCTCTTAAAAAGTTTCATAACAGTTTGTCTCTTTCAAAAGGTCGATGTACCTACAATATTTACCGTCGCGTACTCTAAGAAAGTAAAGATCCGTATCCGTATCCGTATTCGCGGATCTTGAGACCAAATATCCGTTTTCAGATCCGTATCCGCGGATATACAATTTTAGCGATCCGGCACATCACTAGTAGCTATACTACTCAGATGAGGCAAAGCTGTAACGTAGGTGGGTAGCGTGTTACAGTATAACCCCCCTGTAAAATCTCTTTATTTCACTATTTATTTCTTATTAAAACAACATTCAATAATATGTTACATTTAAATTAATTAGACGCCATTTATGTAGAATTTTAATTTTTTGTTACTTTAATATGAGAATATGAAATATAGTATGTTTTTAGTATTATTATGTACCTACGTGTCGATTGAATGATTGCCGATTGCAGACCCTAGATGACGATTATGGATAAGAAGCTCGATTTCTTAATTTGACATCAGCGCCATCTCATTAACTGTCCTACCAAGCTACATTGAAGAGTGAGAGAGAAGATGGAAAATTTTACATAGAAAATTACTATATCGGCTATGGCTGGAATTTTAAAAGCGTGAAGCATGTAGGGTTTTTGTTATCATAATTTATTATTATAAAAATAAAGAAAATACGTTATCACAAAAGTACATAATTATATTTAATTAAAGGTATAATTGCAGTAACGTAATAAATAGTGCGAATATAATAATACAAATACAGTTACAATTTAATATAAAAGAACTATTGCAAAATTCTTTTTAAAAATATAAAAATTAGCAAATTTTAAATAACAGAACATAAAAAATTGATTTCTATAAAATCCAGTAGCTTCTGTATAACAGCAGTTTGATGAAGGAGATCTGGTAACATTCGCAACGCCTGGGTAGTGATGTTTCTAATCAAAGCAGTAAACTTACTTGAAGGATGGAATAATTTATGCCCCTATACTCTTTCAGGTAATTCACACTTTATCAAAAAAAGTCAACAAACAAAAACGAAAAACTTATAACACAAAACTGTACAACGACAACAACTTCGTAAACAAATTGATGTACATAATAGGAAATCCCAAATTTTACGTGAATGTTTACGTGCACACTGCTGCACCCTATGTGTATTTATACCCAACGACAATGAACTACAATTTTTATTCGTCAACACAACCAAATTTTCTCTACTGTCAATAATTTAGAGGTAATAAACAAAGGCGATTTAGTTGATGGGACAGATGCTACGATGGCGTTACCGTCGACATCCCATACCCTGTTGCAGACTGTGTCATGTTGTAGACAAATTCGCGACACAGAGCATTAATCCTTTTAACGAAATATAAACAACAAATGGTCGCAACTGTATCAATGTTTATAATATAGCATCCGGTCGTCATGAGTACTAATACTGAACGAAAGAAAGAATAATATTCAAATCAAACATATAGTATACTTACTGATATAAGAACCAAACACTCCCATTGGGGGTAAAGTTTAATGTTGTATGTAAATAGGGTGCTCGGATTATCTAGTAGGATGAAGAATGCGTCAGTTAGATTAGATACGGCAAGTGGATCTCATTTGTCGATTAATACAACACAAATCCTCCGAATTTCGATTTCCCGGTTTTGGTTGATGTTCGACGGGTTCTTCTGTATCTTAAAGGCTTCCTTGCGGGTTATTTCGTAAAATTCGGTTGTGCGGTCGTTTCCCGTTAGATGTTCTTCTATTGCTGATTTTGCCTGGATTTTCCTTCTAATGTATCTTTCGGTTTGGTCAATGTAAAATTTTCACACGTACAAGAAATACTGTGGAGTACTGTGGACATCTGCTGTATGTAAGACCTGGGTCTTTAATTGATATTTCGAGAATCTCTCCTGGAGCATTAGAGAGTGTGTTAAAACGATGTTGATGTAGGGTAGGTGTACATATAACGTTTAAAAATCTAAACTTAACAAAAAATCATAATCAGTAAGATCCAGATTCTCCTCTCGAATATATGCTTTAGGACGTAACGTAGATGGGTAGTAGGTAATAGTGTGGCTCCCATCGGGTGGCAAGGACACAGTCTCTCTTCAAGCAGGGTGTTCAGGTTGCTAGAAGTATGAAGAATGTCTCGGTTAGATGAGATACGGGAAAAGGATGTTACCTATCCATCGGGGGATGCTTCAGAGTAGGTATTAATTGATTATGCCGGTATGCTGGTGGTGACAGTGCTTCAGCTACTCTTCTGCCAATTAGGAATCACAGAGCCAGTTCATTGGGATTAATCCATATGATGAAAAGAAAGTTCAAGGGGTTAGCCGTTAGCCTATGACTCATGCACAATGGCGGCTCGTGGTCAAATACGAAGGGGGTTCACAAAGTTAATAACATGTAGGCAATATCAGAACATGAAGCGTATTTCACGATGTTGTAAATGCGCCGCAGGCGAAGATTTTTAATATTTTTAGGAGAACCAAATACTTATGGCATTTAATAACACAATAAATAAAAACCTTACGTTTACTTATACAGGAAATCCATTCGTCTATGTTTTGCCGACAAATGTGACAAATCCGTAACCCCTGTCTTTGTCCACTCAACACTTTCATTAGGATTACCGGCAAAAATCAGGCACGGAAAGCAAAATAATGCGTTTAACTTATTACACCCACACAACCACGAAGTTTTTTTATACTGTTCTAGTTTAAACACACGTTTGAACTTTCTATCTTTTAAGGTACACTCTTGTATCAGCTGTAGTTTTGGGCGAGGTGGACCCCTTTTCTTTATTTCGAAACGATTTTGAAAATTATTTGAATTTTCTTTAATATATTTTACCGAACACGACTCCATCATTTACGTAATATTTTAATTAACACGTATTGTGCAATAAATTGTGCGTCATTTACAATTAGTGGACTTTGAACTCTGAAATCTGAGCATGCTTCTGAACATGACTCGTACTGGACATTTTCACCAGGTGGCCTAACCGAAGTTGCAAAACCCTGGCAGATTGTCGGGTACCCGTGCCGACGTAGCACGGCATTTTCCGGCTGATTTCGGCTTCTCGTGCAGTGCACCTAAATGCTGTATGTTGAGTGTATATTATCTTCCATTTCACGCGTCCGACGCCTCTCTCTCTAACACATGGACATCAAACGGAGTATCGCTCACGTGATATGTTTAGAATCAAAACTTGAACCAAAAAAGTTAGGTGAAGTCGTCAGCGACACAACAAAAATTTAAATATTTTCTATGGGTTACGGGTTGGTGTTTTGTAACTATGAACTTTGAAATGGTAAAAGAGATGTATATTATACGATAATCATCATCATATAACAAATATTAAAAGGATAAAATTATATGGTGTAACTAGTTCAATTTTTAAGGGGGTTCACTGAACCAATGCACCTACAGTAAAACCGCCACTGCTCATGCATCAAGTATAGGTACGCGGTTTCATCAGACTGTTTCTTTTACAATGTAATAAAACCGAAATGAATTCTGTACAGCTGAACCAAATAAAAGATTGTAACCCAATATTCAACATAAAACGATTGAAGGATTAAAATGCAGTCTACTCTTATACAAAATTAATTGGAATTTCTCCTTCCCCTGGTACAGAGATAATTAAATACAATTTGGCTGATTTTAGTACATGTCTGGCAGAGAGCTTTGTTGTATATCAGACCGTGACATAACGTTGATAAGCTGGATGGCATGTTACGATTGGGGTAAAGCCAGAGTTTAACTGTAAGCAGGGTGTTTGAGTTACTCAGAAGCATACTTCATAAAGAATACTTAGGAGATGGATCTCATTCATTAAGGAATGCTTTAGAGTAATAATTGTCAATGAAAGCATCGCGGAGGCGACGTCGCTTCAGTTACTCTGATTCACGAAGGCAGTTTGATGGGATTAAATAGGATGCCGGGGAGAACTAGGCAAGTACAGTATTGTACTTCACTTATATCTTTAGAAGCTGTTTTGATGTACTTTTATTTTCTAGAAGGATCCTTTCAAATATCCGAATTTTATAGATTTAAGATATACTTATGTATATCTTGTAAACAATTTGTATTGCCTGGCTTTTTGTAATATAAGAAATCATCCATTATTTGTCCCCTTGTGACCTCTTAATTTGTAGGCTAAAGAAAAGCCCATTCGGTTGTTTCTTGAGACTGCCTTCATCAGAATGCCTGCATGTCGAGATATGAAAATCGAGAAGAAGACCAGTTAAGGGTTCTATCCTCTTTCCCATTGTTTTTGCCTGAAAAGTTAATGTTTGTGCGGACAAACGCTGGCACCCTTCCAACAGTTAATGGAACTACAATTAGAAAGATCAGTTTAGAAATTAAGAAAATTATGGTAATTCTGCACAAAAGTTTAATGAACTTCCCCTATTTGACCCAAATTATGGACCTTAAGAGAGATAAGCCAGAGTTGATTGAATAACATAAGGAGACTATTATTATCAAACCTTTGCTACTTTTGCTACTAATAGTCATCATTAATTAGAATGATTGAATACGTTGGCAATAAATTTAGTTCACTTTTGAAAGATCGTTTTTCTTTTCAGATTTCTGTATGCTTTATATGTAGTAAATAAATCTTATTGTCTGAGATATAAATATATATTGCGTTTTTTTTTAATTTTATGTTAATATATGTGTAATTTAATTAACTTAATAACATCAAGATATACGACAAACTGTACATAAGTTACAAGTTTGAAGTGAATAGTAGCTATCTATGGTCCTGAAAAAAAAAATCACATGAGTGCGGGGGCAAATGTTTGATAAAGTATTGATCCACAGATAGTTCTATTTTGTTATGAATATGAAATTCCAATCTAAAGCTTAGAAATTACAAAACTAATCATCCCAATTTTACAAAACTGTGACTTTTAAATTATCGACCACAGGCCCAGATAGCCCCACTTTTGTTTCTAAAATGAGATTTTAATTCAGAAATTAAAAGAACTAATAAACTAAATAAATAATCCAAATTTGCTTTCTTGTTTGAGACAACTGTCGAAGTGTCGATTAATACATAGTTCCACTCAACTAGTTCCACTACTGTTCCAATGAGGGGATCCTAATTTAGGGATTACAAAAAAATAGGTAATTAACCGAATGACACAACTGTCGAACTTTCCGTAATCGAAACTTCACCCAAATATCAACTTTCTACATTCGACAGCTTTTCAAAAAAAGAAAATATTTCGGATGATTGTTGGTGTGGATTCAGATTTGTTTTAGATTAGGATCCCATCATTCGAACATTAGTGGAACTATATGTAGTGGAAATTTCACTCACATATCAACCTTCTACATTTAACAATTTTTTCAAAGAAGGAAAGGAATTTGGATGATTCATTTTTTGGATTCGATTAATTATTATTTTGTAAATTAGGATCCCATCATTGGAACAATAATGGAACTATGTGTTAGGTAAGAAATGAATTATTCAAAATCTTTTCTTTTTTTGTCAAATGTAGAAGGCTGATATTTGATTAAAGTTTCAACCACAGATAGTTCCACTAATGTTTCAATAATGGAATCCAAATCTAAAAAAAAATATTTAAATCCTCATAAACAATCATCTGAAATCTTTTATTTTTTTGAAATGTTGTCGAATGTAGAAAGTTGATATTTGGGTGTTTCGATTACGGAAAATTTCACTAATGTTCTAAAGATGGGATCCTAATCTATATATTGTGACGGACGTGGCATTTTGGATGAAATTGACACGCACCGACTGCGAAAACTAAGCGAATTTTACCTATGCCGCGTTCGAGAGGTTCGAGAGTTGCTAGAAATTTCGAGAATCATCTAGCAACGTCCACAACACTATATAAGAAACACCGTTGGTCAAGTGTTGGTAAAATACGTGATACATAAATTACGTAACAATATTATCGTATGTGGAGGTTGATATTTAAGTAAAGTGACTAAAGTGTTGATAATAGATCTTTACGTTACTGTTTCAATGATGGGACATTAATTTAGATTTTACAAAGAAAAATAATAGTCCGAATCTAAATAAAAAAATTATTTTAATTTTATCTGTTTTTCGGTTATTGAGTTGAGTATCGGCCACAGATACTTTCAGAAATATGCAAAGGATGAGCTTCGAATCTAGAGACTACAAAAAATAATTATCCCAATTCAAATAAATAATAATTCTAATTCGTTTGTTTATTTTTAGAAAACTGTCGAATGTGGGGATGGGGGGTTGATATTTTGATAATGTATGAATCGCATTTAGTTCTAATAAAATAGTTCAAAAATGATATCCCAATCTAATTATGTATAAGAAGTTATAAAGTTAGGTATGCAACAAACATTGCGCAATAAATTTCTGGCAAAAGTCCCAATCTAATGTACGGTGACTTGTGGATCATGACACCACAAAGAACAGAAACTGGCACTTGTATTCTGTTGTATAAAATGATTCATTTGAGGTTTGTGGTGTACAAACGAATCCATATCTTACTAAAGTTAAGTAAGTTTTTTTTAGGGACAGGAACAAGTGAAATATGCCATGGCAACTAAGAGAGGGTGTTGAGCGATTTTGTAAGACATTAGTACTGGACTTATTTCCGGACTCTTCTGCCGCAGAAAGAGAGAAGGTTACATCTGATTTCATTGCCGGATTTTGCTTTGGTTTTATTTTGTTTTTGGTTATTACACTTGTAAAATACACAGTAGTAAACATTTCATCAATAATTCTACAGAACTGGGAATTTCATAAAGCCTTTGAATTCATTCAGTCTTTGAAACGCTTTGAGTGTTCATTATTAAATGAGACCAGTAGTTACAAGTTGAAAAAAAAAAGGTTATTTTTTGAAACTACAGCAAATAAATAATATAAACACAACTACTTAAAACTTGATTATAATGTACCTACTAACTCGTATTTTCGACCAGACATAAATTAAAAGTTTACCTTTTTTGGTTGCACACGATCTGTAAGAGTAAACTTTCCCACACCATTACATCAAACAAAACAGTTCCTTGTGGAGGTAATTCAAAATTTATGGAAAATAATCTTGATAAACCACTTTATTCTTAGAGGTTTTTGGCAATATATTCATTATATACTTTGACTTTAATCAAGATTTGCCTAAGCTTTCGACGGTGCTGAGCTGATGAAGTGCAAACACACAAGAAAACGTAGGTAAATATGTGCCTGCGAAGTTTTTCACCTACCTAAACCGTTTATTAAAGATTTTTAAATTTAAAGAGTTTTCAAAATGTGGTAAATAACGTTTCTATTTTATTATCTTTTGGTAACTCTTTCTAATTGAAATATTTGCAGTAATCAATCACTTCCGGTTGAACCGGAAATCGACATCTTCATTATTATTTTAAATAGAATTTACCAATAGGAGGTTGTTTTTTTCTCAAAATCCTTGAAGATTAGCATTATAACTTCTTCTTGTTTTCTAAGATTTCAGAAAACCTATTTAGGCTGATCTTGGTAATAGGTATCCCAAAAATTATATTTAAAATTTTATGGAAAACCAAAATATTTCAAGAACAACTATTTTTGGGATAGAATTAGATCGTGTATCTTTTGGATTTGTATAGTGTTGACTTTTATGATACAATTCTATCCGAAAAGATATATGTATATTGATTTCTCAGAAAAACCTTTAAATTACTTACCTATTAATTTTTGGAACACATTCCATTTTAAAAGAACACTTATGATGCAACCCTAATTTGAGCATTTAAACTGATGGAGTACTAGTAGTAGCACTACTATAAATATGGGGTCATTTCATTGTAAATGTGGATAGTTCACAAATAATATACTAAGATGCATTTGCAATAAATAAGGATCTCACTTTTATGATCTTATGTCGCTTTCTGGGCCATCCTCATGGAACGTATAATAAATAACAGACTGTTTATTTTTATTTGCCTCTTTCCAATTTAATTCGTCTCTCTTTCTTAGTTTGAATATGCATAGCTAACAGGTTGTGACCATTTTATGTAAAAAATATTATATATTAATAAAATAAATACACTTTTATGTCATTCAATTTATTAAACTCAAGTCAATATTTTAGTGTAATTTTATATTACTAGTCATTATGAGAAAATTTATAAATCAACTCGTTCTGTAAACCCGATACTAAATAACTATGATAACAACTATTCTTAAATAAAATAAAATAAAAGGAAAAATGCTTTTAAATATTTCAGGATTTGTTTGAACTCTACATATGCTTCGGGTTATATAATAATAATAATAATAATAGATTACTCTTGAGAAACGGCGAATAACCCGACACATATGAGTTAATCTCAAAAAATATATTGTGAAACATTTAAAAGCATTTTTCCTTTTATTTTATTTCAAAAATTGGTCACCCAAGAATCTATTTCTTTTATTATAACTGTTCTTAATTTATTTCTATATCTTTAATAACTTATTTTACGTAATTGTTTGATTTCTATCTACTCTTCGAAACAATGTTACTCTATGCATTACTAGACCAGTGCTGAAGCCTTCAAAAATAGTAAAAAGTGAAAAAAAAAAGTTATTGAATAACGTAATCAGTAGATATAAAGTATGTGAATTCAATAGTACGATTTACATGTATATTTATATATTATGAGATTTTCTATGACATTAATGTAATTAGAATTTAATAAAACAACTTTTTTACTGAAAAAAATAGCAGCGGTCACATTTTTTAGATGAAATTCCCTTCGTCTCTTTTTTGCATTTCCTGAGAAAACTTACCACAGTAATGTATGTTTTTTTTACACCATCAGAAAGTAGAGATTTCAACGAAGAATAAGCCAACCAACGTTTTAAAAAAAGCAGATATTTTGACGTGAGAATTTTCGATTGAAAATTATGGTGCTTTTTCGATATTAAGTAAAAATAAGGTGCAAAAATTAATATTTTAAATCAAAAAATTACAGCTTGTTTGGGACATAAATAGGTCAGTTTTCACCAAATTTCGTAAAAAAAATTTTTTTTGTAAAAGATAAAAATAAAAGAACAATTAATAACACATAATTTTCAACAGGTTTATTTCGCTTGACAATTGTTTCGCCACAACTTTCATTTAAAACTTCTAATGAAGTCAAAGTTATGGCGAAACAATTGTCAAGCGAAATAAACCTGGTGAAAATTATAAGTGTTATTAATTGTTTTAATATGAATTTCAACCAAGTATCAGTAGACTCTATTAAGTTTGATAAAAATACAAAATCAAAAACTGGGTTATTTGAATTTTTCACATAAATTTTGAGGTTATGTGAAAAAAGTGTAAATACAAAAGTTGTATATCTTTTTATTATCTACAACTTTGCCATTAAACTTTTTTCCATAAGACTTGTAGTTTTTCCGAAAATCAAGGAAAACCGTTTTTTACCCTTAAAAACTCACCCCCTTCCCCTTCCCGACCTTAGATCGCCCGTAAATTATTTGTCTTTTTTCATTTCTGTTACATTCTCTTCCTTTTCCAATGGGTTTCATCCTACTATAATTTTTTTTGGTTTCAAAAATTATCGACCCTGGTCTATACTCTAATACTATAATCGATATACATAATTGAATGAATAATGCAATGAATTCAATAATTGTACTATTCTACCCATCCATTACTCTTATAATTTAATTAACCATGTTTTGTATTGTTTTGGATTGATGGTCATCAAATTCAGGCATTTGAATGTTTTCTAATCACATTTTATGTAACAAGAAAAATAGTTAAAAGTAAAACTCCAAAAATACTATTTTTAAATTTTCATTTCATTCGATGTCACGTGTAAAGTTTATTGGGATGAAAACTACACACTTCAAAAATTACAAAAATAAGGCATGACCTACAGAGAAAATTGCATTGAAAAGTTTTTTTTTGAAACACTGCAACGAAATCCATCACGTGAATTATCGTCTCATTGTTTTAGGCAATCAACGCCCTCTTTGAATATTCCTTCCCTATATATAGTTAATAACGTATCCAAATCCATATCTGGCAATATTCGCCAATCCTTTTTAGCTATGAACGTCGTTATCTTCATCTGCAGTAACGTGCTTTTTTTTTTCTCCATCTATCCGCCTCTTTTATTATTTTTCTTTTATAAGAGATCGCGTCCGCACGAAGTCCCACTTTTTGTGTGTAACATAGCCAAAGTCGAATTCAACAATTTAGATCTTTACCGTGGTGCTTTTCCCCGAGATTTTCCGGTACCGAACGAGTTTCACCGACGCCAGATCGGAAAGCTCGTTTTAGGGATGCTGTAATCAGCCTGCAAGCAGGGTGGTTTCTATACGGGTAGTAGTGGTTGGTGTTGGGGACGGAGTGTTTTTCCAAGTTTCTAGCTTTGATTCATCTGAATCTGACAAGTGAACTGTGATAAATTGGACCGACTTTTTTTTAATTTAGACGCTACAATGAACTTTTCGGTTGTTAGATATTTTAAAGTACGAAAAAGCTAACAGTATGTGATTATTTTTATTTTTACTTAAACAATTATAACGTTGAACATGTGGCCCGCTCAAGAATGATTTTGTTCGTTTTTAATATTTGTGATGACGATTTTCCTTTTGACTCGATGCGCGGTGATAGTAAATGTGTATTAAAAACGTTAGAGAGGGGTAGCACGAAGACAAATTTAATATGAAAAAGGAGCTTACTTAGGAGAAGCTTTCTGAATTAAAAAATGTCTTGGGAGTCGTTGAATTCGCAGGACTACAGGTTGTAAGTATCAAGTGTCCTTTGTGTATGTATGTATGTTCATGTGTATGAATGTACGGATGTTCATGTATGTATTGTATATGTATGTATGGGGTATACGGGCAATGTAATTAATTTATTTGTAATTTCCTATACACTACAGTGAACTTTATATTTTGATAATTTAATGGAATGAATTTATTGATTATAGTATACAAAACAATTTGAAACGTATACATTGGATACAAATAACAAAGGAAATAGATAGAAAACCGTAATAAATAAATTCAAAAGACGTATTTGAATTTATACAATAAATTAGTAATTAATAAAATTCTGCAGTAGGTATATTATTTGTAATATATATTAATTTATTTGAACTTTATATAACTCAACATATGGTAATAGTTCGATGGTGATTTCTATGATACTTCTGATGCAGATATTTCTGTTAATCAATAGATATATTGATAATAATGTCTTTACTAATTTTCGCAAACGAGAAAATTAACGTTTTAATTAACTTGATCAAAGAGCACAGATAAACAGCAAATCGAAGTGAATGCCTAATTTTTACTCAAAAAACTATCCATGTATTAATTGGTCTGCGGAAATTTAATTAGCCAGTTACTTCTTATAATCTGGATCATAGAGACATTTCAAAGTTTATTATTAACCAATATCATTTCCTCAAAGGTACAGTAGAATGCGGAGGTCATTATAAATTTCACTTGTAAAGGAAAACATATGGTTTAATTTTCACTAATTTATTGTAACTTAACAATTGTTTCGCTACACTGTAGCTTCATCAGAAGTAGATAATTACTTAGACTACTAACGAAAACTTATCTAATTTATACTACTTTGGGTTAGGACTGTAAGAGGGGCGGGGGAACAAATTGGATAATGGGGAATTATTTAAATCTAATTGGTCGTTTCCAATAATGATAACTTTTTATTGTTTGTTTCTGAATGTTTTAACAGTACTATTACTTAGGAGTTTTGAAATTAAATGAATTTGAGAAAAATAAAATATTGTGAAATATTAAAATAAATATATGCTCGGGAGCCAAACAAAGAAAAATATTTAGCCTGGTCCGGGTTGATCAGTGGTGGTTCCTGAGAATCCCAACGCCTTGAGAGCTCGAAGCTCTCATTAAAAAAATACAAAAAAACTTGAAGACTATATTAAAAAAAAATACATATCTAAAGAAACTTACAAAAACAAGAAAACTTACAAAGCCAAGTCCACCCAAAAGTGTTCCCTACGCCACTGTTGGGACTGCAGCTGGGCTCCAGGTGTAGAGGGGACTTTCAGTCTGGGAGAGGGGGCCAGACAATTTGGTAAATATTTGGGGACCAACCATGACATTTCTCCAGAGTGCTGCCTGCAGGTCACGGGTTGGCCCGATTGAATTTAAAATAATCCCCTGGCCTGGTAGAATGTCCTCCCGGAGTCATCGCCCCAACCCTTAGTCCAGCTTATCAGTCCGTCGGGAACCTACTTAGGGTGTGGATGGACTGATAAATATTATGAATAAAAAATATGAATATTAACCTAAAACAAAGAATATTAAAGAAAAAATTAAAAAGAAAATGCTTAAAACAAAAACAGGGGAAGAAAAGGAAGGGTGCAGGTGAACAAAACGCAAAACATTCACCAAATCACTCACCAGACACCACAAGAAATAAATTAAAAAAATTGAAAATTACTAAAAATAAGGTGTGAAAAGTTAAATTGATTAATAAATTACATAATTGCCACAAAGGAGCAAAGGATTAAAAAGATAAAATTAGATACATTAAATGCCTCGTGGCAACAAAAAAAATTTTGACAAAAAAGTTAAAATTAATTAAGAAAATTTATCAATTCAAAAGAGTGCCTTGAGAAAATTAAATTATAAATTTAAATGAAAATAAATGAAATACTTGATTTGAATAAATTTACATGAAATATTAATAAAAATTAAGAGGTTCACCCAATGACAACGTGAAGCAAAAAAACAACCACGAACAGAAAAACACACACATACACACACGTCACGTCTCGTCGGTGCCAAGGATCGAGGAAGAGAACACGAGCACCGACCGGAAAATTTTTCAACGATCCTTCCATCGATCACGTAGTCCTGCGCGAAGGTTGCTAGCCTTGATGATAAGGCGGAAGGTCGATCAAAATTAGAAATAATCAATAAAACTGAACCAAGACAAAGACAAACCGAATAGAAATAAGTAAAACTTTAGTAACAGGATTTTCATAGAAAAAAAACGTTACAATGTAAACTAACATATTTGGTATTAAAATTATGATTTTCTAAAATTAGGTGCTTTGCATAGTAGGAATCTAGTTTTTTATATTTAAACGACCTATAATGTTCGTTGACAATTTTTTTGAAATTTCTTTTTGTTTTCCCTATGTAAATTTTATCGCAAGAACCACAATTTGATTTATAAATACCTGATTGGTAATCTATATTGTTTTTATCTTTATTATTTTTTATAAATCTAGAAATTGAATTATTAGTTTTGAATGCAACGTTAATGTTGTTTTTACATAATATGTTTTTAATAACTTCTGAGGGGTGACCTAAATATGTTATTGAGACGTACTTTTTATTTTCAATATTAAAATTAGGATACACTGATTGTATAGCTAATTTAAATTTAATTTTATCTAATATCATTTCTACTAAATCATTACTATAGTTGTTGTTGTTGTAGGCAATTTGTTTTATGATGTTCAATTCTTTTTTATAATTTTCTGAAGACATAGGTACTTTTAACAATCTATATAACATACTTTGAAATGCGGCATGTTTGTGTTGGTAAGGGTGTGTTGATGTATTATTAATTACTGTATCTGTATGGGTTGGTTTGTGTAATATTGCAAAATCGTGTTTATTATTAATTCTTGAAATAGTTAAGTCTCAGAAATTATTATAAATACATTATGTAAAAACAACATTAACGTTACATTCAAAACTAATAATTCAATTTCTAGATTTATAAAAAATAGTAAAGATAAAAACGATATAGATTATTAATCAGGTATTTATAAATTATATTGTGGTTCTTGCGATAAAATTTACATAGGAAAAACAAAAAAAAATTTCAAAAAAAGAGTCAACGAACATTATAGGTCATTTAAACATAAAAAACTAGATTCCAACTATGCAAAGCACCTAATTTTAGAAAATCATAATTTTAATACCAAATATGTTAGTTTACATACAGAAACAAACAATAAAAAGTTATCATTATTGGAAACAATGGAAATAAATAAATTCAAAAAAACAGATTTACTGTTAAACGACCAATTAGATTTTAATAATTCCCCCTTACTCAATTTGTTCCCCCGCCCCTCTTACAGTCCTAACCCAAATTAGTATAAATTAGATAAGTTTTCGTTAGTAGTCTAAGTAATTATCTACTTCTGCTGAACCTACAGTGTAGCGAAACAATTGTTAAGTTAGTGAAAATTAAAACATGTGCTTTCCTTTACAAGTGACTATTAATTTTCATCAAGTGAACCAAGACATGATTAATTTCATTATAAATTATCATTGTAAGAGTTCATTAGGGAAAATAGACAAAAACCACAGGACATTATTTATGATCTGGGTGTGTAGGTACTTCAGAAATATCATTACATTTGGATCAACGCGTATTTCCCATTTCAAATAAAAAAATTGTCAAATAAAATATAAATAGAAATAAAAAATAAAATAGAATACTTAGTCGAGATGGTGGTGAGGCTAATCTCTTGGTGAAACATTTTAAAAATTTATAATTCGAAAAGAAAACTCTTGGTTTTTTCTGTTTCACTTATATTTATTACTACTATGACATATGTTTCGGCTATAATGCCATTATCGAAGAGTTACTTAAAAACTAACTTACAATTTACTTGTTGTTATTTAAATAGGCAAACTACCTACCGACATGGTTACCTGTGACAGATCGTAATAGAGGGGAAACCCCGAAATCAATTTGGTCATTTAAAAGGATTTTATGGTTATTATTGGCTCTCGTTATCTCTAAAATTTCTAATAAGTCCAATCTTCTACTTTTATTCTGAATATGAATCAATTTGAAATTATTTGTATCTAATGTATGGTTGTTATTTACAAAATGTTGTACCAAATTAGTATTTTTTGATTTGAGAGTTATTGAATTTTCATGTTCAATGAGACGTTTTTTAACCGACCGTCCAGTCTGCCCTAAATATATTGCTTCGCAATTATTACATTTAATTTCGTAAACCCCGCTTTTTTCATTTTTATTTTGTCGTTCCTTATTATTTGCTAACAGAGAACCCAAATTATTTTTGTTGACAACTATTGGTGATATATCATGTTTTTGTAATCGTCTTTTGAGTTTGGTACTAATCTTAGGTAAATAATTAATGAAACAGAATCTACTGTCTTTTTTATTTACCGTTTCGGGGTATAGTTTATTCATAATTAGTCTTTTTTGTTTTTTACTGATCATTTTGTCGATAAGTGAAACGTTGTAACCATTATTGAAAGCAATTTGTTTTAAAATGTTAGTTTCTTTTTCAAAATTCTTTTGTGATAGTGGTACAGATAGGAGTCTATGGATAAATGAATGGAAGGAACTTAATTTTATATTGGGAGATTGTTTTGATCTAGCGTGAGGGATAATATCCGTATACGTGGGTTTTCTGTAAATATCAAATGTAAGGCACGTTTCTTTTCTTGTTATAGTAAGGTCTAAAAAATTTAGTGCTTTATTAGTTTCTTTTTCTACTGTAAATTCTATACTTGGGTAAAATGAATTGATGAATTTTAAAAAAGAGTCAAGTTGTCTATTTGTACCCTGCCAAATGCAGAAAACGTCGTCTACATACCTTGACCAAAACACTACGTTTTTTGTGTAATTGTTGTGACAAAAAATGTTATTTTCTAAATGATTCATGAAAATTTCGCTTAGTAGTGGGGATAATGGCGAGCCCATTGGTAATCCTTCCGTTTGTAAATAAATTTCATTATTAAATTTAAAATAACTTTGACTTATACAGGTTTTAATTACTTGGTATATTTCTTCTTTTAAGACGTCGTCGAGTGATTTAGATTGGCTAGATAATACAGAGCAAATATTAATAATTTCTTTAGTGGGTATTGAGGTAAACAGGCTTTTGACGTCAAATGAAACTAGTGTGCAATTTTTCGGTATTTGTATATTCTGTAATTTATTAACTAATTCTATACTATTTTTTATGGAATAAGTGGGTTTGAATTCTAGTAAATTTGGTAAAATTGAGTTTAGTTTTTTGCATATTTTATACGAAGGTGCCGAGATATATGAGACTACAGGACGCTAGGACAGTCTTTCTTATGTATCTTGGGTAATCCATATAAGATCGGGGGTTGGGGATTCATTTGTGTCAATAAGTATTGGTGGTCGTCTTTAAATATATTAGGACATTTTTTTATAAGGGCTTTTATTTCGTTTTGAAATTTGTCTGTAGGATCTTTTTTCAATGTTTTAAAACTATCATTTTGAAGAAGGTTTTCTGTTTTCGATAAATATTCGTTCTTATCTATTCAAGTCTCCAATTAGGTAATAATTCTTCATGGTTTTCAAACAGCATTTGATTTACCGTAATCGTCTACTTATTACAAAACACTAACAGATTAAATAATAGCCCAGATCTGTCGTTTCAGTTATCTATTCAATATCCAAGAGATATCCTACGGTGCAGTTATTATAAAAGATTGAAAAGTAGTATTATTAGGAAAGTACTTTAATTAGTCAATTCCGCTATAACTCTGAAACTTTGTATAAAATGGACGATCCGAACTGTACCTATTGACAATGTTAAACGATGGTAATCCTTATATTATTAAAGAGGCAATTAGCCGTCAATATTTAGTGAAATATTGTATATTAATAGAAAGAATTACACTTGAAGTTTTTCCCCTTTTTTTATTGTATTAATTCAATATGTATTTCGCTTTTTTAAGGCAATCTTCATACTTATGTGTCTACCAGTAAATAACTCCACTTTAAATAACTTAGACTATACAATTTTTGATAACGTAATTAGGCTATTCGTTTTAAATAACTAGAAATTGGTTAGGAGAATTTTAAATTCACCAATTGAGATTTAAGAGAAATCAGCTGTTTACTTCTAGTTGGTTTGTTTATTTGTGTTTTTCTGGGATTTCAACCATATATAATTTTTGCCTTTTGTTAATGATACATTATACTTGATTATTTTATGATTTTTGGCTACTGAGATTTTTCTGAAATGCTCCTTTATTCTTTCTTGGTAAGACCCACTTGTCTGTTCTATATACAATTTCCCTAATTACTATTAAAACAAATTAAGTGATACTTATCAATATTTTTGGAATTAATAGTTATTTTTATGTGAGGTGGGTAGAAAATTTTATTGAAAAAATTGTTAATTAATTCCAAAATATTTTGCGTTAGTTGCATGTACAAACTTTTTATTCCTATCGCAGAAAGTGTCTATTTCAGTGATAAAACTTGGTTCAAAAAGTATTTATGGATAATAGACATAATACAATCTGTTTATTATGTTAATTTTACCATTTTATTTATAGTGTGAGGAATTCGTAACGTGATGACCATTGTTAATTTTGTTATCATTTGTAACATGCATTTGATGATGATAATGTGTTTTGTCTTTTGCTTACTAAGCTTCTTCAGAGTAGATTGATTACACTTACAATTAGAAGAAACTATCTGAGGAAACGGTGAACGGTTCCATGTACTTAGGTAAAAAGAATAATAAACTTGTGTAATATCTTTAACTTTGATGAAACGATACGATCTTTGCACTATTAAAACGATATAGATTAAAAATTACAGCCACAGAATGAATAACAAGGGCTATATTCAATCAAAATACAGATCGTTTTAATTGCGGTTTATTGTAAGTGGGCTGTACTTGAGAACAGTTCTGACTATTCTGACCACAAGTCTTTATACAACAATTGCTCATGCGCCTTACATTAAAAATATTAAAAAAACTCAATTAAATAAATAAAAATTAGAATTTGGAACAAAACTATAACCTAGTAATTGCTGAGGCACTCAATGTTTGAAACTCCATATTAATTATAATAAAGAAAACTGTGTGGTTTAAGTTTCAAAAGATTTATTTATAAATCGCTACAACTAGTTGTTGTCATCGCCTGTGTAACGAAACAATTGTACCGATTTATAGGTAAATAAATCTTTTGAAACTTAAACCACAGAGTTTTGTTTATTATATAATTAAAACTATAACCGTTATTTCTTGCAATCAAATAAAATAAATTAAAGTTTTTCATTAGTCTCAAATTTGTTAAATAAAAAATTAGCTCAAAAAACTCGTAACTTAGTCTATCCTTTCACTAAAAATAATATTCAGAACCTTAATTATAATTCAATTACCTATTTAGGAAATATTTCTCTAAACGTAGGAAAACAGTTATATAATTTTACAAATTCAGTCATATCTTTTAAGACTAATAACTCTCTAAGCAAAGTTTTGATAAACAATAAGGATCCTGCCATTAAGAACTCTAAATCAGGCATTTATAAATTATAATGCGGTAGTTGCAACAAAGCGTACATTGGCCAGACTGGTAGAGCCTTTAAGGACAGAATATCCGAACACAAAAAGAGTTATATAAAAAAGCCACCCCATTCAACGTATGCTCAACATTTGTTGTTAGAGTCTCATAATTTTAATGATAATTTCCAAATTTTACACATAGAGAAGAAAAGTACAAAATTGAACTTACTATAATTTTTAGGAATTAACAAGTTAAATAAGCAAGGTTTAATTTTAAATGACCAGATTATTGTTAACAATTCACCATTATTATAATATTTGTTTGTAATATAATTGTTACCCCCCCCCCTTTGTTTAGTAAAAGTTAATTATATAAGTGATTTGTAATCAGTCCTAGTTTAGTATTTTTCCACCTGAAGAAGCCACAGTGTGGTGAAATGATCATTGTGGTCAATAAATATAATTTGTAACTGAAACTGTTGTGTTTTATTTGTATTAACTAATAATTTCTAAGAGAGTAAGGGAAAGGTGGGTAAAGTGGCCATCCTAAGAGAAAATTATATTTCTTTTTTGTTCGTTTTATGGTATCAATAAAGAGAATGTATGTGCATATAGAAAAATGATTTATTCATTTTTGTTGACTCTTATCAAATGACCACTTTACCCATCTCAGTAGGGTAAAGTGGCCATGAGCGCTTTGCGTTATATTCTTATTGACTGTTATAAAAATTTTCGTTTGATGTTGTTCTAAAATAACAAAAACGTTTGAGCTACATGTAAATGAAGTTTTATTTATTATAAAAGAAGTCATAAAATCAGCTTATTTTACTCTTAAACCAACAAAAACATTCAAACTAAATATGTAAAAAAACTACTTCAATCTACAATAGTCACAAACAAAGTCGTCATCTTCTTCATCACAACCCGCACAAGTTTCGTGGGCCCATTTCAAGCAGCTTGAACACTTTATCCATCCTTCCTTTTCCTTAGATTTGGAATATGGTTCCTTGCAAAAAAAACAGTCTGGATCACTGTTGTGATTTTCTTCTTCGATGTCTGCTAATGTTTCTCCAATATTTTGAACTTCGGCGCCATTAGAACTATGTAACGTAGTATGAAATATTTTTCTTGTAACTTTGCGTTTCTTAGTAGAGCGGTTCTTATGTTTTTCACTTCTTTTAGAAGCTTCCAACTCAGCTTTGTAAGGACTTGATGTTAAAATTGCTGCTGTTCCTTTTTTTCTATTGGTTTTTCTAGTTGCAGTCGTAGCAACTTTAGGAATAGAAAATAAATCTTTAGGGGTGGTAACAAATGAACAACTTGGTTGAGACTCCGTGCACTTTCCAGGAGGTGTAGTGGGTTCTTCAATATTTTGAGAGTCTGCTGTAATATGCAATCGTTCAGGGCTTAAGTCTGCGATAATGGGTGACAGAATATCTGTGGTTTCTGCTGCAGCATAATCAGCATCGTCAAATATGTCAGGATTTAAAGGCACAATTCCACATTTCTTAAAACCATTGACGGGTGTGGATTGTTGAGCTGCTCGAAGATATGCTTCTTCCATAAGCTGAGACATTTGAAACTGAGTTACCACCCGTCCAGGATTGTTTCTGAGAAATGTTTTAATAGATTTAACGTAAAAAGTGTTGAAAGGACTCATGACTGAAACGTCTAAAGGCTGTAACTTGTGGCTGAAATGGGGAGGTAAACAGAATAACAGTTGTAAAATTTGATCTTGCTAGTTTGATGAATTCTATATTTTTTGTATGAGTCATGCGGGCAAAGTGGCCAGTAGCTTGGTCACTTTACCCGATTTGATTCTTAACGGGAAATACACACTTACTCACTTCCACACATCACCTGAAAATATCTCACCTGCAGCAAAATACATTATAAACATTAAGCTTTCATTCAGTATTCACTAAAAATAGGTCCATATAAACTTATAGCAGATATGAGTACATAATTATATTCGAGATTTACCTTATATCAGGAACCGCAAAAACAATAAATCAAAATTTTTCTTCGCAATCAAGTCGCCGTAACCAGTAACTTTACAGACTAGCCACAAACAATGTTTATCTTAGTTGACCTTCATTTCAATAGAGGGCGACATCATTAAGATCGTCAAATCAGCAGTGACTACTTTGCCCGCCCTGGCCACTTTACCCATCCTTCCCCTACACAGTTTGCTTCTACAAAATATAATTAGGAAAATTTTACTAATCGTTTCCATTTATTCATTGGCATCGGTTAGTACAAATAAAAACTTCTTATTCTTTCATACTTCTTGTCATATTATTTTGTTTTATCTCATATTTTATACAGTTATTTCACTTCTGGTGAATGCGACAGACATGCGTATAAAAACAATTGATTCATTGTATTGATATTCCTTTCCTTAATTATTAAAATTCCTTTAAATAGTTAATCATCTCAATGAATTTTGCTGATCTGTCATGCGTGTTTTTAAAAGTAAGGAACAAATACCAACTAAGGTTTGAATTTATATATAAAGAATGCAATCACTAATAAAGAAGTAGATTCTTTGGTTAGATGACACAATTTTTTAAAGATGACTAATAAATTAGCAATTTTAATTTTTTGCACTTAGGTACTGTACAAATAAAGATAATAATTTATTGAGACAAAAATCCAATACAATGAAGATGCCTTTTAAACCAACTAACTCCTTTAATTCTACTTTTTAGGTAGTACATTTAGATGCTTCAGTAATAATTTCCTGGAGTGTTTCTGAACAGAATATGATATAAGCTGTACATGAGAGTGAACTCTTTTTAGATTTTCTAGGTTATCTGCACCTAATGTGTTTTGAAGAAACAAATTAGTAACGCAAGTAGTCAAGAATCACATTTATATGAAAATAAACTTCAATAATACCATGCTGTACATATATTTAAAAATTCTTCATAATAAAAAATATATTTAAAAAAATACTCTGTAGATAAGAATATAAGGGATCTTCTTTTAACCTTTTATATCTCGTGCAAGGAGTGACCAAGTCGATAGAGGTATTGTCTAATTCTTTTAAAGTGGTGGGTCAGGCAATAAACCTTTTAAAAAATTTACTCGAATGACTAACAGTGGACTGTCTAAACCCTAAACAAAAAATTGAACCTTATACATATAGCGACGAAGTGTTAAAAGACGATAAACCTTATTATTATGTTTACAGTTGAGATTCAACAAGTGATTCATATGTGAACTCAACAAGGACTATTAGTCTAGTACAGATTTCAATCATTCGACAAAATAAGCTTGTAAAACTCTTAGAAATTTTATTACTACGACACCACTTTACACGATCAAAACTATACATTTACTGATTCATCATTTATCCGTCCAGAATATACAAAAGTAGCCAAGCATATAGTTTGCTAGTAAACTATTGGTTGATGATAAACAAAGACTGTCACCGATAAGTACCCGGTAATTAAATTCTGCTACTAAAAGCAAATATAAAATAACCCATGTGCAAACACAGGCCATTAAACTTCTCATAAAATATCTATTTGAGTACCTACCTAAAACGAGTACATTATTTTAAGTGTGAGCAGCAATTCTAGTTAAGTAGTTTACGTATTATGTGTGACAATTATATTTGCAGTTGCTTTCTCTTATCATTAATTAGCACAGCGTGACAAAAGTCTGTTGATATCCTAACAAGAAAAAGCAATAAACAGGAACACAAATTATACACATACCTACTTATTGCACATTCATGCACATTAAATACTCTAGGATGTAAATTTTAGAGAATTCGGGACCCTTTTTATTCAAAACTGAGAAAAAATGGCATGACGATTGTTGCTATATTCGGAGGTCATAAATTAGAGATTAAGAGTTAATTAGGGAAAATAGACCAAAACCACAGGTCATTATTTATGATATAGGGGTGTAGGTACTTTAGGAAGATCATTAGATTTGGATCAACGCGCACTTTCTATTTCAAGTAGAAAGTTTGTCAAATATAATAAAAACAGAAATTAAAAAAAAAAAAAATACTTACTTCAATTCTCCAATTAGGTAATAATTTTTCATGGTTTTCAAATAGCATTTGATTTACCGTAATCGTCTACTAATTACAAAACAATAATAGATTAAATAATAGCCCAGATCTGTCATTTCAGTTATTTATTCAATATCCGAGAGATATCCTAGGGTACAGTTATTATAAAAGATTGAAAAGTAGTTTAATATTAGGAAAGTACTTTAATTATAGTTAATTCTGCTATATCTTTGAGACTTTGTATTAAATGTTAGCGATCTGTATATTTTTTATATAATTGTATTTTGTTTTCTAAATTTTATTTTCTTTCTAAAACTTAACTTTCACTCATTACTCCGAATTCTTGAGCATACCACATTACCTGGAACCCCGCTACCTGCATGTACCCTGACTAAAATTATTAACAACCTGGTTTCTCCCGCAATAACATTCCATTCTGTTTATTTTTAAGTACTCGCACCTTCAATATACTTTCTATCTTTCATCTAAACTACTCTCTTCTTCTTGTCAACCATTAACGACCCTACCTACAAATATCCTTATTTTTGATCCCGATGGTCAGTTCGTTTGCAGTCCGTTTCCAGTTCTTTTTCAATTCTGTTCGCTTCTTTATTTGTCTTCGCCTATGTTATTGTTTATATAGTTCTTATCGTCATTGTTTTTTTGTATTGTGTTTTTCGTTAATTATATTGTAAATAGTTTGTTCATTATATCATATTCAGTGTTAGTGTTCTTTTTTATTTCATCGCGCCGATTTGGGCAATAAAAGACCAAAACACTACAAATGGACTTTCCGAATTGTACTTATTGACAATGTTAAACGATGGTAATCCTTATTTAATTAAAGAGGCAGTTAGCATACAATATTTAGTGGAATATTTTATGTTGATGTAGAAAGAATTACACTTAAAGCTTTTTCACTTTTTTTATATAGTACATTTTGCTTTTTTGGGGTAATCATTATACTATTGTAACCAAGTATTTTCCGGGTTGTTATGCCGTGGTTTTGTCTTCCTCCTTTACTAAACGTTCCGCCAGTCTCGACTGCTGGCATCCTCAGTAGATTTCTGCTGCCCCTGCTGCTTCTTCTGCTGAGACACGTTTAGTAAAGAAATGAACAGATTTTTTTGGTTGTAAAGATTTATACCAATAAATATAACATCCCTTATCAAATATCATAAGCGACTTTTCCCTTTTTTTACTACAGTTCGTTGTAAACGAATATGTGCTTGATGTATTGATTCTTAGAAAGATCACTTTCCTTTTTTGCTTTGGAAGGTCGAACATAGTCAGTCAGTCGACTTTAGTAACTAACACCAGCTTTGGGTCTAAAATATTACAACGAATGAAAAATATAGTCGATTTGAGCTTAAATAAGACAAAAGCAACAAATAGAAACTACTTGTAACTGGCTGCTGGGCCCCTCAGCAGCATAGGGCCCATAGGCAGTTGCCTACATTGCCTATATGGATAATCGGGAACTGTCTACCACCTATATAAAATGAGTAGCTCCTGGGTATGAAAAATCCAAATTTAATTTTTGTACATTAGATAATAGAAGTGGTCAGGCACTCCACTGTTGTTAATGACAAACGAAACGAGTCGTCAGTTAATAGAAATTGTATTTCATCATTTCTTATTTTCCTTTTTAAGCAAGTACCACAGAGCGTCTTTTAAACAATGCTAATAATAATAATAATAACTTATTTTCTATGTTTCTTTTTTACTGTCATAATAAAGTACAGAAATGACGCACATATTGAATGAAAGTCTTATTACTAAAACGTTTTAATGAGATTCCCGATTTCATTTGCATATATGAATATTTATAATTCATTCTCATTTTGATAGGTAAAATTTCATCTTCCCATATAAAATGTAAATGTTTGTACTGTTTCTGTTAATTGCGAATTGATGCAGTGCTAAGCCAATATAATAGCCAAATAAAACCAACATTGACTTATCTGAACCAATAAAATTCCACATTAACGTTTGATCACGTGCGTCTGTGAAATATGAATTAACATTATTTGAAGCGCGATAAATTAGCAGAAAGGGTCGATGAAATATACTCAATGGAAATGGGCAACTAGCTAAATCTACTTTTATCACAGTCTGATTTTATACCTATATCCATTTATATGATCCATTAGGCAAAAATCCCTTTTAACAACACCAGTAGAATAAAGTAAACAGATTTTGTGTAGGATAATTGTAAAATATTTTTATTAATACAAGATAAAATGCTTTCTAATTTGTTCGGTTTTATTCGGTCATCTTTTAAAACCATGTAACTTTTGAAAGTAAATTCAGTCTTTCAATTATTTACAGAAGAAAACTTGTCAACAATTTGAATCTATCAAATATTCCTAAAAGGAACAAATTTTTCAAAGAAGGAGTCAATGGAGCTATCATTCAATCTTTGCGTATGGAATTTATTTCTCTCTTTCAGTTTTTGATGTCGACATGGGTATTGTTGTAACCATTTTTTATTTTCTTTATTAAACCTAAATCATTTTGTGTCAAAAATGTTGAAAAGGGTAATGTACAGTATACTTCTAAATAAAAAACAGATACCCTTGTTTTAAGTTGCTCTTTTGATATGAGAGCTGAGCTTGTCAAATAAACAAAATAGCATTGTCTTCAGAGTGACATGACGTACGCTCCCCAATGTCGGAATGTCCGCAATAATGAAAACCTCATTAAATAGCTGCATTTATTGCAGTTCACCAACCCTTTTGAATTCGTGACTTTATGCTAGCAAATAAGCGTAGAGGGCGATTTTAGAATTTGTGCTCAGTTCCGTAATATTGAAAATATGGGAATATTTTCGACCAGAAATCCAGATAAAGCATTAAGTTACCTTAAGGGGCTACCCAGTAATTATACAATAAGAGAGGGGGAGGGGGTTAATAAATGTCTATACGACCTTACCTTGGGGAGGGAGGTGTAAAAGTCATTCTTGCTTAATATTTTAGTTCGAGTCAAGATTCACCTGGGAATGTGTTTTGCAATAGGTATACAGGGTTTTTCAAGTTGATGGGCTATTAGAAGTATATGAATTAGTAGAAGGAATTCAATTCTGAAACTTGGGCTCGTTTGGTTATTGTTTATGCCGCTTCTTTTAAAAATATTTTCAAGTTCGATTTACATCCGGTTATACCGGAAGCCGATACCAACTTTGTTATTTTAAATGGAATGGTATATTTTTCACGCTGAATTCGAATAAAACGTGTAATTCTAAGGTAAGTTTGATAACCAACTTGTACACCTATGACGATCGGTTTCTGAGTTAATTTAATTTATAGAAAAAAAATCGCTACCGCAACCCAAACTATAAAAAATCATAACTTCCACAAAATACGACTTAGAGTGTTGAAATTTTTACTGTAATAGCTGAATATTAGTGCTAACGCCTTGACAAAATTGAATCAAATAATTTATACAGGGCGTTCAAAATAAAATTCTAAAATTGAAAAACTTCAAACACGAATTACTTCGTTTTTTCAAATGGCACCTACTATTTTTTATTTTTTCAATCGATTCCTTTTTTTATCCTCTTTCGATCCATATGGATACTTCCTAAGTAATAATTCAAAATTATTCCAAAATTTTCAAATAAAATAGGAAGTATCCATATGGATCGAAAGAGGATAAAAAAAGGAATCGATTGAAAAAATAAAAAATAGTAGGTGCCATTTGAAAAAACGAAGTAATTCGTGTTTGAAGTTTTTTAATTTTAGAATTTTATTTTGAACGCCCAGTATAAATTATTTGATTCAATTTTGTCAAGGCGTTAGCACTAATATTCAGCTATTACAGTAAAAATTTCAACACTCTAAGTCGTATTTTGTGAAAGTTATGATTTTTTATAGTTTGGGTTGCGGTAGCGTTTTATTTTCTATAAATTAAATTAACTCAGAAACCGATCGTCATAGGTGTACAAGTTGGTTATCAAACTTACCTTAGAATTACACGTTTTATTCGAATTCAGCGTAAAAAATATACCATTCCATTTAAAATAACAAAGTTGGTATCGATTTCCGGTATAACCGGATGTAAATCGAACTTGAAAATATTTTTAAAAGAAGCGGCATAAACAATAACCAAATGAGCCCAAGTTTCAGAATTGAATTCCTTCTACTAATTCATATACTTCTAATAGCCCATCAACTTGAAAAACCCTGTATACTTAAGTATATAGCGATGGAAATTTAAAAAGTATGCTTTAAGCAAAGAATGAATAATTAATTTTTTTAATAAGTGTTTCAGTTAAATAGTTTAATTACTGACTGAACCTTTTATAATGATATGAAGGCATTTAAAACTATCTAGAAAAACCTTGTGAAATCATACGTAAGAAATGAGAAGGGACTCAAAAAATCTTATGGGGCTCAAGGGGGTTGGGTAAAAATGGCCAAATAATCAGGGGAGTAGCTAGGATTTGATCAAGGGGGGACAAACATGAAAACAAGATATTTTTCTCAAAAGAGAATTTTAGTATGCTGATAAACTAAATTGATACACAGTTCAAATTTTTATTTTTATACAGAGAAAATTTAAAAAATCTTACAAAAAAGGAAAGTTACAATACTAATATAGGTTAGGGAATTTTGAGAAACTGATCAGTTTAGGGGAGCTGTGCAGGGCCCTCTGTGCCTCCTTGACTACGTCCATGAAAATCATCTCTAAGTAATTAATAAATAACTTCTTAGTAAACTACATAATGATGACACATTATATTGCGATACTATTGAATACTATCTATCTTTGTCGTTAAGGGTATTAGGTATATAAGGATATAAGATTCTCATGAGTATTGCACCGAGCGGCATGGTCTAGTCGTCTGTCTAGATCATTGCTTAGCATTCCGGAGGTCACCGGTTCGATTCCAGGGCCGGCTGTCTACCCTGGTCCAAGTTTTTCTGTGGTTTCCAGCAAATGCTGGGGTAGTAATATTAAACAGATAGTCTTTCACTTCTCTTCTGTCTTCATTTCGTCTGTCTCATCTTTCTTCCCCCAACCATAACCCACCCATTCCCAATATTCCTAAAGGAGGCTAAAGAGGGCCTTCCGCCCTACCCTTTCAACTTTGCAGGTCGGGGGAGATAGTCCACCATTGGTAGGAATGAAACACCCCAAAGGTTTGTTTTTTTTTTTCATGAGAATAGCCATCGCGGTGCTCAGTTGCGCAGTAACATAACCCCCCCCCTGTTGTTAACTAAGTATTTAAGCCTAACCACCACTTTAGCGAATATTATAACCTGCACATTCAATTCACGTTTTCTTTTTTTGATATTTGAAGCTCATTCTACAATATAGAGGAGTAGCATCGATACAATTTCGTATTTCCATTCAATCCAAAAACAGACAATTTTGAATAAGCAATGGTCGAGTGTGATTTGAGTACTCTAAATTATTATTTGGCTAAATCTAATATATAAAATTCTCGTGTCACAATGTTAGTTACTATACTCCCCCGAAACGGCTTTACCGATTTTTATGAAATTTTATATACATATTCGGTAGGTCTGAGAATCGGGAACTCTCTGTTTTTCATACCCCTAAGTGATAAAGGCTGTCCACCCCTAACTTTGTATTTTTTTTATAATGTGGCATTAAAAAATACTTATAACCCAAAATTTTCACCTTTTTACCACCAACCCCCAATTTTTAATAGCGATATTAGTAGTGTAATGATCTTCAACTCTCAGTGGTCGATAACTGATCAATAATTATCAATCGATTAGTCATCCCCGTCAGGCGTCTACTGATGTCACTACTCACCAAGCAAACAGCACGGAGTGGGGATGAGAATGAATCAGATTTTTTAGAATGTTACAGGTAGTTCTAATATGTTCTAAGAAGTAAAATAATGTTTTATTATAACATTTCAGAATGATTTAGTAATGTTCAAGAATGTTCCAGAATCTTGAAGATCATTCAAGAGAATGTTTTGAATAATTATAGGATGTTCTGGATAGTTCTAAATTCGCGAATATTCTAGAATGTTCCATCAAACGTGTGATATATTCTTACCCGAGCAACGCCGGGTATTGCTGCTAGTATCTTTATACTTATCTATTCTACAGTTTTTCAACATTTCCTACTACTTACTGCTAGTTACACTTACCTCTTGTTTCAGACCCTGCCGTAATTATATTTAAATTAAACCTTTGTTAGTTGAGATGATTAAATTCAAAGTTAGACGCCAATAAATACACGTTTCCATGCATTAATTAATAGCTTTTGTGTGTAACTTGTTCGCGTGAAATTCCACTAACTACAACCAATTAGCAGCCCACACCCGCATTATTACCCGTTACAACTTTGTTCTACAATCATAGGAATCCTTCTATGTAGGTAACTACAGAGATAAAATGAATTAAAGTTGGCCTGAAAGTGGGCTCCTATCTTTCCTAAAGTGACATGACTTTCCCACTATATTATTAGAGGGCCTCAAACCAACAATTTCATAGTTAATTTTATACATATAGGTATTTGTCGAAATTAATTTTTCTTTCTTTATTTCTAAGATAAAGACCAGAATGATGATTAATATTGTTTGCTGTAACTTCATCCATTTTCAGATGATACTGCGATGTTGTAAACAAACAAACGCAAGTAATGTTTCAAGAATAATGTTTATTGTAAATATAACAATAATATTGTTTCACAAAAACTATACCAGACAAGTTCGATTGTGTTTTTTATTTAGGTAACATCTCTCTCAAAATTGGAAAAACTATCCAAAAGATTAATAATAGTTATGTTAACTTTCTTCGTGTTATCATTTCTATCGTAATTATACTAATCTAACATGGTTTAATCTAACCTAACCCAACAATGCCTTTCCTTTATTGTCTATTGAAAGAATCTATTAGGTATTACTTAGTTTATAGTAATGAGGTGTACCAATAGAAGGTTGGCTTAGGTGAGGCTACATTTGATTCGAAAATAGAACGAAATATTAGAACTGGCAATTATACAGTACACTTCTGACACACTGAATAATGTGATATTCAACACAGTTGTCATGTTTCTCAATATTAGAACATGGACTTACTACAGGTAGAACAGAGCGACTAGTGTTTGCTGAATTTGTTCGTTTATTCTAGTTTCACCGTTTCCAAAATTGAACTATGAAAATTTATGAGTACCTACACCATGTTTATAAATTTGGAAAAGTGTGTTTGTGTATCTGCCATGCATCAGTGTATATTTGAGCTCAATCCATTTAGTTCGTTCGCTCAAAAACTTGTACCTACGCTAAAAGCTTTTTCGTTGGATGTGTTTGTAGTAAACGTATATGAATGCACATGGGTATGTATCGGAAGCATATTTTGACGCGCCAACAACAGCGTTATATAACTGAGTACAACATTACGTTCGTAATAAGGCATTGAAAATGATCAGAACTGACAGGAACCGTAGGCGCATATTTTTAGTAAATATGTTTTATAGCCATATTCGCCGAGGCAACACTCGGAATAACTTATATGGCTTAAATGTTTGCAAAAATTATCCATCTAGATTGCTGAATAATAAACGGAAATTTTAAGTATGATTTAGATACTCATGATATCAAGTGAAATTTGAAAATTGAGATGTTTGTTTGCAAGCATTGTCCAATATGGTTATGTAAATTAGAGTATTGGTATCAACGATGCAATAATATTTTCACATTTCAAACATTTTGCTGTTGTTTCAGTTTAATAAATGCTTATTTTCTGTTAGCTACATAAGTACACAGATATTTAACATATATATATATATATATATATAAATGCAACTACTTGGGGTATATGCTCACAGAAAATAATGATGAATAAATGATCTGCATATAAGTAATCAAGCAGCTAAAGCCAATGCATTGCTGGGGAGAATGTGGGGAATAGGACAAAGATTGTGCGGAAATAACTGGGAAAAAAGGGTGTGTTATTTAATATTTATAAGTATATGAAATGGGTGTTGCGCTTAGAAAGAAGTACTCCCGACTATATTTTAAGAAGGGAACCAATATGTGGGAAAAATGGTGGAAGAAACAAGAAGGAGGGTTGTAAAATATGAAGATAAAATTGGGAGAATTACCGAAAGGGGACTTAAAAAAGGAGATATGGAGGAAAAAAAGGTTTGGGGATCGAGACAAAAAATAAATATGATGTGGAAAGAGATAAGGTTTTAACAGGAATGGCAATAAGTAAAGAACAAATGGAGGAGTGGAGAGGAAAGGGATTGAATGTTAGTAGGATGGTGGGGAAAAGATGTAAGATGTAATGAAATAGTAAGAAATTGTTATTGGTTCCAGGGGGAAATAAACCAAATCGTAAATAATACCACCACTTTAAACACTCGATTTATATTTATTAAATAAGATTGCACTGGATTACAAAACTAAAGGAACATCATAAAAAAAAGTAAAACTCGTGGGGGCATGTGATTGATCAATATTCTAACCTCTATATGTTTTAATACATACAGGTACCGGCAATAGCGACCATCGTGGCTCAACTTACGCTACCGTCTATAGTTTTCCAAAACACAATCACAACAGTAAGAGGTGAGGATTTGAGAAAAATATGGGAATCAAGATACGCGAAAGGTATGAGGGAGTTTATATGGGAAGAATGGCAAGGGGATGGGGTGTCGGGGTATCTAAGATAAGAAAAAAATATAGAGATAATAGCCAGATTCAGAATGGGGAATGAGTGTAATGAGAATAAGTTTTGGATGGAAGAAGGTAAGAGGTTGTGTAGAATATGTGGAGAAAAGAGTGAATCAATGTAAAATGTATTAGAAGAAGTAACGGGTTTAACAAAACTATTACTTGGGTTTTGAAATTATTAATAGTTTGTTTAAAAAAATTTAATTATCATGAAATATTTGTAGCGGTTGTCTTCATTGTAATTTTATTTAAATTTATTTTTCGAAGAATGATGCTATTGTAGTGCAATTGGGTTTAAAGTTAATATCCCGAGAAAGTAGGTAATTAGGGTCGAACATAAAATTCAACGGTACCTACCTTTCTCGGAATGTTAGTAAAGGCAAAAATTCCGTGCAGCAATTAACAATCAGGGTGACTGACCACTATTGTTGGGGGTTAAACAACCTCACCATCACCCTGACATTGTTGCAGCAGTGATATAAAAAGGGAAGATTTTTCCAAGTGAGTCAGTTCTTAGTCAGTCTTGGTAAGTCTTGTACGCCGTTATCAGTATCCTTATCGTTATTCTTTGTGTTCAATTTTTGTGTCTATTAATTAACTTTGTTGTTCTTGTGTGTGTCTGTTTCTGTGTTTTGTTATCTCTGTTCGTTTTTTTTTTTGTTGTGATCCAAAAATAAACTGTTTTTATTCTATTTTTTTATCGGACTATTATTTCTCGTTTTTAAAAAACTCCCGATAAGTGGTGACCGCGACGTGAGTTTTTTGGATCATACGCAGTTTTGTTTTCGACAATAATGGTGAATACCCGAACGGATACCGAAGTCCTAAATCAGTTAGAGCAACAGAAACGCCAGCTGGAACAGCAGCGACTTGAAATGGACCAGGAACGACGGGAATTGGAACAACTACGTCTGGAATACCAACTCCGTCAAAATCAACAGGACCAGCAACCACATCTCCGGGAAGCAGCGCTATGTACAGGTTCGTTACGTCAACAAATTACAGCTTTATCAGGTGTCGAACGAGTGGGACTGCGTATTCCCGAATTTACTCCTGGAGACCCGGAATATTTCTTTGTATTGTTGGAGAGAACGCTGAGAACCGCTGGTATAACCAACGACGAGGCCAAATTCAGCTACGTGCTCGGAGCCCTAGGGACCAAACATCTGGGAGAAGTCCGCGATATCGTGATGAATCCACCGCAAGAACATTCTTACGACGTCCTCAAACGGGAATTAGTAAAACGTCTTAGCCAATCACAAGAGCACAAGACCCGTAAACTCCTAGAACACGAAGTAATCGGAGATAGGAAGCCTTCCCAATTCCTGAGACATTTGCGGACATTAGCCAGCAACGTCATAGGAGATCCCGTTTTACGGACAATTTGGTTGAGTCGGTTACCTATTCAATTACAACCCCATTTAGTAACCAAAACCGAGAGCACCCTGGACCAGTTAGCGGAAATGGCCGACGCAATCCTGGAAGCCACACGATCAGTACCGCAGGTAGCATCTAGTACCATCATCAACGAGACACCGCTGGAAATAAGGCTTGCGCAATTACAGCTAAACATACAACAGCAAGTTACAGAACAGTTATCGACATTACGGAGACAAATTGAGACCATCACTATTCCCGAAGGACATCGCAGTCGGGATAAATCGCCACATCCTCGATCACGTTCCAGAAGACGATTTAATTCGCAGGAAAAGGGACACCCATCTAACGGACTCTGTTGGTATCATTGGAAATTCGGGCCGCAAGCAAGGAAATGTCAACCACCGTGCACCGGAAGTCAACAGGGAAACGGGACAGGAGGTCGCTAATGGCGGCAAGCGACAATAAAAACCTCCCATGCCGTCTCTTCGTAACCGATAAAGATACCAACACCCAATTCTTAGTAGATACTGGCGCCGATCTCTGCGTGTATCCGCGTTCATTCGTTCGTGGTACATGCAAAAGATCGAAATATGAATTAGCAGCGGCAAACGGAACCATAATTCCAACGTATGGCACAATCAAGCTTTCATTAAATTTGGGATTACGACGAGTATTTGATTGGTCATTTGTCATCGCCGAGATAACCAAACCCATCATAGGAGCAGACTTCCTAGCGCACTTTGGACTTCTCGTTGACCTACAAAATGGGCATCTTATTGATTCTCTTACGAAACTGTCATCGCATGGACGGGTAACCAATTGTCACATCGACAGCATCAAAATGGTAAGCGGTACATCAACCTTTCACGAACTGCTTCGACAATTTCCCAACCTAACCCGACCCGACAGTCATACAGGAGCAGCCAAACATAATACAGTGCATCACATCCGAACAAGTCCTGGACCGCCAGTTTTCCACCGACCACGACGTCTGGACCCAAGACGGCTAGCGGCAGCTAAAAAGGAATTCGAAACGATGTTACGGCTAGGAATCGCACGTCCGTCCGAAAGCTGCTGGTCCTCACCGTTACACTTAGTGCCCAAACAGGACGAACAATGGAGACCCTGTGGGGATTATCGTGGATTGAATGCACGGACAAAACCAGACCGTTATCCAGTCAGGCACATCCATGACATCGCACACATGCTGAACGGGAAGAAAATTTTTTCGAAAATCGACCTCGTTCGGGCGTACAACCAAATACCGGTAGCTCCAGAAGACATTCCGAAGACAGCTATCACGACTCCTTTTGGTCTTTTTGAGTTTCCTTTCATGACGTTTGGACTTCGTAACGCTGCGCAAACGTTCCAGCGGTTCATGGATGAAGTCCTGCGGGGATTAGACTTTACGTATGCATATATCGATGACATACTTGTTGCATCCCAATCACCCGAGGAACACGAAGAACATCTACGAGTACTTTTCGAACGTTTACAACAATTCGGAGTTGTCATTAATGCAGCAAAATGTACCTTCGGCAAGACCGAAGTGAAATTTCTAGGATACTTGATCACAAGCAGTGGTACTAAACCATTGCCTGAAAAAGTACAAGTCATCACCGATTATCCAAAACCAGAGACGGTGAAACAACTAAGGCAATTTCTGGGAATGATAAATTTTTATCGAAGATTTCTACCCAAGGCCGCAAATCAGCAAGCCGTCCTCACCAGCCTTTTGACCAACAATGTCAAAGGAAAAGCGCCAATCATCTGGACAAAAGAAGCGGAAGAAGCCTTTACAACTTGCAAGGATAGCCTGTCACACGCAGCACTCCTAGCGCATCCAATACCTAACGCAACTTTAGCTCTGATGTGCGATGCTTCAGATACTGCTGTAGGCGCCGCCCTGCAACAACGAATCAACAACCATTGGGAACCACTAGCGTTCTTTTCCCAAAAATTGAGTCCTGCCGAACGCAAATATAGTGCTTTTGATAGAGAGCTTTTAGCTATCTACAAAGCAATTAAACACTTCCGTCACATGCTAGAGGCCACAGTATTTACGATATTCACTGACCATAAGCCAATCACGTTCGCATTCAATCAGAAACCTGAAAAGTGGACTCCTAGACAAATTCGTCATCTAGACTTTATTAGCCAGTTCAGCACGGATATACAGCATATATCTGGAATGGAAAATGTTGTCGCCGACACGCTCTCTCGCATAGAAGAACTATCAACAGCCCTTAACTATGTCGACCTGGCGAAGGATCAAGAAAAAGATAGGGAATTACAATCATTTCTTCATTCAAATTCCGGCTTGAAGCTCAAGCAAGTGGAGATTCCTGGAACTAGTGCGACCATTTTCTGTGACGTTTCTACAGCAGCCGCACGTCCATTTCTGACACCAAAATTTCGTAGAGCAGCGTTCAATTCTATCCATGGTCTTGCACATCCCGGTGCAAAAGCTACTGTGACCCTTATGACAAAACGATTTGTTTGGCCGTCAATAAGAAAAGATTGCCGCGAGTGGACAAGAACCTGCATTCCATGTCAACGTTCTAAAATATCGCGACATGTTTCAGGACCACTCGGTTCTTTCGCAACTCCGTCAGCTAGATTCGATCACGTACATATCGATATCATTGTAATGCCCGTATCCGAAGGAAAGAGATATTGTCTTACATGCGTGGATCGTTTTTCAAGATGGCCAGAAGCATTCCCCCTGGAAGACCAAACGGCAGAAACAGTAGCGAGAGCATTCTACGAGAAGTGGATTTGCCGTTTTGGAGTTCCTTTGCGAGTGACGTCCGATCAAGGACGACAATTTGAGTCAACCCTATTCAGACATCTTACCAGTATGGTTGGAATCTCTCACCTTCGAACGACAGCATACCATCCCCAAGCGAACGGGATGGTAGAAAGACTTCATAGACAACTTAAAGCTGCAATTAAGTGCCACAGCAATGATCGATGGACCGAAGTACTTCCTACCGTTTTACTGGGGATCAGGTCCGCATGGAAAGAAGACATCAATTGCACGTCTGCCGAACTAACTTATGGTCAATCTCTACGACTACCAGGTGAATTTTTGACGCCAAGAAGCCACAACACCCTGGAAGACACCGATGCCTACACCAAAGAACTTCGACAGGTATTTCAGGACTTGCAACCAGTAGCAGGTACACACCATGGCCATAGAAAAGTTTTCATATTCAAGGACCTGGCAACGGCAAAACAAGTATTTGTACGCAACGATGGCCCGAAACATCTCCTGCAGCCACCATACGAAGGATCATTTTCCGTCGTTAAACGTACCGAAAAAACCCTTACAATTCGAATGAGAGATAAGGATGTCGTTGTCTCTATAGATCGAGTAAAACCCGCCTATATTCTACCTACAATACCAACAAACGCGGAAAACTCTTCAGGATCGTTTCAACAGCCTAATCAGGACATCCCAGTAACGACCCGAACAGGCAGAAGGATAAGGTTCACCGACCGCTACCAAGCAGGATTTTTCTAACGTTACTCACTAGCGAGGGGGTACTGTAGCGGTTGTCTTCATTGTAATTTTATTTAAATTTATTTTTCGAAGAATGATGCTATTGTAGTGCAATTGGGTTTAAAGTTAATATCCCGAGAAAGTAGGTAATTAGGGTCGAACATAAAATTCAACGGTACCTACCTTTCTCGGAATGTTAGTAAAGGCAAAAATTCCGTGCAGCAATTAACAATCAGGGTGACTGACCACTATTGTTGGGGGTTAAACAACCTCACCATCACCCTGACATTGTTGCAGCAGTGATATAAAAAGGGAAGATTTTTCCAAGTGAGTCAGTTCTTAGTCAGTCTTGGTAAGTCTTGTACGCCGTTATCAGTATCCTTATCGTTATTCTTTGTGTTCAATTTTTGTGTCTATTAATTAACTTTGTTGTTCTTGTGTGTGTTTGTTTCTGTGTTTTGTTATCTCTGTTCGTTTTTTTTTTGTTGTGATCCAAAATAAACTGTTTTTATTCTATTTTTTTATCGGACTATTATTTCTCGTTTTTAAAAAACTCCCGATATATTAAAAAGAAAACGTGCTCGGGCGCCACTTTGTCAAACAAAGAAAAGAATAAAAGAAATGGCAACTTTATTGGGCACCGGGTAGTGCATCGGTGGTTCCTGCAGAATCCTGAAGCTTTAGAGAGCTCGAAGCTCTCTTAAAAAAAACAAATAAAACTTGAAGAGTATATTAACAAAAAATTATACACAACAAAATCAACAAAACTTACAATAACACATGTAGCCCACCAAAAAGAAGAGTTCCCTGCTCCAATGTAGGGACTGGAAGCTGGTTTCAGGGTATAGTCGGGGACTTCTCGTGCTGTGTTGTGAGGCAAGAGGATATCAGCGAAATAGCTTCATGAACCAACCTTTTAATCTTCAGGGGGCCGCCTGCAGGAATTTATCGGCCTCTAACTGGTTATTGAGACTAGTTGGAAACTAGAGCTTCGTCTATTTGCCTTTGTAAAATAGTTTCAGGATGTCTTCACCCCTACTCTTTAATCCCAGCCCCTAATCCAACCGGAACCTATTCTAAGAAAATTTCAATGGGCTGACAAATAAGGGCACAAATAAATGTGCTGATAAATTTCCTAAAACTAAAAAATAAAAAGTTGTTCGCATTGAAGATGCTTAAAAAAAACGGATAAAAAGGGAGGAGTAGGGGTGTCTGTCGTTAAACCAACATGCACTCAAGATACACTTCAGATACCATAAAAAATTTTGACTATTAAAAATATATAAATTAAAAGGTGAGAAAAATTAATTAAATGAAAAAATTTAAAAATTGGCCACAAAGGCCCAAAAGATTACAAATATACAGTTAGATATTTAAAAAAGAGACCACGTGGTAATAAGGAAAATTTTGTAAAAATTAATCAAAGTTACATCAAAAATAAATATTGAGTGAATAGCAAAAAAGATTTTAAAAGAAATAATTAATTTGAATGAATTTTACATGAACTATTAAAATGCAAAGGTAAGTGGATCACAAAAAAAAACTCTTACGCAAAACCAAGCACAGAACACCAACAGAAAAACACACATACACGTCACGTCAGTGTCAAGGATCGAGGAAGAAGACCTCGAGCACCGACCGGAAAATTTCATCGATCCCTCCATCGATCGCCTAGTCCTGCGCGAAGGTTGTTAGCCTTGATGATAAGACGGAAGGTCGATCAACATTAAGAAATAATCAACAAAACTGAACCAAGACAAACACAAACTGAATCGAAATAAATAAAACTTCAGTAACGGGATTTTTCATAAAAAAAAACGTTACACGGGGAAGAATGAGAGGGAGGAACTTGGAAGGATAATAAACTTTTTGTTTCAATAAAGCTCTTATATACATAATGTGCAACTGTATATTGGTTGGAGTTAAATACATCTTAGATACCTATTTACACCTTAAATTTACTAGATGAAATGGTTATTATTGTATAAGTTGATGATATTGAAGATACTGATTAAATATTGACTATTGAAACATTAACAAATATTTCGGTCGGTTTCAAAGAAAAAGAAAGTGGAAAATGCAAAACCGTAATACCCAAACGTAGACATGCGAGGGTCAACCGACCGATGTTCAGCAAACAGAAATCGCAAGGGTTCCGCTATTAGTAGATATCGTATTTGGTAATACACATTTAATAAACTGTTAAGTAATAAACGTATCAAATCTAAGTTTCTAGAAGATTTGATAAAGAAACGAATACTACAAGGTTTTATGAGGAGAATTTTACAAATATGACAAATAAGATTGCGATTTTAAATGTAAACTATGTTGGCAAAGAAATATTTCGAGAAACATAATAAAATTGTTAAATGAAACACAAAAGTAACACTTTAATAAATAGATTTACTTTACTAATTAATAATAGAATTATCTCGATAGTAGTAGCAGTAGGTTCAAAAGTCCGAAATTAATTATGTACTGTAATTGATTAAATATTCATAATGCTTATGACGGACTCAGAGTTTCACCTCTTTGGTCCAAAAATGGTCTAAATAGTAGCTTATGACGATTATAATCGTTGGAAGTCTTTGCTGCTGACGTAGAGACTGTTCAGTAGAGAGTTACAAAGACGATATCATGATGAGAGAAGTCGTTTTCTAGGATACGTACGCTGGAAGTAATTTCTACTTAAGCGTGAATTAGTGATCAGAAGGAATGAAGGGACAAGGAAAATCCCAGGATAAGTGTGTAATAAAAAGCCGAAAAAAAGGTTAAATAGAAAATATAAACCTATGTGGGCATGTTGTTTATTACCAACAAATACACAACAAAAACTAAGATCTGTTTTCATTACCTAACAAATGTTTATATTCTCTAATAACATTAATAGGTCGATTTTTCAATTTTTATTACCATTAAGCATTGGATTCATGAGAATATTTCTGAAAATGCCAAAGTGTGACGAAAAAGCGGTTATTTAGAATAAAATATTGTGGAAAATTGTAGTAATATTTTCGGTAGGTTATGAAATTTAATTTTAGTTGTTTTAGTTTAACAAGCAATTTAAAAAATGTTAAATAGTTTTGTAATGAATTCATTTTTTTTAATATGAATTTCAAAGGTAGTACATTCTCTGTTTGTAGGGGATAAACTGGGCGTTACTGAATACCAAATTCCACCAAAAACATTCTGTAAAAAACTAGCCAAGTCTCGATGGAGCTGCTTGTTTATCACTAAAAAGTAAAGAAATCTAGACAAAGTCGTACCAAGTCTAAGGTTCCTTACTGCGATTTCTTTATTATTATAGTTAATGTTGTGTTCGTCCAATTACCAATACCAGTATAGGCTATTATCTCGCTTAACACACATAGGTAGTTAGTTACAACAGATATAACATTACGTGTAAACAAAATTGACTTGTACCCCCTAACGTATTGTAACGAATTTTCTAGTCAAACTATTTATTTAAACAATTATTTATTTCACACTATTTTTAACACTTAAACACTAACTTAGAACTACCATTTATATCACAACAATTCACTTATTTATATAACAATTTATTTATATCACTTTGTCTATTATCGGTTTTAATTCGCGCACTGATGCTTTCTTCAACTAACTGTTTTTCGGTCCAAAGATGATCACTCTATATACACCTTTCGAACTTTCTAGACAGGTACTCGAAGAAATCCTGAGTATTCCCGAATGATGAGTAATAATTAGAAAGTCCTCGATTATTCCAGAATTGAACTTGTTACTTGTCGCCGGAGAATAATTTACATCTTGTAATTTGATAACACGAAAAGTACCGTGTTCGGTCTAAGCATGTTAGTGATAACAAGTACATGCCACAAATTGTTATCGCACACACCTACTGTGTCACTGGTCGCTACAGTATAAAGAATGTTCAACGGCCAAGTCACACAACATTAACTATAATAATAAAGAAATCGCAGTAAGGAACCTTAGACTTGGTACGACTTTGTCTAGATTTCATTACTTTTTAGAGATAAACAAGCAGCTCCATCGAGACTTGGCTAGTTTTTTACAGAATGTTTTTGGTGGAATTTCACTTCTTTTTGTAGAAACGTGGGCATATTGATTTATTTTATTAGATTTTCTTATTTGACACATTTTTTTTCTTTTTAGGAGTAGTTTTTTTATTATTACAAATCTTTCTTTTCTTTTTTTTCCGGTTCTGATTCTTGTACAGTAGCAACAGTTTTTCGTATTGCCCATTCGCGTTCATTATTTATTCTTTTAGACGGTTTCATTTCTGAAATATCGGCGCGGTATTTACGCCTAAGCCGGTTGTATTCGGTGATCGCTGAAGCTTGAGCTTTTATACACTTGAAGTCAACATTTATGAGGTGCACCCCATGAAGATTGGTAACTCGTGAAAGCGCCACAAGAGAATATGGAGGTGCCAATGTCCATGAGGGCATTTTTTAGACTTAGTCCTTGGCTCTTGTGAATTGTTAGGGCATACGCCACACATATTGGGAATTGTTCTCTATACACGTATGCCCGGGGTATGATCTCAAATTTTGACTTAATAGGCAATAATTCGTGAATCAAATTATTAGTGAATTTTACTACCAATTGTTTAGGCTTTGTTTGGTCTTCCGGGTCCCACCTCACTTTTTGTACAACGCCTATCGACCCATGCACTAAACCTAAACTAACATCAATATTTCTGCTAAGCATTACTTTAGCTCTCTCTTATATCTTATGATTATAGTTTCTTCCAGTCCAGCAGTCATGGACGCATCATCTTCATATTTTTGTAAACACGCCCGGGCTTTCGTTATTATACATTTTGAACAAAGTTTTTAAAAGAGTTATATAAATTATATCTCTAATACAGCTGAGACCAGCTGAGGGTTCTTCATCAGATACTTCAGACCTTCGATTTTTGGCATCAAATGAAGCGGCCCACCAAGTTGAATATTTTTTGTAAAGGCGGTATGTCGACCTCTAATAGTTTGGTTGGGCTCTTGTGTTTTCTAATCAGGGTCACCAGGTACTCCAGATCTTCGATTATCCTAGTTTTTTATAGTTTTCCCTTTATGTAGCCATTAGACTCTAACTCTGTACCAAATTTCAGCTCTCTGAGTTTATGGGAAGTACTAATTCTATTCTGATGATCATGAGTAAGTGTCACTTTGCTTTCGCTTAACTTCGGAACTAAATGACCTACAGACTTGAAACTTTGGATTTTAATTATGTGATTATAGCTTACTGGATGACGAAAATTTCTGCGTTCTGGTCTTATCCAGAGGTTCTCAAATAGGGGCCTGAAAATGCGGCGAAATGGTTCCAGTAAAGGATGGTACGGCAGTGTTTGCATCGCGCTCGACTTGGCGGGGCACTACCGTGTCCCCCGATAGTATTTGTTTCAATATCAATAAAATAAATAATCACGTCGTCATGACAAAATCTTTATTAAAATCGCTCCTCTTTTTTCTATTTTAACCTGATCGCTCCGTAACTAGAATAAAAAATAACTGATGTTCAGATCTTTTTATGATTTAGTGGAAGAAGGGAAATCTTCAGACACTCAGCCGTGCGGTCGGCTGGGTAGTGTCGGATTCCTTAGGAAGATGACTTCGGACCTACCGACTAAAACCCCTCTAGGTACCTCAGACCATTTTATGACCTATCGTTCCTCTTCGACCAAATGTGTATTTGTGTGAGTCGACTGTAGTTTAGTAAATTGTTGAAGTTTAGACCTCGCAGCAGCTATTTAAAGCTTCCTTGTTATATTAGCATAATCTTGGCGATTTACTGAAAGTCACCCTTGATGTTTCTACGCATGGTGAGTTATCTACTCATATGTGACAATGTCATATTTTTTCTTTTTATTTTATTAAATTAACAATTAACACTTGCAGCCTTAATAACAATCAATTGATTGAGGTGATAGTGTGTTTTCGCTTTTACTTTTTTTTTGTAGTGGTGTAGCAGTTATTAATTCAACAATCCGATAACAATTAGCATCAAAAATATTAGCAATTTAAGAAGTTACAATACAAAAAAGTTTCAGAACTGTCCATACTAATTTAACGTATATGTACACCCAATCAAAAAGAACCACCCTCACAATGTACAAAATGTAACCCCAACTCCTTTCAAACAGCGGAACATATCATCAACTGCCCAGGACAAAATACCCTAAGAAGAATACAAAAATCTTTCCCTATTTAAAAAGAACAATTTAAACATCTCAGAATTGTATAAAAATGTATTGAAGTTCCTAATAGAAATCAAATTCTAATACTAGCCACCCTTATCTTGTCCGGTCTACACACAGGGATTCATTTTCCTCCGTAGGATGTACTTACTGGCAAATAAATAGATTAATATTTTCGGAACTTACTTATGTACCTAGTGGTAAATAAATAAATAACCATTATTTTAAGAATAAAGTGTTACTTGTTCACATAATTAACTTTAAATTATACAAATAAGATGTTAATTCAATAAATTTTGTAAATATTTGGGATTACTAGCCAATATTTTGATAAAAACGATTGTAATAATTTTTAAAGAATAACTGCCCATTGAAATAAATTAAAAAGACATGTGTACTAGTTTGATTTTCAATTTTTTAACTCAATCTTACAATTCCTTTTCATTTTCCATTCTATTCATGTGGTATTTTTTTAAATTTTGTATTTTGTACAAAGAACTCCCTTCTTAAATGCCATTTATTAGTTTACGATCTGTCACTCGAGGTTACGTTTTTCATATGTAACGAATTTTCTAGTTAAACTATTTATTTAAACAATTATTTATTTAACACTATTTATATAACACTTAAACACTAACTTAGAACTACCATTTATATCACAACAATTTACTTATTTATATAACAATTTATTTATATCACTTTGTCTATTATCGGTTTCAATTCGCGCACTGATGCTTTCTTCCAACTAACTGTTTTTCGGTCCAAAGATGATCACTCTATATACACCTTTCGAACTTTCTAGACAGGTACTCGAAGAAATCCTGAGTATTCCCGAATGATGAGTAATAATTAGAAAGTCCTCGATTATTCCAGAATTGAACTTGTTACTTGTCGCCGGAGAATGATTTACATCTTGTAAGTTGATAACACGAAAAGTACCGTGTGCGGTGTCTACGCCGTAAGCATGTTAGCGATAACAAGTACATGCCACAAATTGTTATCGCACACACGTACTGTGTCACTGCTCGCTACAATATTTGTCCTGTTTAAGCACGGACTACAACGCTATTAACTTTTTAGTTGGCTAATAAGCTTAGTAGCCTACTACTAGTTCCTGGTAGCTTGTTAGCAGACACTACTAACTGACTGCTATTAAGAAGGCTGTTGTAATTTAGGATTTTTTCTCACTGCACTTAAAATAAAAATGTAGTTGGTGACCGTACAGGAAACTGAACTTCTACCAACAAGTTTGGTTCTTTATGTACTTTAAACCAAAATAAGAGGCGTACTTTGATTAAAGAAATAATTTATTTGGAAATGATGTTGGTAATTACAGTTGAATTGTTAATGAAAAAATATAATAATCTTATATGTGTAATTTGGTTTAATTTTTGAAGATACGATAGTTTTTAGTCTTTATCTTGGTTATGGAATTATTCGTAAGTTCCACAAGTTTCTGGCAGATGGCGGTGTAGATCAATTTAACGACAAAACACTATCTAGGTAGAGTTAATGTTTACGACATAGCCATAATTTCAATAAAAAAATCATAAACGTATACACGTTAAAGAAGACAGTAGAAAAGAGAATCTTCAAGACATATAGGGGTGATTTATCTTATTTACCAGAAAATCACCTTGAAAGATATCGTAATCTAAGTAAGGCGAAAAGTACTTCCTATTAATGAAAAATCATCTGAAAAAGATAAAGTTTCTAAGCTGACCTGCCGTTGGTTGACAGGCCTTCGAATTGTCTCAGTATTTTGCTTTCCTTTACTCTCTACTTATTTATGAATTACTGCAGTGGTCATATTGATGTAGAAATTATTGTTTTTCATATTTTTTTTTTAATTTCAGTGGTGAAGTGAGTCATCAGCTTTCAGCGACCAGACTGTTGTCTTCGCCTAACGGCTCACGACATCCGTTGGATGGCTTCGATCAAAGTTGGCCGTGGTACGATTCTTTTTCAAGCCTCCATCGAGAAGCTTATACCGAAGTTCACGTGCCCAGATCTCCACTCTTTGCTTTCAGTTGCTTTCATGCCTGCAGAACTCGGATAAGACAACGACTTGCTAAACGAAAGGTATGTGAAATTTTTAACGTCTCAAACTTTATTATCAAACAAATACCTATGCAAATACTTAAAACTGCATACCTATGTTTATTAAATTGGAATTAAACTGTAAAGTTAATAGCCTCATACTCAAATATTAAGTGTTTCTTAATGAAATAAACCTATTGATTTAAAGGTGGCGTGACACGTATTTGGATAAACTGGGCTAAGACATTTAGTTTGAGTTGAATTGAGTTTATTTCTTACCTAGTTTAAGCAACAAATCCTGTATTCGGAGCTTTCATCTGCAGGTATAATGTACTAAACACTAAGAATTTAAGTTAGGTAAAATTAATTATCTGTTGGTAAATTGGACCCAAAGTCAACTTTTTAAATAAAGATTCAATTTTCTGAGGATAGTAGAAAAATATTTCATTCGATTTCCAATTAAACTAATAGGGCCGTATCATTCGTAAGATTTACTGGTTTTTGTATTCATATAATGCATTAACCATTTTTGCAAATTTATTTCAAGAGTAAAACATTCCTCAACCGCATACTTTTTTTTATTTGGCGATACTTATCTACCACAAGCATATTGTGGTGCTTTCTTGGTTAAAATTTACTTGAAAATGGACTTCCTAACCACACAATAAAATTTTGTATGTGATGTTTACTGCTTTACTAATGGTCGTCTTCATTGTGAAAACTTCCTTGTTGTGAACAGTTTACTTTTCCCAGCTTACATATGCCATACAAAGGCCATAAGAGGATTTTACAGTATAACAATAACCATGCACTATCCTAAACTGCCCTCGTTTACGTTAGCATTCCGTCGAATTAAGCATTAGTTTATTTTAGTGGATTAGGTAAGTACGTATTATACATCGTCGTTGTTGAGTGGAATCGTAAAGTCTCATTATGTATCTTAACTTTGCCACTGACATTGTATCAATGCAGTAAATTTTGTAGTTACTGTTAATTAAAATTCAAAATCGAACAATTCACATTAACAATATCGATTCGCACTCGACCACTTCATACATATAGTCCCCAGTACATGGACCTTTAATTTTTTTGACACATAAGTACAAATGTCAAACTTTGTAAGCGCCTTCTTTGCGAGAAGTCCGATAAACTTTTCCAATGCAAAAACTTTAGGCGCTTCTGCGTTTTTGAATAACGTCATATCGACATTATGGGGGTGGTGGACACTCTATGCGCAGCATGATTTTTATCGGACAAGTTGACCACAGTTTTCCAAATAAAAAAAAAAGTAAAGGTCCATGTACTGGGGACTAGTAAAATAATGTGTCTCTCGCGGGGCCTCGATCCCGTCCCCCGTCCTGTCGTCGATCATGCTTGGGGTCTCCCCGATGATGACGTACACTTGTTTTATTTTGATGATAATATAGAATTCCAACAATACCTACATAGAGTTGTTAAAATTATGTTTTACTATCTATGCCCGCGACTTCGTCCGCGTGGAATAGTGACTTTCGGCAGCATTTAAAATTTTTTTCTTCTATATTTTTATTTTCTGGGCCGTAGGCCTTTTTGCCGACGTCATTACACAAAAACTTTCATTCCTTATTTTTGCCCCCTTTAGGGTAAAATTTATACAAACTTTAAATGTCCTATTTATATCTAAACGAAACCCTAAAAAAAAAGTTTCAAGCCTTTAGCTTTGTATCTACTTATCTACCTCTCTAACAAATTCTCATTTAAATCGGTTCAGTAGTTTGTATTGGGCGTGATTGCGTAACACACAGACAGACAGAGTTACTTTCGCATTTATAATATTATAGATTAATATAGTTTAATTATAGTTTAAAATAGTTTATATATCTTAGTATTCAACTACTTTTATTGATCCAAATAAACAAAACCTCTATAACTTTTTACCCTTAATATTTTAATTTTCTGGGCCGTAAGGTTTTTGGATGACGTCATTACACAAAAACTTTCATCGGCTAATTTTATCCCTTTTAGGGTAAAATTTGTACAAACATAGAATGTCGTATTTATTTATATCTTATCAAAAGCCTCAAAAATTAATTTCAAGCTTCTATCTTTAAAAATTACGGAATTTCCGCACAAACTTTCCTATTTCAACCCCTTACAATCCTCTTTTCGCATTAAAAAGTAGCCTATGTCCTTTTTTAGACTCTAGACTATCTCTGTACCAAATTTCATTTAAATCGGTTCAGTAAATTTTAGACGAGATTGTGTAGCATACAGACATAGTTACTTTCGCATTTATAATATTCCGCAAATTCATTTTCATCGATTTTCCCATGGGAATAAGATATTTTCTCGCAGTAAAACGTAGCCTATGTGTTAATCCAGGGTGTCAGCTATCTTCATACCAAATTTTATTAAAATCGCTACAGCCGTTTAAACGTGAAGAAGTAACAAACATACACACTCACAAACTTTCGCCTTTATAATATTAGTGTGATTGTGCTACAGAAAGTGGAATACTTATCGCTTAAATGTAAAACCAAATTTTATAAGAAGTTGTGAACACAGAGAGATGAAGAATAAAATAATTATATTGAAAGAGAGGAAATAAAATAGATATTTTGAATAAATTGCCGAGAGCTCTTGACCCTTATTGTAAAAATAATTAAAAGAAAAACACTTCATCAAAAAGCATCATCAGGAGTAGAGTAAATACTGCTTTAACAAGGCGAAATGTACATAAAGCAATAATAAAAATAATAATGACTTTTTCCAAGTGTTTTTCTTTTCATTAGGTGGATTTTTTTTTATGGTGACATTCTTGTATACCTACGTATAGTGAAAACGTTTACTAAAAACCAATTTATAACTAGATGTAGGAATTAATTTTATTTTGAATCCATTTACATATATTAAGACTAATTCGATTGTTTTTATCCATAATATCTGGTTAAATCATTTTCAAAATGGCTCAGTATTTCTTCAAGCGTGTATTTTTTTTAAAATCTCCAATTCACTACATGTTTATGAAAAATTGTAAACTGTACATTGTCCCTACTTAGCATTATTGTCCCTAAATTTCCTGTAAGAAAAGTAGATAGTAACAATAGAGCTGACTGCGTACAATCCTCGTACGTAACCGCTCCCGACAGTATATTCTCTCGGTTGTCCATTAAAAGCTTATGTAATTCCACAAGTTTGATAATATGATTGGATCAGGGGTACCTGAAGGTGTATTACATATAGTGATAGCAAGAACAGTATGTTATTTGACTATAAGATGAAAGCGTCCTGTATATTAATTGTTGTAAGAGATAAAAGACTTGGGTGTTATATTCGACACACATTTAACCTCCAAAAGTTATATTAACTTTATTACTAGTAAAGCTTCTCGAAATTTGTATTACATTATGACTAACTCTTCAGAATTAAGAAACAACACTTCAACAGAGCTATACAATTCTTATATACTCTCTACTTTGATGTATTCGTCGGTTGTGTGGTCTCCTCATCTCAAGAGTGATATTGATAGGTTGGAAGGGATAAGGCGTCGATTCCCACCGATTCCTACGTTATTTATCTTTTAGAATTGGGTGTCCGATGAATAAATTTTCTCATGATTATTAATTGGTAGCTAATAAGTCTGATACTTACACTTTATTATCATTACGGAATTATCAGGATGCCTTCTTCCTTTTCAAGCTGTTAAGGGGCTCTCTTGTTACAGAGGAGTAGACTAAAAAATAGAGTTGTATACTCCAGCTAGAAAGCTACGTCCTAGGTCTCAGGTCTTTCAATATGATAATTCACTTGCCCGCAATACTTTAATAAATAGAGTTCTTTGAATAGTTTCGACCTTTACTTGATGAAAATTCATTATAATAATAAGACAAATTAACGAGATTTTCACAAACTTTATTTAAAAACGTAACATATGTTTCGCCAAACTTTGGCTTCTTCAGACGACAGAGTATTTACTACTAAATGTACAATAGAGGGTTGGATGTTTAAATAGTTAACAATATCGATTTGTGAAAGATTTTAGAATAGATTTAGGAGTGGGGAATTATTCCCTTCTATTTGATCGTTGAGTACCATACCTAACTTTTTATATTTATTAATTTCTAATTTTTCTAAAAGTGTTAATCTATGCCCTTTTGTTTCTAAATGTAAAATATCCAAATCGCTGTTGAATTGGTGGCCTTCTTCTGTTATGTGGTTTGCGTACGTGGAATCTGTCTTGTTTTTTATATGTAACTATTTTTATGTTCTTGTAGGCGTTTTTTGAAATTCCTACCCGTTTGACCGATATATACTTTTTGGCATGAACCACAGGTTAACTTATAAACTCCAGAACACATTTCTTTATTAGTTTTGTCTTTGTTATTTTTAATTAATTTACCTATAGAAAAATTAGTTTTATAAGCTACGTTAAGATCACAACGTTGTAAATATTTATATATTTTATTACTCATGGGACCTAAATAGGTTAAACATTTATATTTTTTATTATCTATATTTTTTTAACTATTGGATAAATTAATTTTAAGGCTAATTTGTGTTGTTTTTTAATAATTAAAGTATCTATTAAAGAAGGGTTATAACCATTATTAAAGGCTATTTGTTTAATTATATTTAGTTCTTTAAGGTAATTATCTTTAGACATAGGGACACACATACTGTTGTAGGCCGCTAATTTATGTTGTACCGGATGAAAGGAACTATTGTGTATTGTAGAATCTGTGTGAGAAGGTTTATGAAAAATAGAGAATGTGATCTTTTTTAGTTAGAGTTAGATCTAAAAAATTTATCATATTATTTACTTCTTCTTCTATCGTGAACTTAATAGTAGGGTGTAAACTATTAATATATTTTAAAAAAATATCTAGTTGTCTACTTGTACCTGTGAAACCTGTAATAATATCATCTACGTACCTATGCCAAAATATGAAGTTGTTATTACCTGAGTTTATAATAGATTCCTCTAAGTCATCTAAGAAAATTTCCGCTAGTAAAGGACTAAGGGGATTACCCATAATTAAGCCATCTGTACAAGTAAAAATCTGCTCATTGAACTGAAAGTAATTTTGTGATAAACATACCGACAATGCATTTATAATTTCTAGGTTTTCTTCTCGGCAGTTATTATTTTTATGAAGTAATTTTCTGTCGTCTGAAGAAGCCAAAGTTTGGCGAAACATATGTTACGTTTTTAAATAAAGTTTGTGAAAATCTCGTTAATTTGTGTTATTATTAAAATAGAGTTCTCTCTATGGGAAGTGAAAGTGGAGTAATGAAGGTTGGCTTGTTGATTCACTTACTAAGTTTAAGGCAAGAGCTCGAGAATGACTTTTCAAAAAAATATAGTGTTTAAAATTTAAAACAAGCAAAATTTCTTCATAATTATTGTTATTTAAAAAGAATGCATTAAATAATTAGTGCATTATAAATGATAGTGTACATTCTCTTCGAAACAAAACAAATGTGACTGATTTTGTTATTTTTGATTTATATAATAAATAAATAAATAAATATCTGCATGAAACGATATATTGTTCAGTTGATCAAACCTTATCGCTTTTTCGAGAAAGTTACAATGCAATTCTAACCATCAACCCTGTAAGTCTTCTCTAGACTAATCAGGAATTTAGTCATGGTTCATTCCCTCCAAAAACTATAGACGTGCACAGTGATGCGAGGTGGTTGTTAAGGATCGTGGGAATAAGTGAGTTGTAGCAAGACGAACGAAATGAACGTAACAGGAGTATTTGTGAAATATTACTTCGCAGCATTTGTCTACAAAGTCTAAGAAAATCACTGAAAGAAAAACGAATCGGCGTTCTTTCGAATGCTAAGCTCCGATTCTGATCATTAACCAGCGCCACCCTGTTATTGACGTGGTGATCGTAATTGCTTATATCTATACCCTCATCGAACACTCCAGAAAACCAATCCGGAAATTTCCGGGAAAGTTGTGAAAGCTTGGATAAAATAGGTTATCCACCGGAGACGAGGTAAAAATTGATACTGCTAATGTTGTGATTGCCTGCCACAAATGGGAAAAACATGTTGACCGATAAACAATAATGACAGTTCTGAATAAAGTCGCTTTAATTAGGTATTTGTTGTTATAACTGTTTGCAGAAATTACATACATCAGTACATTAGTGTGTAATGAAATGTCGGTAATTATGCGTATGTGTTGTTTTAGTAGAAATAAAAAAGAAAAACAATTACTTGTTTTTCTAAAATTGAATTTCAGTATATTTTGCAAATGCGTATTTACTCAATCTGTGCAAACAAAGCAACTGATACAGTAAAAGAACACCTGAAATAATTTGTTTTTGGTAAATTTGTGGGAATAATTAAAATACGGCAGCTGGTATATTTAGATTACGTAATGAGAAATAGGAAATATGAATTGCTCCATATTAGATAGTCAGAGGAAATAGAAGGAAAATGTGATTATGGTTAGCGTAGAACATCCTGGCTTAAAAACTTCTACCAGTGGCGTGGAGTAAGAGATTGGGAGGTTTTCAAGGTGGTAGTAGATAAAGTAAAAATTATGCTTACTGCCAAAGTTCTCAAAAGACGCCATACTGAAAGAAGAAGAAACAGAAGAGAATTATTATTATTTTGTTTCTATTTTTAATTTTTTGCAACATTCAACACTTTTCAACTTGAGTGTTTGCGCTTTTGCTTTATTCCCCACAAGCAGTGACTAGCAGTAAAGATTACACCCAAGTTAGACCGGCAGACGAAGCATTCAATAAGAAAATGTCTACCCATAGCGCGAAACCTTTTTCAGTCGTTTTAGAATATGATCCTAATATTGGGAAAACTAGTATGTCCAAAAAGTTAACTAGACAATTTTGGAATTAAAAAAAAAAATTTGTGCCAAAATGTGCCCGAAATGTGCTATTATGTGCTACGTAAAAAAATTATTCAAAAAACTGAACTTTTATGACTTAAGTCCCATTTATGATGTTTATTTAGCTCCACAACATCACTTCATTAAAACCAAACCAATTGTGTTGTAATGTGCTCATGATGTGCTATCATGTGCCATTAAAAAAAAATATTTACTTGAAAATTTTAATTTTTATTAAGACATCTTTTTTGTGATATTTAGTTAGCTCCGCAAAATCAATTTATCATAACTAAACTTATAATGCTGTAATGTGCCTGAGATCTGCTATTATGTGCCAATGTGAAAAAAAATTTGGATAAAAAGTTTTTTGAATAATTTTTTTTTACGTAGCACATAATAGTCCGGTCAATTTAGACATTCGAAGCTACATAAATTATCACCAAGCTGAAAATCAGTAAGATCGTTTAAAATATGATTAAAAATAAAATTTGAAAGTTCCCCATCTTTCCCCTGTATGGAAAAATTTTTATTCAAGGTCAAAGGTAAAAAAAATGAGTTATTCGCGATTTTCAGCAAAACGGTATGTTTTATCATAAAAATACTTCAGACAAAAATTGTAGATCTTAAAATTATCTATAAAATATGTATTAATATTTTTTTTCTGAAAAGCGCCGTTTCTGAGATATCAGGTAAAATGAAACCTAGTCCCTTATTTTATACGCCAGTGTAACCTCGAGACAACATCTGTCTCCAGTTCAATTGTATGCGTGGCTAGGGTCTTATACCTGCTTTATGTCAGTGTGCCCAATAAATGAAATACTGTTAGTTTCAGGGTTGCCAGATTAGGGGATTTTCCCCATACAATAGGGGATTTTTTCCTTCGGGGTATTTTTTAGGGATATATTTTTTAGGGAAATTCTTCTGGGGAAAAGTTTTCCTCTACAATCTTTTTTCTATTTGCACTAAATATTTTCTAGTTCTTGGGGATTTATTTGTCACAAAGTTTATTTTGGGGTATTTTAGAGATTCATATTTTATAGATAATTTTATGATCTACAATTTTTGTCTAGGGTAATTTTATGATAAAACTTACCGTTTTGCTGAAAATGGCGAAAAACTCAGTTTTTTGGCCTTTAACCTTGAATAATTTTTCTTCCATACGGGGGAAAGATGGGGAACTTTCAAATTTTATTTTTAATCATATTTTAAACAATCTCACTGATTTTCAGCTTGGGGGAAATTTATGTAGCTTTACTCTTATTTTTTGGTCTCATTTGACCGGACTAATATAATAGCACATTTCGGGCACATTTTGGCACATATTTTGTTTTTTTAAATTCCAAAATTGTCGAGTCAACCTTTTTGGACATATTGAACTACTTTTGTCCAATCTAAACGCGCGCTACAACTATCAATCATCGTATGATAATGGTATTTTTTTAAACATTTGTGTACAATAAAAATTATAAGCAAAACCATGAGAATTCCAAAACAATTGAAAACGGTTCCGCACTATTACCAAAAATTTCCTTATTCGGCAATTTAACATGCTTCAACTATAAAACCAAGCAAAGTAAAGTAAAATTTATGTATATTTTTCGATATCCAATTGATTTTTCTGTTTTGAATATCTGCTTTCGGTGGCTATAAATCGTGTCACATGGTTAGCGATAAAAGGATCCTGAAGGTGATGGGCGTCAAGTTAGTTTAGGTTAGGTTAGGATAGGTTGGGACTGAGGAAGATTTTTGTAACTGTGAAGACACCTAATCATCCCTACCGCTCCATATTCCTGGTAGTTTAAATTTACTTTAATATTGCGACATGTAGGCCACCCGCCAAACGTCAAGGCTTGAACAGTGGGTTGCTGACATTCCGTTGGAACAACAATAGACTATAGAATTCGAGCCTACGTACTGGAATATTCTAGAATGTATACGACTCTATAAGCGACCTGCAAGGAAACAGAAAAGCGACTCAAAAATTAGAATGCGAAAAGTGCTTGATTACGCGCCCAAGTAAATATATAATTTATGATGAGGAGGGTTTGCCTTCAAAATGCCTTTTATGAAGGTTTATTTTTGCACTTTCTGCCTTTATGTTCATACGCAGTAATAATTTTGTGCAGTCGTATAACATTACATTTGTAGACTGTTGTTAGTAGTGCACTTCTCTGTGAAGTTCAAAAGTTTGGAAGCTTGTGGTGTGGTATTTTGTTTAAGGTATTGTGTCTGAAATTGGTCGGGTGGGGGGTTTTAGTAGTTTAATTCTGATTTTTTGAATGAGTTTTTCGAAAATTACATTTAAAGATTATCTGTTCACTGAGAAATCTATGCATGCTATGCCTATATTACCTTACATTATGATGTATCTATCTAAATCTGTTCGTTCCCCTTCCAGTAAATGTATAAAATTAGTACTAGAGAACTGTTGTAATTACTTTTATACTAATAACAAAAAGCCAATATCGACCCCAGTAAACTTCTTCAAAGTAGGTTCAACTAAAGGTAAAAAGTTCGTGCTGGTTTTTCAACAATAAAATCATTAACAATATTTTGATTGTTTAAACTGTTGGCGTGTAGACCCGATAATCGGTAAGGTAGTCTGGTTTAGTGAATGTTTTGTATCAATGTGAACCAGTGTTTCCGTGTTATGTATTTTAATACGATCGTTAACTGTGATTGATGGGAGTGATAGAGGAGAAGTGTATAATGGATGAAATAAACCGGAACGTTGTCGAAACGTTAGCTAAATGCTACCCACTATTAGACACGAGCGCCATTAATTTAACTGTTACTTTTATATGAAATAATTATCATAAAAGCAGAATCAAAACAAATCGATTTTTGTAGGGGAACAAGGACTTGTAATCCAGTAAAATCGAAGTGTACAACTTTAAACACCATTCTTCAAATTTATGATTTATCTTTGTCTAGAAACGGAAATAAGCACCTCATAAAATTCGGCTGAATTTGGATTAAGTACCTGTCTGTTATAATTAATTACGTTAATGGTTTGAAAAAACAGTACTTCAAGAGAAAGCTTATCTGCAGGATAACACCAGATAAAGATTTATTTACTCTAACTTTTTTATTATTAGATGAATAACATCAACTGTTCTCTTATTACTTGATTGTTTTGACATTCGGATTAGACTTTAGAATTTAATCTGTGTTTTTCAGCAGGGAGATGAAAACCCTTATAAAGAATCAGACACAAAATAGAATAGGAAGAAAAGGGAACAGTAATTACCCTCTGAAATAAACTCTCAAACTGACAAACATCGTTATTAAAACGACGACTGATTTTAGCTTTTATGGAGTAAATTGATTCAGATGTCCAATACTAATGAAATATATTTTAATCTTGGGTCACTTTCCGATAGTAATAGCAATAGAATTACATTATGGTACAAAAATAAAAATGAAAAAGAAAAGCGGAATAGTTAAGCAAATAAAATGAATGAATAAATAAAAGAATAGAGATAGAGACTGTTAAAAGACTATAATAAGACTACTAGTAAGTGAATACGAAGATGGTGAAATTAAATAAAATTTTGTTTTTAATAGCTCGCACACATAGCTGAAACAGACGCACTCGAAGCGCTCAGCGTTCACCTCTTTGTCGCACTTTTACCTGCAATTAATGTTATACGGATTTACTTTTGCAGTAGGTATCTATGATATCAGAAATCATTTCATTGTTCCACTTTATATTTATACATTTAATTAGTATCAACACACGATCAACATTTTCACTTCCACAAATTTCCACAAGTTTCTCCGTCATCAACGAGATTGTCATTGTTCTCTTAAGTTCATTAGAAAGCCTTCAAGCTAATTCCATTATGCATCTTATTTCTCTTTTCGAAGCTTATCTTTTGATGCTCGAGTAATCATCATCATTATTTTACTTTTCTATTCTAAAGGGTTCTACTTATGAGTAGGTACACTTCAATTCGTCATCTCATTCATTGTGTCAAGACACTGACTCTAAAAAGCCTCGATTTATTTGTCTTTGCGATTTCTTAATAGTGTCTATTTAACATCCTCAATCCCTGTATGTAAGCTCCCGAATACCGGTCGAATCCCTAAAATGTAGGTTCCTATTTGTTATAGATTCATTACTTGTTTATATAATTATGTTACTTTAATTTATTTTACATTAATAGCTAAGTCGTTAACAACAAAGTACTCCAATAAGCTTCTCTATAGTTCGGCTACCCTGACACTGAATCTGACCTTTGCAATGTCAAAGATCTTAGGTAAAATTTCATTACATCACTTTCTACGTTAGACCTTTACTCATAGTTTCTTTCGTAAATCTCCAATGCTTCTTCAACATTCTGAATCGTCAATAAGATTGTCATCTTTTGTTTAAAGTGCAATAAATGGCGTTCAGTTAATTCAATTTTTTCTCGGAACCTATGTCATTTCGTTTTCGAGTCATTAGGAGCAATTTTGCCTACGTACATAATTATTATTATTCATTTTCTTCTCTACTCGAAGTCCATTTACAGAGTTCGAGTTTTGATTTCATTCTTCACGTCACTGGCTTCAAAAAGTAAGAAATCTGCTGCCTCCATTTATCCGTCTTTACCATCCAAGTAACTGTGTAGTTAATATCCCGAATTTCTTTAAGATCCTGATTTCTGGAAGAAACCCCAAATGAAATTTTTTACTTGAACTGGTGTTGTCCTGATCCGGGTCTAAAAGCGGTCGTTGGTTCCTAACGTTTCGCTATTATGAGTGGCGAGCTTCTTCGCTCTTCAGGAAGCAATTCCAACCGACGATGGTCTTTAGGCCCGAATCAGGACATCATCAGTCCAAGTAAAAACATAGAGTGATATATATATATTTCCATAGCTAACTCGTTACAAACAGGAATAATTAATAACCTCCCCTAAAGACTGGCTATATCCAGACGCTAAATCCGATTCAAAATTATCTTCGCGGAAATTAAGAGCTTATGGATAACTTATTTGTATTACTTGTTAGCTCTTCCCGAATGATCAACACATGGTAAACACTTTCCCTTTCACATACATCCAAACTTTAGTCCTTTCTTGCCAGGAAACTTCCATACTCCAAATTTCTCGTCATCAACATCCTTGGTCGTCACGTCGTTAGATTTCCAAAGTGAAATAATTAATTCTTTCCTTTCTATAAATTTTCAACGTTTTCTCTTACACTTCATCAACATTCCATTTTTCTAATCTCTCACCGTCAACATCCTCAATAGACAAGAGAATTAGAATTAGAGAATGTTTGTTTGAAACCCGCTAAATAGCGATTACGCTGGTCCATTTTACTTCTCCTTTTCCTTCTCAAAGTTTCAATAATCATCGTCATTATTCGGTTCCTTCTTTATTCGAATGCGATCCACAAAGTTGAAGTCTTTCATTCTTTCTGTCAAGTCACTGGCCCTATTTCACAAAATTGTTTATTAAAAATATCGAATTCCTCTGTTTAAGATCAGAACAACTCCTAAAGTCCTAAATTGTAGGCTATTCTGATGCGGATTCAAATTCACAGTATCCAGTATCTCATGTATAACTACACTGCTTTAAACTCTACGTTAGTCCTTCCGAAAGATTAAGACATGATCAACATTTTCTCTTCCACAAATTTTCAACGCTTCTTCTTTCTCATCATCAACATTTCAATCTTTAAACATCGCTTGCCGACAATGAGATTGTCATTGAGTTATTTCCAGTTTACCTTTTCTTTTTCTAATCGAAACCCATCTGTCAGTTTTCTAGTCATTATGTTATTATTTCTGTCAAGTCACTGCTCCCAAAAGATAAGAAATCTCCCACATTGATTTGTTCTCTTTATCATTTAAAGATATTGTGAGATTTAATAGGAGAAAACGCGATTAACAAATAAATAAGTTTAATAAGTGATAAAAGTGTACAAAACTGAATATGGCTGACAATATTGTTTAGCCCAAGATAAACAGGTAACGAACGACCAAATTGAGTTCAGGATTTCCCCACTATTAAAGTTAGCTACTAGGACCGAATTGTAATTTACTTGTATAGGTGTTCCTTCTTTGTATTAATTTGTATTTGTGTATTAGCATTTATGTTTATGTATTTTCAACCCTTATAAATACCATATTTCGCATAATTCCTTCACTTTGATAATGGCATAACTGCCGAAACAATATTGTCAGACTTATTTAATAAACTTGTGAAACAAAAATACCAAGTGTTTTTCTTTTTATCATTACTGAAATATGTTTCACCTAGAGCCAAGCCAGAATTCCATTTCGTGAATATGGCTTATTGATATTTTCAGACCGAACCCTCAGACAACTTTACGTCTTGAATACCGTTTCAAATCTGTCTCCCAAACTGCACTTTTCTATTCAGGTAGACACAGTTGGGCATTACTCTGACTCGTTTTTATTACTTTATTGCTGTACGCGTGTCGGACCCTCGGGACCTTTCCCAGGTTAACATAAATAGAAACATAAAATGGCCAAGGATTCGGCCAACGGTTACTCAACTAAAATATTTCCTATTCTTTATCTTTTAAAAATTATACTTAACATTTCTTATAAACTAAGCTTAACAATATATAACGTTTCTTCGCGATACCACATTCGGCCATTCTGCAGAACATCTGGCCTCAGATGTTGTCTTCATCTTCAGAGTCGCCTGTTATGTAACCTAACGACCCACGAGTTAAACTCGTGGGTCGTTAGGTTAGCTAAGGCTAGATCGTCTTTGTCGTGTACCCACGGTTTAATGTGGTCAGCTGATGCTGAGGTTTCTCTTGGCCCTTCGTGATTGCCTACTTTACTAACCATGTAACGATCTTTCCGTAGAACTTTTACGATACGATATGGTCCGAAATATTTTGAATGCATTTTCAAGCCTGGGCCCAATTGAGTTCGCTTGATAGCAACTAAATCGTTTTCGCTATACTGTGTTGCATCTTTGCGGTTTTTATTGTAATTACGTTTATTTTCTTCTTGTATTTTCGCAATTTTAGCCTTGGCGTCTAAACGTAATTCGTCACGGTCTTCTTCGAACATTCTGGTCCACTCTTCTTCTATTATTTCTTGAATTTGCACATTGTTCTTTAATCGCATATCCGTTACAAATAATAATTTAAATGGTGTCTTTCCTGTACTTCGATGCGGAGTAGCATATAAATATTTTAGTGCAATGTCTAAATGTTTATACCACCCACAGGCTTTGGCGCTGACAATTTTGTTAATAGTGGGATAATCGTTCGGTTCACACGCTCGACTTGGCCATTGCTACGAGGTACACCTGTTGTTATAAGAATATTTTCGATGTTTTCGTAAATGCAGTACCCCGGTCCGAAATTATTCTTCGTGGGTTGCCGAATATATTCGATTGCTTTCTCAAACGATCGATAACTTCGGCGGCGTCTGTTGAACGAGTAACATACATCCATACAAATTTAGCGAACGCGTCTATTACAATGAATAAATATCGGTAGGTTTTTTTTGTGGACGGTATTGGACCTAAGTGATCTATGTGGTAAGTGTCGAGAGGTACACTACCCTTGTTTATGACATGCAGTAAACCTTCCTGTTTACCTTGTTTTCTTTCGGCTAAAATACAGTCTATACAATTTTTAATAAAGTACTCAACTTTCTCTCTCATATTCTTAAACCAATAATCTCTCTTGATGAGGGCTTCGGTTTTATTGATATCGAAGTGGCCTCTCTCATGCGCACGTCTTAAGCCAGCGACCGACTAGTAACATTTACCTGTAATGTAACATGTTACAATTCGAGCATTACACTAGTCAGTACAGCGAAACGAGCAGCTCGAAGCGAGCAACGAGCGCGAACGCGTGCTCCATACGACTGTCGGTTTTTTCGCGAATCCCTTTGACTGATACATTACAAATCAGTGCAGCTCCTGGCGTGTTCACTTCGAACACTTTTAATACATTCATTACTATATTTTAAACTGTGCATAGTGGACGTGCGTGAAATTGTGTTTTATATAGATTAATAAGAATGAAAGTTAAAGATATGTATTATAAGCAATATTATTATACAAAATAAATATTATCTCATATTATATATTACATGAAGGTATAGAAATGGAATGGAGTCCAGAAAAAATTTTGTTTTTTATTAAACAATATCGCAAAAAGCCTGTCTTATGGGATCCACAGGATGCAAACCATTATAATAAATATAAAAAACTTGACGCCTGGCAACAATTAGCTAATGAATGCGATATAACACCTGATGAATGTAGACGGAAAATTACCAGTTTATTGGCATCCCTCAGACGAGAAAAGGCAAGAATGGTTAAAAGCAAAGGCACGGGAAAATGTAATTTTTTTTAATGACATGTAACTAGTTGATTTTAAATATTTATAATAAATGAATAATGTCAAATTATTAATTTAAAGGTGCTGAGGAAGTGTTTGTAAGTTCGTGGTTTGCATACGAACACTTACAATTTGTATTAGACCGGAACAAGCCGCGACCAACTGCAGATAGTGTAAGTATCTACAGTTATGCATATTGTTCCTGCCAAGTAACTGATCCTTCTTCCACACAAAATCGTGCAATTTCATCACGTATTTGTTTCACCGTAATCCTTGTTCTTCTCGGTTGATTTATGAGAGGTAAGAGCGACGTCATCGAACCTATTTCTTGCCTCCAAAGCCCTGGTTGAAAATGTCCATCAAATTCCTCATCTATACTCCCTGGAGGAGTGTACAAATTCGCGGCCTCTTGATTTCTTCTTAAGAAATTGTGTAGATGTGTTATTGCAATGATCACTTTGGTAGCATTATCAGGTTGCAATAGCATAGGCTTCCTTAACACTCGAAAAACAGAAGATAATATGCCAAAGGCATTTTCTACCACTCTTCTGGCCCTACACAATCTGTAGTTGTATATTCTCTCTCTTGTTCCTTTTTTGTGAAGACCTGAATACACTTTCATTATATATTCAGAAAGCGGAAATGCCTCGTCAGCCAGAATGTAATATGGTATTGGTGATTTTCCCTCCGATAGTGGAGCTGGATCTGGTATATTTAAAGACTTATCTTCCAATCTTTTATACAATTCACAACCCTTAAACACTCCCCCATCTTGACATCCGGCGTTGACATATATAAAGTTGTACTGAGAATGGACTAAGGCCAATAAAGCAATACTGAAGAAGCTCTTATAATTATAAAATTCGCTGCCACTGTTGATTGGAGCCTGTAATACAACATGCTTTCCGTCGAGCGCTCTAAGGGAGTGTGGAAAGTTCCAACGGTGGTTATAGTCATTTGAAACTCCGACCCATTCATCAGCTGAAGATGGTATCTGTAAGTCATTAATTTTTTTTTATTTTGTTAAGATTGAAGCTGCAGTTGAAATTGAAGAGAATGTGGAAAGCATAGAAAATGAAAAATTAAGTGAAACTGTCTCAGATACAGTCGAGTCCGTTGTAGACAAACTCCGACCATCTCGTGCTAAAAAAATGAAGAAAACTGCTGCAGATGAAATGATGGCATCTGCGTTCACTATTTAAAAAAATGCCGCTAAAAACCCGGAACCGCGAACAATGGTCGACGAATGTGAAAGTTATGGAGCATTTCTCTGCAACAAGCTGAGAAACTATTCACGGTCGACCCGAAACATCGTCCAACATCATATTTCCGATATATTGTTTTACGCAGACCAAGGATACTATGATAGACCACATACATCTCTACAAGCACCCTCTCATCAGCCTCAGCCTTCCACATCTAAATTCGTTTCATCATTTACAACAACTCCGCAAGAATCACCCCAGACTGACATATTCGGCTACGGGAATGAACATTCTGCGGGTAATACTAGCCCAGCAACAACAAATTCATCACAATCAACCAGACATGTAGAAGAACATACTCAAGAAGAGAGCCAAGGGTTCATTGATGAGTTTTCAGATTTAATTCAATAAAGTTTTTTACCTTTATGTTATGTTTTAATTCCCACGCAATAGCTTCACTGACTTCCTTTACAATGTATCCAATTCTCTGTCTTGATATTTTAAAAACGAACTGTAAACTTGTGAAAGAATCGCCAGATGCATAAAAACGCAGCGTTAGTGCCAACCTTTCAGTTATTGATATAGCTTTTCGGAAATGTGTATCTTTTTTCATAATTCTTGGTCCGATTAAATTAAGCAGTAATTCGAAATCCGTGGAAGACATACGAATAAAGGTTCTGTACTGCCCACTAATTTCCTGATTTTTTAATATATTCAGTAAAGTCTCTCCACCGTTGACACTTCTTTCTCTAAATAAATTTGTTTGCCACCACCGTCTGTTACTCCTTTTCAATTTTTTATAGCAAAATCCCATTAAAATAAATGCCGCACCCGCAACTTGCAAATCGCTCATCTTTAACTCGACTGAGAGAATGGAGCACCGTGAAATCATACATTTGTAACAAACATTTATAACATCAAAAAAATGACTTATTGTAACGTAACTGTAATGTAATGCTCACTTCGAGCATTACATTACATCGCTCGGCTCAAGTCGGTCGCCGCCTTTACAATGTGTGTTTGTAAACAATTGGGTACTACAACTAAAAATTCTCCATTCACGACCTTATACAATAAATCATTTCTCAATTCATAATCATCCATTCTTTTATCTTTCATCGACCTTAGTATTTTACAAAGTTGTTCATCTTCGCGCTGTGCTCTTTTCAATTTTGCAATAATTCCATCCTCATGTTCTTTTAACAACATAACAGATGGCAAAGGATTTCGGCTAAGAGCATCCACGTGGGACATTCGTTTGCCTGGCCTATGCTCGATTTTATATTGGAACTCTTCGAGAAGAAGGGCCCATCGCGCCACTCTTACACACAAATCTTTTTTATTCATTGTCATTTGAAACGCTTGGCAATCCGTAACTATTGTAAATATACACGGAATTTTCTTAGTGCTTTAATGATAGCAAGTACCTCCAGCTCATAGCTGGTATACTTTTCTTCGGCAGGAGTAGTTTTGCTGCTACTGTAATATACTGGATGGAACTTCATGTCATCAGGGTCTCTTTGCATCAAAATCGCACCGTATCCGAGACGTGATGCATCAGTATGCAACTCGGTTTCAGAATTTCCACAATATTTTTTTAATACCGGCTTTGAAATTAATATTGATTTTAAAATTTCGAACGCTTCGGTTTCTGCTGACTCAAACTTAAATTTTGTACCTTTCTTTAATAATGTGGTCAATGGTCGCGCAATAATCGAGTATTTTGGGATATACTTACGGAAATAACCTGTAAGGCCTAAAAAGCTTTGTACCTCTTTTATGCTACCTGGCTTGGGGAACCTTTTTACGGCATCTGTTTTATACTCTGAAGGCCGAACCGACCCATTTTCGATTATATGACCTAAGTATTCTATTTGATGTTTTAGAAATTGGCATTTTGACCAGTTTATTGTCAAGCCGTGTTGACTAGCTACTTTTAAAACTTCTTTCAAATTCATTATTGCTTCTGCAGAATTTTTGGCTAATATTATTAAGTCGTCTAAATATGTTAAGGCTATTTTTCTTAAAATTAAATCTTTAAATACTGTATTTATAAATCTTTGGAATACGGCGGGTGAATTGCATAAACCGAATGGTACTCTTAAAAATTCGTACTGTCCGGTGGGTGTTATAAATGAGGTGAATTTACGACTTTCTTCATCAACGGCAACGTGGAAAAATCCATTTTTGAGGTCTATTGTACTGAAAATTTTTGTGTTTTGCAGTAAATCTAACTGGTCCTCTATCAACGGTAAAGGGAATCTGTCTTTAAATATTTTCTTATTCAAGGCCCTATAATCTACACAAACTCGGGTAGACCCATCTTTTTTTTTTTACTATTACAATAGGACTTGTATATTCCGATACGGAGGGCTGTATTATTCCTTCACTAATCCAAGTTTTTATTACCTCATCAACCTCTGTTTTTTCATGGGGAGCTAAACGTCGTGGACGCGAATAGAGAGGTATATCATCTTTCAAAAGCAATTTCATTCTTAAACCGACTTCGCGATTTTTTTCGGGCTTATAATCTTTAATCATTTGTTCGACTTTCTGACGACTATTAAAATGTGTGATATGTGACAAATCAACGGGATTAGCATCTTCTATGATATTGATATTAAAAATTTCAGGAACGTCGGGATTAGTCGGAAAATTTTTAGCAACATTTGAAAATTTTACACCTGATTTTACATGTAATTCAACGGTATCTAGGAAATCTGTACCAATTAACATACTGCGTTTTAAAATAGTACCAGGAACAACATGAAATTCCATACAATAAACAGTACCATCTATGACTACATTAGCTACGAATTTGCCGAGAGTTTCATTCCCTGTAGATCCAATACCGTTAAACTTAATGCTTTAACGTGACAATTTTGGTGACCCGATTTTTACGTATTCATCTGTACGAAATAACGTTAAATCACTACCGGTATCAATTAGTGCTATAAACTTATTGTCCATTAACATTACCTCCTTTAAATAGTTCTTCTTTGATGACTCTGAAACGCTGTTGGTCTCCTTCGCCTCACTAGTCGCTGCTTCACGGCACCTTGTAGCGATATGTCCGTATTTATTGCACTTAAAACACTTTGTCCCTTTCTCTTTATCAGGACAACTAAAACTTAAATGTTCCTTGCTGCCACAATTGTGACATCTTTTCACTTTCACCGCACTGTTCAATGATTTATTATTTTTATCATCACCACGTTTATGTTTGTCGTCTTTATTTTGATTATATTTCGGTTTTAACTTGGCTTCATTTTTCATGCACTCGTATTGCAACACTCTTTCCTTAAGCTGTCGAATATTCTTAGCTCCGTATAGCACCGCCTTGGTGACAGGGTCATCTGGAATTCCTTCAATCACATATTTTATAACAGTCTTTATTTCGACGTCAGCTTGACTGGCAATATCAAGCATTTTGTAAATGTACTCTTGGTGAGTTTCATCTGGCTTCTTCTTGCGTTGTGATAAATCACGGTGGACTTGGTGACTATCAATTACTTCATCAAACTCGTCTTTTAATGCGAACTTCAGTTTACGCCAGGTCTTTGAGAATTTTTTATATTTGACAAAGAGTTTGGCAGATCCTGTTAGTAGCCGTTTAGCGTATGCTATTTTTTGCACTTCTTGCCATCGACAAAGCTTCGCCATTTCTTCAAAATCTTCCAGCCACTTTGTAATACTTAATTTATTATCGCCGCTAAATTTTTCCAGCGACTCTTCTACATCGCGAAACGTTAACAAAATGCGTTTCCGACTTTTACGCCGTTGATTCGTCTGTTCGTCTTCTTCCTCAGAACCGTCGTCATCTGAGCTTACTTCATCATCTTGGACTTCATCATCTTCTTTTCCATTGGGATCGGCATTTACCTGGAGTGCTGCACGCAGACGCTCCCTTAAAATCGGCTTTTTCCCACTTATGGGTAGCTCCAATTCCTCTAATCTTCGTCGTAGATCTTGCATCTTCATCTTATCAATATCGTTTATTTGTTCAGCCATAGTGTTCTTTAAAATTTCTTCACTCGTTCACAACAACACGTTTACAACTTAATTGATCCGCTCGATCACTTTTAAACCTATGTCGTTTGAACGCTGTCAGTTTCTTTATAACACTACGCGTCGCAAACTGATATTTAGTTTTATTATCGCTTAGTCTTTGTACACTTGTCAGTTATTAATATAACACTCACGAATCGCTATTAATTGACTCCCTACAATCCCGGACGAGCCCCCAAAATTATGTGGGATTTAATAGGAGAAAACGCGATTAACAAATAAATAAGTTTAATAAGTGATAAAAGTGTACAAAACTGAATATGGCTTATTTATATTTTCAGACCGAACCCTCAGAAAACTTTACGTCTTGAATACCGTTTCAAATCTGTCTCCCAAACTGCACTTTTCTATTCAGGTAGACACAGTTGGGCATTACTCTGACTCGTTTTTATTACTTTATTGCTGTACGCGTGTCGGACCCTCGGGACCTTTCCCAGGTTAACATAAATAGAAACATAAAATGGCCAAGGATTCGGCCAACGGTTACTTAACTAAAATATTTCCTATTCTTTATCTTTTAAAAATTATACTTAACATTTCTTATAAACTAAGCTTAACAATATATAACGTTTCTTCGCGATACCACAATATTGTCTGTCCAAAATCTTGTTATCCTCTGTTTAAGATCGTGAATTCCGGATAACAAATCCCAAATAGCAGGCTTTCGTTTATTGTTGTATTTTCTTTACATGTTTGTACATGCATCTTTATTTTTTAAACATATTTAGGAAACTCGTTAGCAGCCAAAATAACTACAACTTCACAGCATCCAGGATTTCATGTATAACTTCACTGCTTTACTCTCTACGTTAGCTATTACGCAATATTAACACATGATCAACATTTTCTTTTTCACAAATTTCCAACGCTTCTCCTTTCCTATCATCAATATCTTTTCCATTCTTTAATTCTCCCAGTGTCAACGAGAATATCATCTTTCGTTTTAAGTCTCATCAAAAACGTTCAGGTTAATCCAATTTTACCATAATTTCTCTTCTCCAGGCCCATTAGTTTTTGAGTCACCATCACTCACTACTCTTTTCTGTTTCCACTCCAATTCTATCCACCATTCTCTTCGTCAGGTCACTGTACCCAAGGAATTAGAATTCTTCTACATAGATTCATCAGCTCCTTCCAAGATCCTGAATCTCTTTATCTGAGATCTTGAATTCCTAGCTCGCTGTCCACAGGAATAACCAATAACCTCTTCTATTCTAATATACACTTCCATCCAATAATATATAAGAGTTCCACCCCTGCAGGGCGGCTCGGTGCGTCTCTTTTTTTATTTAACATTTATTTATTATCTACATTACCTTGAAGCTGAAATAATATGAATTTTTAACAAGCTTGTACTTTCTTTTGATTCATGCTATGGTTTACAAAGAGCTGTCGTCACATTCTCGCCAGCTTTGCGAAATGATAAATTTAACACTATCATTTTTCATTCCATGCTAGCTTCCTAACACGAATCGCAGATTTCATAAATATTTGACGACACATACCTACTTATTTATTAAAACTTTCATTAACCTAGACAATGCTGCATCATACTTTCTCATGTACTCAACAAAGGAAGACAAATGATTTCAACTTTTTTCTTTTCCGCTTGCTACGTGCCTTGTAATTTAACGAGTAGCAGATTAATATATAAAAGGAATAAGGTTATTTATCTTGTTCTTCTTCGGTTTCCGTGTGTAAGCAAATACGGTTATCCTCAAGCGGCATATAACAGAGATATCCCAGGGGGAAATGCAAGAACTCCCGGATATGCCTGCCGCCTGTTTTAGCTAAGCTCAGAATGTAGGTTATCAGGTTAATCAGGAGACATGGGCGTGGAAATGGCCCTTTCCTTTTCTATTCACCTATTAGGTACGAGTATAAATATTACCGATGCATTGTATATCGAAGAAGTAACTTTTAAAATCCATTTATAGCACAATTTAATTTTTATTATAATATTGAAATGAATTCTAATTATAAATAACCTACATCATAAAATATGATGATCTATTGGTTTGAGAATCAATGTTCACAGTCACTTTCTTAAATATCGCACGAACTAAATCAAATTTGCAAGCTATGTTTCTCTTTGAAATGACAAAAGAATTGGAAAAAAACATACAGAAAAAATGCTTGCAGTTGAATGGTGAACAAACCAAAATAATAGTTTTTCGTGAAGTAAGGGGTAGGAAAAAAAAGAGAAAGAGGAATTGAGATGGAAGGGAAAGGCGATAGAAATGGTTAAATATGCAACTGTTTGGGGTACATGCTGACAGAAAATAACAAAGACGATGTGCACACAACTAACCAAGTAGCTAATGCAAATGCACTGCTGAGGAGAATATTGAGAATAGGACAAAAATTGTGCATAAATAACTGGGAAAGAAGGGTAGTACTTTTTAAAACGTTAGTAAAAGGTTTAGTCTTTTATGGAGTCGAGATATGGGAATGGATAATAAATGCGGATGGTAGTGGTCTGGCCCTATTAAAGCTAATTTTAAAAAGAAGAGGTGTGGAAAGGGGGAGAGAGAAAACACAGGAAAAATGAATATAAGGGTAAAGGAAGGGAATTGATCATTATAAATATATAAATTTTTTGTAAGTTGGAAAATATAATATGTTTCTTTTTTTGTGTATATCGAAATGTAAACATAACTTTTTGTTTTAATAAATATCTACTACTAATAAAATTGTTTAGAAACAGAACGAACTCCAAAAATACATGCTTTAATCACTACTGCATGAAAAGGATTTTCAATGTAGTATAATATTTAATGAATTCTACTTCTGAATCTAAAGTTAATTTCATAAATTGTCCAAATTGTTATCGGTAGAAACTTTAATAAATATCGAAGGATATCAAAATCGCCTAAATTGCTTCCAATACTTATTTAAAATTCGTCTATCGTGCCCACATAAAACAATATTTATTTGGTGTTTTCGTATTTTATTTTAGTGTTTGAGTTTTTCGAGCAAAAATGAATCTGTGATATAAAAATATTCTACTATTAAAATTAGAAAACAGGGCTCGTTCTTAACTACCACAAGCCCTTAACAACTAGGTTCATGTTGAAAATAGCCAGGACTAAAGACAGGTGCCTCCTTTTATAACAACACTCTTAAAACAGCAAAACAAACAAAGTTCAACGAATAATGACAGGCGGTAATAAATGCATTTGTAGAAATTTGGTGAAGCAGTGGCCGTAGCTATTGAATCATTGTCGACGTTTGATCGTAGCTTCTTCTTATTAATAGAAATTCATCGAATAATTATTAATTTTAATACCTTCTCTTTGAAATGGATTAAGTATTATTATCACAGAATAGTTGTCGATAACACAAAAAAAAACACGGAAGTGGGTAGTACGATGTAAAGCGAAAGATTTCCGAGGGCTTATTCCCTTTGATTCCTGATAATCAAAGTATTATCCACATAATGGAACCATGTTAAATTGAAAAGTGAAATGTTAATAGCTTTTGGTTCGAAAATTTTCATGTAGAAGTAAACATGTTATTCCACTGGACACAAGCAGCTATAAGCACATGGTGAAAAAGAGTAACGATGTCCATAGAGAAGATCTGCTTCATATGTTAAAGGAAATTCTTGACAGAAACCATGATGAAGACGGACACTACATCGAAACTCTCAAGCATGTCATTAGGTCGTAGATTAAAGTTCTTTAACAGCAGGATCAGTTTTGAGTCACTAATAAATTGACGATTCAGTAATACTGTGGGGCCTTGTGCACAGAGGAATGGAAGATGCCCTTATTGTTGTTGAGAGTCTTCAGAACAGATCATTCTCTACTGGTGATGTCGGAATTTGGAGAAGAAGTCTGATAGACGCCAACCATATTTTTTCTGATTGTCAATAGCTTTGATGACTAATTTAACAGATACTGCCTACTCTTTTTTATTACTGAGTTGTACTTCAAGGGAATGAGTGGTTAGTGCATTTACTTCATTGCGATTTTGGTCGAACTTCTCCAATTGGTAGTGATTCGTATTCACCATCACGGTCATTTATCCCGATCCTGAACAGTATTTCATATTCTAATAATCTAAAACCTTTAAGATCATTCCAATAAGAAGGCAAATTTTTGGTGGTCACACCTGAACTTTTTGGCAATTCTTTTGTACTTTCTCATTATCATTGATACATCTCATATTCAAATTCAAATGAAAGAACAAATCATGAAATATGTTTTCCTTATATGTAGAACATATAATTCATAGTTAAAAAATGGAAATGTTGGGATATATTAATTTTCCGTTTATCCTTCAATGAGAAATCTTAATAAAAATTAACTAAACATAATTTCGAATTATTGGAAAAACATATACTAGAATTTTCGAAACGTAGTATGTCCACATTGATATCCTGCTATTGGAATGTTTCACAAAAAATCCTAAAAAATGTTCTCCGCAGCCGTACGAGCTTTGGCAAGGAGATAGGAAATATTATTTTTGTAGAATATTTTGAGGAGAGGTTGAATTTTTTGTCTGCTCGTAGATTATAAGCTTTGACAGAAAAAAAAATTAATAACGATGAACTGTGGCCAACAAAAAAAGAATAGGATAAGGTTTTTATTTATGTTTCACATGATAAATGGAATTTGTAAACCTAAACTTATACAAAAGCTCTCGAATGTGCAAATTTAAAAAAATAATACAATTTTATGTGTCATGGGTTGTAGTTGTAGATGTAAATATCAAAATATTGAAGAAGTATAAAAAAGGAACTATTTCAAGTGTTTAAAGTTACTTTTATTATTGTCTGCTAAACTTAATCTTAAAACATTGTTCGAGTTTGGCAGCATTTCTTAGGATTTTCTCCACCAATTACCGTTTTAATGATTTGCAATTACTGTTTTAATTTCTGATAAAATCGTTCAAATATCAACATTTTGGAAGTAAATAAAAGTTTTTATTGTCGTTTTTATGTACAAAATGATGTAAAAAATTCCTATTGGTGTAACGTATGTTCGTCGGGTGAAGGTGCAAGAATTAGCTGTCATGTTCATGACATCAAAAGAACTTATTGGACATATTTCCATGAAAAATTGCACATAGAGGGAAATCGATCGACATGAAAGAATTAATATTTCAAAAGAGCAGAGGGCATGTGAAGCCAGTCCGATAAAATTTTGATTCGATTCATAGTTTATTGATAAAATGTTATAGCCTAAGAGACAGTAGAACAATCACAGAAAGGGGAATAAATTCCAAAGAGAAGATATAAGACATTCCTGAGGCACTTGGCTAGGTTATAAGTAATGTTCTGTAGTTTTGATCTTTTACTATTGTTAACATTTTAACGTTATTACTTATTGCTAGTTTAATCAATAAGAATAAGTTTATAAAAATGAAAATTAAATGGATTAACAAAAGTTCAGGCACCACTTTGTTAAACAAGGAAAAAATTTAAGACGCTCCGGGTAGAGCAGTGGGGGTTCCTGAAAACCTTGACGCTTTGAGAGCTTGAAGCTCTCATAAAAAACAGTAAACTTAGAGTATATTATAAAATAATGTATAAAAAACGTACACACAAGCCGCTGGGCTCCGGGTGTAGAGGGGACTTTTAGTCTGCGAGAGGGGCCAGACAGTAATTGGGATTTTGGGGACCAACCTTAATAAATATTAAGAGTGCCGCCTGCAAGTCTTAATTGGCTCGTCTCTGGTTTGTCCGATAGATTTTAAAATATTCCCCTGGCCTGGTTGAGCGTCCTTCAGGAATCTTCGCCCCAACCCGCAATCCCAGCTTTACAGTCCGTCGGAAACCTAACTAGGGAGTGGATGGGCTGACAAATAAGATGAACAAAAAAATGGTGAAAATTTTCCTAAAGGTGAAAAAATATTAATTAAAAGTTAAAATATATTGTCGGCATTGAAGATGCCTAGAAAAATTAGAAGGAAAGGAAGGGTACATGCGAGTCACTATCGAGGTCAGAGCAAACGTACAAGATTCAACAATTTACTCACCAGATACCACAAGAAAAATTTAATTATAATATCGCCAAAAAAAGGTGAAGTTAGAAAAATAATTACAAAATTACAAAATGTCGCAAAAGCCTACACGATTACCAAAATTATTGTTGAATTAAAAGTGCCTCGTGGCAAAAAAAAATTTTGACAAAAGAAGTTAAAATCAAATTAAGTAAAAGCTTCACACACTCAAAAACTAAAAATTCAAAAATTTATTTCAAGTTGCGACAACTCAATTCTTTTAATCAGTGATTTCAGTAACAGTTATATTCGATGTTGCCTCTGACAGCATTACTGTGATAATTGGTCGAGTTTAACTGAATTATGTTACAAAATTATTGTACATAACATTATCAAGACATCCAATAAATACAGCATCTATTGTTGTTGCATATCTGGTAGTAGGTTCTCTTGGATTTTTGTTAATTTGAAATTGAAATTCTTTTTGGAGGAACGTAATTAATGGCATTGATTCATCTTTAGCAAAATTTATATTGAAATATGCGGCTAAAATTAATTGTAGTTAATCTTAATTAGTTTTAAAAATTATTGAACCCCTGTGGCTGTACGGAAATAATTTCTCATCTAAAAATGAAATATCATTCATTTTTTGATTAGGTTAATATACACAACAATCATAATTAATTCACTTCCATCTTCTAGTTTACTATAGTAAACGGCACCGTCGAACCGAGTGGGAAGAGAATTGCACAGGTGCTTGCGCATGGCGAGCGTCGCCACGGCATGCAATCGCCACGATCGCTACGCCAACAATCCGGTTTACCCGTGCCTATAGGTGTTTCACATCAAAATTTGTAGGTACCTCTAGTGCTATTTCTTAGACAATATAAATATATGTACATGCTGCCGGGAAAGATGGAATTAATAATTTGTTATATAGGCGTGAAGTTAGTGTTGAGCAGCAGCAGCAGCTGAGTGATGTATTTCGGAAACAGCGAAGTAGTTTACCGAGGGGGAAACATCTATAAATAATTCTAAAAATACAACACTCGAAGGAGAAACTAAGTACATGAAGAATGAGTAAAGCCTTAACAGAGAGGGTTGATAGCTGTCAAGGATATTGTGCATATGCAGTGGAACAAAATGAACCACCGTTATAAAAATCTTGGGATCTCTATGTGAATACAGTATAGATTAACTGTTTATGTAGGTAATGGTGGTTTTTAAAAAATGCAACAATTGGTCCAGGATAGGAAGAAGCAAAGATGCTTATCCAATGAATTTTGTGACTAAAGACCTTATGATGATGATAATGACGACGAGCTACGACAAGGTGGTGTAACTTTTCTCCCACGTGAGGATAGATTTTGAGGATGATTATTACCACATTATTAAATGCTGTTTGTTTTCATAACGTGCTCCCTCTTTATCTTTAAGGATCTGTCTTTAACCACATGCAATTTTTGTTAACAACAATCAATGCTTATTTAAAAAAAATCGAACATATTATCCGTGTTATTAGTGATGATACTTATGATAAGTTTTCTCGATAATCTGACATGTTCTTGACTCTCAAGAAAATTTATGTTTTCGAACAACAATTTGTTAATTTTTAGCAATCTCTAATTTTGTTTCTTTAATAAAATTTAGACTTTGGATGGTTCATGAATGATGAAGCATGCTTTAATAATTAAGGATTTCAAAACACAATTTTACTTCAACAAATATATTCAAAAATTACTCAACAATTGTTTCGGCTAAATAGCCAATTTCTGGAGTACTAACTATACTAAACTAAAAATATAAGATACACAATTTATATAGGCACAGTCACACCCAAAGGAATGGGGTGTTTAGTACACACAACTCTTTTTGGTTGTTTACAATATTTTTCTTTTTTGTTAGGGCCTCCTTAATTTCTAGAAATTCTGGTAGAGTTAATTTCCTACTTTTAGATTGAAAGTGGAGTAATTTCAAGTTATTAATGTTCTTCACGAAAACGGTGTTCTGTCAGACCCGAAACATTTTTTATTCTTAATACTAGCTAGGTGTTCTTTGAAGCGGACTCCTAAAAAACGACCTGTTTGTCCAATATACATGGCATCGCAGTCTTGGCAATTTAGCTGATAGATACCACTTTTTTGTGTTATATCTTCTCTTATTAGTAACCATCATGAAACCTTTATTAATTTTATTTACTTCTCTTGTAATTAAAATAAATTTGATTAATAAGTTCTTAAATTTGTTGCTAGAATTTTTGATATAGTTGAAGGAACAAAAAATATTGTCAGAATTAGTCATGTTTTTATGTCTCATAAAGGATGTGAAGCACTTTTGAACGTATTTTATTGGACATATATTAATTAACAATATCTAAGCAATAACCGTTGCTTATAGCGAAGTGCTTAATTATGTTTAATTCTGATAGGAAGTCTTGTTGTCCGAGTGGAATATTATTTATTAGTCTATGCAAAAGACTATGAAAAATATTGAATTACTAGCTGGTATTATGATATTATCTGATGTGGTAGATTTTCTGAAAATTTTGTATCCAAGTTTGTTCTAATGATCAATTATTATAGTTAAGAAAGTTTCACTGTTTGTCGCATTCTATTTCTTTTTTAAATACAATGTTTTTGTATAAAGAATTGAAAATATTTAAAAAATTGCAGATTACATTCTAAATAGTCCATGAAAAGATCGGAAAGTACTGGAGACAACGGTGACCCCACTGGGAGTCCTTCTAGTTGAATAAAATGTTTACTTTCATGTTCGAAATAACCTTGGGATACACAAACATTTATTATTTCCAGCAATTTTTTCTTTCAGTATCTGTTAAATTTGAACTATTAAATAGATTTGATAACATTATTTATTAATAGCTCGTCTGTGGGGACAGAGGTAAACAAACTTTCTACGTCAAATGAAACTAGAATTGAGTTACTATATTAGTGATCTTTAGGTTTTTTGTTTTATCTATTAAGTTCAAAGAGTTTTTGACGCTGTGTCTGGTTTTAAAATTGTTTATTTAGTAAAAAGGTATTGGCAAATCTACAAATTTTGTAAACTGGAGCATTTATATATGACACTACCAGTCTAAGAGGTAATTCTTTATGGACTTTTTGTTATCCATAAAAACATGGAGCCACCCACCGGGTTCATTATTTTGTATTTCCAAACAGAAAACAACAAAGAAAAATATTGTAAACAATCAAAAAGAGTTGTATATACTAAACATCCCACTCCTCTGGATGTGACTGTACCAATATAAATTGTGTCTCCTCCATTTTAAGTTTAGTATAGTTAATATTCTAAATAATGGCTATTTAGCCGAAACAATTGTTGAGTTATTTTTTAATATATTTGTTGAAGTAAAATTGTGTTTTGAGTTCCTTAATTATTAATGTTATTTCTTTTGTTTGGTTGCAGGTAGAACAAGGCGTAAAATTATACGATAAGCATAAGCAGCAGCAGGCGGTTAAAAAATGGAGATCTGCTCTAAAAGCTGTCAGACGCCGAGAAGATAAATTTCTTGTTTTGGGCTATTTGTATCGTGCTTACATGGACTGGGGAAAATACAGGTGAGTTATGGGCTAAATAGTATTAAATATAGGTATGTATGGTCTACTGTTATTATCAGCAGAGGACAATGACGGACAATAAATTTCAATATCGATTTGTCACTGTCTGAAAAAAAAAATAGGAACATTCGGAATAGAGCTAATAACAGCAAATACAAAATAAGACTCAAATTGTTACCACTGCTTCTAAAAATGAAGTACTACTTTCTGTTTTGCACATCCACTTCAGAAAGATATTTTTTGACGCCTGCCGTTATCGCTTGCCCCCAAAAAATAGCTATAAATTCGGTTGGGGGTCTATTTTGGAATTTTTGGGGACGTCCTAACTGTGGGCCAAAATGTAGGAGATACAAGGGTAGGTAATTAAAAACCTAATAAAACTTTTTCACAAGGGTATACACAAAATTAAGCGCAAATCAGACAACTTCATTGAATGCACGATCTTAATTGATGGACTATTGCATCCAAAATAGAGTTGTCAGGCTTAAACATTTGAAAAAAATTAATTCAGCCGTCACGGGACGCCTGGCAGATGTGAAACATCGAATGAAATAAAATGATGACGGTTTGTTTATTCATTTAACGTTTACTTTAATTAAATACAAAAATTTTAAATTAAAAATTTATTTCAAGTTGCGACCACTTATTTCATTTCTTTACTCAGTGACCACTTGACATTGCCTCTGACGGTATTAATGTGACAATTGGTCGATGATAACTGAAGTACTTATGTTTTTAATTTAAGTAAAACACAGCTTATGTGTACTATAAAACAACACCGCTAAGCTGATTGTGAGTAGGAAGAGAATCGCACACTACTCCGCATTGACTGTATATATGTCGCAGTCATCTGGTTAAATCTGCTATTTGATTGAATGACTAGCGCGTTCATTGAATGACGACATTTAATTGAATGACTAAAGGACAACTCGTCAAGTTGTTTAAGTCTTAAGATAAGCAATACTGACTATTTTTACCAACTAATTCAAGGAATTCAAAAAATGAAAGACTAGGACAGCCATTTAATATTTTATTTTTAAACCTCTAAATCTCCGAAAGTATACTGTTTTGACAATTTATCATAAAATATTTTCGTTTTGTAATATTTTTCTCTGTCGATTGCCGTAAGCTTCATTAGCGGTTTGACGCCATATTTGTTTTGGTGACTACTAGCGCCGCAAATTTCAATCACCTGACTGATTTTACGTCCGCTTTGTTCAAAGGGTTATGTTACAATCCGCTAACTAGTTGGACGTTGAGTGACGTTTGTTCAATCAACGTTCGGCCTAGTCATTCAATTAAATGTCGTCATTCAATGAATGCGCTAGTCATTCAATCAAATAGCAGATTCAACCAGATGACTGCGACATATTTATGTATACCTATCACCGTACAGCGTTGTAACGCGTCATCACGGCATGCGTCGCAACACCGTACATTTTTGTCTATTATTTATCGTTTGGGTTCGCGCACGGATACTTTCTCACAACTACTGTTCTCCGACCCAAAGACGATCACTTTATATACACCTTTCGAACTTTCTAGATGATTCGAAAAGGAAATCCTGATTATTCTCGAATGATGAATAATAATTAGAATGAAGTCGATGATTCCAGAATTGATCTTGTTACTTGTCGCTGGAGCTTGTAAGTTTACGTTGATAAAAGTCCCGTGCGCGGTGACTACGCCTTAAGCATGTTAGCGATAAGAAGTACATGTACACAAATTGTTATCGCACACACGTTCGGTGTCACTGGTCGCTACAATATATATACACCATCGTATAACGTCGCGAAATCGCCACCCATTGCCATGGCAATGATCAGGTTAACCCGCGCCTATAGATGTTCCACATCAATAATCTACAGCATTTTTACGTGTACGCATCATATTAGTTTTCCCGAACTTTTAGAACCATGTCATACTAACAGGAAAAAATATTTAAATCGAAGACTGAACTGACGTCAAGTCCTTAATTTTCATTTCAAGTAGTTCTGCTTCTTTAGAAAATATTTTCCTTTGATGAAGTCTCTTCCATACCGCTCTTACTAAGAATAGCATGTAATTATATGCTGAGTTCTGTTAAACGCATATGAAAGGGTATATTGTGTGAGGGGGGATCAATCCAAAGCTTTAACGTCTCGTTTTTCTGTAGCAATATTTTAGCAGGAATATAGACAAAGCAACAAAGCTAGGATTACAAATTTTAGGAGAAAGTAGTGTTTAAGACATCTATAACAGATTGGTTTAGAAGAACTGAAACTGGTGAATAAAAGTAACCCAGTAAACTACGATTGTTTATTTGGTAGTTGGTTATCAACAAAAAGCTATGTACTAGTAAGTTAGGACAATTTTGGAAGAAATCAATTAGTAAAATTGAAAATAAACCATAAAGGACATAAAAATATCAATAGATTTTAATAGAACTAATGTACTGTGATTTATACTCTTACACTAGAAAAAAAAATAGTTATTAAGTGATATATCAGTAGAGAGTACAATAGGAATTCCTTATGCAGACAAAAAAAATTATCCATTAAATATTCGAAGAAACATAATGTACGATGTATAAACGTTAAATTTAGAAGACAATATAATACCAACAGAATGTACTGAAAAGTTGCGAATAAGATATCGAATATTCAAAGCATGGAAAAGTAAATCATAAACGAAAAATGGAAAAAGGAGAGAAAAAGTTACAAAGGAAAAAGGTGGGTAAACATACTTTACAGATGGATGGTGGAAAAAGAAACAGAAGTGTATGGAACAATGGCGTAACCAGAGGGTGGCAAGTCGGCAAAATGCCACGGGCCCCCAGCCGGAAGGGGCCCTAGGTCAGAGAAGAATCCCAATTCCCAACATTTATTATTACACATTTAGAAAAAAAAAATAGCTTTTAAGTTATCTACTTAGTTGCATACATAAGCAAAAAAATGTATTAAAATTTCAAAGCATCTGTAAAAAAAATTGTAACCCAGTTTTAGAAGGAATGCTCAAAATCCAATTGATAATTTCGGAGATTTGCGTGGACAAACCTACATACTGTGACGTGTTCGGTCACAGAAAACACAATTAGCAAAACAAAACAACGAATTTATTTAATTACTAAAACTAATTTGACTACACTACAGTTATGAACAAGTCCGCACAATTTATTTCACTAAAAGTCTCTTTCAATCGCTGTTACCGTAGCCACTCGTATCGCTCTCTATTAACTCTATCGCCACTATGGTTCGCCTGTATCGCCTATCGATCGCTTCGCTTCCAAACATCAGCTGTTCACTGACTGTTCACTGTCAACTTACTCGGTGTGAGTGTCTCGTCCGCCTTTTATAGTCTTCTCAGCCGTCTAGTGATCCAATTGTTTTCCCATTGATCTTTGCTGGTGTTTTCTAGATGTTTCAGGAAAGCCGAGAATATTCCTTATGTAATCAGGGAAGATGTTCATTAATTATGCTCACACCAACTTAATTGGCAAGTACTCGTAACAATACATACATACACCTCCAAAAATTTGTATTTGGGTTCACATTTATATTCGCTAGGTATGTCTTGACGAGAGTACCTATACTGCCGGCATTAAGATTTGTGTTTGTAATACTTGCTGTTGCTCGGGAAACCCCCGATTCCGATGAATTTGCCACAGGCCTCGAACGGTATAGTTCCGCCACTGCTATGGAATGTTTGATAAGTAAAAAAATACAAAAACAAATAATAATTCTGAAACTTGCACAGGAAGAGTAGATAAACAATCGACAGTGCGCTATTTTGTTATGTTATTAATAAGAAACATATGCGCAGGAGTGGTAAAGTGGAAAAGTGTGCGTATAGTGTTGTATTGTTATGTCGAAATTTATACTATAAGTATGAAGAGCATTCGCGGACAACATTAATTTTTTGTTTTCATTTGGGGAAAACTGCTGCTGAATCATGTCGATGACTTCGAGAAGCTTATGGAGAACATGCGCTATCACAAGATGCGAACGATGGTTTTGGCATTTCAAAAATGGCAAGCTCGATGTTGCAGATAAGGGACGTGCAAAAACCGCCAAAAAAATACGAATATGCGGAATTGCAAGCATTTTTGAAGGAAAATGATTCGCAGACACAAAAATAACTGGCAACGCAATTGAGCGTTAGTCAACAAGTTCTTTCTAATCGGCTTCGAGAGATGGGAAAGATTCAAAAGTGGGGTAGATGGTAGCACATGAGTTGCACGGCAGGCAAGTAAGTGACATTTTGCTCGCTCGGTAAAAAGGAAGTCGTTTATGCATCGGATGGTTACAGGGGATGAAAGGTGGATTTATTTTGAGAATCCCAAGCGCAAAAAGTCAGACGCACCATCCACATCAACCACAAGTCCGAATTGCTTTGGCAGAAAGAATATGCTCTGTATTTGGTAGGACCCGGGGGAGGGGGGAAGGGGCATGGCCTATTATGAATTATTAAAACCTGGGATATTTATCAATTTGAATCGTTTGCTGTGTGAGAAAAGGCTGGAATATCGAAAGAGGAAACACAATGCTCCATCACATACGGCAAAACTAGTTCGCGACAAGTTGGAAGCACTGAGCTGAAAAGTCCTACCCCATGTGGCTTACTCATTAGACTTAGCTCCTTCCCATTATCACTTTTTTGCATCGATAGTCGGTCACGCACTTGCTGAGAAGCGCTTTGCTTCGTATGAAGATGTGAAAAAATGGCGCGATAAATGGTTCGCAGCGAAAGGGGAGGATTTTTACTGGCTTGGTATTCAGAAATTACCCAAAAGATGGAAAAAATGTATAACACGCGATGAAGCACACTTTGATTTAAAGTACATTTTATCATTCTTACGCATTGAATATGTTTCTTGTAAAAACAAATCCGCATTTCATACTTGTACACCTGGTAGTTTGTAAGTAATAATAGACTGTCAAAAAAACAGATTATGTATATTGGAACCAAAGACACTTAAAAGATGCTTTTGAGAGATATTGAATAACACAATATAATACAAAAACATGTAAATTTCAAATGGAAAATAGCAAAAAGACAAAGACAAAAGAAATAAAACACGAAATAAAATGAAGCTTTTAATGAAAAGATTGTTTCTTCGAATGTTTCACAATGTCGTTATGGTAAATTGGCAATTTACAGACAATTATAAATACAATAGGTACTCTTTTTTGACATCAATCATACTGACGGACAGTATCAGTTTATGACAATTTACCTGAATATGAACAAAAACCTTTCAGTCATATTCACTCCCATCGCCTACATTATTACCTACTTGCTTTAAGAAGGTAATGCCGATTACTTTTGCAACGGGGTGCATGTTAACTAAATAATGTTGTATAAAGCAACTTATAGGCAAGTGCTCTTATCAATATCACAAATAACTATCAAACCTGGCCCACATATCATAAAGTAAATGAAACGTGAATTCCAGAGAAAAGAAAATGTTTTTTTTTAAAAAAAACGTCGGTTTGAAGGAAAGAAAACGTCAGTGAATGAATATTTGCCGTTTGCCGAGTATATTCGGGAAAGTGCTCGGCAATTGGCGAGCATACCTTTCCACACATACGTTATTTGCCGAACATTTGTTCGTTGCTTGAAATGGCAAATATTGTCAAAATGATCAAATCCTCTTGCAAATTCATTATTACATTATGGTAATTTTATTTTGGCAGTGAATTTGACAATTCCGATACTAACAGTTACCTATTGAAAAGCGAAGAACCTGCAGAGTAAGTAAATAGATAGGTAGAAGTAGTAAACTACTTTAAAGTGAGTGCAGATGTGGAAATTTTAATGTTAGAAGTATGTAACAAATGCATTTTAAGTAGGTATTGTTTTTCAAAGCGAAGGATTATAATATTATTAATGGTGGAAGCTATTACTAGTCGACTAAACATGTTAAATTTGATTTAACACACTTAGTTTCAAAATACTTTAACTGTGGACACTATAATAATAATTCACCAAACACTCACATCAGGTGACAATGTGCAATTGTTAGAGATTTGACAGTTAGTGTTAAGTATTATTAAAATATTTGCCTCGAAAGTCTATCAATGCTAAAGAAATAACAATCCCATTTAAAAGTATTGGTGTAAACTTATGTTACATTAATAATAGTGTCCATATTTAGCGGTTTAATAAGAGGCACAATAGAAGGCCGCTTAATACCTCTACCCAACAAATGGGATTCTGTACGAGTAGAATTTTAAACGGTCGCAATGAAAATGAAATCTGCAAATAACGTATTTGCATTCCTGGTATTATAGCTGCATGAAGCTCTCTCGTTATAATTAAAATTCTGTGGATACATTTACGGCAGAAATTAATTAGTAATTTATGTGGAGGATAGCATGAGCGGATAACATAGAAATTCTAAAAAATATTGTCAAAAGAGAATGTCTGAAGAAGGGTTCGTCCGGATACAAAACGTTGACGGTTTGCGCTGTGAAAGGAAAGGTTAAAAAATGGGGTGGTAGCAAAACAAAATCACCATAAAAGTAAATAGGTAAGCAAACGAAAAGATCTTCAAAGAAAAGAAGGATTAGTTAGATATATGTAAATTAGAAGAGGAACAGGAGTTGAGAGTCCTGAAGAATTTCTTGGAGAGGGATCGTAACTATTAAATAAGATAATCAGCCTTATTCTGTAACTCAATAGAAATGTAGACATCGAATCGAAATGTGAGCAAATCGAAATGTCCCCACTTCTATTGCTCTTGTCCATTTCGACGTTCGGTATTCTGTAACTAAAGTAGACGACGCGACAATCGAAATTTATGGTTTCTACAAGACGTTAGGTGAAAAACGCGGCAACACTGCATTTTTCATGCGAATATGGGCCTTAGTAACCATCTGACAGTTGGTTACTTTAACCTAACCAAATTAATAAAGCATATTTGTGTTGAATACCTAGAATCGAGAGTGAAGTACCCAAGGGTAAACCAGATGTCCAGTGAAACCGTTAGCAGGTAGAGAAATTCACACTGCCTTAAGAAACACTTTAAGCATTAGGCGCATGTGCGAAGAGCTTTCTACCATCGAAATAACGATTTCGACAGCTTCAATGCAGTCGAAATGTCATATTTCGATGGTCGACTTTACATTTCGATTCGAGGAGTTACAGGATACCGATTCTGTAACTCCAAATCGAATAGAGATGCTTGAAATCGAATAGAAGTGGTGGGGTAGAATAGAAATTGTACGGATTCGGTATTCTGTAACCTAATCTAACCTAACGAATTGTTAGTTCTGAAGGAGACGAAACTATCATTTATTCTTTTTATGTTATTGCCAATTATTGTAGAGATATTTCTTAAATAAGTAAGGCTATTGAATTTTAATGGTTTGACTTGAATTTTGAATTTGTGGATATATGTAATTAAGCGTTTTTCGTTTTGTTTTTTTGGCTACAATATTATCAACCACCGAAGATGAATAACCGTTATTGTAAGCTATAGTGTAAATTCTTTTAAGTTCTAGGTCGTAATCTTCTTTGTTTAAAGGTAAGTGAATTAATCTATGGATAAAAGCATTAAAAGCGGCCAATTTATGTGACATGGGGTGGAATGAATTTGCATGAATAACGGAGTCAGTGTGTGTGGGTTTGTGGAAAATATTAAATTCATGTTTTTGACCAGTACGTTTAATTGTTAAATCTAAAAAATTTATTGAACCGTTTTCTTCTAGTTCTATAGTGAACTTAATATTATTATGAATTTCATTTAAGTAATCGTGAAATAAATTTAGTTGTCTACTAGAACTGTTAAAACAAACAATGACGTCATCTACATACCTGAACCAATAAGAACACTGTTTAAATAAAGGGTGAGTACTAATTTTGCTTTCTAAATAATCCATAAATATCTCGGCTAGTAATGGGCTTAATGGATTTCCCATTGCTAAACCGTTTTCTTGTATGTAAAAGTCCTGGTTGAATTGTAAATAATTTTGGTTTAAACATAATTCTAACAGAGTTAAAATTTCTTGTATTATAATGGGGTTGGAATTTCCAGCAATTAGCTTATCGTGAATTATATTCTAAATGACCAAATCGATTGTAATAATTCACCTCTTTTAAATATTTTTTAGTTCAGTTTTGAAATGTTTCCTCCCCTCTTATATTCTCATATTAGCAGTAATATAAATAGCGTTGTAACTAAGTAGGGTTTGTTAATTCATCACCTGATGAAGCGACGGTGTGGTGAAACAATTGTAGTGATACAATAAAAAAAAGTTCTTGAAACTTTGTGTTTTTGTACAATTTTATTACATTATGGATAAGTTTCAACAAGTGTTAGCTTCTAAAATCAATAGTATATACATTATAGTAGTTTCCTGTATTTTGAATTACTAGGAATTCATTTTTTTCCTCGTCTGCATGGAAACTGTGATATGTAAATACTTATCTACTTATATCTAGTAGGAATTTATACGTGACGTGAAATAAACCTACCATGAAAGGAATTCAGATGAACGTTCTTATACTTATTTGACTCCAAGGAATGCCATTACGCTTTAAGCAAACGTTTTTTACGTTTTTTGAAAGGACGTCCTTTACATTAAGTATTCTCTTTCCAAAACTATATCTATTTGGAGGGTGACAGTAGTTTCCAGCGAAACTCCACACTTACCCGAAATTGTTTCTGAATGCCTGTACGCTGCTGTGTGCTTTTAATGTTCAAAGTATGCTGAGTATGTTAGGTGAACAACATGCCAGCGTTAGTGAATTTGCATTCATCAGTCTAAACTATTTTCTTCGTAGATGTGTTATCATCATTATATCATATGATACATATTTCTCATGTTAATTATAAGAAGAAAATATTCATTTTATCTCTGCGTTATCTCATATGTTTCGATAGCGAATTTATGAGCATACACCTTACCCCTCAAAAGTTTAATTTGTAAAAGTAATTTCTTGGATGCTTAGGCCACAAAATTGGCTTTAAGGATCTAAATTCCGGCTATAAAGCAGTAGCTATATGTTGGTTTCTTAGAGAAACCATTCTAGCCACAGAGATACGTTTAAACTGTTTCTTTTGCTTGCATAATGTGGTCACAAAAATGGAAGGTGGTTTAAAAAACCAACGAATTTTATATCCAGTCGTGAAATAAACGACAGTCCTTACACCTTAAGAGTTCTTATCACAAAATTCTTCAGTTTTATGGCCCATTTTTATTTGTGTGGGAAAAAGTCCACAATAGAAATGAATTCCGGTTTATCAGCTCTTAACTTTCATTCACAAAAAGGCAACTCTCGCCAATACCCACAAAGGTTCACGGTAGATTTCCTGAATAACAACTGAAATATGTTACTTCTACTGTGATATATATGTATATGGAAGTTATTTCATATAAAAGTTATCTTCTTCTTCTTCTTCTTCTTCTAATTCTTGTTTCATTCGACAAATGGATTAGTAGATATACTACAAATATAAATTCAAGCGATTTTAAGTGTTCAGTACCTATTGAATTTTTAATGTCGTTTACAATAGTATCAGAAAAAAGGACGAATATGGGATGTGGCTAAATATTATTTAATAATGTCAAATATAGGTAGGTTTAGGTAAACCACCAGGTGAAGCAGCATTAAGAGCGACCACTATCGTTCCTTCTAAATAACTGTCGCGAGGTTGGGAATAGGTACAGTTCTGTTCTAGTTACAAGGTGATAAAGGTGAAATAGGAGAACAGGAAGCAACTCAGCGGTGACTATCTGTAATTAATCAAGTCAAAACTAAGTCAATTAATTGGTGTTGTTTCAATATTACCTACTATAAAATTAAATCAGTTAGAAAGCGGAACATGTGTAGTCAAGACATGCCATAAACAACGTTCAAAATAATCTTAATGAAACGCCAACTTCATTTTTTGTACCATATTTAAGTCAGATTCTAAGTCTTTTTCGTTCGAGTTCTTTGATATATGTTCTTGTCTCAGGAGATGGTTTTTTGTTTTTTAATCGGGGGCATATTTCGAGGTCTTTTATGTTTGTGAAAGATTACCTTTTGCTCGCCTGTTCGTGCAATTTTGTCAGCAATTTAAAGGCGACGGTATTCGATTCTCCGAACCCAGGAAACGACAGAAACGGTTTAAAGGCTTTCAGAGAAAATAATGGATTCGCGTTCCTGAGGAAAATGCACACGGAGGTGGTAGTGACGACGTAAGAAGTTCGTTGTCACGACAGACTAATTTAATTAAAGTAGAGTTAAGAAGCCATCTTAAAATACCATTTTAGTAAATACAAGAAGATAAACGTTAAGAAAATCAAAATTCAGGTGCAATTTATCAATAAATATAAAATTTATTCAAAATTTAAACATGTTATGTATCTTGGCTACCAAATCATAAATAAATGTTGAAATTTTAATTTTATCTGTGATAGTTTTTTACTGATTTTCAATCCTTATTACAGAAATTTTGTAGCTGTGTCGGTGACCAGACGCCTATGACTTTCTACACTGCTTTATTCTTTTATTTCTTAAACAACATCAATACAATTAAATAATCGCTCAGTCACTAGTACATTTCTTACTGCTTCACTTACTCTCTGTTCTACTTCACGTTGATCGTTTCATAATTAGTACTGAACGAAACCGTCGTTGAGAAAAAAAAAACGAAAACTGTCATTCCCACCAATGTTGGCCGGCGGGCAGTCCTCCCTCTGGCTTACACTCTAGTGCAAAGTCGGAGGGTAGGGCGGAAGACCCTCTTCGTTGGAATGGGTGGGCGGTATTGGGGGGAAGAAAAATGAGGCGGATGAAATGAAGACGAACGAGAATTAAAAGACTATCAGGCCTATTCTGTAACTCCAAGTCGAATAGAGATGCTTGAAATCGAATAGAAGTGGTGGGGTAGAATAGAAATTGTACGGAATCGGTATTCTGTAACTCCTCGAATCGAAATGTAAAGTCGACCATCGAAATATGACATTTCGACTGCATGGAAGCTGTCGAAATCGTTATTTCGATGGTAGAAAGCTCTTCGCACATGCGCCTACTGCTTAAAGGGGGTTCTTAAGGCAGTGTGAATTTCTCTACCTGCTAAGGGTTTCACTGGACATCTGGTTTACCCTTGGGTACGTCACTCTCAATTCTCGGTATTCAACACAAATTTGCTTTATTAGTTCGGTTAGGTTAAAATAACCAACTGTCAGATGGTTACTAAGGCCCATATTCGCATGAAAAATGCAGTGTTGCCGCGTTTTTCACCTAACGTCTTGTAGAAATCATAAATTTCGATTGTCGCGTCGTCTACTTTAGTTACAGAATACCGAACGTCGAAATGGACAAGAGCAATAGAAGTGGGGGACATTTCGATTCGATGCCTACATTTCTACTGAGTTACAGAATAAGGCTGAATGAGTGCTAAGCAATGAAAAAAAAAACTTTTGAGTGTTTCATTCCCACCAATGTTGGTGAGCGGGCTGTCCTCTATCCGGCCTACACTCTAGTCGGAGGAGTGGGGTCGAAACCCTCTTCAGCCTCGTTGAGGAATAGTGGGAATGGGTGGGTGATGGTCGGGGGAAGAAAGATGAGTCGGACGAAATGAAGACGGAAGAGAAGTCAAAGACTATCTGTGGAATATTACTACCCCAGCATTTGCCTAAATGATCCAAGGAAACCACAGAAAACTTGGAAGAGAGTAACTGGCCCCGAAATCGAACCGGTGACCTCCCGAATGCTAAGCAATGATGTAGACTACTAGACCATGCCGCTCAGTGTGTGGTTGAGAAACGAAAAACTTTTGGGTATTTCATTCCCACCAATAAGGGTTGGGGGGGCTTTACCACCCGACCTATACTCTTGTGCAAAGTCGACGGGGTAGGGCGGAAGGCCCTCTTAAGCCTCCTTTTGAAATAAATGGAAATGGTTGGGTGATGGTTGGGGGAAGAAAGATGAGACGGACGAAATGAAGACAGAAGAGAAGTGAAAGACTATCTGTGGAATATAACTACCCCAGCATTTGCCTAAATGATCCAAGGAAACCACAGAAAACTTGGACCAGAGTAGCCGGTCCCAGAATGGAACCCTGTGACCTCCCGAATGCTAAGCAATGATATAGACCACTAGACCATGCCGCTCGGTGCGTGTCGTGTCGTTAAGAACTTTACTTACTTTTGGGTGTTTCATTCCCTCCAATATTGGTGGGCGGGCTGTCCCCCCCGACCTACACTCTTGTGCAAAGTCGGAGGGGTAGAGCGGAAGGACCTGTTCAGCCTCCTTCAGGAATCGTGGGAATGGGTGGGTGGTGGTGTGGGGGAAGAAAGATGAGACGGACGAAATGAAGACAGAAGAAAAGTTAAAGACTATCTCTGGAATATTACTATCCCAGCATTTGCCTAAATGATCCAAGGAAGCCACAGAGAAACTTGGACCAGAGTAGTCGGCCCCGGAATCAAACCGGTAACCTCCCGAATGCTAAGCAATGATCTAGACCACTAGACCATGCCGCTCGGTGGGTGTCGTTGAGACCTCCAGGCAGCTATTTATAATCCCAACAAGCCTTTTTATGCAACCGTTGATGTTTCTTCTCCTTACGGATTGTCTACCAACATGTAACAATTCAAACGTAATTTCCATAGAAAACTTTCATGACGTTTTTCTGCCCATTAACGGTAACTTTCGTGGATGTGACTGATGTTACCGTTTATGCGATGTGTTTTAATTTTAAATAAATATTACGTACGAATATATATCACACAAAAACGCGGTGTGACGTTAGTGTTCGGTAGAGGATTTTAAGAGAAAACGGTATAAATCTGAAAACCAGGACGCGTTCGCGTAAATTGCTTTTAACGCAGACAAAAGAAGTAATTTATGTTTCATGAAAGCGACGAGTATGGCAAGACTACGACGAACCAACATTCTCCCTAAGAGTCAGGACGTTACAGCGAAAAAATTCATTACCGTGGTCTCGTTAAAATTAGTGCTTTTTTTTCTTTAGTAAGTTCGGTGGAAAATACTCAAGTATTAAAAATTTGTTAACAGGGTTAACTACTGAATTTTAAATAACAAAATATTTAGTGAAGGATTTACTAGTAGGCTGAGCAGGCTGGAGCCTAGGGCAGCAGATTGTAGGTGCAGCAAATTTTGGACCAAGTTTGTTCTTATATGTTATAGAATTAAAAAAAAAACATTTATAAGTATAGCCAAATATCATTAGAACCCACAGTCAATTCAGATTATAATACGTTTCACCAATTATGTACCAAATCGTTGGTGTGAAAGAAACTTTTCTTGCTTAAAATGGGAGAAAAATTGTCTCAATCTACTTTAAGTCTAGAAAAGCTAAACACAGCTCTTTTGTGCCTAGAATTAGAACTAAAAAGCGAAAACGTTTTGTAAAAAGTTAATTAATATAATTTCAGCGTTATCAGTCAGGGTTTTGCTCCATAATTGAATATATCTTTTTTAAACTGTAAGCACAATAAATGAAAATAAAATGATTTAATTACCTCTACCGGACGTATATTATTGTGTAAGTATACCCAAAAACTGTTTCTTATACAATATTAACTAAATTGTTGGGTTTTAAAAATAATTTTGTAGTAACTGACACACAATCATCTCATTCACAATTATACTATTTTACATAATTTCATTGATTAAAGAATTGTTATTAATATGATTTTGAAGTAGGTTATTGAATTGTAAAGGTCGATAGGGGCAGCAAAATTTGAACTGGCAGCAAATGTGCAAATCCGCCACTGAAGTGTTAATCACGTTGTAGATAGCCTGCAGATTACTGAAATTGATGGTGGAAATTTTGTGCAGCAAACTTAATTATAAAAATTAGACAGTTTCCAAAAAACAATTAAGCCGACACATGTTTTGTAAAGAAATGGATGAATTCTCGCGTTGAAAATGGTCACATAAAAAGGAGTAGAAATATGTGAAAGGTGTTTGGTGATGAGTAGCAGTAAGTTTCTTCGAATGGTATTTTATTTCCTTTATTATTTTTTTTTCTTTCTGGTAATATAGGATGGATTAAAAGAACATTTAAAAACAAACTAACCAAAAATTTGTCTTATATGACAAATTGGTAAAGACTTTTGCGACTAGTTAATATACCGGTGATGTACTGATTCGCGTCTAAAGACCGTCGTCTGTTGGAATAGATTCCTAACGTTTCGCTAGCACAAGTGGCACGTTTCTTCAGAGGTCCTTTCGTCTCCGATGCTGAATGTAGACTGGCGACATCTCCCGCGCATGTTGAGAATTGGGTTCCAGACTTGGTTAAGCCTGAAGATCTTCTCCTTCCTGTTGAAGTTCACCGGATGTCTGTGGATCTCTATGACCTGTCTGACCACCCTGCTGTTATAGCCGTTGACCGATGCTAGCAATTTACAAGTATTGTGTTTGCCATACTCAGTGAGTGTTTAGCTACAGCAGACTTCTCAGAGTACTAGCCGGCATCTTGCTTTATGCTCCTTGAGTCTCCTTCCCATCCATCGCTTGGTGGTTCCTATGTAGCCCTTGCCGCAGGAACATGGTATGCCTTAGACTCCTGATTCTAAAAGAGGGTCCCTTTTGTCTTTCGCTGAACTGATGGTCTGCTGAATCTTGCTCGTAGTTTTGAAGACGGTTCGTTCTGATGTCGTGTCTCTTTAGAACTTTGCCAATTTTTATCCATGACTCTTCAAAGATATGGTAGAGGGGTAGTGGGTAGTTCGTTGGTCTCTGGTGCCCTTGATCCATTTCAGCCCATTGATCTCTCGATCACTCCCATGTTGCAGCCATTTACCTCGAAGGCGATCTTCAGGTGCCCGAGTTCCGTCTTAAAATTTTCCGGATCGCAGATCCTTCTAGCTTGTTCAGTCAGAGTCCTGATAATGCCATAGATCTGAGTCGGGTGGTGGTTGGATAAAACATACAAAGCTCCTCAATCTTTTTGTTGTAGGGCTCGGTCTTCCGTAAAACAGTTACGTTTCCTTTGTCGGTTGGGAATATGATGATATCCTCATTCTCAGGTTGTTTTTGGGAGGCTTTGCCTTCCGGATATTGACGGCCTCAATTCGTAACCTTTCGGTGTTCTAGTTTGATAGATGCTTGATGGCTGCTTCCGTGCTGGAGATAATGTTTTCAAGCAGGATATGGTGGTGAGTAATTGCGAAGTTTCCTCCCTTGACCAACACTGTCGTTTCGTCCTCTATGAGCACCCTCTGTGTCAGATTGATGAAACGTTCATGGTCCAGGCTTGCCGTCTCTTCTGAAACTTCGTGTATTTCCTAATCTTCTTCACTTGGTAGAGTTCAGTTTCGTTTTTTATATTGGAATATGAGATTGCGTCCATATTCTCCCGATCCTGTTAGTTGATCATGTTGTTTGGCGTCAGGTACGTTAGGAAACACTTTCAACCGACGACGGCCTTTAAACCTGAATCAGGACATCACCAGTTTGTATGCCTTGTATCTTTGACTTCATAGAGCATAAATAAGGGTGGTCCAAAAGTCTATTAACATTAATAAGGTCTATAAAAATACACAAAGCATACCTAGTAGTGAAGAAAGGCTTTTCGATATTGTGACGTGTTCAGTCACAAAAAACACAATTAACAAAACAGAACAACGAATTTTATTAATAACTAAAATTAATTTGACTACACATCAGCTGAAACTAACTCGTTTGGTGCGAGCCGGCTCGCCTTATATAGTTTTTCAGCTTTTTCTTTCTAAGGAATTCTACAGCCTTCTCGCAATCCAAATGTTTTCCGATTGATCTCTGCTGAAGTATTCTAGATGTTTCAGGAAAGCCGGGAATCTTTATTGTCTTTTCACGGAAGATGTTTGTTAATTAGGCTCACACCAACTTAATTGGCAAGTAGGTACTCGTGACAATATTAAACAAACTTTTCAAAATTTGAAGTAGTAGAGACTGATACTTGTTGAAACTGCATTTTCAATTACAATAAAATAATGTAAAGTATACACTTTTTTGAATTTAAAATTTGTATTTACTAAAGTTCCACGATTATAGTTTCGCCCCACAGTGGCTTCATCAAGTGGATGAAGAAATGAAGAACTTTAGTAAATAAAAATTTGAAACTCAAAAAAGTGTATTGGTACTTTATTTTATTTTATTGTAATATTTTTTAAAAACTGACTTTCTCAAATTCATTTTGAATCTTTAATACCTAAATCGATCGGCAATGTTATATAACAGACTTAGAAGTGTTTAACAAAACTGTTTGCCTTTTTAGCAGTTCAAATGTATTTATAGATGCTGAGTTGGTTTTAAATTTTTTTTTCTCATATAGCTTCAAATTAAACAGGCAAATCCGGGATAAGAGACGGTTATTTTTTTGGGACCTCTTTTACATAGTGTGACAGATGTGTCATTCTGACGTTGACAAGCGCCGACTGCGAAAATTATGTGGAAGTAACCTATGACGCGTTCCAGAAGGTCCGAGAGTTGCTGGACGTTTCGAGAGTTGCCTAGAAACGTACATAATACTATATAAGGAACAGCGTTGGACAGTTTGACAGTATTCGATAGAAGAGAGCGACAGATATAAGCGAGAAGAGAAGATAAAGCGATTGACAAGCGAAATAGTTATAGAGTTGTTGTTGTTATAGAAATAGATATTGAATCGTTGTTGTGTTGGAGTTAATTTAAATAAAAAGTGTTGAGAGAAAAATTACGTGATAATTGTAAATTACGTAACAATATGACTTTTTCCAAAAATTTTTCAAATTGTCGCTTATGAGTTGTAGAAGGTGTGGCACGTCACTTTAATTAAAAAAAAACATCTGCAGTATTGCATTGTGTAAATATTAATGTCAAGGTAGAATTAACCAAAACCCATTGTCTTGGAATCTGTAAATATTTAAATTGTTGCATATTAATTTGTGTTCGAATATTGCGATTACCATAAAATTTCCATGTATTTTCAATAGCGGAATCATGATTATGATACTCAAGATCACTTGAAGAGAAGAGTTCTTCTTTTTAAAAGCCTCTATTTAAAATTAATTACGACAGATAGTTGTGCTTTTATCGTAAAATTTTAATAATAGTGAGCTGGTCGATAATGGAGCAACAAAAAGTTGACTAAAAATTAGATACGCGATTCGCAGCACTTTTACTAAAATTGCTAATGGTCGATCGTCTCTAAAAGTTTAATTAATCGCTAAAGTCAACATTATAAAACTATTATAATGAGCATTACTGAAATTTCGATGAACCCATCTTTAAATATTAAAATTGAATAGCAGCAGCGTTAATTTTCTATTCACTATAATAAGCTTTTATCGTCCACGTTGCTTACCTTGTTTGCTGTTGTAGTAGTTTTTACTGTTCTGCTTTAGTCTTCCGAGAATTTTAGTTTGTGGAGTTGCCGAGTTGGCGAGATAAAGCCCTCTACAAATCACTTGAATAAAAAAGCACTAACGACAACGTCACAGGGCCGTCGGAGTTTAAAGCAATGGCTCAGCTACTCATGTAGACACACAGTAGACATGACCTGATTTGCCGAAAGCGAATTTCTCTAAAGTTTTGTCATTTTCAACCGTTTCAAACCACCACTGTCTGTATGTACTCACTAAGCCACAGTGTGCTGCAGGTACACTATCCAGTATATAATATCTTGCAGAAAATAAATTTGGCGTTACAACGCTATAGATGCAACTTAGTTTTGACATCTAGAAATTAATTTTTAAACATTTGTCATATTCTTATATAAAGGGACCTAGACCTACGCTAATACTGAATAGAAACGCAGGCAAAACCTACTTAAACACTTAAAGGTTATTTAGAATAATATCCAACAGAATTGTAGAGGAATGGTTTAATGTATGGACCCATGTTAAAATTGGGGGTGGGTTGAGGATTATGAATCTGTAGTTATAATTGAGGATGGCGCAGCTGATTTTTTTTATGTTTTCCTGGAAGAGGAGAAATCTTCACGGGCACCCAGCCTTCCGTATGACTGGATAGTGTTGGCTTTCCGAAAAAGGTGTCCTCGGACTTACCGACTAAAACCGCTCTACTTCAGGCCGTTTTAGGACCTATCGGTCCTCTTCAGCCAAACGTCTATTTGTGTGAGTCGATTGTCTTTTAGTAGATAGTTTTGTGGGGTTATGGTTGGTTATTTAATGAAGTCGGGAAGGGAGTTAAGGTGTCCTGAAAATCGAAAATGAGGTAAACTGATAGTAATTGAGTACATGAAATGAATGTGGATGGGAGAGTGCCGCGATTGAATGGGGATTAACGATAACCTTGTGGAATATCGAAAAAATGAAGTGTGTCAGAAGGAGGTGGATAAGTGAAGACGGAGAGATGGAAATGAAGAAAGACTTTTCTACGACACTATTTATTGCCTTTTTCTTCTGTAACTTGTAGTCAATCCAATAAAAGTTTTTTTGGATAAAATTTATTAAAGGAAACATTATCTGAGGTATAACTTAAGAATTTTTGTTGTTTAGAATCGTAAAGTAAAAAATTTATAGTGTAACGTAGCTCGTTGTTTGCTCTAATTTCTACACATATATATGGGCTATTTATATAATACACATATTTATCAGCTTAAACTAAATGTAGTAAATGTGTTGATGTAACTATCTCATAGTTAGGAGCCACTGTTGAAAAGGGAAAAAATAAAAGCTCTTACTCAATCGGTTCGTCCTTGGGGCGGCGTTCGTAGAGGCTCCTGTCCTTTACTAGGGGTCCCGTCTTTGGTGGAGTTTCACGGTGCTAGATCACTCGCGCTTGATCGGACGTAACTTACCGCAATTCCCGTTAACTACCAGGACTCTGGACCTACGGATCACCTAACGCGTGTGGACGCTCCCACGGACTTAAACCACTCCTTTCAACAGATTTTCCTGACTCTTTATAGGATCCTACATGGTGCTTTTCTTATTACCTCCACACGGACTTTCAGAACTTGGTCACGACCTACATTTGTCGTGAATATATGTTGAAGTTCCGTGTCGCGATTTCCTGATCCGTATTTGCGTTGCATCGCATAATATTGTCACATAGTGCTCATATTTTTCCAAAATTATATTTCTTTTTAATTGTTTTTCATTTCATTAATTACATTTGTTTTAATTTAAATATGCAACATAATGGTTTTACGCAACAAGGAACCTCCACACGGAAATGCGACATGATTGCACGGCAAAAGTGTGCCGTGGCCAACTTGCAAATATCCGTTTGGGGGTAAAAGAGCACTATGTGGGTCAGTATAAAAGAATTAGTTTTTGAAGAACACGAGAAGTAGAAAGTCAGTAAGATCGAGCCAGAGGGGTTAGGGGGGTGTAGCGGTTTACCGCTATCACTCACCCTAATGCCCGATTATAAGTCCCTGCCATTACCAACGCCCCTAGTTGGTAATTAATTAAGGCAAGTAGTTTTAAGAAATATTTATAATTAGTTTTTAAGTGTTATTTAGTTTATAAGGCATTATTTAATTTACTAAATCATTAAAATCACCATATAAAATTCGCGCTTCTACGTTACATGGTGGAGGCTGCCGTGCTTCGTTCGGTAGTGCCTTTCGCAGCAAGCATTTTTTTGTAATTGTATTGGTAGTATTGTTTTAATTGTATTTTTTACTCCCCATGTCAGACGTTCTACGTTACATTGTGGAGGCTGCCGAGTTTCGTCCGATGTACTTTTCGCAGCAAGTACTTTTTAAAGTAATTTTATAATTTTATAATTTATTAGTTTTAAAAGTCTCATTTTTTTTTTTTTACTTTTTTCGATCTTTATGACATGGTGAAGCTTCGTTAACAGTTTTTTTGTAATTCGTAATCATTTTACATTAAATTTTATTTTACTTGCTGAGTTAATACTTTTTGTGCATTTGTAGTTTTAGCATTGACATTGAAATCTGTCTTTGTTTAGTTATTGTCAGTTAATTATATGTTTTTTTGCACAAGTTAAATTATTTATTAAAGAAAGAAGCGAATTTTTATGGTGATAAATAATTCCTGCAAGTGATAAATTTTTTTTAAATTCTTCTAATAATTTATATTGCGTAAATGCAAAAAAGAAACAAGTCATTCATGTGTATATTTTTTGTGCTATTTACAATATTGCAGTGTCAAATTATGTACAATGAATTTATGCTGAACAATAATTTAAAACTGACCTGCATTATATTGTATCAATGTTTATATTTATATTTTAAATGAGCTATATTTTTTATTAACAATGATTAAATGTTTTTTCAATAAAATCTTGCAATATATTCAATTTACAACTTTTTCAATTATATGTTTACTTGTTTTTAAATGTTATTTATTATCTATTTTATTTAAACTTAATGGGGACGATTAAAAACAGATTTTTACTAGAAAATCAATATTGGGTTAACAACGATTTATATACCACTAAATGTTTTCTTTCATGGCCGAAATGAGACAACACAGAGCACACTGAGCGAAATAAAGGGACAGTTTTTGGACATCAATGGTCAAAAAAAAAACAGCAATCCACACCAACAAGGAAGGCAGCACGCTGCATGGAATTCCAACAGGGACACACATATAACAACTCGAACCGTAACATGTGACTAATATTCCCTATACGTAGCCATGTTAAGGATGTTAGAAGGCGAAATGAGTTCCGGAAGCGTCGGGTGCTAGGAGCACTACAAGGAACCGTCACCGTCGTCAAAGAAATATGAAATTAGGGACCAGGAGCGTTGGGTTCCAGTGTAACCAATAAAATGAAAAATTCCCGTTAGCGCCCGCAGCAAAGTAATTATATATAGTCTGCCAAAGCAGACTTAGGGCGTATTGGGAACAGGAGCTCCAGCAATCGTCGAGGAATCCAGAGGTCCAGAGTTCCGGCAGTCTTCGAGGAACCCAAAAAAGGGACGCTCGATAAGCATAATAAATATTGAAGCTGACCGGAGACGGGACAACATAAGTATGGATCGACGACATCCGTGGAGGCTCCAAGAAGAGAAAGGCGAGCGAGGTATTCGCCAACTATGAAATAAATTGGTACCTTAATTTCGAGGTTATGGAAATGGTGACGACACATGGTGGAGGAAGCCTTCTACCAATAAATATGGAATTATTAGTAATGATGATGGGAATGTCACAATGAATTGGTATGGTCGAGTTGGGGCAGTCTTCTGGCGAAGAGGAAGAAGTTTTGCGGCGGTCTGCTGTCCAAGAAGATAATGATCGAGAATCCTGGTGTGAAGAAGAGGTTGGTGCTCAGTGTTAGTGTTGTCTAGTGGTATAAACATTAAAGGGCTCGTAAAGAGATATCAGGGACAGTCTACAGCCCAAAAGGACTTTAGAATTGTAAATATTTCACCCCCTGTACAATACAATATAAGTAGTGTGGAAATCGCAGGGACGCAATTTTTTCCGCGAAGGGGGGATGTCACATAGTGCTCATATTTTTCCAAAATTACATTTCTTTTTAATTGTTTTTCATTTCATTAATTACATTTGTTTTAATTTAAATATGCAACATAATGGTTTTACGCAACAAGGAACCTCCACACGGAAATGCGACATGATTGCACGGCAAAAGTGTGCCGTGGCCAACTTGCAAATATCCGTTTGGGGGTAAAAGAGCACTATGTGGGTCAGTATAAAAGAATTAGTTTTTGAAGAACACGAGAAGTAGAAAGTCAGTAAGATCGAGCCAGAGGGGTTAGGGGGGTGTAGCGGTTTACCGCTATCACTCACCCTAATGCCCGATTATAAGTCCCTGCCATTACCAACGCCCCTAGTTGGTAATTAATTAAGGCAAGTAATTTTAAGAAATATTTATAATTAGTTTTTAAGTGTTATTTAGTTTATAAGGCATTATTTAATTTACTAAATCATTAAAATCACCATATAAAATTCGCGCTTCTACGTTACAATATTAATAAATACAATTTTGTGACCCGGTTTGATGTGTCGAAAGTTTTAACAAACATATCTCGAAATGATGGAAATATAAAAAGAAATATAAATTTTGTAAAATCTGAGCACTATGTGACAATAGATCTTAACTTTTCTGAAAATCAAGAAGATATCGAAAACAAAATATTTCTATCAGAAACAAATGCCCAATATCAAAATGAGAAAATTCGCTAAGATTGATTACTCATAGGCACCCTTGAAACATGACCACTTAGAAAAATACCAACGTTTTCTCATCGGTTTGCTAAGAGCATTTTTTTTGGACTCGTTACTTTTGCTTTTACGTGAATAAATTTTTATTTTTAAAGCTTGAAATTAGATGCCTGTAATTTAAAAGACACAAAGTCCAAATTACTGAAAACATATTGAAGAGGATTAGACTTCTTATAATTTCATGTATTATTTAAATGAAATTGGATTTATTATTAACCACAAATCACAAAAGCAAACAGAAATCCACAATGATTGTTTCGGAACACTGTGGTTTCTTCAGGTGGAACAATAATTAGCCTTATATACACCACCAAAAGGTTAGGTTATGGTATGAAATGGTTGCCATGATGAAAGTGTTTTCAGTGCTATGCACCACCTATAAGTGCTATGCACCACAGAAAAATGCTACTACTATAATACTACTAATACTAATAATAATACTACCAAAAAGTGGTATGCCCTACCAGAACATTGTATTACATTGAAACACTCTATTAATAATAATAAATTATCAGTTATTCTCTTAGAAAATAAAGGATATAAATTAAACTATTTGGAAAAACTTGAAATTCAAAAAGCGCTAAATTCAAACTTCAATATCACCAATGATTTAACAGAAGAGCTAAATAGTCCTATATTAAAATCTATCACAGACATAAGCTAATTAGGAGGGATAGCATAAATAGACCTTATACTGTTTAATCTTAAGTTAGTTTCTTTACAACTCTCAGATGATCACCTAATCAGTCGAAACAATTGTTAGAGAATTTCTAATAAAATAGTGTAAAAAATATCTTTTGTGTGTTTTTACTAAATTGTTACATAATGGTGCCAAATTATTTACTTGTCGATCAAAATAGACTATTAAGTCTTTCTGTTAAATCATTGGTTACATTTAATTTTAAGCTGATGGCTTTTTGTACTTCTATTTTTTCTAAATTATTGAGTTTGTATCCTTTATTTTCTATGTGGATAACCGACATGCTTTCATCATTGATAGTATTGTAGCGACCAGTGACACTGTACGTGTGTGCGATAACAATTTGTATGCATGTACTTCTTATCGCTAACATGTTTACGACACAGCCACAGCGTACGACTTCCCTTTATCAACGTAAACTTACAAGCTCCAGCGACAAGTAACAAGATCAATTCTGGAATCATCGACGACATTCTAATTATTATTCATCATTCGGGAATAATCAGGATTTCCTTTTCGAATCATCCAGAAAGTTCGAAAGGAGGACAGTAGTTGTGATAAAACATCAGTGCGCGAAACAAAACGGTAAATAATAGACAAAAGTAATATAAATAAATTGTTATTTAAATAAGTGAATTGTTCTGATATAAATAGTAGTTCTAAGTTAGTGTTAAGTGTTATATAAATAGTGTTAAATAAATAATTATTTAAATAAATATCTTTGACTAGAAAATTCGTTACAGTATGATTTACAGAAATGTAGTGTTGTGCCATACCTGACTTGATTCATATTGTCAGTAATCTTTAAACTCGCACATTAAGATCAAATGCAACTGGAGACTAGACTAAATGAAGATACATAAGAATAAAAAAGACTACACTCATTTTTTCATCATTTTCGATAATTACAGTAGATCACAAAGTTTATTTATATGTAAACGCGTTGTTATCCTTAATTTATTTATTTTTCTTTATTTATTGAATATCAACGGGGTAAACCCCATAAAGTATTACAGAATATACAATTTAAATAAGTGGCAATATTATATCCTATAAATATAATTATTATGAATACAGAAACATATTTGAGTGTAATAATATTTGTTGAATGAATTTTATTCAAATTTTAACATAATTTTTGAATTGTTTTTTAAAGTAAAATATGAGTCATTGTATAAATTAAACCAATTAATATTATCATTAGATATTTTAAATAGTCTGAACATTATAGTAGTAACATAACCAGTCTTCATAATGGGTAGATTAAAGCAGTACATATTATTTCTTAATGTTCTAGATGGGACATAGAATTCAAGTAAATTGATCAATTCAGAGCAGTCAATAAGATTATTTACTAATTTATATATAAAAATGAGATCATACCGATCTCTAGCTGACTGTAAATTTGATATATGAAAATTTAGATACTGTTGATTATATACATGATCATAAAAATTCATACCTTTACCAATCCTATAGGAGGCATACCTTAAGAATTTATGATTTATTAATTCCAATTTTTTTACAAGTCCAAGTTGTGTAGGGTTCCATATAATGGAAGCATACATTAAAGTATTATATAAGAAAGAAAAATACAGCGTCCTATAGGTTGATAAATTATTAAATTTGTTAGAAAATCTTTTTATAAAATACAATTTTTTTGAAGATTTGATTACAATATATTCAAAATGAGGCTTAAAAGTTAATAGCGAATCAAATATAACACCCAGATTACGTTCTTGATCAACTTGCCTAAGATTTTCACCATTAAGAGTATATAAATTAGGAATTGAATGAGATCGCCCAAATCGAATAGATAAACATTTTTTGACATTACATATAAGTCCATTCAATATACACCAATCATTAAAATTATTAATATCTTGTTGAAGTAAGAGGGAATCATTAACATTCATTATAGCTTTATAAAGCTTAGCATCATCAGCAAACAATAAACATTCAGAATTCTGAATAACTGAAAAAACATCATTAATATATAAATTAAATAAGAGAGGACCCAAATGGGATCCTTGACCAACTCCAGACAATACATTAATTGGAAAAGATTTACAGGAACCAATCTTAACAATTTGCTTTCTATTAGTAAGTAAAGATTTAAACCAATCCAGTAGCGATCCACAAATTCCATAGGCATATAGTTTACGAATTAACAAATCAATATTAACCATGTCAAATGCTCTAGTCAAATCAATATAAACTGAATCAACTACAATTTTATTATTTAAATAACTTGTTATATAACTATGGTATAAAAGTAAATTTGTCTCAGTAGATCTTTTATCCATAAATCCAAGTTGTCTGGAGTTAATAAATTTACGTAAAATTCAACAACTTTGTCAAAAACTAATTTATCAAGTAGTTTAGGAAAAACACTGGTTTTATTTAATGGGCGATAGTTATTTACGTCAGCTGAATCACCAGATTTATAACATGGAGTAACAAAGGATAATTTCCAATTCATTGGAAAAATTCCAGATTTAATAGACATATTAAATATTTTGGTTAACCAACCCTTTATTGACTCAGAACAATTATATACTAAGAGAGGACGAATATTGTCAGGTCCAGGAGTAGAGGTCAATTTTAATTTTTTTATACAAGATTCAACCTCATTTATAGAAAAAGAAATTGTAGAAAAACTATCAAAAAACTCAAATAAAACTTGAGTCGTACTCAAATCAAAATTCTGGTAAACACTTCCAAATTTTTCAGCAAATAAATTAACAATTTCACCAAGATCTTTAGCTATAACATTACCATTATACATTGTTGAAGGAAAAGATTTATTATTAGAAATGGAATCTATAAACTTAAAAAAATGTTTAGAATTTTGTTTAAGAGAGGACTCAGTAGACTCTATGAAACTTTTATAATCATGATCAGATAATATTTTACAGAAAGCTCTCTGTTTCTTAAATTGAGAATAATAATAGGAAGAATTAAAGGATTTATATAGTCTATGATATTTCTTTTTTAAAATAATTGCAATTTTCAATTCACCAGAAAACCATACAGGAAATATTTTAGGACCAATGAATCTAACAGGAACATATTTATTAATTACAAAATTGAATTTATTATTGACTAGAGATATAAGATAATTAATATCAGCATCTTCAACTATTAATTCTTCAATATTTTCAATTTGTTTAGAAATTAATTTATAGTTTGCCTTATTAAAATCATAAATTTTTTCATTTGGAGTAGAATATACTAAAAAAGGTACTCTAAAAGTAATATGTAACGGATGATGAAATTGATCAGGATATACAACATAATCATCAGATATTGAAACAGTGGTTTTGTTACAATTTGAAAAGACAAGATCTAATATATTATCTCTAGAATTTGGAAAATTATTATACTGAAATAGTTTATAAACCTTACACATATCAGAAAGTAACCTAGCAGCATCTCTATAAACAATTTTATTATGATGTCCAACTGCATATGAGTATCTCAGATTACTGAACCATACATACCCAGGGACATTAAAATCACCGACTAGTATTAATTTAAAATTGACTTCATCCGATAACAAATCACATAGTGTATCTTGAACATTTGCTATAAAATCCAAATAATACTCTAAATCAAAGTCAGGTGGAACATAGTGTGCGCCAATAACAATGGATGAGTTACCCAAAAACAATTTAATAAATATAGCTTCATGAGAATTATTTACCAATGGTATTTTAACAAATTTGAACTTTTTATTTATTGGTATAAGAACACCACCACCATCAGTTTTATGACTAGTAAAAATGGACCTATCACAGCGGATCACTTCAAAATTTATAAAACCATGTTCAGAATCATTGATATTGTCATTTAAATAAGTTTCAGTAAATATAAAAATGTCATATTCTAAGAGTGTATTGATCCTTGACCTGACAACATCCAAACGTCCTCTAATACAATCAACATTTTGATAATAAATATTCACATTTATGGGGTTAGCATATCCCTATTGTGAATTAAGCATAGTCTGACGAGGTGATTTCCCTACCTCGCTTTTGGATGTATAATTATTTGAGGAAATAGTTGGCACACCTCTGATATATTTAATGAATAAATCCTTTTCACCTTTTTCTTTACGTTGCTTTAGTTGATTAATAATCTTAGTCTTGAAAGCACGTTGCTTAATGGTAAGATCACCAGAAATGATAATAGACTTAATTTTATTTAAAATTTCTTTCTTTTGAGAAAACAACCAATAAACATTTTCTTTACTAGGAAAAGTAATTCTTAATGGACGATTTTTTGATGAATTGAATTTATTACCCATACGGGTAAGTTTAACTTCATGAATTTCAAAATTAGGTTGATCATCGCATGCTGCCAGTAAAGATTCAAAAAATTTTAGATCACTGGAAAAAGGATCAATAGAGTCTTGAACACCATAAATAATAACATTTTTCTCTCTATATTTCCTATCTTGCAACTCAGCAATTGTATCTTCAACCATAAAATCTTCAATACTCTCCATTCTATCCTCTATTGAACTGATTCTCTCTTTGATAGCGGTAATATCGTTATCAATTTTTTCTTCCAATTTACTAAAAGAATCAGATAACTTTTTACACAGCAAGTTATAGAGTAATTTAGAGTCTGAATCAAGTTTGTTAATATCATCATCACCATTTCTTTTCTTTTTACAACACGCGGTATACACTTAATAGAAATATTGCCCGTAAAGTTGTCCAAAATGGGAAATCTGATTGTAATCTATTAAGTAATCAGCTTTGTTCAACTGTGAAATGTTTTAATGAACTATTTTGCAACGATTAGCTAATAGAATAGGTAAACATATAAAGCCGTAACTGTATATTTTACAATGAAGGTGGCGCTTACCCATTCCTTACATTAATTTCGTAAACATGATTTTATAATAAGTACTTTAGCCAAGCTCGGTTAGAGTTCCATGGAAACTACCTGTGGTGGTTTAATTACGTAACTAAGCAAACTTCGAATACGGTTCATTTATTTATGATTTTGTTTTCGACGAATTCAGCAGCAGACAAAATAAATTAATCGATAATGAGTTTTTGGAAACTGCATTCAGCATTTGACTACTAAGTATTTTCCTATCTTTATACTGTAGTGAATGTAAATTGTTGGAGTATTTTTATTTGAAACTGAGTGATTAAACAACTCGAAGAAATGAACTAAGCTGAGAGTTAATTAAAAGTATTTTGCTTCAAGTAGCTGTAAATAACGAAAAAATAGAATTTTAAAGATGACGCGGTGGGGAACATTTTAATAATCACAATAAAACACTGTTCTAGGGTTTTACAATTTTTATTGGTAAGAATTTCTTACAATATTGTTTCGGCTTAAACTAAATCTAAAAGAACGTCAATATTTATACCTTTGATTAACTGAATTGGCTATTACTTGGTGAAAGTTGCACATACAGTAGTCTCGATAAGATAAAGACCAAGGGAAACGTTGAAAAATTTGAGTTATTGAGGTTTTTACTTACTAAGGGTTTAAGTTAAGGAGTTTTTATTGGTTTATATTTTTACTTACAGAGGTCCGTTTATGAGCGTTGTTTAGGAATTATAGAGATAGACGAGCTAGGTTCAATGTAAATGAAACTTCGAAATGTTATTATGTACATACATACTTTATTTTAGGGGTAAAGGTACGTTTATTCAAGTTTAGTTTATTCTACTTAAAAAAGTCGGTTATAATTTTTTTTTGTTTCAAATAATTCACACTTTCTACATCAATTTTATTACTTACTGAGGTGCGATGCCCAAATTATTCGTTTAAGTTATAAAGGGTTCAAATTTTAAGTAAAAGAGGTTTTAGACTCCGAGGGGAAGGGAACACAAAATTTTATGAATTTATAGAGGCTTTTACGTTATCGAGGTTTAAGTTATCAAGGTTCTACTGTATTAACGGATATAATTAAATACACAATACTTATCACAATTTTTTTATTATTCTCACAACTATAATTTCACTACACTGTAGCTTTTTCAAGTGATTTAGGTGTACTACCTAAACTATAGTTGTGAAAATAGTAAAAAATTTGTGAAAAGTATTGTGTATTTAATTATATCCGTTAAAATATTTATACCATTGTGGGTGGGGGTAACGATTACATTTAGCTAAAAATATAAGACTATTATGCCCTTTACATTGCTCATTGATGCTGTTTTTATTTTGACATATAACCTTTTGGATTTCTAGTTTTTCTAAAAGATTTAATCTTTTACTTTTATTGATACAGTGTAAAATTTTATAATTTTCTTCACTAAACGTATGACTACTTGTAACACAATGCTGGGAGAAACCTGTACAAAGTTTTTTGTCTAATTGATTTTTTATGTTCTTTAAGCCTGGTTTTAAAGGATCTTCCATTTCGCAGTCAGTACAGTGGAATTCGTACACACCAGATTTAGACAGTTTATTTGTATTCACAATTTTATTATTAACTAAAATATTACCTAAATTGGTTTTATTGGAACTAATACTACTTATACCAATTTGCCCAAACTTTTACACTAATACTGCCGTAGTGATTAATAAAAGCCCAATTTTTATCTTTTGTTTCAACATTTTCACCACTATATATCTGATTGAAAGTTCGTTTTTTGAGTTTTTTGTTTAAAATTCTTTCTACTAAATTCAGATCATAACCGTTGTTTGTTGCTAAGGTTTTTATTAAGCTTAGTTCTTTTTGATAATTATCTTCTTAAAGTGGACTAGAGACAAGTCTGTGTACTAGACAGTTAAATGTAGAGATTTTAATGGTATAATTTTGGTTTGAGAAAGCTGGGATAATAACTTCTGAAAATGTACTTTTTCTATAGGTATATTGTATATTACAATCTAATTTATTATTAATACGTGTGACTGCAAGATCTAAAAAGTTCAAAGTAGGTATTGTTCGATTAAAGTCCAAGTGTAAACTGTATTTTATTATCGATAGAATTTAAATATGTTAAAAAATTTTGAAGCTGTCTTTTGGTGCCTGTTCAAATGGATACGATTTAAATTTAAACATATTTTCAAATCAAAGACAAGATAAGATGTTCACCAATGTATTTATTATGACTCGACATATGTTTCGGGTGTCACCCCGTTATCAAGGGTGCAAATACTAAGGTTATACACAAATTGAGGAACTATCGTATATACATACTACTTAACAACAAGAAATCGAAGCCGCTGGAAAAAAGCGGGATCTATCAATTATCGGGTAATAATTGTAATGCTATTTATATAGATCAATATGGCATCTCTGAATATTGTATCATGTTTAAACACGAAATTAATTTGGATAATATTAAAATATTAAATACAAATAATATCACAAAAAGTAAAAGGTTAACCATGCTCAAAAATTTAGAAATAAAAAAAGCTGGCAATAGCAAATCAAATATTTTTAACAACCAACTACAATTAGGTCAGACTTCATCCCCACTTTTGTAAAGTGACTTATCGTAGTATATATACAGGGTTATTCACGCTATACGGCACGGAACATTATGGCCAAAATATGAAAATTTCAAAAACTTTAAAGTGTTTTTATGGTAGTTGGTTCAGTTATCGAAAATCCCAATATTAGTAAAAATCAGATTTCCAAAAATACGAACATTAGCCAACCAAGTATTTCAAGAATTCTTAAAAAGCATGGTTTTTATCCTTATAAAATCCAGCTTTGTCAAGAACTTTACGGAAATGATTTTGATAACCGAACTGAATTTTGCATGTGGGTGTTGGATAAAGTGTCAGAAAATGAAATTTTTTTCGATAGAGTGTTATTTAGTGATGAATGAACTTTTCATAACAATGGTCTCGTGAATAGACATAACTTTCACTACTATTCTGATTCAAACCCGCTTAAATACAGGGTAATGAGAAATCAGAATAGGTGGTCCGTTAATGTATGGGGTGGAATACTAGGCCCGTATTTAGTTGGTCCGTATTTTTTTGTAGGACCATTAAATGGTATGATGTTTCTAGAATTTCTTTTACACCAACTTCCAATATTATTGGAAGAAGTGCCTTTTAATATTAGAAGTACCATGTGGCTTCAACTGGATGGAGCTCCGCCTCATTATCACCGTGAGGTTCGGCAATTTTTTAATGCCCACTTTCAAAATAGGTGGATTGGAAGAAGCGGATTTAAAAATTGGCCCCCCAGATCCCCGGACTTAACACCAATAGATTTCTTTTTGTGGGGATACATAAAAGGAATTGTCTATAATACGTCTCCGACAACTCCACAAAATATGAAAATGCGCATAAAAGACGCTTTTGAAAGTGTTACCCCGCAAATGTTATCCAATGTTAGCAGTGGTTTCGAAAACACCCTGTATAATATGAAAATAATTTTAAAAGGTAACCATAATAGACCCCTATATAGCCCAAAAGTTAAAGTTTTTGAAATATTCATATTTTGGCCATAATATTCCGTGCCGTATAGCGTGAATAACCCTGTATATATAGTTCCTCAATTTGTGTATAACTTTATATTAGTATTTGTACTCTTAATAATTGGGCAACACCCGAAACATATGTCGAGTCATAATAAATATACCGGTGAACATCTTATTTTGTCTTTGATTTTACATTATAACATTTGCACCTTAGACAGTTTATTTTATGATTAATTAAATTTGAACGTCAGCTTTGGCTATGTCGTAGATTCGGTTTGATGACTAGATATCATAAGACACTATGAACATTGAACACAACAGTTAATTGCAACACCTACAGATGGCGACGTACTGACGATAATTTTATTTTCTTACAAAAGATACTTATACTTACTTAATATTATTTCTTTAATTATTGTGAAAATCATAGGCTTTCCTTAATGGCATTTTCAATAAATTAACTTTTATTTAATATTGTTCTAACCAGAAACGATAACGAAGATACACGCCTCATATTCATGCGAAATATGAAAATTGTTTACATAATTCGATCGTTTGAAAGAAATGAAAGCGAAAATTCGCTGCTGGTTCGAGTTTGAGTGAGAATAGCGTATCATTTTACTCCAATAAATTGTATGAATTTAATCTTATTCCACATTTCCAAGGCGCTTTATGAAAAGAAAGGATATAAAAGGGATGAGGCACAAAATAAAGCTTTGTCATGGTAAATATGTAGGATTAAGAAAAGTAAAGAAATGCAAACGCTGTCTACAAAAACACTCAATTTTTTGCGACGAAGTCCCAACGAATTTAATTTTTCCCTTCAAAGTTTTTTTTATTACATGAGATCATTGTTAACCAATTCAGACAACTTAAAAACAACGAGAGGGTGGAGCAAATGACGCGTGTGTTATAATGGGAAGGGGAAGGAGTGTGGAAAAGTTGAAATGTTTAATGTCATAAAATAAGGTAAAGAAATTTGACTTACCATATGTATGTTTCAAATTCAACGGAATAGAAAAATCAATAGAAAAAAAAAGGGGGGGGTGAAGCCGTGAATACGTTCAATACCATAAAATAAGTTCGGAAACCTTTGTAGGTTAAAACTAGAACTTTAATTATGTATGCTTCGACAGACACGGTGGAGGAAACTGAAAACTCGAGGACATACGTTTTCAATAACCGTTATTTGTTAAAAAACACAGTGCATGCTTCACGATACGAACTCTAGTCAGGGGAAGAAATATAGGAGCATAAAATTATTTGAACGATCATTAACTATGGGTCCGAAATCAGAATTCGTAAGATTTTCTTTACTTTTTTGAATATGTATATAATCTTTCATATGCATCAAGTTCTGAATTGGAAAAAACTTTTCTGATTAATTTGAGACTGTTAGGACCTATGAGGTGGGTTGTGCTAGAGCTGCCATCCGTCCGGGTTTCCACGGATTTGTCCTAGTTTGAAGGGCGTACGGGGGCCGTCCAGCAGGGGTTTTAAAAAAGTGTCAGGGGAAACCCAATTTTTTTTAACTGGATGATGTTGCCAAACATCACTGAAAATAATCCATGGTCTGATGTCGAAAAAACAGTCCTATTCCTCAAGGAAATTAACATGGAATTCTATGACACGAAGTTGATTGACGAATGGACAAACTTAAAATCTTATAGGATGAACCTTACTGACGGGGATAAGCTTTTAAGCGCAAACCAGCTGTGGCTGATTTTTTTTTAAACACCTAACGCCCATTTATATTCTTAACTGCTTAAAATTGCATAGTATTATTTTTGTATACCAGCCCGCACAATGTGAACGTATAGAGAGTGTTTTCGCGGTGACGCAGCAATGGGCGAAAGAAAGAAACTCGCTAAACATACACACGGTTTCTTCTCCGATCAAAATCAAGTATAATTTCAAATACCTGAGTTGTTCCGACTTTTACAAATTCTTGCTGGAAAAGAAAGATATTTTAGCGAAAATTGTGAAGACTTAAAAATACCAAAATAAGTAAAAAAATCATCTCGTTAAAATTAAGTTTTATCAGTTACTTAAGTACTTTTAATGATGATGAAGATGACTGAAAATATTATTGGTTATTCTAAAATTCTAAAATATTATAGTTAGTTAGTTATGAGTAGTATTACATAATAATTTGAATGATGCCAAAAAGAAGAGCTTAATTGTTTTTGTTACCATATTGCCTCAGAAAGAGTGTTTAATTTTATTAAAAATGTCTTTTGTTTGTTGCTAAGTATAAATTAATAAAAATTAAAAAATTATAACGATGTTTTTATTTTTGTTGCAAAAAATTGTTTTTCAGAGGTGTCCGGGGAAAAATAGTACATTACGCACCGCGGGGTCCCTATCCACCGGGGCGAAAGTTCAAACTTTCGGCCATGATGTGACAAAAACCATATTTCGCCCAATTGTCCGGGATTTTTGCCGTGTTTATCCGGGGTCGGCAATTTAGGTGATGGCAGCCCTAGGTTGTGCTAAAGATATTGTTACGTAATTTAAATATCACGTAGTTTTCCATACTTTTATTAATTAACTTGATCACAAAATAACAATTTAATAATTATTTCCCTTCCGTAATCACTTTTCTTCGCTTTTCTCTCTTAACTGTCAGCTGCTACTGTTCAAAACTATCAAACTGTCCATCGCCGTCGTTTATATAGTATTGTGGAAGTTGCTAGCTGATTCTCGAAAATTCCAGCAACTTTTTTTTGGACTTCCTGAAATGCAGCGTCGGTAAATTGCACTTCATTTTCACAGTCGGCGCGTCAATTACATACAAAACGCCACGTCCGTCACACTACGTAAGTTAAATTTCTTTACATTATTTTACTTTTTCTTATTGCATTAAACATTACATCTTTTCCACAGTTCTTCCCCTTCCCATTATAACAAACGAATCATTCCCTCCACCCTCTCGTTGTTTTTAAGTTGTCTGAATTGGTTAACAATGATCTCGGTTCCTCCCAAATTCAGTAAAGTTACAACCCTAGCTTTAGTATGAATTAAAATTTTTTATTTTAAGAACCAGTCTCGCGTTGATAATGCCCACATTTGGAGTGGTCGAAATACGCGTGCGCTTGTGTGATTTGTTTGTGGTAAAGGGGTGACTCTCTGTAATTTAGTATTATGCTGTTAATATTCGAACTGGGTGAATAATGTATTATCTTATTTACACTCGAACTGAGATCACAAGTATTTCAGTTAATATTTAAGATATATTGGTGGTATTCAGTTCAAAAAGTCTTTACATATTGTAAAGTACATAGATAATATTATACGATTTACATAAGAAATTTGGATTATTCGAAATATCTTTGGAAATGTTCAGGATTCTTAAGCTCTTTAATTGACTCGCCATTTTATTATTTAATTAAATAATTATTTTAAATCGGAAGTATAAAATAGTACTGTAGGGTTGTAAGCGTAAGACAAGTAAGGATAATGACCTAGGGTGATAATCGACTTAAGCGTCAATTAGTTTGGTCTTAAAACCTACTTATTCTTGCATTAGTAGAAGGTATTTTGGTTTATCTTGGTATTATGATTTGTAAATATATATATATAAATCTTTGTCTTCTAACTATAGCCGTAAGTAAGTCTTATATAATCTGCAATTTTCCATCGGAAGAAATAAAATATTTTTCAAACTATCAATAGTGACCATTTGATGAAACATATTTTAAATGTAATAAATAAAACAAGATTTGGATGTTTCAACAATAATTTAATGTCCTCGACCCACATGTGATCATTATCAAGAGTATACATTCACTAAAATGAAAGTTGCAAGATTGTGTATATACAGGGTTATTCACTATACGGCACGGAATATTATGGGCAAAATATGAAAATTTCAAAAACTTTAACTTTTGGGTTATATAATATAATGCCCTAAAAGTATCAAAGTTATGCTTTTTAAATGGATTGATATTATTTTTATCCTTGGGGAATGTTATAAGAATTGTTTACACTCTATCGAAAAAAATTTCAATGTCTGAGACTTTATTCAAAACCCACATGCAAAATTCAGTTCGGTTATCAAAATCATTTCCATAAAGTTATTGACAAAGCTGAATTTTATGAGGATAAAAACCGTGTTTTTTAAAGAATTCTTGAAGTACTTGATTGGCTAATGTTCTGTACTTTTGGAAATCTGATTTTGACTAATATTGGGATTTTCGATAACTGAACCGACTACCATAAAGACATTTTCTTCATCTTCAGTGACTGATTTTCTTATAATGGGTTTTTTATAAGTGACATTTCCGCTTTCCTAAAATTGTTTTAATAATCTTACAAAAACGGCTGACTTAGGATGTTTTCTTACGGGAAACCTTTGAACATAAACTCAAAAAGCCAACAAACAATTCTTATAACATTCCCCAAGGATAATAATAAATATTATCTAACATCTGACAATAAATACCAAAGGCTACTAGATACATTGGAACTTTTATTTAAAAAACTCCAAATGGCGCGTAAAACAATTGTTTAGCGTTTTCTGGAAAAACGCGAAGACAGCTTATGAACACCCTTATACCAATCGATAGGTAATTAAAAAATACATCTTCTGGTGTGTTAAAAAATATGGCGTTCTATTTAAATTAATCAAGTTACAACCCCTTAAAGTTCTTAATTAAGTAGTATTTATTTTTGGACACCCTGTATAAAATGGCGAGTTTATTATAATTGGGATATAAAATATGATCAATTGTTACACTTCATTGTAAATTTCGCTTACATAGCTTAAATAGTTTTTAAGTATCAGAAACGTAAAAATTAGGTTAGATTTTGATAAAATTCAAATTATTTAGAAAACCTTAGGTGAAGAATCCAAAAATGCAATAATATATAGAGGGTTCCATTAAAAAAAAAAAACATAACTGATACTTTAAGGGCATTTGGAACACTCTGTATAATATGAAAATATTTTAATCATAATATTCCATGCCGTATAGCATGAATAACCCTGTATATACGTATATGTACATAAATGGTAGGGAACATATCTGAAAATTGTTTACAATGATGTTAGTAGTAGCGGAGTGTTATTTGTAAGTTATTCTATTTGGTAATTTGTTATGTTTTTATGTAAATTTACAGCTTTCCTGATTTCTAGAGATTCCAAAAGGTTTAGTTTTTTTTTACTTTTTGAAGCTGAATGTAATAATTTGGCCTTATCTAATTTATAGTTGTTGATTACACAATGTTCTGCCATTCCTGTGCTTAGTATTTTATTCTTTATAGAGGATAAATGTTCTTTTAACCTAATCCCAATCGAACGTCCACTTTGACCTATGTATAACGCATTGCAATCAACACAATTTAACGAATACACCCCACTTTTTTGTAGTGGGTCTAATTTGGGGTTGTTATTTACTAAACAGGATTTAATGTTGTTACTTTTTGCCCACCATTTATGTATATATATATACACAATATTGCAATTTTAATTTTAGTGAATGTATACTCTTGATAATGACAACATGTGGGTCGAAACAATATAGTCGAGGGCATTAAATTATTGTTAAAACATCCAAATCTTGTTTTGTTTATTACATTTTAAATATTTCTTTTGTTTTTCGATGGCAACTTCTTCGTAAGTGGCAAGTAGTAAAAGTTACATTCTTATATGGTGAAATTACAAAAAATCCCAAGTAATGTTCATTGATTATTCAAATGACTGGACATGAATCGTTTAAATTATAACTTTCTTTCTCTTCCACTACCTTCCTCTTCCTCTTTTCTCTTTTTCTTTCACTTTCTGTCCCCTTCCCCTTCTCCCTTCCCCTTCCCCTTCCCCTTCCCCTTCCCATTTTTCCCTTCCCCTCCCCTTCCCCTTCTCCTTCCCCTTCCCTTCCCCTTCCCTTCCCTTCCCTTCCCCTTCCCTTTTTCCTTCCCCTCCCTTCCCTTCCCTTCCCTTCTCCTTCCCCTTCCCTTCTTTCCCTTCCCCTTCCTCTTCCCTTCCCTCCTTCCCCTTCCCTTCCCTTCCTCTTCCCCTTCCATTCCCTTCCCTCCTCTCCTTCCCCTTCCTCTTCCTCTTCCTCTTCCTCTTCCCTTCCCTTCCCTCCTCTTCCTCTTCCTCTTCCTCTTCCTCTTCCTCTTCCTCTTCCTCTTCCTCTTCCTCTTCCTCTTCCTCTTCCTCTTCCTTTTCCTTTTCCTCTTCCTCTTCCTCTTCCCCTTCTTAATCTTAATCTGTTGAAATGAATTTTAAGTTTCTGAACTTATAGAATTTTGGATTTTTATTTGATGTTTATTTCATAAAATTTCTACAGTACTCTAATTGATTTTATTGTCTTACAGCCTACTTACTAAATTAATAAAACCTGCAGGCTCGACAATATTTCAGTCACTCGTGTATTGATTAAAATACTTTACAGGACCAAACTCCACTTTATGAGTACATCGAGACTGCTAGAGCAAGCCCTTTAGAAGGCGTCTAATCTCCAGAAGCAGGAAAAGTACATTTTATGGCTACTACTACTGACACTTACTAGTGGTAATAAACTCAACGTCAATACTCGTTCCGATGCTGCTGAACGTTTTTCACTGTTGTCTTCTCGTTATTGACGTTCTCCGTGTTTATAGACTCTCCAGCTTTTTGTTTTTCTTGCACTTACAACTCCTTTCATCCTTTCGTGATATACTCCTTTCAATGAAAAAGCGTGTTAAACATTTCATCGTAAAAATTTTGCATCTCAATTATGCGAATGCCAATGTCGAATTAATACCATTCAATTATTCAAACACCACTTAGCAAGCTTATAAAAGAGAAACATAGAAAACGATAGGAATTAAATTTATAAAAATATGACGGAGAAGTAAATTAGGAATATCTAGAAGAATAAACGCAGAAAAACCCATACTATAACGAAAACTTAAAAAGAGTAAGTGGCTACGGTTAGTTCCACAGTCTTTTGTGGTACTTTTTAACATAAAGTTATAATTTTCGTGTGCGCAAACTGTCACATTCCAAAAAGAAGGCGCGAATGCGGTAATGCCTAGGGTTACAATAACGTTTCACACAGTTTTAACATCATCACAACAAAATATTAGGTACAATACAATAAAAATTCCTTTATTCTATTTATTTATTCCTATTTATTTATTCCTATTTTAGTGAATGTTACTTTACATTTTAAAAAGGTTCCGGAGATAATTAGAAAATAGGGTACAAAAATTTAGGAAATCTTAGTTTCCAAGAAGTACATTATAAAGAAATCAGATTTTACACAATAATTTTTTGAAAACTTATTTTAGGTTGTTTATGTCTTTATATGAACGATTATGTCTACACGTTTTGTCGGCAATTGCATAGATTACTTGGACGAAGATTACAACTCGAAATCTCTACTATAACTGAATACAGAACTAACTAAAGAACTAAAACTTTTGGGTGTTTCATTCCCACCATATTGGTGGGCGGGCTGTCTTCCCCGACCTACACTCTTGTTTAAAGTCGGATGGGGAAGGCAGAAGGCCCTCTTCATCCTCCTTCAGGAATCGTGGGAATAGGTGGGTGGTGGTGTGGGGGAGAAAGATGAGACGGACGAAATGAAGACAGAAGAGAAGTGAAAGATTGTCTGTGGAATATTACTACCCCAGCATTTGCCTAAATGATCCAAGGAAACCACAGAAAAACTTGGACCAGGGTAGCCGGCCCCTGAATCGAACCGGTGACCTCCCGAATGCTAAGCAATGATCTAGACGACTAGACCATGCCGCTCGGTAATACAGAACTAGATGTTTATTGGTGTTTATATTGCGGAGAGGTGGGCATAATGAAAGGCGTGTTCGATTGGACAAAGTATGAATCACCGGACGCTGTGAGTAAATTTCGGCGATGTTGCCCTACTACGCTCACTTCTCTGTAGTATAAATACAACCGAGTAGCGAGTGCGAAAAAACCGAGCGGCATGGTCTAGTGATCTAGATCATTGCTTAGCATTCGGGAGGTCACCGGTTCGATTCCGGGGCCGGCTACCCTGGTCCAAGTTTTTCTCTGGTTTCCTTGGGTCATTTAGGCAAATGCCGGGGTAGTAATATTCCACAGATAGTCTTTCACTTTTCTTCTGTCTTCATTTCGTCCGTCTCATCTTTCTTCCCCCACACCACCACCCACCCATTCCCACGATTCCTGAAGAAGGCTGAAGAGGGCCTTCCGCCTTACCCGTCCGACTTTGCACAAGAGTTTAGGTCGGAGGGGATAGCCCGCCCACCAATATTGGTGGGAATGAAACACCCAAAAGTTTTAATAAAATTTTAGTGCTACAGTCAGTCGCTCTCGAAACTAAGCTAACTTAGATTAGTGATGATAACCGCGATAGCCGACAAGACATTTAAACATTCATATAGATCACATTCTTAAGCACGAACCATAATTTTATAATTGATTCTGAGTTTAATTTTCTAATAATTTGTTTACAGTAAATTGTAGCTCAAAATTTAAAAGAAGTAAAATTATTTTTTATGCTTCCTTTAAATTATTAAAATTTTTATGTGGAAATTTGGTTTAAGTATAGCGTTTTATATCAATAAATGAAGACCGTGTAAATAAATAAATGAAGATAGTGCACACAATTTTTTAAACTGTACATGTTTTTTGCCTACCACTATACTGTAAGCATTGCAATTCAAGTTTAATATTCATAATGTTTACAATAGAGATAGGCCAAATACGTCTTTGCTGTGAGTGTTTGAGTCCTTTTTTAGTTTAATTATAGTGTTGTATTTCAGTTGATTTTATTGTTTAATATGATAATTTAAATACTTAACCCAAATTTATACTTCATTCATGTATTTACCTTTATTTCAGAGATGCCTTGGAGCTGGCTCATAAACAATTGTATATATCAGAAGAATTAGACAATCCAAACATGAGAGCGGAATCGTATCTAAATTTAGCAAGATCTCATCAACGTTTAGGTAGTTTAGAAAGGTGAGTTGGTTCGCCTTATTAATAATAATCTTTACGTACCTATTTAACATTATTTTCAAAAACGTTTTGTTTCTTTAATTGATTATAAATAATTTGAACCGGTACCCTACTATTTCTTTCGTTGTCGAGCTATTCCAGTTTTTTGTAGTCTGTCCCAGTTTCTTTCATAAAATTCCAAGAACTAATTTTAGAAGCTAGCAACCCTATTTCGGTTATTTGGGATGAGCGAATCGAAGCAGCAAACAAACAAAACAAAACATTCGTATTGAGCTTTATAACAGATATTATTTGACACAGTTTAATGACTTTTTAGAATCTCTTATAGAATAATTTTCTATATTTTACTGGTTTCATTAGAATTATATTTTACTTTCTTATAATCCTCAGTAGAATTACCATTTATTTTCTATTGTTTATATCAGAATTATTAGTTTGTTCTCGATTAGGTGGCGTGAGTAGGGGAGCGCAACTTCCAATTGTCGTATGTCATAGTGGTCATCAACTCCATGCACATCAAACCCTTAATGCTTGGCAAAGAAAAAATAATTCGAAAGAGATACATTAAAAAAAGAATTCTTGCATACAGGATGCTGAGGATTATTAAATTTCAATATTTAGGTTTCTTTTGTGACTTGGAAATCAAGAAAAGCAAACGTTTGCAGTATATGTAAAACTGGAATTGCTTTTCTAAACGAATAAGGGCGATCTTAAAGTTTTCCTCGTTTCCCAAACTTCTACAATCCCCTCAATTTCATAGAAATCTAGTTATGAATCTTTTCTGTCAAAAATTACATTCAAGGGTGACAATACTCTAAAGTTAAAATTGGAAACTTTCGACAGCGACGGAAATTCCATTTTCAACTTTTTAATAAGATTGCATCTCTCACGAAACGGAGAAGAAGTATCCGTTTGGGAAATTGTGGCATTATCATAATGAAATGCTGTGTATAATTTAAGGGCACGTCATATTTTACTAAAATAATCTTGAGAGTATAAGAATACAGCCTTGTCTCGAAGAACACCTTTGTGCAAAGTTTGTGCTTATTCAAACATATTTAGAAAAGTTTGAATAACACAAGCATTCTAAAGATTCTAAAACTTGCAAAAATATACATTGGGTCTTCCTTATACACAGAATTCTTCACTCAGAAATAAGAATTTATATAATAGTAATTACACAACATCTACAAAATCAATACCAAGACTCAACGTGTAAGATCAAACTAATGCTACAAAAAATAGTACAAAGACTATGTTCCGATATAGAAAGCAAAGATGCAATCTGAATTAGTAACTGAATTAGGAAAACCAAGGCAAAATGTGCAAAACCAAGATTGAATGTGTATGGCCAAGACACATTATATGTATGACCAAGATACAATATGCAAGACCAAAACGAATCTGCAAGACAGAGACCAAAATATATTTTACATATAAATAAAACCAAGAGTAGGTTCCAATGTGTAAAACTAAGACCAAAACTCAATGTGAAGAATCGTATGAAAACAATGCGCAAGACGAAGACCCGATGTATAAAACCAAGACAATTTTCTACGAAAACTAAACCAAGACTGTGCCTCAGTATGCAACACCAAAATGACGATCACAAATCGTATAATGTTTGTTTTCCCATTACTTGACATTGTTAGTGAATTAATTTATCTACATACATGATTTTCCATGAATAAATAAATCAAAGTCATTAATTTAGCTTCGAGACTAAGACCCACTGTTTAAGTTAAGGCCATATTTAAGATATCAACGAAACCAAGAGAAAGATTAGTTCTAAAGTATAAGGCCAAGGTACAATCAGTCATACTATGACCGTGATATAATGGGCAAGGCTAGAACTCAGTGTGTAAGGCCAAAATATCTATTATATATAAACAAGAGCAAGACCACTCCTGGATGTTTTAGTAAGAAGAAAACCGGATGGCTCACTAGGATATGAAGTCCTACACATACGGAACGATACCTTAATGCAGATCCCATCATCACCCAGTACAGAAAAAAGTGTCCTCAACAACCTCGTTCATCAAGCACGGATCATCAGTGAACCAGAACAACTCGGAGAAGAACTGGATCACCTACGGACTATCCTCACCCAAAATGGCTACACAAGAAGACAAATAGAACGAACAATCAGCAGGAGCTCGCAAGAAGAAAGAAGAATATCTAGCGACAGCCTTCCTGTCCTATGTCAAAAGATGCACTGACCAAAATGGACGAAATAAACACCATCCTCAAGACCTTAATGTGTACTATTGGATCAACACGAACAACTAATACCAGGAGTTACGAGCGATCTAACATCCGAATGTGTCAGCAGAAGGCGACATGCTCAGATACTGAAAACAAGACGACTAGACACCAGATATGGAAAAGTGCAGTGAGGAACATATGCAATACAGGAACAAACTACAATGGATTAGATACAAGCTACCAACATGAAGGTCCCGAATCATTACAAGGAAGCATAGAAATACCACGTTTGACCCCACAACTAGCAATCAGGGATTCAAGGAGTTCAAGATACGACCATTTCTCATGTCGGAAAACCATCCCGCAGCATGCGTCTCAGTTCATGGACCCTAATAGCAAAGCGAACTTCAAAGGTCAAGATACGAACTAAATCACCAATGGCATAATCTCAGTTCAGACCTTCTAACAACGAGGCAATTACGTGAAACGCAACGAATAAATCAGACATGTTAATCACCGGCCGATTTGACGAAGCGGAATGCAGACCAAACAAAGCAAGACTAGTTCCAAATGCGCATTTAAAAAGATCATGTGATATTACAGTAGCTAGACCAAATGGAAATGGAGACCATGTCTTTCAACTGATGCAAGTTCGACAAAGATTTCCAATGTGCACTAAGATCAATGGAAGCTCGAAATCATGTCCCAGTATGAAACATTTAAACTAGTAGATATCAAGAATGATATTGTTTTGGTTTACCCATTACTCGACTTTATAACTGAACTTATTTATCTGCATACATGATTTTTTAAGAATAAATAAATCAACATCATTAATTTAGCTTCAAAACCAAGGCCCAAATGTATAATAAAAGACAGATTAAAATATCGATGCAAACAAAGCAAAGACCAAGTTTTTTATGTATAGAGTCAAAAAGCAGTATAAAATAAGTATTAAGGCCCAGATATAGTATAAATAGCCAAACTCAATGTGAAAGACTAAGACCAAGGGATCTTTTGTATATAAACAAGAGCAAGACTAAGTTCCAATAGGTAAGACTAATAGTAAGATTCAGTGGGCATGATTTGCAAAATTAAGTCCAGATTTCGATGGGAAAAGGGAGATGCAATGTAGAAAATCAAAACCAAGACAAATAGCATAAAGCAAAGCTATTTATTTGTTTAAGACTAATCTAGGTTGATTAATTGCTTCGCCGCTCGATTCCAATAATCTGAAAATATGAATCACCTCCTTTAGTTCAGCTTCAAAGTTTACGTAAGAACCCTTAGAATCGAAATCTTTTCAAGTGACCTTAAGAATGAAAGAAATTATGACCATCGTGGTAGCACATATGTTCACTGAAGTTTCGATAAGACCACATGAACTGCAAACATAAATTACATTATCGGATTTTACTTGAAACTCTACTTTCCGAAAGTGATTTATTCGAAAGCTTGTGCAAACTACCATAAGGACGTTGAGAGTAAATCCAATTAGTTGATTGAAACCACTGATGAATTTCACAGTTGAAATAATTTTGATCAATTCGTACGTGATTCGTATATTAATCCGAATACAAAGTAATGTGTTTAACAAAGTAAATGATAATCAAATGAAATTTATGATAATATTTGGTGTTGTTGTAGCAAGTACTAAAATGTACCTATCAAAGAACACAATTTTTGTTTTCGGAAAATTCCAAGGAAAGCAATTATGTATAACTGAATGTATGATTAATACCTACTATCTTTGAGATAAGGTAACTAAATTATTAAGAATAACATATTATTTTATAGATAAGCATTTCTTTTTATGATACCCACTTCTTAATTTGAAGTAAAATGAAAGCTTTCTTTTAAAGATCCCAGCGTGTGAGGTATCGTGAAAAAGCTGAATCAGAAGTTTTATGTGCCATTTTTTACTTAGAATTTCTAAAGTATTAAACATCAAAGGAATTTGCAATATTGTTTTCTTTTCTATATCAAGAGAAATATAATAATAAAAGATGATGATGTGAAATTGTAACACAAAATGATTGTTGTAAACTGTTGTTAATGAATCAATAATAAATTAAAAGAAAAAACCTTTTTAAAAAAAGCTTTTATTTATAGATATGCTCTAAAAAGAAGAAAATAAAATTTTCCTTTAAAATTTTAACTATCAACTTATAACCTCATTATACACATTTTATATGATCATAAAAGCTTGTCGCGAGGTTTGCTGAAATTTAAAAAAAAATAAACTTAAATAGGTACTAGTTTATTTACCCAAGTAAATCGCGCGACAAGCTTTTATGATCATATAAATTGTGTATAATTAGGTTATAAGTTGATAGTTAAAATTTTAAAGGAAATTTTTATTTTCTTCTTTTTAGAGCATATCTATAAATAAAAGCTTTTTTTAAAAACGTTTTTTTCTTTTAACTTATTTTTTACTTTTTAGTTATCGCTGGCTAGGTTTCTGAGTCTGTTCATCTCATTCAACGCATCATTGTTTGATTTTGGAGTTGTCCTTCTAGACAGGTTGCAGACCAACGCTGATGACGCCCATCTCGCTAAATCACACAAGTCAAAGTTAATCAACTGATATTACAGGCTCAAAAAGTTCTACCTCAAGAATAACCGAGGTCTCTACACCAAATTTCAGGTGGATTAGAGCAACGGAGCTTATAATCACCAGATTTTTTTTAACCTGTCTTTTTATTCTCAGCGAATCCTTTTATTTAATACCCATACTATAAGAAAGCATAAAAAACTCTAAAAGTCCGCCATATTGGATTAAGAGTGATGTCAGAATATTTTTCTAATTATTCTCGGCAAGCCCTTCCATTTGATACCCATATTGCAGAAGTGCATAAAAAATAACTATTCCGCCATCTTGGATGTTCCACCATATTGGATTTAGAATAACGTCACAGTATATTTTGAGTTACTCTCAACAAGCCCTTTAATTTGATATCCATATTGTAGAAATGCATTAAAAATAACTATTCGGCCATCGTTGATGTTCCGCCATGTTGGATTTAGAATGACGTCACATTATTTTTCGAGTTACTCTCAACAAGTCCTTTCATTTGATATCTATATTGTAGAAATGCATTAAAAATAACTATTCGGCCATCTTTGATGTTCCGCCATATTGGATTTAGAATGACGTCACACAGCTTATCGTGTATTGTCATCCAAACTAAACGTGTATATAAAATTTCAGCTCAATCGGTTGACGGTATCTGCTTCAAAATTGAGTAGCAAGATTCCACCCGAACAAACATACATTGCAAATTAAATAAAAGCATTTAAAAAGGCGTATATCTCTTAAAATAATCGAGCTAATTAAAATGACAGTCTTTTTATAAAAACTAGTTGTCTTTAAACAACATCAACAAGCTCTATTGAAATTTATCGAATTCCTGCTAGTTTAAAAATTATGAAAAAATATTGATTCGTATTCATTTTTCATAATTTACCGTCCAGTCGTGTCTATGAAATACATCCCCATTTAAATTCCGTTTGCGAACATTGTATTTAGATTTTGCATTTTGAAAGTGTCCCATTTTAACCTATACACAAAAATAGCTCAAAAATAGAGACCAAAGTATTAGAATTCTTAGGGGGACATCAAAAAATGACCTTTGACCATTGGTTTGATTTTTAAAGGAATGCTCTATTTCAGACTTCAGATTTTGAATATGCATAAAATTCTACGTTTATTCATATGTACCTATTTTAATATTGATTAAAATTCATTTAAAGATCATTTAAAAATCAAAATGACAAAATAATGATTTTTGTTTGAATTTTTTCACTGTAGTTCCCACAGAACCATCTTTTTAAAAAAAAATTGGCCCTTTTCTCTTTCTTTTACCATAAGTCATCTCAATTACCAGCATGACCCCCTTTGACCATTATTTACCCTCAGTCATTACTAATCACCACTTTTAACCATAACTTATCTTCAAAATTCATAATTACATCCATTAATATTTATTACTTTCCTTAGTTGAAAACAATGTTTTTCGAATAGCCCTTTCAAACGTGACAAATTTGTGATTTGTTCTAACTTGTTTTCCTCTTTTATTTTTACTTCGATTTACAAATTACCAGTAGATTCAACTACTTTTTCATCTTCCTAAGGAAACTTATGGGGCATGATCATTGAGCAAGAAAAGCAACAGGCTTAATTAGCAAAATTTAATTGTGTTATTTATTCCAACTCATATTAACGATCCTAAATTGAAAGAAATTTGACTAAAACCTGCCTTTGGACGATTTTGGATTCATCCAGGGCTTTCCAACCGTTGGTTATCACAAAATTTTGGACCTATTAATGACCTTAACGTATTCTTGGGCGTATCTTAATAGATACCTTTTGGGGTTATTTTGTGTCGGTAAGTAACTGATGTAAAGTTATTCTAACAATTCCAAAGCCGACTGGGCATTATAGTAGATACTAAATGAGATTAGTCCAAAATATTATATCGTCGTTCTAATGGTGGATATTATTAAAATTTAGCCATCTCTGGAAATAGTGTTCAGTATCTATAGCTTCTCCCCGAATGCAGAAACCTCAACGTCAAAAATCAAACATCAGACCGAAAATTCGCCAGAAAAGTTTACTTTTGATGTGAATTTCAGTTCGTTTTGGTAGTTTTCAATATCAGTGGATAGAATCCATCGATTTGTTTCAATTCAGAATTTGAAAGTGAAAAATTTCTCGGCGTCTATTACAATTTTATAACTTTCTCTTGTTTACTTTATTTCTAAGTAATTAGCTAAACGTTTATTGCATTTTATATTATAACTACGTATACTTTTTATTTTTAGAGCATTAGCCTACGCAAGACATTCACTTTACAACGAGTGTGAACAATGTGCCACGGCTGGCTATGTTCATCTTACTGTAGGCTCGGTGTACTTAGAATTGGCGGGATTTTCGAAAGCCTTGGATAGTTTTCAGCAAGCTCATCGGATAGCACAAGCTGTACGGGACAGAGGACTAGAATTGCAGGTAAATAACTAAATTCTAATAAAAAATAGTTTGGTTTCTTGCTTTTATATAATAAGAGTATAATTGATTTTTCTGTTACTGCTAAAAAGGCAAATAAATTTTCGTTTTTTATCCGGCGGGAAGGATTTTTTTTGCTGTGACTGCATAGAAAATGGAAAATTAAATGCATATTTCGTTTCCTAACTGTTTTGTGCCATATTGTGACCAACACTGGTATAATGGAGTACATACATGCCTAAAACTGATAACATAAAATATAAAACGCTTAAAAATTTATTTAAATCAATATTTCATTGGGGTTTTAATTTTTTTGTGGGACCCTAGTTTTTTTAATTATTAATTTACTCCTTATTACATCAGCTATCTGCCAGTGAAAGTTCCATCAAAATCGGTTCAGCCGTTTCAGAGATTAGCCGGAACAATCAGACAGACAGACAAAAATTGTAAAAAATGTTATTTTGGTATATGTACCGTGTAATCATCTATATGCATTTAGCAAAAAGCGGTTACTTAATTAATAAAAACAGACACTCCAATTTTATTTATTTTAATATATGACCACTATTCTTTTTCAGAAGATTTGGAAACTTTGGAATTGCTTGAACTTTAACGCCAAAATACAGCACTGAAACTAGTTCTCCTCAATTCATGATGAAGGTAACTCAGTTACCGAAAAATACTTTGGATGCTTAGTGTCATGTTTTGGCATTAGGGTTTGAGCCGTTTCATTTGTTCTATAGTAGAGAATGTTTATAAAATGCTTTACTAATCCTTTCTACTATGTTTAATTATTGATTTCGTGAAATATAAACGAATAATCTGGTGCGGCTAATCCTCCTACAGTTAAGTGGTAGAGCATGTTATGCAAGTATACCTAGTTTTGGTTAGAAAACGGAAGGAGCTCTTGAGTTCCGTTTCCTGTACGGCTATACCGATCAATTGTTTTTGCCGAATGGAGAATAAATATATGCGCAAAGAAGGATAAATTAAAATAAATATAAAGGAGACTGTGGAAAACCAAATAATTAAAAATTGGAAAAGGTCTTACCCCTCATAACCACAACACTTTTAAAAAACGCGGACACGTGTTTCGCTCACTTACGAGTCGTGAGCATCTTCAACGCAAGACAGTCTTGCGTTGAAGATGCTCACGACTCGTAAGTGAGCGAAACACGTGTCCGCGTTTTTTAAAAGTGTTGTGGTTATGAGGGGTAAGACCTTTTCCAATTTTTAATTATAAGGATAAATTAATTTGTCAAAATAAACACTTTTAGCCAATGTAGTGTCATAAAGAAGAGCGAATTTTATATGGTTTGATAATAGAATAAGTGCCTTATAAAACAAATAACACTTAAAAACTAATTATAAATATTTATTAAAACTACTTGTCTAATTAACTACCAACTAGGGGCGTTGGTAATGGCAGGGACTCTTAATCGGGCATTAGGCTGAGTGATAGCGGCAACCCGTTACACCCCCCTAGCCCTTCTGACTCGGTGGCTCGATCTTCTTAGCCACCTCTACTTTATTATTTCCGTGTGGCGGTTCCTTGTTTCGTAAAATCAATACGTTGCATATTTAAGTTAAAACAAGTGTAATTAATGAAATGAAAAACAATTAAAAGGAAATATTATTTTGGAAAAATATGAGCAGTATGTGACAGTAGGTATATTTTTACATGTAATGGCAAAATGAGAGTAAAAAATATGTCCCTTATTAAACATAAAATAAATATGTATACATACAAAAATACATGACGAGTTTTCAATTTTTCTGAAATAATAACGTTTCTGAAATATTTAAAACCATTTTACTCAAACAGTTACCATTTGTTTTTTTAAATCTTTCTCAATTTTAAAAGAACATACATCTCATAATTTTCTACTTTTGGAATTCATCTCAATTCTTCGCTTTGGTTAAGTTGGGTAAATGAGACACAAATACAAAAGTCATGTTTCTAAAATCGTCAAACTATTATCTATCGAGCATTTTTCCCAAATATTTTAAATTAAGACTGTAAAAGGTCTTCCACTTTTTTCCTTCGGCATATCACATTGAAGGTCAGAGGGACTGGCCAACAAAAATCAGAATCGTTAAGAAAAAATGGATCTGTTTTGGATACCTTTTGAAATCCTCTATCTTCGTATTTTACTTTTTAATCATTTATTTTCAAAAATAAAATTGTTAGTTGCTATTTATTTATATAGTCTTTCAAACTGAGCCCTCGATAAAAATAAAACTCGTTGTGGATGAGACATCCATTTAATTTTTTTTATATAAAAGAATATATGATGACATTAAATTTGAGAAATAACTTAATTCGGTACGTATTCAGTAAGACCAACTTTCGGTAACTTTAATCATCCAATGAGTCCTTCAGGCCAAAACCCTCACCACACAATAGCTTTTTCTAGATGCATTGGAGGCTGGTGTACTTCTTGTGGATTGGTATTGTCGGAAATACGACTATTTTGTTTATTTGCAAGTCCACGCATCAGTAAATGAGCCTTGTGGCTAATGATATTAATTTTGCCAAGTTTGGATAAATTCAAACTGCTTCAGAGCCCAATTGGAGAAACTACGGCGTTTTCTGTTGTTATTTGCCTAATGAGTCGGATTTTATACGAATTGAGGTCCCGATGCAAAATTCGCCATGTTGAAGACCAAGTTCTTGGGAATGAAGAGAAATTGATATTCACGGAATTTTCTGTACATTTCCACGAAATGCACTGATGTTATTAGCAGATCTTGCTCTTCGGCGACGTAGAGGTGTTGGCTAATTATTATCAGAACCGGATGACTCAAATTTGGTTACCTAAATGTCGAATGGTTGACACGGCGAGGCGGTTGTAGCTCCGATAAAAATCACATAATACACGGAATGTTTCTCGAACGGAACAATTATTTTGATAATAAAAAATGATAATTTGTACATATTGTTCAATTCTGTAACCTTCCATAATGATTTGCCGTATTCTATATAACAATTTGCAAAAAAAATCTTTTTTTAACGATATGGTCGCTATAACCTAAGAAAATTCGGGTGTCCTTATTGAAAGACGCTATATAAACCATGCAAAGGTAGGTCTAAGTTAGTTTACTGCAAATTCCTTTTGTTTTTATATGTTTACTTTTTATTTTATTTTGGTTAAAACGCTGTATCTTTGGAGTGAGCGGTCCATAAGTATTAGGTATTAAAAATTGACGTTTTACGGTTCTCTAACTCTGTTGGCGACAGAGACTGCGGATTTCCAATATATTTTCCACAATCATTGATTTTTATAAAATATAACGTCAGAGATTGAAAATGCTAGACTACTGAAATTGCTGCTTTTATGATTGTACATTATTACTACCTATGAAATCTTTGACATCTTCGCTCTCTGAAAATAAATCACTGATATTGGCGAAATGTCATATCAAATATAACGTCGAAGGAATGCTAGCTTATTATTAGGAACATCTACTGAGTATAAAAATGTAATAAAATGTATCACTCCATTGCAATAAAAGCTCTTACTATTCAATTTTTAAGCTATAGAAGCAACAGACTGAAAAAGCGCCATGCCACTGTTCATTAAAATCCAAAAACTCAAATTGCTGGAATCAAAATATCTTTCAATGGCATACAGTGAAGTAAAAACGCTTGGTATTTAATTAACTACAGGAGCAACAATTAAGCTGATGATATTGTTACGTAATTTACAATATCACGTATTTTTCTCTGAACACTTTTTATTAAATTAATTCTATAGCAACAACGATACGATAACTATTTCAATAACAAAAACTCAATAATTATTTCGCTTTGTAATCACTTTTCTTCTCTTCTCGCTTATATCTGTGACTCTCTTCTATCAAAAACTGTCCAACGCTGTTCTTTATATAGTATTATGGACGTTTCTCGATGATTCTCGTAACATCTAGCAACTCTCGAACCTTCTGGAACGCGTCATAGGTAACTTTCATTCAACTTTCGCAGTCGGCGAATGTCAATGTCATTTAAAATGACACGTCCGTCACAATATTTTGTCGCTTAGGATATTATAAAAGGGAAATAGATTAAATTGAAAATAAGTACTTTGGAATTAGTTTATGTTAGTTTATCCTCGAACAGTATTATTTATTTATTTGTTTATTTATTTAGATAAATTTACGGGTATAACCCTTTACAAGTAGTTTAATAAGTATCTAATTATACAAAAATAAAGCAATGCATAATGGATAAGGCTAGAGTAAAACTAACAAGCAATACAGTTCAAGCTCGGCTTTCACACATAATTGTATTAATGAAAAGAAAACTCAAAACAAACGATTTAATTAAGCAAATATAGTTTAGTAACGCATAAATCTAAATCAAAATCAAAATAAAAAGAAAGAAAAATCGAAAAAAGATCTAAACATCACCAGAAATTACAGATAGTATCTAGTAATAATCTTAATCTTACGTGAATATTTTAACTATTCTAATTATTTTATTCATTTTAATTATTTTATTCAATTAATTATTTTAATTATTTTAATTGGACTAGTAAAAACGGTGGTTAAACCCTTAACACTTTTCTTAAATGCATCTAATGATCCGACGCGCTTACATTCTAATGGGAGAGAGTTCCAGCCTATACACAATCTAGTAAATACGGAATAATAGTACTTATCACTACTCTTTCTCTCGACTTGTTTATATAAATATTTTAGTCCATAAGATGAATTTTTTGGTATGAATTCATTGCGGTACGGTACACTACATACAATTATACATGTTCGTTCAGAATTCTGTAAACCAGAGTAAAGTGGTTTACCTCATGGAATATGAAATCTTCTAGAGACCGACGAGTAGCTGTGGTCCGTCCAGGCCATCGGTTGACCCGCTTTGAAAGAAACATATCGTAAAAATTTATGCTGCACACTCTCAAGAACATCTATTTTACCACCCAAGTAGTGGGACCAAACCTGGGAGCAGTAGGTCAAGATGGGCATAATTAATGAACGGTATAGGTAAAGAACAGCCTTGAACGAGCCAAAGCATCTCGTCGATCTCTTTATAAATCCGAACGTACGCATGGCTCTGGACACTACCCAATTTAAGTGTTCATTAAAGCCCAGACTCTCATCCACCAACACACCTAAGTCACGAAAAACTCTTACACGCTCAAGCGCAGTATCATTTATAACATACATTTGTTCGTCATCTGACTTACTACCGATTAGTATATACTTGTTCTTTTTTATGTTTACCTCCAAGCCACTGCCCGAAATCAAATCTCTCTGGAGCTCACGACAGTCCGACAGGGAGCTTATAGGTTTAAACAGCTTAATGTCATCATCGAACAATTCAATGGACGAGGCAGAGGGAATACTAGCAAACTATTATAATTATACAATTATTTTAATATTAATTTTATTATTTAAGGGTGTCTTTTAATCATTAAAATTTGAGAAGAAGAAGTATTTAATGGATCGAGAGAAACTTAATAAGTCAGATCAGGGACCTGAAGCTTCAAAAAGAGCTTTGCACCGAGACCCGGATACCTAAGAAGCTTGATGACGACATTATGTCAGCTGTAGTGGGTAATGAACCACTATTGACTACGACAAAAGCTGACTTTGTTTTTTATCACTTTATTTTGTAAATTGCTACTATAGTTTCGGCAACACTATTGCCATTATCAAGCAGTACAGTTTGAATAAGTTTAGGTGTTTTTTTTTGTTTTCGTGGAGAGGAAATCTTCACAAGACACCCAGCCGCCCGTTGCAACTGTGTAGTGTCGGATTCGCCCTGATAAGGGCACCTACCGACTAAAACCTCCCCCCCTCAGACCGTTATAGGACCACATGCAGCGTCCTCTTCAGCCGAGTTTAGGTATATTGTAGTCTGTATTTATACCTTAAAATACAATTTGGAATTATCCCTTATAATTATCTAACCGTGTTGAAAAATATGGAATGGTACTATCTACCTGCTCGTTTAACAAATGGTCCTTATCTTATAGGGCTTCAAGAATATTTCGTTATAATCCTTTTTTTTTTCTATATGCAGCATTTACAGATTTTCTATGTCTGTAAATTCATGATCTGAATCAAAAAAGTGATTTGCAAAATTTCAATTCGTTTTTTGTAATTTACCTATAGGAACGAATGTGTTCATCAAAGCGAATTTTAAAGGTTCTTCCAGTTTGTCCTAGGTAAAAGGCTTCACATTCTGAACATTTAAGCTAATATACTCCTGTTTTTTCGTATTTATTGATTGGATCTTTAGGATTAAAAAACAATTTCTTTTTATGGTTCTATTTGGTTTAAAGCTAACTGTTATATTGGTTTTGTGTAGAATATTATCAAAATATGTTAGAGACATATATTTTCTGTTTTTATCTTTTACATATGGGTATATACTGTGGCACGCTAGTTTAAATTCTTTTTATTAAATATTTTTTTAATTAATATTTTCATTAAATATGTTTTTTTTGGCTATTTTTATTATAGTATTAATTACTTGTTTTCATTTTTCGGGGTAGAGAGGGATTGATTCGATACATCCAAATATAAATTTCCTAGCTAAAATGATAATAACAACTGTGTTGTCAAAACTATAGTAGCAATTAACAAAACAAAGTGATAAAAAACAAAGTTTGTGTTTGTATTTATTATTTAATTCTGATAAATTATCACAAAGTAACAGCCAACTCAATCGAATATACGAGGAAAGTGTTAGGCGTACCATAATTACTAAAAAAGAAACATAATTTATTTTCCAACCTATAAAATTTTAGCATTATACATTTAAACTAAGCACTTCCCTTCCTTTTCCCTCATAATCATTTTTTTCCTGTACTTCCCTCCTCCCTTTCCACACCTCTCCTTTTTAAATATTGTGTTTCAATAGGGCCCAAAGACCACTACCATCCGCATTTATTATCCTTCCAAGTTCCTCCCTCTCATTCTTCTGCGTTACTTCTTCTAATACATGTTCCATTGATTCACTCATTTCTCCACATACTCTACACAATCTCTTACTTTCTTCCATCCAAAACTTATTCTCATTACACTCATTCACCATTGTGAATCTAGCTATTATCTCTATACTTTTTCCTTCTCTTAGATATCCTGGCACCTCATCCCCTTGCCATTCTACCCATATAAATTCCCTCATACCTTTCGCGTATCTTCATTCCCATATTTTTCTCAAATCCTCACCTCTTACTATTTCATTACATCTTTTCCCCACCATCCTACTAACATTCAATCCCTTTTCTCTCCACTCTTCCATTTGCTCTTTACTTATTGCCATTTCTGTTAATGCCTTATCACTTTATTTTTTCCCCGATCCCCAATATATTTTTCTTCCATATCTCTTTTTTTAAGTTCCTTCCGGTAATTCTCCCAATTTGTCTTCATATTTTACAGCCTTCCTTCTTGTATCTTCCCCCATTTTCCCACATTTAGTTTCCCTTTTTAAAAAGAGTATTCTGGGGTACTTCTTTCTAATCGCAACACCCATTTTATGTACCTTTTATAAATATTTGCTACGATTCTATACTCTTTCCATCCACATATCTCGATTCCATAAAAGAATACACTTTTTTACTAACGTTTTAAATAGTACCACCCTTCGTTCCCAGTTATTTTTTTTAATCCATCGTTTTTGTGTTTAATCTTCGTCCTGTCACCCTAGAGGAGTCGATACACTTATGTGGAAAATTTATCGTGTTTAGGCACCAAAAAGCTGCACTATTAGACCTTGGTTTTTGTTATAATAATAATCAGCCTGTAAAGGAGCCTTGGCTTCACTTATCGCTAAAAGTTTAGCCGAATTGACAAAAAACTTCCACAAAAAAAAACTAACTTGTCACCTTATAAATATTATAAATAATCTCAGCGAGTTTTTGTTTTTCATAGTTTTCGAACAAGTCTTTTATGCTTTAGGTGGGAAATGTTAAAACAAATAAATTGTATTTTAATATTTGCGGTACACGTATCTACATAATGCTTCGCGGAACTGAGAAAAGTTTCATTTCACTTCCGCAGAAACTTATTTCTTTCGTCATTAATGTTTCTTGTTTTACGATTACATTCAACTAAACTTTAGAAACTTCTTTTCTTGTTCCAGGCATAAAATTCGTTTAGAAGTTTACGCAGTTTTTCTTTATTATTTGAACTTTTCATATTATAAAATTTTACAAGCTGCATTAGAATTTCAGGAACTGTAAAAGCAAATTGGTATTAAGAAACATCAAGATATTTATTTTATTTTCATTTATTTCATAGCTCTTCACAATCAAAAACTTAAAACAAACGAGATAACAATGATAAAATAATTTAGACTAGCAAAAAAAAGAACTGAATGTTGAATGAGAAAATAAATAGAAATATTTATGTGGGCAGCGCAACAAAAACAAAAAAGTTAGCAAATATATAAACTTTGGTTATGGTCGCCTTCTCAATCAATAGCACACAGATTTTGGTTAATTTAATAATAGTTACCTTTGTAAAAGTTTCTGCGCGTACCCTCATTTTCAATGTTAGATAATACACATTAGACACAACACCCAAAAAATAAAAAAACTGCTCCAGAAGGCACACACTACATATTACTGCAAATAATGCAAACAGCAAAACTAAGAAATATTTTTTTTCGGGAAGGATAGGCTGTATCTGCTGGAGGTCATGTAACTAGATAGTATTCGATATGCTATGGGTACATACAATTAAAGAGTGAGTGAGATAAACAGAAAAATTCAGGTTTTAATCAACAATACGATGTTAGAGTGATTGAAAGATTGTGAATGAAATTCTGACAAGGAGAGAAACTCATTTAAGATGTCAGGTTTAGACATGGGCTGCAAATAGGTGGTAGCAAGTAAAAAGTATTGATCAGAAATTGATAAGCGAGCAAGTAAGGCTTCAGATAAGACGTCATGCCTAAGTACTACAATAGACCGCAAGTTGTACTTAATGGCAACTAGTACCCTGCCGCCTCTTGTAACAGCTCTAGGAAGCCTGTCAGAACAATAAATAGTACAATCAGTAATGTCTAGTTTAGAGGAGTCAATATGTTCTTTCAACAAATTTCAGTAAAAACGAGAACATCTGGGATAATTGATAATTGATAAAGGTTTAACTGAAGATTAGATAGCTTGAATGTATACTGAGGTACTACCTTTGCTTTTTTTGGATTGCTTTTCGATTTGTGGGTAGATTTGAGGATGGCTTTGGAAATCGGTAAAAAAGGGAAAGCGAATTTATATGGCATTTATTACCGATTTACACACTAAATAACAACTTACCTAACAAATAACACCTTAGAGTGATATTGGTTACCCGCTACACCACCCTAACCCTTCCGACTCGCTCTGATATTTTGCAGACGGCCAAACTGATTATTTTATATTGACTGACATAGTGCTCTTTTGGTTACCTCCAAACGGAACTATGGAAGTTGGTACGGTCTACATATTATGCTGTGCAACTATGTCGAAGTTTTGTGTGGTGGTTTCATGTTTCGTAAAATTAACACGTACATTGAAATTAGAATTACTGGAAAACACAATTTTGAAAAAATATGTGTAGTAATGTGGCAGATCCCAAGTAAATGTCTAACTGTAAGCTGCATCATCAAGCAGCTCATTTGGGTGATTACGTTGGTACTGATGGGGCTTATCAGAACAAACTGATGCTTCGGGCAGTAACTTATACCTAGCGCTCAACACTAAGGATTTCATAAGGAGGATAGGACGGATTTTACCTTGCAAAAATTTTTCCGGTTTACACTGTTCGTTTTGGAGAAAATATTGGAAGCATTAGTAAAGTCAAAGGATACAGATTTTTTGAAATGAGTATTGAGAGTTTAATATAATACATGTTAAATGTGTGGACTACGCCCCACTCCTTTTTAAAAATAAATTTCCTTTAGAGTGAAAGATTATATTCTCAATGTGCATTCTGTCTTTTAACAGTGACATACAATATCGTCCTCGGATAACACAAACTTTTTTTAATTAATACTCCAAAAAAGCGCATTGTAGAGCACCAAAATATGACGAAACCGCGAAAAGGAAATTATGCGACATAAGAAAATCGAAATCGGTGGATTCCGCGATGAGTAAAATCGCTTTCGCTATTAATATATAAGATCTATATAATGACAGTACCTACATTTAATTATATCTGCTGCTAATTAAAGCGTATTATTTTTTTAGTTAATAAAGCACCTTTCGCTCTTGTAGGTAATTTATTTTACACTCGCTCGCCACTAAACCGCTTCTTCGCTTTTCCAATTCGACTTTGATCACTTTATAACTAGAACTGCCCTGCTGCGCAAAAAAACTTTTGGGTGTTTCATTCCCACCAATATTGGTGGGCGGGCTGCCCCCCCCCCCGACCTACACTCTTGTGCAAAGTCGGAGGAGTAGGGCGAAACGCCCTCCTCAGCCTGCTTTAGGAATTGTGGGAATGGGTGGGCGATGGTTGGGGGAAGAAACATAAGACGGACGAAATGAAGGCAGAAGGGATGTGAAAGATTCTGTGGAATATTTCTACTTTCTACCCCACCATTTGCCTAAAATTTTTACAATTAATTGTAGTACTAGTACCTGCTACTTCTAATGATAAAACAACGACACAGAAATAGGTCACGAATGTCATTATGGAAACTTTATTACAATTATTACAAATAAACAGCAATTGGAGCCTCTATTAATTAAAAATTGGAAAAGGTCTTACCCCTCATAACCACAACACTTTTAAAAAACGCGGACACGTGTTTCGCTCACTTACGAGTCGTGAGCATCTTCAACGCAAGACTTGCGCAGTCTTGCGTTGAAGATGCTCACGACTCGTAAGTGAGCGAAACACGTGTCCGCGTTTTTTTAAAGTGTTGTGGTTATGAGGGGTAAGACCTTTTCCAATTTTTAATTATTTGGTTTTCCACAGTCTCCTTTATATTTATTTTTGGAGCCTCTATGTTCTCGTATAGGTAGATACCTACATTATTGTTTCAGTTAGTTACAGAAATTGTATGCTGCAATTTAATAGCGCAATACAGAATCGTATAAACCGCTAAAAGCAGAATCTTGTGATTACTCGTGAATATCGCATTACAGGCTTATATATTAAATCCACAAAATTCACCGTCGGTTCCCGTTTAAATCATGCAAAATTGCTCATTGGAGCAAGAATAATCAGCTGCACCCCGGTTAAGTTGAAGCTTTGCAGTGAGCCACGAAGTACCTACATGTATAATTATGCGAAAGCTATGGTTTTATTGAATAAATTAACGCTTATAAATTTCATGCTTGTATTAAAATCTTTGTGAATATATTTGACGTAAATTAAATTAAATATAAGCATCCTGAATAATTTTGGATAGTAAGTAATTATTTTACTAGTTAAAATGTATCTTAATGTAAGTCAAACAAAATTTAATTGGACTAAATAAAATTAACTTTTTAACAAAATTTAATATAATTCGAACGGGAGTGTTGTGGAGTAAACAATATACGTAGAAAAAGAAGAAATTCAGTCACTAATCCACAAAAACATTTACTTAGATACAAATGTATACATTTCAACCACTATGTGGTCATCTTCAGTGTAACAAAGTTTATTACAACAATCTTTCTTAAATATAAGGTTGGCGAAGTACCGGTAATAACGGATTATTTAGGGGTAACAGATCGAAATTCATTAGGAAATCCCGATATTTATACATGTACGCTGCTTCCGTTGGAGACAATTCCAGGTAGTTTGTACATTCCTGTAAAAGTTCTATATTTTTGCTATTTATAGAGTGTCCAGTTTCTTTAATATGACAGGCTTGTTTTTCTACTTTGTCCTTTGGATTTCCTAAAAGTTTGGGCAAACTGTTTTCATTGGTGAACACAGGCTCAATATCATAATCTCTAATTATTTTTCTTAGGCCTTTTCTTATGTTATAGTTGTATGGGAATCTCCTCCTTATGTAATTATTGTTTTTGATATTTGTTAAAGTTGTACTATATTTGATTATTTTTTTTTGTGATTATTAATGATCTTATATATTCCTGTTTTTGTGGATTAGTGGCTGAATTTCTTCTTTTTCTAAGTATAATATAATTCGTATTTATCACAACATTTAATTTCGACTTAGGCCTAGGACTATTAAATGACTCCGAAATTTCTTGAAGGGCAGTCATAATTGAAGTTACAACGTATTTTCAAACGCTTGTAAGTATCTATTTATTTCTCAGTTGTATAAAAATTACTTTTAAGAGCGCCATATAGTGATGGGCAAATGGAAGATCAATTCCAGACTAATTTGCTTTTAGCCTGGCATATTATGGTTGTCGTATTGTAACAATTAAGAAAAACTAAAATTGTGCCTCCTTCGTAACATTGCAATTTCAGGTTTATCCTTACTATTACGAAATTTTGATTTCTAATTACCTATAATTCAAGATGAAAGTCGCAAAATGATAAACTTTATCCGTCTTTGGATTTTATTGATCAAATTAGTTACACTGTCCAACCAAGATATTATTAGTAGATTTATTTAGCCTAAGGGGTTTACAGTCCCTCAAAATTGATGCCGGAAATGGAAAAAGACATGTAGGCATAGGTTGTTTTTCTTTACCTGAGAATTTTGCGATAATCTTACTCTTGGATTGTGTTCATTTACACTTGGTTTTCGTTATGTGAACATAATCAAATCCTGTTTTTAATCTTGATTACGTAAAATAGAACTGGAAAACCAAAATTTATTTTGCCCAAGTGGATTAATGCTGCACATGCTGTTGCCCAAATTGAATGAATTTGTTCTCATCACTTACATTTCAGAGATATTACATATTTTAATTAAGTATATACAAGTATGAGTATTTACTGATTAGTTTTCTAAACTCACCGAAGGAACTTTTTTGCGAAAAGCAAGGCTGACCAAGATCACAAACGTAGTAAGTCGCAAATTTTGTCTTTTCTGAGATGGTAAAGGTCATCGTCAAGGTTAGAGTCACGCTCCATTATAGGCCTGCCTACCCTTGTAGTGTAACGTTCCCGGGCCGGCCAACTACGAGGCGTGATTGAAATTTTGGACCCCCACGTTATTTCGTAGAATAATTTAAAATATCAGTATTTAACATTTCTTGGAAAGCATCTTAGTGTCATAAGCAGAGTTAATGAAAAAAAAAACACACCTACTTCATAATGATCCCTAACTTTTATTCAGAAACACAAACAATTTAGGCAACATGATTTCAGTATTGAACAAAACATCAACAAATTCAGCCCCAGAGGACTTTATGCACATAAACTAGATTAAACGTTAAAATAAATCAACAAAGAAAACAAACAAAAAAATATTTCTGTACAAGCAAAAAAAAACCAAAGTGCTAGGCTCCAATCTTGGACTCAAAGGGAAAAAAAACATGACAGAGAAAACCCATCGCTGTCCAGAATTTGGGACATGAAAAGTTGAATAATTAGTTCCCAACAATTCAAAATAAAATGAACATCACACGAGATCAAAACAAAACCTTTACAAAAACGCTGCATTCAAAACAGAAGATATGTTAATACACAGCTGAGTTTTGGAGGTGGCCCTCTTCTTTTGTCTTTTTCATTTTTTTTATATTATTCTTTTTTCCGTAAATGGAGCATGATATAGGCCTCATCTAAATTTACATGCGGATATACTGTAAAGAATTTTCTAGTCAAAGATATTTATTTAAACAATTATTTATTTAACACTATTTATGTAACACTTAACACTAACTTAAAACTACTATTTAGAACAATTCACTTATTTATATAACAAACCCCAACTCTCTCATGTCCCAAACAATAGCATAAAATGAAATAAAAAAACCTAAACTGAACAATAAATAATTTTCCTCTTAAGTACAAAATAATATAAACTGTGTTCGAAATTGAAAAACAACAAAGCAAAGAAAAAGTGTCTAAGATTGCACAATGTTGCAAACATCGCGCACTACTTTTATCATTTTTACATAAAAACAAAACATTAATATGAAAACAAGAAAATCAAAAATATTATAATAGTAAAAATCAGTACAACCTGTGGTTCCTCGTGAAATTGTCTGCACTGGGTTTCCTTTTTTTCTTTTTCCTGATTTCTTTTCTGCACAATATCAACCACTATCACTGATTGCTAATTGCCAATTAATTGCTCTTGCTAAAATTCCGAACTTCCTCTCCAGAAATGCCGTCCCCTCCCCTTTTCCACACTTAACACTCGCGATGGTTTTCGCCCGCGGCCCTAAACCGTACCTGTACTTTTTTTCGAAAGAGGGAATGAGGGGTCCAGGTCACTACACCCTGTTCCAAATTAGTCTGTGATTTGATGGCTCGAATCGTTTTGGCAAATGCTAAAGTAGTAATTTTCTAGTAGTTATCATTTATTTTTCATCCGTCTCCATTTCATCCTTTCCGTCTCTCTGTCTGTCTGTCCTCAATCTCCAACCACCACCTGTCTATTCTCGCAGTTCCAAAAATGAAGCTTAAAAAGCTTCTCATCATAAATTCTTGTTTTACACAAAAAACGGAATTGTCTCAATAATACCACAGCCAAGGATTTCATGCTCTCATTATTTCTCCAACAATTTGGAAACAATAGTTACACGAGAAAAAACGTCGGATAAACTACTCTATCTGTGTTTTCACCGAAAGAGAATCAATCATAAACCATAAAGGACGAAAATCGAACATTATTCCGACAACGCTAGTCGCTAAAACTTGGCCCGTTTCGGTGCCTATTTAAGCTACTTTTTTAAATTAGATCTGCAAGGCCACTAATCTTTTTATTCAGATAAATATGTGCTAGACGTTATCAAAAGATTTAAAAAGAAGTTAGTTTTTGCTTAGATGCGTTGCAATAATTCTATATAAATTGTTTAATATTTAAGTTCACTTTAAATCTATGTTCCTAAAATAATAACATTCCAGCAACCATATTCTCGTTAAGTTTTTTAGCTAACCGTTATCGATTTAAGATACTGTCAATGTTGCATAGACGCTTCGACAAAGTTTGCCAATCTTAAAGTTTTTCTCGGTTTTTGGTAACAAATAGATAAGTTCTTAATTGTTTGTGTTCCTGCAGCATCTCGTCTTGGTGATATATCATTTGGAGAGAATTTGCTAAAGTCTGGTTAGATGTTCGGAGAGAGATATATGAGCGCAGTTCGGCTAGAAAAATAAAAACAAAAGGATGACTGCTAAAAATACAGACCTTATCTTTCTAGATTTTACTTTGTTTTCCGAGAAATCGTCTGACGTTGAACGTAAATATTTCAAAAATTCTGGCAGTCGCCGCATACACGGAGGTATATTAGTGAGAAATTCACGTACAACCTTAAGTGAAAACAACGATACGGTTCAACTGACAACTAGGGAATATTTTATAACCTCTATACAAAACGGAAATGAAATGATTTGCAAATGCAATGCAAATTAGAAAACCGAAAAGTAAAAGGTGAATCTTTATCAGTAATACTTACATACATGATGAGTATTGAACTACTCGTATTGATGATACTTTCATAATCCATAGTAGTGTAATTGAGGGTAACAGTTGATAAGGCTAATACCAAGCGGCATGGCTAGTCGTCTAGAAGTCTAGATCATTGCTTAGCATTCGGGAGGTCACCGGTTCGACGGTTCGATTCCGGGGCCGACTACTCTGGTCCAAGATTTTCTGAGGTTTCCTTGGATCATTTAGGCAAATGCTGGGGTAGTAATATTCTACAGATAGTCTTTCACTTCTCTTCTGTCTTCATTTCGTCCGTCTCATCTTTCATTGCAGAAGAGTGTAGGTCGGGGGGACAGCCCGCCCATCAGTACCTAAACGTGGGAATGAAACACCCAAAAGTTTTTTATGTTAAACATCTATAGCCGAGGGTTAAACTGATCGTTGGCATGGCAATGCGTGGCGATTCATTTCGATACTATGGTGTATATATATATATAGTCTATGCGCAGTAGTGTGCGATTCTCTTTCTACTCACAATAAGCTTAGCGGTGTTGTGTTATAGTACACATAACCTGTATTTTACTTAAATTAAAAACATACTTCAGTTATCATCGACCAATTGTCACATGAATACCGTCAGAGGCAATATCGAGTGTTACAATTACTGAAGTCACTGAGTAAAAAAATTAAATAAGTGGTCGTAACTTGAAAAAATTTTTTTATTCAATGAAAAGAAACGTTCAATGAATAAAAAAACCGTCATCGTTTTATTTCATTCGATGTTTCACATCTGCCAGGCGTCCCGTGACGACTCACATTTCTTTTTTTTTATGAGGCTAATAGAGAGTGGAGCTCTTGAAAGAGTAATGAAACCCCTGAAGGAAGAACATAAACATGTTCGTCATCTGCTGTCAAAAATGGCTGACTATATCTTTTTGAATTCACTTGACATTATTGAGCTGTAATAGATGATATATTCGTTTAAGAAAGATTCTTCAGGGAATAAAAAGTGTCGGTTTGTGGCGGCAACCCGCCTGTAGTTCTTTTGGTTAATACCACTTATATGAAATAATGACACCGTATTTTCTTAATTTACAGTTTTATTTACATTAAATACACTTGAAGTACATACCTACACCTATTGTTTACTTTATTGATAGTTATTAATTGTAATATTTTTGGTTAGTGGTTTTTATTTAATTTGTTGTCGTTGGTTTACATTTGGTTTTGAATTCTTTCTCGTAAGAAAACATCTGCATCCGTGTTCAATCAGTGGATGTTGTACTTTTATTTGGGTTTTACAGCAGAGGTAGGGGAGACCGGGGCTAGTTGTCGCAAAATTAGTGTTCAATTTTTTTTCTCATCTGTTTTTGATTTGGTTGGCCTGCTTCTTCTATGTATCATAAACTATGCATTGGAGATTGTTGGGCATATTTTACATTTCGAAAATTTTGAATATTTTAGGAGAAAAAAAGTTTTTTTTTTGTGTGTGTAATGCGTGGCAATATGCCCCATGCCGGGGCATATTGTCACCCGTAGCGGGGTAAATTGTCACAAGCTAAATAATTGCAACAATAAATAAAAAAAATAGACACAACTTTAATAAAAATAAAACGATAATATAATAAAAATTTAACGTCAAGTATTCTAAAGTAAAAAATTTATATTATGAAACATATTATTATGAAAAAACTATAACATATCGTCATCCGAATCACAATTGTGGCAGACATAAAATGGGTTTCCGTTAGTGCATTTTACGTGAGCCCATTGTTTACACTGGGTGCACTGCACCCACGGATCTTTCGATTCACCATAACTGTCTTCACATACTAGACAAAATGTTTCTTCTTCCTCTTCAGATGAAGATTCTGGTAAAGACTTTTTGTTCCGCTTTCTTTTGATTAAGTTATTTTTTTTTGCAGAAAACACATTTCGCTTTATTTGCTTAGCTTTTACTTTTGATGATTGTTGCATTTCTAGTTCATCCTTTACCGGAGTGTCTGTTAAAATAGCAGTCTTGCGTTTTCTTCTTTGTTGTCTCATATTTTTTCTTACACCGGCTTTAGGAAATGGTCGAACAATTTCTGGGGAAATCAAAGACTTTTTAGATAGAATGGACGTTGAGGCTATACTTGTTGTATCTGTTTGAGCTGATGTCGAAGGAATTGGTTGAGAATTAGACGTTGAAGGTGAATCGAATGACATGTTTGTCAAACGCGTGTTTTCCTTTTCAACTTCTAACACATCTGACGGTTCTTTATTTGGATCTTCGCGATCTGTTACATAACTAGGAAGAAACTCTTCGTCAGTAAAAATATCCTTATTAAATGGATAAATCCCACTAACTCTAAATCCAGACGTTATATTATTTGGAACAATTGCTAATGGAAGAGCAGTTGCAACAATTCCTGGTATATCATAGATAGTAATAGTTCTACCTGGATGTGTCTTCAACCATGACGCACAACCAGAATTTAAATATTTTTTTAAAGGACCAAAAACAGATCTGTCGAGTGGTTGCAATTTATGGCTGCAATGAGGCGGAAAAGAAAGCATCACAACGCCATTGTCCTTTGCATAGTTTAGGGCAGGTATAGATAGGTGAGATTCATGGTTATCTAGTAACAATAAAATCGGTTTGTCCTTCGTACACTTAACTGTAGTGATTAGATGTTGCAGAAAAATCAGGAACTCTTCACTTTTCATCCAACCTGAGGTATTACTTGCTCCAACACTTCCTACAGGTGCACCCTGTAAAAAGTGATCTTTGAAGTGTACACGAGGGAATATGAACAACGGAGGAATACTATTTCCAGCAGCAGATACCGCAATAGCCATTGTTACCAGGGTTCCTCTCTCAGCAGAAGTCAGGGCACCAATTTGTCGAAATCACTTCCTAGCAACAATACGATCAGGACGTTGTACGGTTGTGATTCCCGTTTCATCCATATTGTAAACGTCACTTGGACGAAAATGATAACGATCATACAAGTTGCCTAAATTTTCAAAAAAAGCGGAAACGTTAGTTTTATTGAAGCTTGTAGCTCTGGATAAACTTGTAGATTGTGGTGTTCGTATCGACAATCTTGAATGCCTTTTTAAAAATCCTGAAAACCAATCAGGACCTGCCATGTGAGAATCACACCACTTCTTAGGCACTGACTTCTGAAGGATATTTCCGTAATCATATGCTAGTATCCTGACTTCTACGGGAGTTAAACCAAAATATATATCAGATGCCTTTTTTATATATTTTTCCAGCTGTAACTCTTCTTCGTCATCAAAAATTTTTCGAGGTTTTTTGTATCCCATCTGAACCTTTGGAAGATTATTAGCGACTTCATCATCCGTAACTTTTTTGCAAAATCTTGCTAACGTTCTGTAATGAACATTGAAATCCCTAGCAGCTTGTCTGATTGAAATACGGTGGGTTTTGTCCTTAACAGCCTTAGCAGCTCTAAGCAAAACATCAGCACACGGTGCTGTTCTATTTGTTTTTCTTTTATAATTTCGGACCATCTAAAAGAAGGTCATATATATAGTGTATTAAGCATATAATATTAAAATTCATATCTTAATTATTCATGGGGCATATTGTCACAGTGCCAACATGCCCCTGGCATGGCGTGACAACTTGCCCCAAACGACATTTTTCATTTATGTGACCTGGTTTCAGCTTACAGTAAAACTAATCGGAAGTACTTCTTCACTAATTAATAAACCATTATCTATACCAAAATAAATACCGCTTAATTCTTACCTGGAAATTAAAAACGGCTTCACTAAAACACAATATTCGTTGTAACCTAAATTTACGTGGACACACCTGAAACGCTTTTTCATAGATTGATAAGGCATATTAAGGCGCCAAGGCAGGATACTTTGTGGTGTGATTCTTAAACGTTTTGCCAATTATTGGGTAGATGGCGCTACCACTCAGCTCCCCCTATTTTCTTGTAATTAACACTGTGACAACTTGCCCTTGTGACAACTAGCCCCGGTCTCCCCTATATGACATTCCGACAAGAGTTGGGGTATTAGTTGACCGTATCATTTAATAATAATATTTGATAAAATGAACCCCAACAAACTTGTTGTTATGTGTTCGAGTTAACAAAGCTAAGACTGTTAACATTTTAATAAAATGCATGCTTTATCGACTGTTGACGGTGGATTTGCTAACGCCATCAATCTCAGAGCTTCATCAGCAAATTCTTTAGTTTTCTTTCGCTCAATAAAATGAGTTACTAAATAAACTTTCAACTGCTCAGATCGAATGGTCAAAATCTAGAAAAGATAATCACATTTGTCGTTAAACAATACCTCCTATTCCTTTGGACAAATTCAAAAAGGTTTAATCAATAAAAATACTTCGTTCAAAAATCAAAAGGTTTTTCTTTTTAAAAACAAAGGAATAGCATTGGCATATATAACTTTCGAAAGTAATAAAAGTGAAAATATTTACAATGTTACCTATCTAAAATGCTTCTTCGAACTAGGGCTGCCGTCTTTAAAATCTGGCAACCAACACAAGTAACATAAAAACCCTGGATATTGATGCTTAGAACCCGGACATGTTACCAGTGTTTTTCTTTAAGTTACTTAATTAAATAATTTTGATATATTTCTACATTAAATTTACCCTTCTTAAGAAACAAAATAAAACCTTCTTAATGTTTTAAGAATAGTTAGCAGTCGTTATTACAAAATCAAACGTCAATGCGAGTCTGAGTGTCTCAAATATCCCAATCGAAAGAGTCTCAAACTACAAATATCTAGGTGCATGGTTGGAGGAAACTAACGATCAGACCAAAGAAATAAAATGTCGTATAGAACAATCACGAAGTGCTTTTGTTAAGATGAAACAGGTCCTGTGCAATCGCAACCTCAGCCTGCAACTTAGAGTACGGCTTCTGCAGTGTTACATCTTTTCTACTCTGCTATATGGTGCTGAATCTTGGACTCTGAAGCAGACAGACTTGAAAAAACTGGAATCATATGAATTATGGTGCTACCGAAGGATTCTAAAAAGATCATGGATGGATAGAGTAACAAACGAGGAAGTTCTGCGTAGAATTGGTCAGGGATGTGAAGTCATAAACACCATAAAAACAAGAAAGCTTGAGTACCTTGGTCACACAATGAGGGGTGAAAGATACTCACTGCTGCGACTTATAATGCAGGGAAAGATAAAGGGAAAGAGAAACGTCGGTCGAAGAAGAGTATCCTGGCTACGTAACTTGAGAGAGTGGTTTGGCTGCAGCTCCACAGAACTATTTAGAATAGCGGCAAATAAAGTAAGAATAGCAATGATGATTTCCAACCTCCGATAGGAGACGGAACCTGAAGAAGAAGCAGTCGTACGTTTTTTATTTCTTTAAATAAAACAAAAATTTATTCTTTTAATATAATTTAAGTAATTTAGAAACTTTGAAACCCGGAGTACAAATGAAACCCCGCCCAGACGCTCCCCGGACTCCTAAACCAGGACAAATCCGGGAAAACTCGGACTGAGGGCAATCCTACTTGGAACTAACTATTAAACGACAATAAAACTATTCTAAGGATATATACAGGCTCGCACAAAATAATATGTACAAAGGGAATAAACACTTCTTCTAAAACTATTTTGTTCGCATTCCGAACCATTATTGTCCCCACCACAAGTAATTGTCAAATTTTGAACTCATTGGTTTATTTTATTTCATATTTTTATATACCTATATTCAAAGATTCAACTGCTTCATAACGTTTAATTGTTGAATATTTATAAAATAAGGTGATTCCTTGTCATTTATCAATTTATTATAGCATATATATTAAACAATAGTCAATTACGACGTTCGGGAAACTGCTCTTGTAATACAATAAAGAAAATGAATATAAATTACGGATTTTGCTGTTGCACTTGTTCAATCATTGAAATGCAAAAATCAGTTAAAATTCATACTTATGAGAACGAAGTAAAAATGCACTCATCTTATCTTTTTAAGAATAACTCGAAAACGATACAAAATGCAGAAATAGTCAATCAGAATTGTTTTGTAGACAATCTAATTTCTAATCGGAATGGCTTATTTAAAATTTGTATCAAAATCTTTCCAAAAAACTTTTAGAGAACGAATGCGATAATAACAGAGATACATATTGATTTATTGAAAAACAGGTACATTTAATTGCATTTAAAAGGCCAATGCCGATTTTTCTTACAATTAGAAGAAAAAACTGATTAGAGTGCAAAGTTAATTGTAGTTTATTATTCGTACCTTGTCTACATTGATATGTCTTCGTCATTTTCATTAATTTCGTTTTCATGTAAGTAGTAATAATTTACAACCATAGATTTAACAGAAACTTAATCTTCTTGATTTCCTCCAATCACGAGAAAACCAATGGCAACAAAAGATCCAATATTTTCTCTGCCATAAATTCCATTCACACGTAATTCTAGAAAATACACGGTTTTAGAAAATATTTTACAAATCAAATGTGAAATCTTGTAATTATTCCTCTGGACTAGGGTGAAAAAAAGTGGACATACGGTGTTAGAAATTGCCTAGTTGTGCATTTTTTTATGTTTTGTGTTTGAGTATAAATGGTATATGAATTAAAAATTACGAAGAAACTAATACTTAATTAAAAAGAAAAGTTATGTTGTTTTATTGAGAAAAACTCTTTTTAAAAAAAGATAACTTTCGACTTTCAATTTATTACTATTAAAAGTTTACAACAATTGTGAATTATAACAGCGATGTGCTATGCACGTAAACTATTAAAACTATTTTTGAGTTAGAACAGCAATGTGCTATGCACGTAAACTATTAGAAACAAACTAGTGTTAAAAAATTTTAATCTTTAAATACTAGGTAATAAGATACCATGAGACGCTATAGGTAGGTACTCGTGGAATGCATACTCAACCTTTTTATTAAATTATGCTAGCAGATTCACATAGATAACTGAAATAGCAATTAACATCAAAGTAGATATATAAAAAATCTTATATCCGCTACCTTTTATTTCAATTGACGTAATTTTAATTTAAAGGATTTTTTTATAAAAGAAAACTCATTTCCACTTAAAAAATACCTATATGCAATAAACTAAAATAGAAACAGAAATAAATGGATGTTTACCGTTTTAATATGTGTATTGTATAAAAAATACCGGCTAAGTGCGAGTCGAACTCGCGCACCGAGGGTTCCGTACAAACCTGTATATCATTATGTGATGTAAATATGTGATGTAACTAAAAATTTAAGGTTTTCAGAATTTTTTCTTTATATGAGCTATAAAACATTGCTTCATGCCAAATTTCAAGATTCTAAATCGACTGGAAGTACCCTTTAGGTTTTGATTTCCTTGCGACTAGTTGCGAGTTTGAAAATATGCGGCTTAAATTGCTGTTTCTTTTGATTTCGTTGACATAGAAGTTTGATTTTGTTACAGCTTAAAGGTATTATAGACCTGAGTATTTGATATGAATTTCAATTTAATACCTCTACGCGTTCATGAGGAAAGGGGTAGTAACTTTAAAATTATTGAAAATATTTTTATTATATTGTTACAAGTACTTGCCAATTAAGTTGGTGTGAACATAATTAACGAACATCTTCCCTTAATACATAAGGAATATTCCCGGCTACTAGACGGCTGTAGAATTCCCTAGAAAAAGGCTGAACAGACTATAAAAGGCGGAAATTGCACACACCGAGTGAGTTGACAGTGAACAGCTGATGTTTGGAAGCGAAGCGATCGATAGGCAACACGGGCGATAGAATTCATACCGAGCGACTAGTAGTGTCTACATTATGGATAGCGATAGATAGTGTTCACAGTAGAAGCGAGCGGGAAAAGAGACTTTTTAGTGAAATAAATTGTGTAGACTTGTTTATAACTGTAGTGTAGTCAAATTAAGTTTAGTAATTAAATAAATTCGTTGTTTTGTTTTGTTAATTGTGTTTTCCGTGACGGAACACGTCACAATATGATTGAATGATGAAAATATTTTTATTATATGATGTAACTAAAAATTTACGGTTTTCGCAATTTTTCCTTTATCTGTGCTATAAGACGTTGCTTCGTACCAAATTTCAAGATTCTGAGTTCACGGGAAGTACCCTGTAGGTTTTGATTCGAAAATTTGCGGAAATTTGCGGCATAAACGGCTGTATCTTTTGATTACGTTGGCTTAGAAGTTTGATTTTTTCACAGCTCCAAGGGACAATAGACCTGAGTATTTGGTATAAATTTTAGCTTGATGCTTCCACGCGTTTCTGATAAAAAGGGTCTTGACAGACGGACGGATGGACGGACGGACGGACGGACGGACAACGAAGTGATCCTATAAGGGTTCCGCTTTTTACTTTTGAGGTGCGGAACCCTAAAAAATGATAAATTTTTCAAATAAGTCTCGACAAAAAATTTGATTCTGTACAAAAGAGTTCTGATTGATTATTTGTACATTGTTTTTTCGTTTTCGGTTGCCCGCATTTTTACCCCTTTCTCAAAATAGCGCCCTCTAATTTAATAGCACTCGTTTAATGATCACATAAATAATTCATCCAATAAGAATCCTTGAGAGATTCTTGTTGCTTTATTTTCTAGGACATAATCAGTGGCCTATTAGTTTAATTTTTCTTTGTGGCATAACACATCTAATCATTCATAAACAAAAAAAAGTTAAACACGTGCAACTCAGTACACGTGAAAGAAGTGAAATTTCTTTGGCGATCTCTATAAAGGTATAGAGATCGCCAAAGAAGTAATGTTTGGTGAAAGGAAGAGAGAGTACGAGAATTTTTAGGATTTATGTTTTAAAAATGAAAACACATACATACATCAAATTTTTTTCGCCTCCGTTTATTTTTCCAAGCGCTTAAGAAACCGTAAACTATCAATAACTACAAGGAATTAAAATTAATACATAATAATACTCACTCTTAAATAAATATTAATTATTGTTAAAATAAACATTTACTGTAATACACTTACTGTAATATAACTGCTATGAGATGCCGGTCACTAACAGCTGACTTTAATACCGATATGCGCTTGCGCGCCTTTCGCGAGACGAACGTTACAAAACGTGTCGTTTCACGGCCTTGAGATTTTACTCTAATCGAGCCCAAAGGAGTTTCATTTCAAAAAACATCTAATATGGCATCCATTAGATATATTTTTACAATAAGTTCCGAACTAGTACCGATATGTTCAAGATCATATTTTTTATGCACTTCCATTTTTACTTAATCGACTCGTTATCTCTTTTATTAAACAAGAGAGAAGTATTAGAATCCAAGTTCAATTAGACAATAGGATTGTAGAAAATTAGAATTACATTAAAACTGCTTTCATTTTTTCACTGGAACATACGTAATTATTAAGTTCAAATTGGAAAATTGGTATCATACTGATCCCTTTATAACGAAAATATTTAACAAACTGTCACAATAATAGAACGAACGAAATCAAAGTGGACTGCCAATTATTCGTATTTATTCTGCTGATAAGCTTTCCATTCAGCGCCGGTAATTGAATTTGGTCCATAACTGTAGTCCATTTATTAGCAACTTTAATTCCGACATGGATAGGACACCCCGCTTCGAACTTCTGCAGAGGACACGTTTTCAGAACCCTTTCATCCGGTAAAATGACAGAACGAGAACGAGGTCACACATTCACATTAAAGATTAACTTAATTTAAACATACAGTAGGCTTTGTGGAATGAAAAATGATTGAAGTTTGTCGTTTAATAATTGAGAATTTTGATTTTCCCAGAGAGCAACTACCTGAAGCAGATGAGCGCCGTTTTGTGAAGTTGAAAATAATTGTCCACATGGCCATTTAATTTTTTTACTGCAATCGCAGCAAATAATTTTAAATAGGTATTCACGCTACGCTATTGTCCGGGAATAAATCTAAATATGGCAATATTCCAAGAATAGGTCACCTAACAAATCTGCCTCAAAGAGCTGTTGAACGTATAATATCGCAAAGAGTAATTAGGAACCACAAAGAAAACAGTGGTAAGAAAAGCAACTTACTTTCAAAAATCGACCATGCTACTGCGGACGTAGTCCAAAAACTGTGTATGAATCTTATTCTACTAACGAAGTTGCATAATAGTCTGACAGAAAAAGAAGCGATATACTTCGATGTTAACTATAAGGAAATTCTTGTTCGATATAAAGTGTTAAATCTAAGAATCTATATAATGGAAAATGCTCCAATTGTAAAATTACCCTTTCAGTTTTTGAAGAATATCGTAAATAAGGAAACAGGAAACTGCCCATCCACCAAAATTCGTGATAATAAATATCCAAAAGGTTTTTATTTTTGTAAAGCTAGGAAACCATCAAAACGGGCTTTGTCAATCAGTGATAATGAATTTAATCAGTGGCAAAGTTTCATATACAGATGAATTTTACTATACTGCCTGTAATTGCATAGAATGTAATTCATCAGAACGAAAAGCATCTTTCATTTTCGAAAAAATGTTCAAACCACCTGTTTTATTTGTTTCGTTACCATCTTCTGCTTTGAATTACGTCAGTATACAGTAAAATGAAATACAATTTGCATGCAAATGAGGATCATTATTTAGTTTTGGGATGCCATTTCACCAAATCTGGACACATATTTATTTAACGTGGTTTATTCAGGACCTTTCTGTGTGAGGTCCGGCAATTTTTAGTGAGAAAATTACTGTCGCGTGAACCACGTTATGTTCAGGAAAAAAGGTAGACTTTATGCCACAAAAACTTCCATTTTCATTATGTTCTGTGTGATACAGTCAAATAGGGTATAAAATAAATACTTTTTGAAAAAATAACGCTACAAAGTAACTACCTACTCATGTAAATTCTGTGATTAATACGAGTATACAGGGTTTTTCAAGTTGATGGGCTATTAGAGGTAGGTATATGAAATAGTAGAAGGAATTCAATTCTGAAACTTCGGCTCATTTGGTTATTGTTTATGTCGCTTCTTTTAAAAATATTTTCAAGTTCGATTTAGATCCGTTTATGCCGGAAGTCGACACCAACTTTGTTATTTTAAATGGAATGGTGTATTTTTTTACGCTGAATTCGAAGAACACGTGTAATTCTAAGGTAAGTTTGATAACCAACTTGTACACCCAGGACGATCATCCCAAATTATAAAAAACCATAACTTCCACAAAATACGACTCAGACTGTTGAAATTTTTACTAGTAATAGCTGAATATTAGTGCTAACACCTTGACAAAATTGAACTAAACAGTCGGCTGCTACTTCCACCTGACAACCGGATGCCGAAGTGGATCCACCTGCAAGTACCGGCACGATCCTTTGAGGGAACGACCCCTAAGGAGGGGGTAGTGTAGCGTCCAGTAATACCGTGCGTGTGTGATATGATGACTTGTGTGTCTGTACTTCTTATCGCTAACATGTTTACGGCACAGTCACAACGCCCGGCTCCTTTTATCATAAGCGAATTACAAGCTATAAATCATTCTCCCGCGACAAGTAACACGATCAATTCTGTGAATTATCGACGACTTTCTAATTATTACTCATCATTCGAGAACCATCAGGATTTCTTTTTCGAATTATCTAGAAAGTTCGAAAGGTGTATTTAAACGGATCACCTTTAGGTCTGTAACCGCTCATCCCCGGGTCGAGTCAGAATTGGTAAAAATGGTGTCGGGACAGGTAAATATAAATAAAACAAACAATAAACCTTCAAAAGTTATTTATTTTCAAAAGAAAGAAATTTGCAATGATCGTGATCATCAATAGTGGTAGGACCTTTAAAATTACATTGTGTGAAAAGTAACATAAATCAGATTCTTTTATGAGTTCCGTAATAGCTATATGTGATAACAAGAAAACACAAGGGGTTGAGTAATAATTTTATTTGCTTTGTTTTATCTTATCTGGGGAACCTTAAATGGTCCAACATCTGTTGCGAGGATTGGGGAAACCCCAGCAAAACCCAACCAGGCTATTATAACTCAATAACGTATTTTACAAATCTAATATGACCAATAACGTGGTAACAGTTAGGGTAGACGAGCACCTATTGTATACATTAAGAATTTTGGGGAGTAACATGTATGACGTTGCTAAAACCAAAATACCAAAATATATAGGGTGTTGCTACAAAGTTCGGTCAGTTAGAACCCTGCGCCAACTAATAGTGTAGGCGGCCCTTTCACATGTTCATCTTGACCCGGGAGGATAGAAGTCGTGTCAGACGGGACTATAACTGTGATTATAGCCACACCTGCTGTAAGCCATGGACTACCGGGGGACTTAGGTAGTACATGTCAAAAGTACTTGTTGTCTGAAGTTCTCATGTTCACGGTAATATAATATGTTTGTTTTGGTTGGTATATGAGACATGCCACTTAAGGATTCATCGCCTCTACCAGTAAGTTTGGGACAAGCCACTTAAGGTCATCGCCCCTATTTTAAGGTTGGTCGGGACATGCCACTTAAGGTCATCGCCCCTATTTTATGATAGTTCAGAACAACAAAGTACGTCACTTACAAAGACTTCCTCCTCTTAAACCAAAAGTTCTTCAATAGAAAGTTTCACCTTATAATTTGGACAAAACTTTAACTAAACAATGCAGTAATCATACTTGTTACCAGAACAAAACCAGAGATACGCCCAAGTATTAGAAATGAATAAACCAAAAGTGAGTGTTGTCAGATCTATCTAGTACCATTACATTGAATTTTGTAAGTTAAATATTGAATTAAGTCGAGACATGCCACTTAAGGATTCATCGCCTCTAAAATGGTGTTGATCAAGACATGCCACTGAAGGATTCATCGCCTCGAATTTATGTTTGTTTGGGACCTGCCATTTAGTTATCGCCTCTAAATAATGTTGGTCGGTATATGTCACTTAAGATCATCGTCCCTAAAACAGATATGGTTACGAATAAAAGATTGTAGAGACTCACTCATCATGTGGACTAATAGTTCTTCGTTGGGACTTCACAGTCAGCCGTCTGTATCATCGTGCTCGTTTTTATAGATATTGGGCCTACAGGAAAGGAACCAGACCATATTTGGGACGTTAGACTGCATCCTACAACACTCTATTATTTCCATAGCTGAAAGAGTTTTATTAGTACGGTGAAGCTATCTCAGACCGAAGTCCAGAGCAGGCCATATTTGACCCTAGTCTCGCCACAGCCAATCAAGCTTTTAACGGTGAGGCTATCTCAGACCGAAGTCCAGAGCAGGCCATATAGTTGACCTCGTCTCGCCACAGCCAATCAAGCCTTTACGAAGAAGCTATCTCAGACCGAAGTGCAGAGCAGGCCATATAGTTGACCCTCGTCTCGCCCCAGCCAATCAAGCTTTTAGTGAAGAAACTATCTCAGACCGAAGTGCAGAGCAGGTCATATATTTGACCCTCGTTTCGCCACAGCCAATCAAATTCCTTCAGACAGCAACAATTACAACTCTCTATGAGAGTCTCCCTCTTCCTTGCCAGGGTAGGTGGAATGTCGGAGACTTCCTTTCTGTGGAGATCGTCGTTCCTTTTATACAAAAATTCCTACTCTTTTCCTGCGTAATACAGTGGCTATCCAGACTCTCCTGTCCTTTTCTTTTGCGTAAGTTCGTGGCTAACAAAGTCCCCTTTCTTCTTGTAACCCGCCGTTGTTTACGAACCGATTGGAGTTAGTTGGTCGTGGGAATATTTCCTGTCCTACTTCTTTCATCTGGTTACAAATGAACGTCTCTCTTTCTTACAATTTTTTGAGCGGGCGATTCCTGTATTCGACAATCTACCCCTTACCTACTGCACCCCGAAAAATCCTGTCTGCAGGCGTAAAAGTAGTGTTACATATCGAGGGGTCCCGGCGTAACTCGGCTAGACAAACGACCGTCTGGAATGCGTGAGCTGACCAGTTACGCAGGATTATAGGTTGTACAATATTATGAAGTATTTTATGTTCGTCTTTTAGAAAACCAAAACTTTACTTGAATTAAGTAAATTTTTAATAGAGAAGAAAAATGAAAAAATCTACATCATTATCAATAGGATTGCATTCAAATAAAAATAAATATTAAGAAAAATTTCAAAATTTATAGCACCCGGGTACGGGTGGTTACAGGTCGGAGGACAGTAGTTATGAGAAAACATCAGTACGCGAATCAAAACGGTAAGAGACAGACAGAAGTGATTTAAATAATAGGGTAGGTATATAAATAGGAGACTTGTTTTCATGTAAGTCGTAGTTCTAAGTTAGTGTTAGGTGTTATATAAATAGTTTTAAATAAATAATTATTTACATAAATATTCTTAACTACAAAATTCGTTTCAATATACTTCTAATAATAGCCCATCAACCTGAAAAACCTTGTATATTAACTCTCATCTGATACAAAACAATAATTTAATTCAAGGAAGTTTTTTTACAAAATTTAAGTGTTACAGATACAAACAAGAAGGGATGATTTAAAAATGAACTTGACCATATTACATGACCCTGCGTACACATTATCTTTTCCTACCGTAACCTAAATCCTAAATAATCAAATAGATCCATGAATATGTCATAATACGTAAGTTTATTGATAACTCTCACACTAAGCTACTGTGTAGGTTGTTACGTTGAAGCATAGGAGAGGGTGCAAGTGCTCACTAATTCTTATTAGAAAACATTTAAGTCGTCCGTTAAATGCAGGAATCATAAGTTTGTGACCTCAATATATATACCATAAAAGATATCTATTTCTAAAGGTACGTTGTTATAAAATAATGCAGATACATAGCAGTTGATGCAACCCCAGTTTCAGTAAAGCAAATAAAGTTGTAGCATTGTAGTTGTGTTTTTGTTTGAGGGTGATGTATTTTTAGTAAAAACAGACTCCAGCATTTTCATATAATTCTGTTTGCAATTCAATGAAGCGTTTTCAACGTTTATGATGAATGATAAATATAAAACGATTCAGTTTTCGTTCTTTTCCTATGCTTACTTACGAGCATAGATACTTCTTGCAAGGAAAATAAAACTGAAATCCTTTAATGGCGCGTATAAAATAGTGATTACAAAAACAATCAATCCTTCGTCGTTTTAATACAACGTAAAAATACAATTGAAAAAGTTTTCTGGAAGTCTTCTTTTAAAACAACTTTTAAAGGAAATGTTTAAATTACAATACTGCCACGTTTTATTGTTCTAATACCTTTTAAGTAATTGAAAGACAAATTTCCAGTAAGCGGGAAGTGTCTTTGGAACTTTACCTTCTTCAATTACCAAAGCGCCCTTTTGTAATTAAAGTTGATTCCCTTTGTTAAAACTAAAATACATAGATGCACCCCAAGTTCACAAACTCTAGCATCAAGAGAGATTCAAGAAGGAGTACTTCTAGCCTCTTAGCATTAGAAATAATTAGGGAAGAAAGCAGAAGCAAATATGCACAAAAGTAAACGCATATTTCGTAAAATATACTAAGGTTAAAATGAGAAATTGATGAGTGAGGTAAAAGAACAAACAAACGAAACAGTCTTGGTTTAGTGGTAATTTAATGGTAAGACACTTTTCGGTTATTTATACGAGGGTTGTCTCTATAATAATAGCAAATTGACATAGTTTTCTTATTGCTTCTTTTGTTATAGACGGTAAATATTTCTTTTTATTTACTATTTACCTTATTATTTTTTACAGGTCTACGTTGAACTATCGGAGTTGTTTAGCAGACTTCAAGACTCAGAAAAGAGCGGCAGATATGCTTCTAAAGCTTATGATATGTCTAGGTCCCTGCAAACCGGAGATCTCAATTCTAAACATCACAGGTAAATTTATTTCTACTCCTGTTTTCTGTTGGTAACATTTGTAATACAGGTCTGCTCTTTTGCAAATGGCATCTGCGTTGAGGAAGCAAGGAGAATTAGGGGATGCCCACGACTACTGTTCGGTAATTAGGTTTCGAAGTCGAAATCTTCATACCATTTCATCATTGTTATAAGGTTCTGTTTTAGGAAGCAACTAGATTAGCACTGGTATCAGGGGATCAAGCGACTTATGCGAAAAGCATTCGCATTATGGGAGATATTTACAGGAAAAAATTGGATATTAATGTAAGTAAAAATATTATTGTTGTATCGGCAGCAAGTAAATTGAAACTAGTCAAATCAGGGCCTAATGTTGATGCAAAAAATTGCGAAAAGACTCATACCGAATGCTCACTTGTTTAACTGTTAAGGGTAAGGAATTATGTCTGTAAAAGTGTAATGATCTCAGAATTGCAGTGCCCATTTCGCCTTAATATATAAAGCAGTAATAATTTTTATTTATAATAGTTGTATTTATAAGATATTGTTATGAAAGCTGTCCCTTGTGATCAAGGTCAAATTGTTCTTACTTCTCCACTTCATCCTTCTTTTTCTTCTCATTTTTTTCTTCACCTTCTCTTGCCTCTCTTTCCATTTATTCTTACTCTTTCACCTATTCCTTTTCATCCTCTTCTTTGTTTCCTTATTTTCCTTTATCTCTTCTTTAACTTTCCTTCTTTCTTCCTCCTCTCACTCCTCGTTTTTCTTTTCAGCTTCTTCTTATCCTTCTTCCTTCACTTCTTACTTCTCTTTTGGCTCTTCCTCCCCTTCTTCATATTATTTTTCCACTTCTTCTTTTTCTTGTTCTTCCCGTTCTTCTCCCTTTTATTTCTTCTATTCCGCCTGGTCCTCTTTCTCCCACTATTAATCTTTCTTCCCTACTTGCCTCACGCCTCCCTCTCCCTCTCCCTCTCCCTCTCCCTCTCCCTCTCCCTCTCCCTCTCCCTCTCCCTCTCCCTCTCCCTCTCCCTCTCCCTCTCCCTCTCCCTCTCCCTCTCCCTCTCCCTCTCCCTCTCCCTCTCCCTCTCCCTCTCCCTCTCCCTCTCCCTCTCCCTCTCCCTCTCCCTCTCCCTCTCCCTCTCCCTCTCTCTCTCTCTCTCCCTCTCCCTCTCCCTCTCCCTCTCCCTCTCCCTCTCCCTCTCAAATACTTATTACATCTCAATCATTAAGGGTACTTTCCTACTATTACTTTTTTATATAGGTAGAATTTTTTGCATCATGATATTGGAAATCAAAATGAATATTATTATTTTATTAAAAATTGTTGTTTATAACTCGTTTTTGTTACTGTCATAGTAAGTTGTTTCAAAGTAAGTATTTTGTGATAAGTGCCTAAACATCAATTTAATATTAATTTTTTGTAGAATTGGAGCATTAATTTTCTTTTTCTTTAAGCCTACAAAAATTTATTCATGTTGACGGAATTCAGTTTGTCCCTTTTTCCATATTCAAACACATCCCAACGCTTAGTTTAAAAGTTCTCTGTATGTTTTACAAAGGCAATGAGTCAATTTGCATCACAATCCTGAGTCTTTCAAAAACCGTATCTCTTTATTGCATGAAGTTAAAAAAAGGTCCATCTTTTAGGGTATTATTGGGTTGATGAACTCAATATTTAACTGTTCAAGTATTTGAGAGGAATGGAAATTATCAAGGCAGTTAAAAGGAACGTTTATGGTATTTATTGAATATATATGTGTGCCAACGTTGACGCGGCATGTGCTCGTCATAAACTTACTAAGTATGTAAAATATGAAAAGTTCGAACGTAACTGTTTGAAAATATCAATTCAATGTCGCAAATCACAAAGAGCAGAATGTAAAGAATCGAAAGCAACTAAAATTTTCACCCGAATGCCAGTAATAAAATAAAAGGCTTTTTATTTTCATGAGTCAGACCTTACTCTTTTGTTGCATGTGGAGTAGTGAGACCCAGACAGTATATGGGTCAAAACGAAATACAATCTGTAATGAAATGAAATGAATGACCGTCTATCATAAACATTTTATCAATAATACGTAAATAGAAGATTTTTTTATTACTAATAGCGTGTGATTAAAACTTTATTTATTTAACGTATTGACGATTTACAAGCTCAGTTTAAAGCTTCTCTTATATTTTTGTAAAATATCATAATAAGTGTTTAGTAACAAAATATACATAATTAATTAAATCGACTGCCAGTCCGACATTTTGAAAACCTAAGTAGGGGTTCCAGAAATTGCCTCCATAAAATGAGAAAAAAAAAGAAAGAACTCAAAAATTATTTAAAGCACTTCCTTTTGCGCAGATTGATTTTTAATTATCTTTTAGGGCTATCTAGCCAAGCAGGACTCCTTGGATATCCATTAACCTAATCTACTCTAAACTCTCCTTTTTTCCATTTATTTAAGTTTATACCCAGGGTAGCGGCTAGAATTTTCAAAAAGATAGAAGTCTAAGTAAAAAGTGGTAAAATACTTACCCTTTTCTAAAAAAAATTGCGAAATAAAGCGTAATTGTGCGGTTTCATTTGATGGCCACACCTGAAGCGATTTTATCCTCAAGCCATTCCGAGAGGTGCTTCTCATCAATTATAATATCTTCACATCCTACATAACAGTTACAAGTCTCCTCCTTCTTGTTTCCTCCTCGTAATTACTTGCTTAAGTATCTTCATCAGAAATTTAATTGAGAAGTATAAATTAAGAATTCTAAATTATGAAAGCAGTAATAGTAGTATCTGTGAATTGTGTACGTATTTAGTACAACCATGTAACTTTCAAGCTGCTTTTAAACGATCTTGCATCCTGGTTTAAAACTTGTTTAGCAGATCTCATTTCCGGGGAATTTGTTCCTTCACTCCTACAACTCCAAAACTTCTTCAAGTTAACTTGGTTGATTCAATTTCGTGGTGTTCTGTAAACTTTTTTTGCTAACTTCTTCGACATACTTGCACAATATATCTATTTTAGTTCAGCTTCAATGGAACGTACTAACTTTTCTCCAGCTTCGAAAGCTTCCGGAGTTACACAAACTGTAATTTATTTCCTATTAGGAGTTCAGAAGTGGTCGTTATTAACTTATTTATTACCTATTTGTTGCGTTGCTACAAAGTCAAGCATTGCTTTTACTTAGAGATTACAACAGGAAATTTGTCTTTAATATTAGTTGTCGGGTCTCCTCAGTAATAGATCTAATTGCTTTTGCAACTATTGCATACGTACGTACCCATAATAATTAGTTTATAACCAAAGCAACACAAAATAATTTCTCACCAACTTCTGTCAAACAAATTCGATAATTTTATTCAAATTTAATTTCTATTCATTTTGAATAGTTGAGAGATTGGTTTGATTTTCTAAAATATTGTGACGGACGTGGCGTTTTGGATGTAATTCACGCGCCGACTGTGAAAATGAAGTGCAATGAACGGACGCTGCGGTTCAGGAGGTTCAAGAAACAGTTGCTGGAATTTTCGAGAATCACCTAGCAACGTCCACAACACTTTATAAGCGACGGCGATGGACAGTATGACAAGTTTTTGACAGTAGTAGTTGACAGTTAAGAGAGAAAAGTGATTTCGGAAGTGAAATAGTTATTAAGTTGTTTTTATATTGTGAAGGAGTTAATTAATAAAAAGTGTTGGAAAATACGTGATATATAAATTACGTAACAATTGGTGTCAGGAGTAAGGATTTATGCCAGTAACAAGAAGTCAAACGGCAAAAATGAAGGGGCAGATGCAAATTTTGATGGAAATATTTAAAGAAATAAAGAAATGAAGGCAAGTCAGGAAGAAATTAAGGCAGGCCAGGAAGAAATGAAGGAAGTAATTAAAGCAGGCAAGGACAAAATGAAGGAAGAAATTAAGGCAGGTCAAGAGTAATTGATCGAAGATTTGAGAACAATAAAAATTGAGCAAGAAGGACTGAAAGAAGAGTTAAAGGAAGTAAGAGTAGCAGTTCAAGAAGACTTAAAGGAAGTAAGTGAAGAAGTTCAAGAAGAGTTAAAGGCCGTACACGAAAAGTTTCAAAAGGAATTAGACGAAATGAAGGCCAATCTAAACGTTCAAGAATACCCAATACCAAAGAAAAGCGAAGAAGAAAGTGTAAGAATGTCGAGAATAAAACCACCAACATTCGATTGGAAGGTCTCTTGGTCAGTCTATCTTAAACAATTCGACGCTGCTGCCAAGGCAAATGAGTGGAATGAAACGGAGAGAGCCACTGCCGTGATCATAGCGCTACGTGGGGAAGCTCTAGACGTTCTGCAAGATAATACCAGAAATGCAGCAAAACGATTCGAAGCGGACGTTGAAAGACTTGTGCGGTTGGCTTATCCTAGTGCCCCTCAAGACTTTACAGACCAGCTGTCCACCCAAATGTTTATTGATGGGGTGCGTGATGTCGAAATACAGCAAGCCCTGCGCATGTCTCGACATAAAACTACAGGCGAAGCCTTGTCGTACGCGCTGGAATACGAAGCAGCCAAACAAGCATCCAAAGGACACGTTAGAATCCGGCAGGCTGGGTTGAATTTTGATGACGATGGCGAGATATTTCGACAAGAAATGGTGAAAATAGCGAAAGAAGTCATGTCTTCAAAACTGAAGGAAGGGGTGAGTGAGCGCCCACGCCATTGGACTTGCGACAAATATTAGCATCTTTAAACGCGATTACGTCAAAAGGAAGCGAGAAATTACATGTTGGAATTGCGGACGTACGGGACACTTGAGCAGCGGCTGTCCATCTGGAAGAAAACAGACGTCAACCACTGAAGGAAGCAAGCAGGGAAACTAAGAATAGCCGACCTTACGGGGCGAAAGCCGGCTTTGCGTCCCCAAGCCCCAATCTGCAAGAAGCCTTTTTTACTAGTGCTTGATTCGAAATAGTTGGTTTTTAATAAGTATTTTGGACTTTAAGGACCAAAGTAAGAGCTTTGAGTGTGGGGTTTGAATGTACTGGAAGCCCTTCAAAAGTGTCTGAAGTTCCTTCAATAAGCTTGAAACTTAGTTTCTTTAAGTCCCTTCAAAGTGCTTGAAAGCAAGGCAGAGCATTATAAAGGGCTTTAAGCGTTCTGATGTAACACTAACTCACCATAAACTTACTTTGTTTTATTATGGAAAGCACTGAGCCTTTGTCATCATTAACTCAATCAAATTTGTAAAAGCAATTTGCATAAATTTTTATGTTACTTGATAATAACAAAACCATTTCAAATGCAAAATTATAGGCAAATTCTACGCCGTGATAGTTATCAGGTACTTATGCACATAAAAATCTATACCAACCTGCAACTATTATAAAATTTAAACTTATCAATGTTGAAGCGACTTCTCATGTGGAAAAAATTCACAATGTGCATATATTACCATTAGGTACCGTTATTCTTGTATAACGAGACAAGACGTTCATCACTTCGAAGAACTTCTTTATATACCTACCCACGAAAACTTAAACAATATATAATAACTCCTCGAATTTTGAGCGAATAAAATCGAGCTGGAAATTGATAAGCTACTGTAGTTCGCAAGGCAAAGGAATGTCGATTCCTCAGAAAAGTTTGTCAACGCTAGGTACATCTAGGCAAGTTTGTTTTTCTAAAGGTAAATGTTTCAGGCAGCAATACCTATTTACAAAACCCACAGTCGTAAAATTTTATCTTGTGATGGTATGTTATGTTATTTATGGTTAAAAGCAAAGGAAAAAGAAATTGGATAACGGAAGGCGGAACATTTCCATGAAATAATTCACTCTTACTTTCAGAAATGTTATATGGTTTTCCTTTCATATCATTTTGTATCGAGATATTAAGGGTGGAAAACCCAAGAAAAGTTATATCTTCATTTTCTTCTTGATTTTGTTAGGTTAAGATAAACAAAACCTTTTTAAAATTATAACTCATGTGTTCTTCTAGAACTATTCGTTTGTGAAGTGTATGGTTAAGCGGGTATAGGACAAAAATCCCCAGGAAAAAAATTCCTAGTTCTACATAAATTTTAATTATACAAACTGTGCCAGCTAAATTTAAGAATAATAACAGTTAGGTACTGAAAATAAGGTAGTTATGTTTGGGGCAGATTTATATCTTATTGTTTTGTAATTGAGTTCTAACTGTATGAGACATCAAATAAAGCGAATGAAATCGAATTTTTAAAGGAAAGGTCAAAGGAATTTATTAACCTTATATGTAAGATCACGTCCTACTCCATCGTAACATTGTGATTCACCGGTTTTATACATCCATTGTATGTAAAATTTCATAATTTTTTCAAATAAAATTAATTTTTTGTATTAATTTCACCTTTTCTTACAAGAAAACTCACTAAGACTAATTATTTTACTAAATGTTATTTAAAAATAAATGTTAGGTAAAACTTTTAATCGTTTCAAGAAATAAGTGATAATTTTGTGGGGATTTCCTTCCAACGGCAAATTTTTTTGAAGGCTTTTTTTGCGGATATTTTTTCCGGTGTTTTTTTTTTGGGTTTCTTTTTCCGGGGGATTTTTTTCTATATTCGTTTAAGCATGGTTACTAATCAATAACAGTATGTCCAATTTACAGGTTGTCCAAATTAGAGAAAAGTTGCGCATTTTTGAGCCTAACAATATGTCGTGTAGATAGTTTTAAAATTTCGAACAAATCCGGAAATACCCCAAAACAAATAAAATTTCTCAAAATCGTATTAATTTTTTCATGACATTAAGTACTTATGATCGGATTTTAAAATAAACTGCACTTTTCATTGCCACTTTTTCTGGGCAATATGATGTTGGCAACATTTGAAGTCCGTTAAAAATAAGGGTGGATTAATGCTGTTCATAGTGTATTCATTATAAAACATTATATAGGTAACTGTAAATAACCTTTGAGCATAAACTCCAAAAGCCAATAAACAATTCTTATAACATTCCCCAAGGATAATAATAAATAATATCTAACATCTAAACACCAAAGGCAACTAGATACATTGGAAATTTTATTTAAAAAACTCCAAATGGCCGATAAAACGATTATTAAGCGTTTCCCTAAAAAACGCGAAGACTTAGCTTATGAACACCCTCATACCAATCGATAGGTAATTAAAAAATACATCTTCTGGTATGTTAAAAAATATGGCGTTCCATTTAAATTAATCAAGTTACAACCGCTTAAAGTTCATACTTAAGTAGTATTAATTTTTGGACCCCCTGTATAAGATGACGAATTTATTATAATTGACATATAAAATATGATTTATTGTTACACTTCATTATAAATTTCGCTTACATAACTTAAATACTTCTTAAGTATTTGAAACATAAAAATCAGGTTAGTTTTTGATAAAATTCAAATTATTTAAAAAACCTTAAGGTTTAGGTGTTATAAATCTTATCAAAACAGCACTTATTTTGATCGAACAATCCAAAAATGCAATAATATACAGGCGGTTTCATTTAAAAAAACATAACATTGATACTTTTAGGGTATTTTGAACACTCTGTATAATATGAAAATAATTTTAAAAGGTAATTATAATAGACCCCTATATAACCCAAAAGTTAAAGTTTTTGAAATTTTCATATTTTAGCCATAATATTCCGTACCGTATAGCGTGAATAACCCTGTATACTTACTATTTATAGTAAAATCTCCTATTTAAAATTTTTGAAAAGTTCCCCATTGTGCTGTAGTAAAACTGTAATACTCCTTTCATTAAACAGTTAATGCTTTTGTAAAATAAAAATAAGTTTAACGTGTTAGTCATATTTCCTCTCAAATTACGAACAAATATATTAGACAGGGCTCCATTTTTCATTTCAAAAAGTTAAGCACCTATCATATATATTTTGTTCACTGTATTTTACAGAGGGCGTTTCGCCAATATGAAACTGCGATGGGTTCAGCTGCCGCAATGGGAGACAGGATAATTCAGATGGAATCCATGGATGGAGCTGCAAGATGTTTAGAAGCTTTAAGACTGCAACACAAAATTTGTAACTGCCGACCTCTAGAATTCAACACTAGGTTATTGGAAGTAGCTAGTTCCGTTGGTTCCAAAGTAAGTATTAGATCACAAAATAATTAAAACAAATTGAGCATTTCTATTTTTATTTTGTGGATACTCGTAACATCTTCACCCTCAACTCCCCGTTTAAATTTATTCATACGCTTGATTTTCTACGTTCTTTCAGTTTCTCCTATTAGTATATTTTAACCCCCATAAATGGTATTGGTAGTTTTTTATTTCTCAATTTTTAATTTTTACATTTTAACTGCTTATTCAATACGGAACTACAGTGGTTGAATACTTTACAACCTATATGAAGATATGACATTTCTTCATTTACTACATTCATGAATTTCATATTTAGTTTCGCTAAGAAGACGCTGAATGGCACTTCTCAATTTATCTAACATTACATTATCAGTCTGTTCTTATAACAGTTTGTTGAAAATAACAGGTAAATAAGAAAGCGGATGGTTTCTTATGCTAATGAGATTGTGTAAATCTCCACGGATGCGAGAGGGACGAAAAACATAGTAAGATCATTTGAAAAGAATACAAACAGAACACAGCTAAAGTTGAATAATAAGAAAACAAAATTAATGGTATTTGGGAAAAAAGAGGGAGCAGGAGGAGGAGGTTGTTGGCCCTAAACGAGATCAAACATGTTGCCAATAATAACCTTAATTGGGGTATTGAACTTTTCGCGTTTTAGGTTCATTGGCCGGTTATTAGGTCATACACCATGTGCTTAAATTATGTTCTATGACGCTTGGTAGGAGGACCTGCTAATCGGTCAACAACGTTCACATCCTCCAAATAACCTTATTAATATAAGCACATGGTGTATGACCTAATAACCGGTCAATGAACCTAAAACGGGAAAAGTTCAATACCTCAATTAAGGTTATTGGCTACAAGTTTGACCTCGTTTAAGGTCAACAACCTCCTCCTCCGGTCATAGAATCGGTGAATATACCCTACTACCAAGAAGGTTAATAAATAAATAATATTAAACTAGGAAGGCGGTCCATTAAATGATAACGAAGGATTGAATATTCAATTTGTGATGTGACTATCCTTTTGTGCAGATCACTTTGTATCGTATCAAAGAGGCTCTAAATTTTTGTAACTCCAAATTAAATTTGAAATTAAACTCACAGTTCTAGTTACAATCTATTAGGCCTCAATGACAATTTCACCACACTATGGAAGACTGAGAGCAATAGGCCAGAATGGTCTAAATAAAATATGGTATTTTTACTTAAAACCATGTCACTTTTTTTTTATTAAACAAGTTGTATCCTCACCTAATTGAAACCCCACTTTTTTTATAAACATATAAATTAGAAAAGTAGTAAAGTTTAAAATAATGAGACGCCCTTTTCAGCTTTTAGTTAGAACCATCCGCATCCGCCTTTCGAAAATCTACAAAGCTTTAGGAGACGATGAACATAAGCTGCATCATGAGAGAATAGCACAACGATTAGATAAAGAGTTAGACCTCACATGTGGAGGGTGTGGATCACCATATGGTTATGAAAGCGATTCCTTAGAAGCGTTGCCTTGTACACATATTTTGCACGCCAGGTTAGTACCGTTGAATTGTAGGGCAGAGCATGAAATTATTGTCCAATTAGAACAACGTGTTCTTCCTTAGATTTTTTTATTCAAAATCAGCAAAACCAGTAGATGGGTATCGTCATTTTGAACTTGTTTGTTCTCAGGGTAGTTCCAGTGTATTCTAACGAATGTTCTAGTTAAAATTTTCTATTTAACAATACTCTTCAGTTTGTAGACTTGAACATACATAACAACTATTTATTTATCTGACAAACAATGATTCACTTAATTTATATCACTTCTGTATATCAATTTATGTTTATGTATCGCATCCGGAAGTAAATAAAACTAAATTTGCTCTTGAGGCAGCTGTTTGTATTCACTTTTTGAAAATACTAGAAAAACACTAAACGGTCTCTCGACTTTTCTAGCAAATAACCAAATAACGTCGATGTATGAAATCGCGCCGCTTGTCACTCAGGGAAGATTTATTTCCAGTAAAACCGAGTCAAAGGACGCCGCCGTATACACATAATACGTAACAAATAACCAGAGGTAGACAGATATTGTCAGCTGTGAAAGTTAGCTAGTAATTGGCATTTCTTGAATATAAAAAAAATATACTTGTAACAATTAAACCCAGGGTGTAATTTCTGTGCAAACCAAATGCAATGGAACCACCATTTCTGGTTTTGTACTTACTTGTTATTTGCAACCAGTAAGTTTGGTTTGTTTTGTGTTTTAGGAAAACAACCTACGAGGTACAGATATGGGCAAATAAGTTCAAAATCGCGATCCACTTCTCCTGTTTTTGATATGATCGTATCACAAAAGATGTTTCTCTTTCAAATTGAACTTGATTTTAAATTTGACTGATTTTCCCTTCCTCTTAGATGTGCATACGAACTATTTAGACGAAATAGGAAAAGTCGAAAAAAACCATGTCCAGAGTGCGACAAAACAAGTTCAAGACTGTATTTAAATTTTAACGACAATTTAAATAATTACAGTCCGGTGCAATTATCGGTTTGTTCCTCGGACAGTCACTGTACCTCACATCATGCAACTAGTTCAGTGTAATACACATTCCACCGTTCATTAATTGTTATTATAAACTGTTGGTAATTGCAGAGCGTATCTTTATTTAACAAGTTTTAAAAGAATCAAAGTAAATTTCATAATCTAAAATTGTGCCAGGCTCTCCTTCTGGAACCTATAGAACTATAGAGAAAAATACAAGCTATGAAAAAAGGTGAGATATCGAGCTATATCCTGGGTAAGGCTAAAAGTTTTATACCATTAAAACTTGATAGTGTGCCCAGAAGCTAGAACATTCCCATTGTCAACAATATTCCATCCCTGCGCTCCTGAAACTTCAACCCTTGGCTTTGGCTGCAGGAGTAGCTGTAGCATCGTAGTCACAGCACAGATGGAGATATTGCTGACAAATGGGATGTGGCTTAATTTCTTCAGCTGAAGAATGACCTCGAAATCATCTTGTTAGTTAATTGAACAATTTCCTTTTTACTATAATTAAGAAAACATGTTTGAAGTGTTCTTTTCAAAGGCAGCCTGCAAACTATTTTTCTTTAATTTTAATCACAGCGTAACCACATATGTGTTTTATCTCGACTGTCTACAACCCTCTAGTATAACAGGTAGGTATGAAACGTTATTTTCAAGGATTACTTTGCAGTAAATAAAAAGGAACCTTTTGGCTGTTATCCAACAAAAATATCTGGGTCAGTGCGTTCAGTTGTTGGGTAGTATCTAATTAACTGTTTAGTTCAATGAACAGGTAGAATAATTAATTAAATACTAAGTTCTTTAATTAGTTTGCTTTAATTAAACGGTTAACGAAACTACTAGATATTCTTGTTAAGAAAGGTACGCTCTTGAAAATATAAGAATGACAGAAATTTTTGACTGTTACATATTCAGGGAGCAAGACAAGCCCACACATATTACTTCAAAAATTTGTACCACTATAAGTAGTTAATTAAGTATTATGAAAAATAAAAGACTTTATAATTTCTACATTGTTAATCGCAAAACAAAATAAATGGAAAATTGTTAAATATTAAAGTGATCGTGTATTTGATGTATTAATTGTTAATATTATTTATATAAAATTTTCCATAAAATAAATGGAGTTCTGCTTCATTCAACAATTCATTAACTTTTTTGACACATAAAACACTACTGTACTCTTTTTGAATGGAAACTAAATGCACATATACACACATGTGCGACTTATTGACAAGGTATTTCTTTATTAGGGTTTATTTTAATAGTTTGTATGTATTTAACCCTCCTTTTTTGTGTACATGTAAATATACATAGGAAGTTATAACAAAAATATGCTGTCAGTCATTCAACATTCTTCAGAGATGTCAGATTCATTGATTCTCATCAGCACGCCGCACCGATCAAAATTGTTGGTAGCTACGTCATGTGGTGAGTGCTATTTAACAAGGCGAAAACTGTTTTGTTAAACATTATTTTCCTTTCAAACAGCAACCACAGCATTATATAAAGTGATAAAGAATTTGAATTTAAAAAAATCTTAGGTTATTAAAGTTTCAACAGGACACATCTTTGCTTATTGACTTATTGTTCACCCTTAATTATTATATATAATGGTGAAGGTAGTTTTGTGGTTTGGTTGTAGGTTTATTATAGTTCATTTCATGGAGTAAAAAAAACGTATTTTGTTCTATGGGGAATAACTAATTAATGCTCAATTAGTATTTGAATCATCAGGGCTTTAGATGGTAATTTAATTACTTATGTTCACAATATTTAGGTCACTAATAGTATCTAATTGAAATCATATTAAGGTGATTTCCATTATTATTTACAAGTTTGATCCAAATCGAGTTCGTACATGTTACGTCTGTAGATGGTTAAAAAAAACTTGTAGGTATGTTATTAAAATTAATATTACCATTAGCACATGATGGTAACAAACATGTCAACGATTAACGCTATTAATTTAAAAAACCTAAATGATTATTATATTCTGAAAACATTGACTTAAAAGTAGATTAAGCTGGTGTGCGCCTTTATCTGAAATCGACTGCGATTTTTTTTTATTGCAGAAATTCTAACCCATTCCATTATTCCCAATGGACCGATTTGCGTTCTCTTGTAATGTAATCTCAAAATCACACAATATCGAAATTAAAAAAAGTTAATAATAATCAGATATATTTTACGGAAAAAAAACACCTAAAAAGAAAGTTAAACACAATATAATTTTATTTATAAGAGAATGATAAAACCACGATAACACTCGCTTCGTTCGTTTTGTCTACATGCCCTAACATTGTGATCCTAAAGAATGAAACAAAATCGTTTTTTTATTATTTTTTTTAAATAAGTCAAGGTGAATAAAAATGAAAATATCACCCGAATTAAATTCATTTGTTTCAAATATCTGCTGGGTTGTAAGATATTTGTTTCAAGGAAATGAAACTCATTACGTAAAATATTTACGTTGGGACAGTACGAAATTGGAGTACAACTTTTTTACAAGACCCTAGACCTTTTATTAGAACTACACTACAGGCAGTCTACTGAATAATAGAACTAGAAATTTTGATTGCTGATAATGATAATTGCGGCACAAATAGGGAAACACTACAGATAAAAAGCACTTTAGTTGGTGGGATATCATCTAAAAATAAATATTTTAACTAATAAATAGGAACCTCAATATGCCTATAACTAAACTATAACCGTTATGATGAAGTACCTACGTCAAAATAATGAAGAATCAAAACTACGACATGGGAAAAAATCGAAACACATGAATGACATAAAATATTCCTTAATTTACGCAATTTAGTGACAAATAGAAAAAACCTTCACGATATTATAATAAAATAAACAATCGGTTGTTCTTTAGATGTAAATTCGATTTTTGTTCTTTTTTTATTAAGTAGCACGTAAACGTTTACCCAATAAAAATAACTTTCATTTTATAATCCTTACCTCATTTTTTTTTGTAAACAATACCACTTACACTGGGTACCTACAGGAGGTGTATTAGCTACTTTAAGTTGGTTTTTTAAAAGTAAGAAAAATGAAGCAGACTCCATTTCAACGTTCTTGTTAAAGTTTATAAATGTTTAAAATTTTGCATTTGCAATCAGTCACGAATATTTCTATTTATAGGTATATTGTAGAGTGTATAACTTAGAGAACTTCTAGTTCCTTTAAAAGAAAAAACAATCATTCGAAAATACATACTGTATTTAAATAGCATGTAAGAATGTTGCCTTTGGAGCAACGTTTATAATAAAAATACTTAATCAGTTTTGTACGAAACAATAAGAAAGCACCTGTTTTAACATAATTATCACATTTTCTTATTTTCACTCTTTTAATATTTTTAGTTAGTTTCGAATTATTGAAAATTCCATACTTTTGTTTTAAAATGTGCATTTTCTTTATTGATAATTGGGATTGTTAAGTAAATAAAATGAGTAAATTTTAAAACGAAATTAAACAAGAAAAAGTAATAGATAAAATGTTAAGATGAAAACCCCAATTGAATCTAAAGGTGCCCAATGATGTTTTGAAAAAGTCATCTTTAACGATTTTAAATTTTCAACTAAGTATTAATAATAAATATGTGCAGGGTGTTTTACAGTACTGATATTTTTAAAATAAATGTACCAAGAATTTTTATTTACGTGTCCAAAAAAAATTAAAGAACTAAAGATTTTCTAAAAATTTTAATAGTGGTTGTTAAATTCTAAGACTTGGTAATTTCCGCACAGGCGCTTTGTATTCAGTCGTTTTAATTTAATAACAAATTTATGGTTTTGGACTATAATGTTGGTACCTATACGAAAAGACAACACAAACTAGGTTCTTGTAGCAATGACAATGACCCTTCATGTGCGAAAATTATCAGGAATTAAAATTAATATATAATAATACTCACTCTTAAATAAATATTAATTGTTGTTACATAAACATTTACTGTAATACACTTACTGGCTGGCTGTAATAACGATTTGCGCATGCGCGCTATTAGCTTCGCGAGACGAATCGTTACGAAATGTGTCGTTTCATGGCCTTCAGATTTTACTCTCTTCGCGCCCAAAGAAGTTTCACTTCAAAAAATTAAGTAGATAAAAAGGTAATTCCCACTTCGGGACCTTCGACTTATATCTGCGTATTACATAGCTTTATTTATGTACTTCTATATATCTACGAGCCCTAACGTACTTGAATTAGCCAAACATGTCAGTAACATGGCAATTTATAAAACAGATGTATAAGGGAGTGACAAGACCACGACTATACTTACATAATTCCTGTTGTCTTTACATACCGAATCCTTATAAACTAAGGAATCAAAATCTTTCTTTAATTAAAAAGTCAAGATGAATACAAAAAGGAAATGTCACCCGATCCAAAAATGGATACAAACTGAAAACATTTGTTAAAATTTTATTTCAAAACGATATTACTTTTAATATAAGTATTGTTTTTAAAGTTTGAAAAGTGGCTGAGCTTTTCCTTAACCGAAAATTACGAAATATGATCGTGACAAAAGGTCCTTCTATTATTATGTACAGTAAAGTTATCGATTTCCAAAATGGTTAAGAATTATTTTTTACCATTTCATTCGGTACCTAAGGTCCTTTGATTAGTGAAAAAGAAGATTATGTACCTACGCGATTCTGGTGGTTTAAAAATGTGCTGAAAAAAATTAGCTTTTATTAGAAATATAATAATTCAAGATAATAGTCACAAAAGATCTCATTTAAATATATTACTTTTATAACAAAATTTGAGTAGGTGCAGTCAAACTCGGCCATAATGAGCACAAGTTATAACGAATATTTTATAAATACCAATAACAAACATCCGGTTATAACAAACAAAATTCTTGGTTCCTTGATTTTCATTATAACCGAGTTCTACCGACTGTGCATCTAAAATGCATATACATTTTTAGAGTGGAGAGGGGAATATACTAATAAAACGGGTTACACACTAACTATTTACTTCCCGATGATTAAAATGAAAGGACATACAAAAACAATTTATTAAAAAAAAAAAATATGTTTATCTATATAGGCATTATGATTAGTAATATAAAGTATTACTTGTTAACTACAAATTTGGATCACTACTTACAATTAGAACGTAAACAAATTAATATTTATTGTTCTTAATTTATATTTCTTTTTTTACGTTTACTTCTTACTAATGTAAATACACACTGTGCATTAATGAAAATTATACTTTAAATATTATTTGTAACATGTAAAAATTGTAAACAAATTCGAAAATAAATTTTACTTATATATAAAATACAAATGTTCCTTTTTCTTGGTTAACAAAACAGATAGAATGTACACAATATTTAAGGAACAACATTTTTATCCCTTGTTCCAAGACAATTGATCACAATGATTGTATCAAAGCACTTTAACGTTATTACAGCTGGTTTCAGGGTCCCAAAGGGGACTTTACCAAAATCATAAAGAGATCAGACGATTTTTGTAAGAACTTTAGGGACCAACCTTATCAGTAGTTACAAGGACCGCCTGCAGGTGTTCATCGGCTCATATGAGGTTGTTCTGATAGGTAAGAGTCCCTTAGCCTGGTTGAATTAATATCTTAAGTAGTCTTCACCCCGACCCTTAATCCCAGCCTCTCAGTCCTTCTGGAAACTAGTATAAACTGGATGGGCTGACAAAATGACAGGAATAAAAACACGTAACAAGTAATTTTTCTAAAAATAAATTTATATTAATAAAAAAAAATTAAAATTAGGTGGCATTGAAGATGCCTAAAAAATGGAGTAAAAAGGAAAGATTAGGGGTGTCAGTAGTCAAGGTTGAAGTTAAGCCAAATTTCAATCATTCAAGAATTATTCTAGTTAGATACCATATGAAAATTATAATTAAAATGAAATGTGATTTTAAATAAGTTCAAAAGAATTTATTATCAAAAACAATAGCCTTAAAGCAAATCAAGAAAAATGTTAAAGATGGTCAAGATAAAACTAGAATCAAGAGGTATGTACTTGCCTCGTGGAAAGAAAAATGTTCAAAAAAATATTCAAACGTTTAAAAGAATACATAGCAAACAATATCCCAATGGCAAAGTTAAAGGTAATTATTGTTAGACTGCAAGATTAATTCTTAATTTTAAATAGAAATTAGAGGCAACTGGCTCACATACAAAAATTTTCACCCGAACATCAAGCACAAAACACTAACAGAAGAAATCACACACCGCACCGACCGGAAAAATTCATCGATTATGAAAATATAATAAATAGTTCCTCTGGGACCTATATTAAGTCAAAAGTAGGAATTATGCGATTTGGTTGGTTACATTCGATAATATATTCCTTTGATAGTTAATGCAACTCTCTTTTTCTTTCTTTTTAATTTATGTTAGGTAAAATACGTCATTTCGACTTCTTTTTTAACATAAAATGTCTATAACACTAATGCATACCATTTACTGGGTTGAGCTATAGGTACTTTTACGTAGTAATAACATTATACTTACTCTTAAATGTATGTTATACTCAATTAACAAAAAAATATGAAAACAAAAAATAATTTATTTAAAAAATGTTTTATGTTTATGTACAATTTGTAACAAATTATATAAGTAATAAAAAATAGTATTTGTTAAGTACAAATTTGGGTCATTACTTACAGATAGAAGGTAAACAAATTAATAATTATTGTTGTTAATTTATATACCCCTCTTTACGTTTACTTCTTACAAATGTAAATATACGCTGTGCGTTAATGAAAATAATACATTAAAAATTATTTTTAACATGTAAAAATTGTAAAGAGATTCAAAAATAAATTTACTTATATATAAAATACAAATGTTCTTTTTTTGAGGATATACAAAAGATCCACGATATTTACAATTTGATCATTTGACAAAATATACACACTCTTCAAGGAACGAAATTTTTTTCTTCTTAAAATAGTTCGATGCAAAAATTATCACAAGTTTAAGTCGACAGCTGGTTATCTAAGCAATGATTTCCCTGAAAATATAAATTCACAGTATTTAATAATCCCCTTATACCGTGTATTGTCAAATGCTATCCCATCCTTATCTTGGACACTTTATATACTGATTTTACCAGTGTTTTACAGCTGATTTTCTACATTATTCTTCTTTGTATTAGTTCTTAATAAGTTAAAACTTCAAAATTAATATTATCATTTGAAGGCAATTTCATTTAATAATGTTTTCGTACTACACAAATATTAAATTGTTTTATAAATTTTAGTTTACTTAAATCTCTATTGTAATTGTATTTAAAAACTTATTTTACTTTTTGTTCAGTCTAGGTATAAAAATACTCACCCTGTTAGTTCCCGACCTGTTATTAGCCCTGTTCGTGACCTCGATCTTACTAACTGTGCTCGCCTTTCAGCTGCGCAAAACAAAAGTTGAATTAAAACATATTTTTGATTGCAAGAATCGGAACTATACAAGATATTTACAACATTTAATTCTTTGGATTCAATTTAGATGAAGTGCACTAGTATTTACAATTGCCGATATAACGAAATCGGATCGTTAGATATTTATTTTATTTAAATCATTTTGCAATGGATGAATGGTACATACTAAAAATATGATATTTAGATTTGAACCAAATTAAATAAAAATAGTTTAATCAGCTTTAGAAAATAAATAAATTGATTATCATGTGCACAAGGCCAATAAAACTCAAATTTGTGTGCTTTACAAGTAAACATTTCTGTGATTTCAGTTAAAAAGAGATGTAATTATGGAGAATGATGCTCTAAGATCATTATGGAAATTGATGGATAAGAAAAACATTTTCAAAGATACAGCGTTGCACTTTTTAATGCGTTCTCAATATATTATACCTATTGTTATTGTATACTTTTATGTCATGTCTTCCATTATAATCTTGCATCATTTTGTATACATAGATATCTTAAGAAAAAACTACACAATGCTTTTAATTTTAATAAATAACACACTTGATTAAATGTAATATTCTGGTTATTAATTTTATTAGCTGTATTCTATTTAATTATAAGACAAAGCTGGCAAGTTTTTGGGCTCCGTACTGTAAGAAGAAAAAATAAAACCCATGTACGATCACTTTGGCTTACCTGTGAATAGTTCCATACAGCGAAATCAATAGAGTATTTTTTGGGATTTTTTTGGACGCAACACAAAAGGAGAACCTTAGGATAAATATTTTGGAAGAATCAGAAAATGAGTAATTTCAAATTTTTAAAATACCTTTTCTAAATGGGGAATTTAACCATATTTTTATAATACATAATGTATTTAATAAAGTACGGAACCCTTGACCGCGCTAGTCACTCACACTTGACTGATTATTTTCATGTTAAAATGTTATTAGCGTTTTAAGTATTTATATTTTAATTTTGTGCAGAACTTGTCTTAGCTCTTCCATGTATATACTTATTACAACAATTATTTTAATTTTCGGATATTTTTATGTAAAGGGAGATTCTAAATATATATATAAATAATAGCTGATCAGACAGATGTAATTTCAAAGTTTTAGTTCGTTAGAAACAGCAAATTTTTAACCGTTCTAAATTTCATGCAGATGTAAAATACCGAAATTAAGTTAAAATGAAAACAAAGAAGTCTAAAATTCTCTTCGATATACACAAATGAAGTAGTGAGCGATGTTATTCTAGCTAGTATAAAAGTATGGATTTTTGTTTAAAAACTTAAACTACCATGTACAATAGGCACAAGGGAGCAAAATAGTCATAACAGAAGTTGTCAATTTAAAACAAACTTTAAACATTGCAATTTGCTATGTTAGATCTTGTACTCAATTATCTTAAAAACTATCAGAGTAATTGTTCAATGGAATAAATTTGCAAGGTCTTCAAAATTAAAATTTGAAGTTTCCATCGGGACTATTACTGACAAAAATGATAAAAATTTTAAAACTGTAACTGCATTTTTTTGTCGTTCAAATTAAAAACCAATTAGTTTTCCTTTTACAAATAAGTATCATTCGTTTGAATAATAAACATTTCATATAAAAATATACTGTTTGTCTGCATACTATAATAACTATAAAATTAAGTTCTACCGGCTATTACTTTGTAATATCTAGAAAATCTATCCGTGCAAAAATTTATTACACTTTCTTTTTAAACGTCTGTCAGAGACATGCATTTTATGTATTCATAACTTATTAATCCAGGTTAATTTTATATCACAGACTGTTAATAGACCACCGAAACACACACAGGACTTACTTTAACTTCATATCGTGTTCATAGCATTCTTACCAGCTAATGACTCCCAGAAGCATTCTTGAATGCAGAACAATACAATACAATTATTCATAATGCTTAACAAATTTCCATTACAATAAGTAAATAAGTTTAAATCGATGCAACAAACTAACAATCGAAAACTATCAAATCAATTTCTGTTATTGCAAAAATTGTACATAAAAATCGTGCACACTTACCACCTGCAGGCCGAGGACCTCGTTTTCGTTTCTGTTCTCTACTGAAAGCGCTACCCGTTTGTAAAGCTTCCAATAAACTGAAAAAAAAAAACATTAATTGATTACCTACATCGTCTTAATCAACAAAATATGTACATAAACCAAAGGTAATCTGAATTTTTGAAAGCCATATTTATGTTTCATAATATCAATCAGATCAGTTCCATTAAAAGAAAAATGATAAAATCTTAAAAATTCGATTGATATTTTACAGAAATTCTAAATTTGTACGTCACTATATTGGAATATGAATTGAGATCATTAATGTTAATTATCATACCTATCCATTACACCCTCTTGGGTTTCTGATGGGTTCATGTCGATGAGAGCCTTCTTCCTGGCTGCACGTTCTTGTTTTTCTTTTTCAGCCTTCTCCCTGGCCAATTTTGCTTTTCTATTCTTCTCTAATACTTCCCGTTCTCGGTCATTATCCTTCTTTGCTTCCTTAAAAAAAACACAATAAGTAGATTTAGCAAGGTATCCATTAATTTCTATAAATAATGTATGACAACTGTAACAGAACAGTATATCAGTCTATATTGTTATCAAGATATTATTAAAAAAAAACTTATAATTCAATACATTTTATAGTCAAGATGAAAAAAGTGGTTAAGCCAAACAGAGCTGGACAGAGCATTAGTGCTTTGTCCTTCGAGTACCTAGAAGCACTGTATTTGAAACCCTTTAGCGAAAAAGCATTGGGGCTTGCTAATCGAATTACTCTATTAAAGTGCTTTGTAATTTGTGTTTCAAAAAAGGACTTCAAGCACATTCAAGGTGCTTAAAATCCTTTCAATGTGCTCGAAGCTCTTTTAAGGTGCTTGAAACCTAAGTGTCTAAAGTCCTTTCAAATCGCTTAAAATATGTTCAATGTACAAAGCAAGGCAAAATCATCAAAAGGATGTGGTTTTATCTTTACATTTAATTCTTGATTGTGTGTAATTTTCTGTAAATTAGGCCTGTTTGTAGAACATCTTCTAAGACATGAAAGATTAGTGGAAGAGGAACCCAAATTTAATTATTTTTAGAAATTGGATCGAAAAGCTTGCATAAACAACTTAAAATTTGAAAAAATACTTACTATGAAACTATCCTTAAACGTTTTCAAATCCGTAAAGAATTCCTCTAAAACGTATTTTTGCTTATCGAAAGCATAATATTCGGCCAGTTCGTTGTATAATACGTCCATCTTCTTAAACATTTTCTGCATAACCAGGCACTGCTCCCGAGCTTCTTTTGCAAATGACTTAATTTCGTTAAGAAAAATAGTTATATTTTATTTTATTTAATGTTCTATACGCTTATAAATCTGAATCTGAATAAATAAATCTGACTATCGACAAAAATCAATCAATATAGAGAAAACGAAAAAAAAGAAAAATTAAAATTTTATAATAAAGAAATAGTGCATAAGTAATACGTTTCTGATATTACAGAACATTGATAGCACGGAAAAAAAATATGGACTAAAGAAACTTTGTAACTACTGGTTTAAAAGTGCTTAAAACTCGCAATTTAGTTTCGTTACAACTCAAATATTTCATTTATCCCTATTCCTCCAATTACAGGTCCACAAGTATGCCCTCTTTAATTTTTACTTCAATAATTATTGGAAATTTTTGTTTAGGAGTAACAAATATAAAAAGGATACACCCATTATTTCAGAAAATTTATCCTGTTCATCCTGTGGTAACTTGTTATTTTGAAGATCAGTTTCCAAGTTTTTTATACTGGAATCCATTTGCTTCAATGTTTTTTGTATGTTATCCAACGATACACGGCTGGCTCTAAATAAAGAAAAACATAATATTATACAGGAATCTTATTAGTTACATTTTATATTACTGGAAGAATAAATATTTATATGACTGATAACTTACTTATCTATGTGTGGCATTTCATCGTAGAAGTCCAATAGGTCTGGGAATTTCTTTTCAGCAGTCTCAACGATGTAATGGAGCAAAGTCTGTTTGTTTTCGAGATCCTTTGTACTTGTGAGCTGCAAATAAAAATAAAAATCGTTAAACAAAGTTATTAGAAACAAGATAGGTATTTTACTTTTGTTAAAAAGCTGATTTCAAATCCAAACGCTGGCCCGTTTTTACTAGCTGAATTCATATAATTCCCTAGCAACAAAATCAATTCGAGGATTTTTGCAAACTTCTTACTTTTCTTCACTTCTTCGCATGCTGCAGTTCCAGCCACGATGTCCTATTTCAAAATTTATTCTTTTAAAAACAATATTTAAATTCCTTAAAAATTTTTAATTGTTGTTTAATCAGAATTTATTGTTTATTCAACAAATTTTTTATAATATACGTTTTTCTAGTTTTCTTATTTGTATTTCTTACCGGTTTACAATCGTTGACCATTTCCGTAAAGTGTTCCTTAAAACTGAGCGATTTTAATCGTGGTAGCAGTCTTTTAATTTCGGAAATCTTTATACAAAATTGTTCGGCTTCTGTAAGATCTTTGTACGAATCTTTAAATTGTGCTAATTTACTCAACTGGTCAGCTGGAGGTAGGTACTATAACACAAATAAAATAAGACACACTTTTTGAAAGTTAGTACACTTTCAATCTGAATACCTGAATTAGTTGTTCAAGGACATTCCCAATTAAAATTGAATCATCACAGCGCAACAGGCACTTCTTAATATCATCAAATGGCATGTGCTTCAGAGACCCATTCAACAAAATTAAAATATTTTGAGCGGTTTTACCATCCAAAACTTTCAGTTCTTTCACTTTCTTTAATGTACCATAATTATGACTGCTTTAACAAAAAGTATTAATTAAAAGACAACAAAGAATAAGAAAAGAGACTACGGTAAGTAAATATTCGTATAAAAATGTATTTTTTGGCAAATGATAAAAATTTATAGTCATTAAGTAGAAGACAACAAGATATATAGTTCTACAATTCGAAAGAAAAATAGAAGCAATCTGATATCTACTCTTGAATTTCTAAATATTATCATTCAATATTGAATTTTACCATATTCATTTTTTTATAATTCAAAATAGGTACCTCCTGGTAGTGCTCATACCTGTCTAGTGAGTCTCCTTCGATTTTTTTAGGTGGAGGTTTCGAACTGAATTTCTGAGCCAATCCCTCTAAGATATCTGGAGATGCTAGTTTCTCTTCTTGTACTTTTACCCAAAATGACTTTTCGGATAGTTTTTGAGGAATAATCTAAAATAAATTATTAAATACATATACAAATAGTAAGCAGTTAAAACTATTGATTGTTGCACTAGTCACTTGTTGAAACTTATCCATAATAGAAAAAGACAAAGAAAACTTCTTCACCTGAAGAAGCTATTGTATAGCGAAACGGCTGTAGTGATGCAAATCAACATTTCTTGAAACTGTTTTCTTTGTCTTTTTTCTAGTTAAAACTAGTTTTTAATCCAACATTGTTATTTATGTAATTTAAAGTTCAGATTGATTTCTTTTGTGACATGGACGAAACAGGTTTTTCTTATGTAAAACCCACTGAAAAAGCAGAAAATGGCTTTAGATTTTTTATCATCCATGGTTTTTTGCTGTAAGGCAATATAACGTTAGATACATTATTAATTTTAAATGTGCCTCAGAACAGAATGTTAGTCATGTTTTATGACGATATATAGTTTCTGTAGTATACCCTTAACATTGTTTAGCAATAATTAGCACCATATATTTACGTTAATATCTATTTTTCATTTCAGAAATACCTTCATGAGAACGTTACTCATATTGTTCACATTCTGTATCTAAATTTTCGGGGAAGAAATCGATGTAAGAGTTTAGAAAGTAAATTTTGAAAGGCATCTTGCATCTTTTTTCTTTATAAGAGTTATAAAGTTCACTCACAAAATCTATGTAATTATCGACTGGGACATTTCTAAGAAAAATTGTAATAACTGATTTAAAAATGTTACAATCGCACAATTCAGTTTCATTTACAGATCAAATATTTCATCTTTCATTATTCTTCCTATTACAGGCCCACAAATATGATTTTTAATTCAATAATTCTTAGAAATTTTTGTTTGAATGTAAGAACTCTCTTCCATCCGATTCATCGCTCTAACAAAATTCCCACCCACCCATATTAATTATATGTATTCTATCTAAAAGAAGCCGCATGTTTCCGTACGATTAGATTCATATAAACTCCATGAAATGAAATTTAAGTACAGTTGGAAATTTATTATAGATGCCAACTAACATTGTTTTAAAATAAGTACGAAATAATCAACGAACAGGTGCCAATAATTAAGATTATGTTTCTGTTCCAATGGGTTGAAGAAATCGTTAGCAGTATGAGATCCCCTTCTTATAGAAAGTAATGAGAGGTTCTATGCATTTTCGATAAAAAGGTCGCTGTGGGGAAGATTACATTCTTTTAATATGGATGCTGAATGTTTTGACTATAATTTTTGATAGATTTAAATCTCCAGATAAGATATTAAGTTCGCCCTGTGAAATCTGACAGTGCATGCAAAAAAAAAAATTATTTCTTGGTGCCAAAATACATTAGAAACACCTAAGGATCTCATATGTATCACAAATCCTGTGTTTACCAGTGATAATCGATAATAATAAGTTTACTTCAATTACGAGTATCCCAGAAGTTAATGTTACATTATACGTTTTGTTTCATGTCCATGTGTAAAATCTTCATAATTGTTTGATAATAGGGAATTGGACAATAATATTAAGTTCGAAGAAAAACTATTTAAAATTTCGTTGAACGTTTCGCTATTTATTTATAGCTTCCTCAGCAACTCATTTTTAATCTTTCCTCTCGTCCAATCATCTTAAAACCAAGATGGTGCCTCACGTTTAAAGAATAATTTGTAATTTGTAATTATCGACAGAATCCGTTTTTCAGTTTTATTAATTGTAAAAATATAGTTTAAGTGCAACGAAATTATAGTTATGTTGTGTTTTTTGTTCTTTTGAGAAAAAAGAAAAAAGTTTTAGTGTTTATCATTTCTAGTATCTATTCTCACATTTGTAAACTAGCCAAAAAGATGTTTAGAATTCAACTGAATTATGACTAACCATACACACTTGGTTTTAAGATGATTGGACGAGAGGAAAGATTAAAAATGAGTTGCTGAGGAAGCTATAAATAAATAGCGAAACGTTCAACGAAATTTTAAATAGTTTTTCTTCGAACTTAATATTTTTGTCCAATTCCCTATTATCAAACAATTATGAAGGTTACATTATACTCTTACCAAGGAATAGAAAAAATTCAAATTATAAATACATATATGTATTGATTGCAAATTTATTTTTCTGTGATTCTTATAAAGTTGCAATCCAAATTAGATACTTTTTAGGTTTAATCCAACTTTAAAATCAAAATTAAAACACTTACCGCTTTCCAATTTGCCCTTTTGAGAGGTCCACTAACCTCCCACTTTTTTTTGGGCTTTAATCCGTGAGGCAATACATTAGGATTGGCCATTCCAACTAATGGTATCATTCCTGGCATAGGAGGCGGAGGACCCATGCCAGGAGGTGGTGGTGCAGGCGCTCCAGCCATGCCCGGAAGAGGAGGCGGGGGTGGACCCATTGTTCCCGGCATTGGAGGCGGAGGAGGTCCACCCGATCCTGGCATTGGGGGAGGAGGTGGTCCTCCCCCTACATTCGGTAGGGGAGGAGGTGGAGGCGCTCCACTCATATTTGGCAATGGCGGCGGCGGTGGTGCTCCACCCATATTCGGCAATGGAGGTGGAGGAGGTGCTGAACCTATTGCTTTTGATACGTTATTGACACAATTGGGATCGAGTTTTCCATTTGATGTAGCACGACCTTCAAGTATATCTATTTTGGCTAGGGCTTCAGTTTTAGCGGCTAAAGCTTCTTCCAATCTTTTTTGAAGGTCTCCATAATTATTCTTTTCTATTTCAGTTGTCCTTTCTATAAAATTGCAAACCAAAATAATATCGTTACAGTTTTGTTTATATTTTTTAGTGCAAGCTTACCTGTTAATCCTTCCAATAGAGGTTGTATATCAAAGGCAATAGGCCTTTTTGTAAAATCGGGATCAATACCCGACTTATGAAGAACGACTTGTGTTACTAACTCTTCAATTAGTTTATAATACGCTGTCCTATAATTGAAAAGTTCATAAGTTTTTACGGTTGTTTACGGCATATAAAAAAATCAACAAACCTAACATAATAGTCGTCCCTAATAAACATTAAATGTTGCAATATACTAAGAAAATATGGTTCAGCGGGTGTATCTAATATTGTATTCTTCAAGACCTCAAAGCAGTCATTGATATCATCCATATCAATTTTGACATTGTCAAATCTTGATTGTAGTTCATCTGCATCTTCTTCTTTATGGTTTTCGAAGCATTCCAACTGCTTGAGAATGTCTTCACTGGCTTCTTTTTTCAGAGTTTCTGAGAAACCAAAGAATTTTAAATTTAATTGGTTTTACATGTATGTATTTTAGAATTTACCTAACTTTTCATACAATCCACATCTAACTATTTCGTTCCTTAAATGTACACGATATTCAAAAACTTCAGTCTGTGATAGCAGTGCATTGATAAATTGAAGACACACGCACTGCAATAAGAAATTTTTAAAATAATTCAATACTGACATTGTTTAACATATTCTGAAGATATTATTACCCATAAATCTTCATTTTTAGAATTCGTTATGCCATCAACAAGTGGTTTAAACCTTTCGATATTTCGTTCTTCAGCAACCTTCGTGATGGCCGAAAGAACTTTATCGGTCCCAACAATTTTTAAATCGTCATTCGATAAAAAGCAGAGAGCAGCTAGTAACTGAAATAATATCCTTTAATATATATTACAATTTAGTTCATTAATAAAATTCTTACCTGCAACGCGTGAATTGTAACCATTGGTTTTTTGTAATCTACACAGGACGCTATAATTTCATGGCCACTATCATGTTTTAAAAATTCACGAATACCTTCTGTATTATTTATGAACTTGTATATACATTTTAAACATTCTGCTTGTATCTTTTCGAACCTCTCATCTTTGTTACTAAAAATAAAATTCAATTAAATTTTTTTATGATTTAGCAAAATAAAAAAAAACACATCGATAATTCCTATTATTAAAATTGAATGGGGTAATAACAAAGGAAGGGTCATTTAATTAATTTTAAATTAAATTTATTTATGGCCCTTTTGTTAGATAAACCAGTAAATGAAAATTAAAATAATGTTTTAAAATTACTGAAGTCATCAAACAAGCAACTTTTTTAAGTCTCAACGTGAAATGGAGCATACTAATTATAATTTTTTATTCTGTAGTTTCTTACCATTTGGTGGCTAAATCCAAAATGTTAAAAACCGTAAGTAGACCTTTTGTTCCAAACTCGTGCACCCAGCTTAATGTATTATTGGTCAGTGCTATCCTCAAGGATTCTACACAGCTGAGGATTTTACCTGGATTTAGCGTATCAGTACGGGAATAGTTTTCTATATAATTAATATATTGTTGGGGTGTGTCGAATTTACTCTCTTTAACTTGATTTGCACCTTTACATCGCATTATTAACATTTTTTTCTTGTATTCCATCGTTGAATCCCTTAACGGCTTCTTTTTTTCTTCGTTCAAATTCATGTCATTCTATAGCAAAGAGCAGCAATTTTACCAAAATACATTTCAAACTGAGCATAGCGCTCATTAACATGCGCCATCTAATGATAAGGATATGAGTCCTTAGGTAACGAGGTAGACATTATGATTGATATACAAATAAAAAATGGAAATTATTAACTGACCAGCATTTCCTCAAACTTTGCATCCGTCTGTTTGTCATCCATTTCGTTTATTTGTTGTTCTAACACTTGCTGTTCGTCCGGATCCCCAAGGTCTGTTTCGGAGTTTGGCCTTGAACTGGCCAAGGATCCCGGTTTGTTGACGAGAGCATTTTTTTTCGAACCCCCTTTGAACCATGACTCCAACTGCAAAAGAATAAACCAAATTGTAGTGTTATCAAACCCCAAAAAAAAAATTAAAATAGATGTATGATAAACATTTACATAACTAGAACAGGTAAAATTAATTATTGTACTTTTAAATGCTAAAGAAGTTGCAATAAGGTTCCTTAACTATTTGCCTTTTCTAGGCAGCTTACAAGCGAAAAGAGACAAAAATAGCACATTTGACGCCACCTAGTTTTCAACAATTAAGCTATGTGTTTCAGCATTTTATTATTTTTATTATAAAAATTAGTGGCATTTCGGTGTAATGCAGTATTCAAAATTTCCTCTAACTTCTCAAATAATAATGGCCTTTTTCAAATTGACTATATTTTGGATATAGAAGACGAAACGAGATTGCAAATATGGGAAAATCTACCTTGTGCCAAATCATTTATATTTTGGGAAGGCAATAACACCAAAATACACACAATTCCCAAAATTGCTACCTTCAGTAAAAATGAATTAAAATATATTGTTACAATAATTTATTAAGGCTCGGTTTAAAATAATTTATTAACTTAGGAATATACCAACGGTACCTGAAATGCTTGATAGTAAGCTAAAAACTTTATTCCGAAAATCAAAAATGATCGTTTAATTTTAAAAGTTTTAATTAGACAATGACGATATTTTCAAATTTCTTTAGGATAAAAGTATACGTGCAAACTTTTAATTTTCATTAAAAATTAATATAAAATGAAGCTATTTAGTAAAATTTTAAAAAACAAAGCAATAAACTTACAGTGGCCATATTTTCCTTCATGGGCATACACATTGTCTGTTCAACATCTGCTTATTTACTAAGTAGTACTAAATTAAATTTAGAGTAAAAGTGGGTCCAATAAAAAAGTACTAAAAATATTGCATTTTGACGCGAAGTGAGTCAAAATCATAAAAATAGTAATTACACTGAGTAGGTGTCTTTTAACAAGAATTGCTTACCTTTTAAATAAATTATGTGCAAACATAAATACATATTATTAACCAAATCAGAGGTCGAAGGAAAATTTCTTACTCAATAAACAAATTACTTCACCATTCAATTACTAACTTGAGAGAAACTTCTACGTAAATCCTTAATCCATTGCTCTTTCTTGTAAGCTACCCATCAAAGTTAAGCAGACCATTTACTATTTAATAAATATTGCATATTTAAACTATTTATCAATTATCGAGGAGAAAATAAACATTTCGAATTTAAAAACGGATATCTATTATATATATTTATAAGGATAGGGCACTAAATATAAATAATGATGGAAAGAAATAAGAAATGTACAATTCCCACGATATTATTAAGGATAAAACTTGAAGTCTACTCTATCAAAAACAATATCAAGAGCAATAACATCCAAGCAAGACGTTTTAAGCTTTTTGGGATATTGATAGAATTTTGTAGAATGGGATATCAATAACGGCAAAGTACTATACCAGCTTTATGCTTGCCTTCCTATAGGTGGCACCCTTAAACATATTTTAGGTAAATGCCTTCTGACAAGGCTTTTAATTCTCTATGATAATCTAACACTACACACTAGTTAGAAAATGTTAATTATACGATTTAAAGTAAACATCATCTAAAATAGAAAAAACACTGAGGCGCTCCTAAATGGTGCTTAAATTTTTAATATTTTGGAGTTCAATAAGCTGATCCTGGATTTCCTCAATGAAAAAGCATGATTTTTTCACCTCTGATGTATTGTTAAAGAAAAGTCAGTTGCAGTGACTACCAATTAGTATTTTCTTCGTGTATCTACTTCAAATGCATAGAATATTGGTAGGATAAATAACGATTACGGTGTACAATAAGTGTAGGATTATAATTCAGTATCGTGTGGATTTGTCGACCAAATGTCTTACAAATCATGAATGAGCATAAATATTAATTTTCGTATTCAGTCGCCGCGTAACTTGTTTAAAAATGCAACGAGGTGCAACTGCTCACTAACTCTCTAGTGGACCATTACTGTAATACCTAATGTATTAGGTACTAAAGGTGTTGTAATAAATTAAACTAAAATAGCAATATTTTTTGTTAGTTAGATAAGGAAAAAAATGTGCGGTATGAAATTAATGACTAGTCATGTATATAAAATTCTTTATCTGAGCAATAAAATGCTGTCCCACGAATTATACACTTTTTAATCGAATCTTTCTTTTTCTACGAAATAATAATAACAGGAAAACAGATATCAATTAGGAAATCTGTTATCCATAAACGTGTCTCCCTATATTTAAAAACAACACGAATTTTAAGGAAAGTTAAAGTAACAGTTAAAAGCGTTTAATTGACATTATCTTTCACTCGAGTCGGTTTACTTACTTTTTTATATATGTATAGTAATTAGTATTAGGTAGCTAGTATGTACAGCTAGTTTTACGAGGAAAATAAAATTTCATTCACTTCTAAGAAGTTCGGTGTAAACTATTTTTTTAATAAAATTGTATTCTAGTAAGACGAATGAAAAAAAATAAAATGTATCGGCCACTACCCGAAAAAAATACTTTTGAGAACCTGATCACGCCATCACTTGCTTTATGCATGTTCCTTTCCATAACCTTATTCTAAATCCAGTGGAGACTCGACTCTCTTAATAAACATCAATATTTGATAATTTTGATCAGTTTTATTTATTTCTATTTTTTTTTTTTTAATAAACATTTAGCATTATGTATTAACCCTAGGAAGAAAACCACATGACAATGTAACCACAAAAAATCGATAAAAGTCTCATTTTATGCTACATTTTCTTTCATTTTCAAAATATTACTGCCTATGTTCTTATGGACTACATTAGTCGAGTAACTCACAGGTAAATTTCTTTTTATTGTAAAAAATTCTATACAAGGGCGACGTAAATTATTTTTCCAAAATAATATCTAATAAAAAGTTGCTTATCTTCATATATTCAACTGCCCAAATTTTCGATTATCCGAATGACATACGACAACAATTAGTTCGGTTAATCGAGTCTCCACTGCAATTTAATTAACTAAAACCATATTTGATTAAAGTTAGTAATTAAGAACAATATAGCCACTGACCTGTACTTTTATTACTTTAAGTCAAGAAAGCATTACAAAAATTAATAAACTGGGAAATGTTTATCAAGCTATCTTGCAAAATGAATCACAAAAGGGAAACAATAAAACGAATTTTGGTAATTTAAACGATAGCGTATTTTTGAACGACGCCTTAAACGAGCAAATAATGATTAGCACATGAAAAAATATATATAACGGTATCGTGTAGTCAATTAAAGGCAATATTACAATTAGTAATCTAATTTGTTTATAATTTATTTTACGATAAATAAAAAAGTTAAATTTTAAACTCGTTTACATTAATCTAACTACATATATGCTATTAGATATTTATAAAACAGTGATAGGTACAAAAAAAAATTACTATCTGCAACGTTTCTTACTGGAAAAAAAGCTTACGTTTAATCAGACAATTATTGAAAATCTAAATTCGGTAATAATAGTTTTGACCTATCTTATCTTTCTCAAAAGTATTTGTGTAATAAGACGAACTAGCTTAGGTTAGGTTTTGTTGAGTGTGTATTGAAATTAGATCAGGGATTTTATTTACAATAACTTAGTAATCAAGCTGTAGTAAGGGGTAATATAATTTATTTTTAATTTATAATCTCATACTCATCGTTTCGCCACCGGTCATAACTAAGTCACACATTGGTGTCGAAACATTGGGTATGAGATTATAGATTAAAAATAAATTATACAACCCCTTACTACTGCTTTATTATTAAGTTATATCTGAAGATATAAGGGAAGAATTACTTATTAAATTTTATTTACAATATTATAGTCGATTACATACTGTCTTCGGTTCATGTTTGTTCAGGTGGAACATGGAGAAAAGAAGAGCAATCCCAGCTGAAAAGATGTCCCAGAAAAGAAACATTAAGAAAAAACTACAGTAGCTTCTCCCCCCCCCCCCAACATTATTAGGAATAAAGCATTCAAAAGTCGTTTTGAGAACTCATTGGTATGAGAAAGTGACGAATTTATTTATTTATATCACCATGAATCGTTTTGACATTGATCTGGAAATGGAGAAGAGATTAGCAGTACTACACGTTTGATCTCATATGAAGATCAAAAGTTGAAATTTCTCTAATCAATTCCAGTAAACAATTCGCTAAGAATTTAGACTCAAAACGTTTTCGAGATAGAAAACAAAATGAGATGATTCGACTGAATATTACTGAAACTAATCGAATATAATTACGAAGTATTTCCACAGGCAGAGCTACATGAGTTATTGCTGTTTTAGGATTTATTATAAAATCTATATTAGAATGCAAATGAAACTTAGATAATTCGGAAAAAAGGCACATAAATGTGTATAAAGGCAATAATATGTGAAGTTTCTATTTTCATAGGTATCCGTTATGGCAGGTAAAATAAACTTACAAGTCCCCTAAAACTACAAGTAAAAAACTACTTTACAAAAAGCATCAGGTATTTGGTTATATGAAATAAATCTTTTTATTCTTAACTACCTACGATTTCCGAATTTCGAAGTTTTCTAGAAAATTTGTAACGAAAATTAAATTTTAATACTTGAAATATTCCAAAGAATTCGGAAACGTTCTGGTTCATTCTCTAATATTTTAGAATGCTTTAAAATATCTTTAAACGTTTTAAGATACTCTAAATTATTTTCGAACATTCCACCTATATAATTTCCGAGAAATCTTAAAGATTCTATAACATTCTAGAACACTCGCAAAAAATCGGGAACATTCCAGATCATCCTGTAATTATTCAATATTCTCTAACATTTCTCAATATTCTGGACCATTTTAGTATATTCTCGAAAGATCCCTAAGATTCTGGAACATTCCTGCTAATTCCAGAAAAATCAAGAACATTTCAGATCATACTTAAAAAGTTTGGATCATTTTGTTACGTTATGAAACATTTACAACGTTTTTGAATATTCTGGAACATTCTAGATTATACTTGAAGGATCTTGAAGATTGTTTTGAACACTGGAACATTTCCGATAAACATCCAAACAATTCTAGAACATTCTGAAATATATTCCAGCAAATTTTAGTACATTTGAGAAAATTGTACATAGGTATACTGATTTAAATTATGTTTGGTACTATAAAATGTACAGTTGATCGCGTTTTGACCAGACTTGATTGTCAGTGTTTAGATATGGATAACATTTCAGCGGTAAAAAAAATGTCGTTCACTTATGTTGTTTTAGCCTTTGGGTAAAATTACACTTTCGCATCAAGAAACAATGTAAAAGGGACAATCTAACAAAACCACAAGGTGCTTAAACCCGGTAAAATACATAATTAGTGTCGACCCAAATAAATGCCACTCAACCGCGATTAGGTATCATCAAAATAAACCAATTAAAAGAATGCCTCAGGCTTAATTTTATACTTCGTATATGTACTTACACCTAGATAATTAACATAAAAATATGCAATCATTGCTATTATTATCAGTGAAATTTTCTCCGGCTGTGTACAGAAATAATGTCCACCTTAACACGCGACTATAATACATGGACGTAATTTAATAAGTTTAATAACTGTGAGACAAAGACAATGAACGAGCTTAACATACTAATTAAAGTTTATTGATTACTATCATTATGCGCCTTAGGTTAAAATAACAGGCCTTCTATTAGTACACAACAGTGGCAAGGACCCGCAAAGAAAATGCACACAATTTAATTTAATGCACGCGAACACTACCTGTTTGTATTCTAATTAAAACGATATTAAAAAACTGAATGTTAATAAAACTGAAATTTGTAAACATTAACATTATTTGTTAAAACATATTCACTAGTTACACATTTCATCTGAAGTACATATTGATACCTAACGGTTCAATATTAATTTAGACTTTCTTTAATAAATATGAGATAAAAAGATCCACATTTGGCTTAACAATATGTTAAAAAAATATTACAATATAATTTAAAAAACGAAATTCTATATATGTTGCTAAAAAGCGAACCCTGAAATTTTCAATAACCACATTTTCGCACACTGTATATCACAAAGAACATTCATCTACCATATGTGAAACAAATTATATATAGCATATTATAAATGAAGATGAATCATTAAAAAAAAATAGAAGTTTTTATTTATTTTATTTTTCTGCTTTAGTATTGCACTGTCATCAGATCTGTGCACCTGTATATGTTACAGTTAAACCCGTTTTCAGTTAATTTAGTTGACTAGGGAAAACTAATTTTCACAAACCCCTTAAAACTAGTTTTTAGATAGAACGCGTTCTTCCTAGTTAGAACTAGTTTTTAATGTATGCATTTGTTAATACTAGAATTGACTATTGCTCAAATCGAATATCAGTTAAATCTAGTTCTTACTAGACAAAACGCGTTTTTCCGAAGCGAGTCAGTTAAAACTGTTATTTACCTACTTATAATTAATATTGTCATCTTGGCAATTAATTTAAGTCGATGTTCCCTAAAACGTTCCTTTACTGTTAGATTATTATTTGGTTCTTTTCAATAAATATTTTTAAAACTATATCTTGTTTTCAATCCCAAATTAGTTTTTCTAGCGCTAGTTTTAAGTACAGCTCGATGTGACACCTAGTTTTATCTGAAAATCAAATATATCAGTGGTAGAATCTAGTTTTAACTGGATATTTCTAGTTTTAACAAAGGTATTAAGTAAAAACTAGTTTTAACTAGGGAAAACGAGTTCTAACTAAAAATTTGTTTTAACTGTAGCATATACAATTCTTGCCATATAATTGGTAGAAAACTTATTTGCAGGATGGTTATGGTAGAGACAAGCACAGCATGTTTACAACACATTATTAATTTTCTCTCATTATAATTAAATCATTTTTAAATAAAGGCTATGATCTCTGAATAAAATCCATGTTTACAAGATATCAATAAAACTTACCATAAAAGCCTTTAATAATAAACTATAATTTACGATTGATGTTTTTAATCAATAATTACGAGTGGTACGGAAACAGCAGGGAAAAAAAACAACAAAATTAACCAGAAAAACAATCCGTTCAAAAATATAAATAACTATTTTGTCATGTTTACAAAATTTTTTTTAATTTTCAAATATAGAAAAATTTTTCACTAATTTCCATTTGCTTAAAAAGTATGATTATGACTTAACCGCACTTTTTACGGCTATAAAGTGTGAAAAATCAAGTTTGCAATGTTTTTCCTTTTTTTTCCAAATTTAAGAAAAACGATTCAACAACTTATGTATAATTTATCGTTAAATTTTGTATTAATTTTATAAAATATATATGTTTATTGATGATATTACATTTTTTTTAAGAAAGTAATGTGAACTTTATATTTTTAAACGACTTTTTATAATATGATCGGTAAAAATCGCCGCTTTTAAACGTTAGATTATAAAATTGTGCTAAATATAGCTATTAGTAAGAGTAAGTGTACTTTTAGTTGTTTAAATATTTTAACAAAAACTGCATTCAAATAAAAAAAATGGCCTAAAGGCTTTAAACTATTGTATTAAAGGCAACTTAAATTAACCTTAATCCAACTTTCAAGAGGTCAATGATTTTTTTTTTTTTAGATTATCCACCTCTTCTTTTTGGGAGATTGACTAAGTTTTCTATTTGAATTATGGCTAACCTAAACTAGGTATAATTTAACCATCAAGAGGTACATACATTCTTCATTATCTTGAAGGTTATGCACCTTAACCTAACCTAACCTAAGAGTTGGGTTACGGTTTCAATGTGAAAAAACATCCTAAAGTGACGTTTAACAGGTACATAATTTCTTCTTTTCCATTAAGATTAAGCACCTCTTCTCTTTGCAGAACAACTAATGGATTTGACTTCGATTTAGATTTTTAATTAATGCTAACCTAAACTGGCTATAATCTAACCATCATGAGGTGCATATTTTTTTCTTTATCTTTAAGGTTATACACTCTTTTTACTTGCAGGTAAACTTACGCTTTCGAATTAAAATGAAGGCAGCATAAACTAACCATAACCCCAACCTTCAAACGTTGCTTTTTAAGGTTATCCATCTCATCCTTCTATTAGTTTGAGTATGGTTTTATTTGAAATAATCCTAGCAATAACTCAACCAGCAAGAGGTACAAAATTTCTTCTTATTTCCGAAAGTTCGGTTATGGTTTCGATTTAAAATAAGCTTTAAGTTAGCTTTCAATAGGTAGGTATATAATTTCTTCTTTTTTAAAGTTACGTACACATTTCCTTTAAGAATGAAGTAATATCTTGTTCAGGTTAGGTTAAGTTAGGTTACATACTAAAATATACAGCTAAAACAATTTTATATTCAGAGGGGTATTTATTTACCTGAATTTTAAATAACCAATTGGAGGGTTTTTAACCGTGTCTTTAAATATTAAATTCATCGTATGCACTTATAAAAAATATAAAATAATTTCAATTATATGGGTACTTCCTGTACCGAAAGGTTTTTTAATTGTTTATTTCTAAAAACGTAACATATCCAAATCTAATGAATGGTTGTTACGCTTCATAGGTTCCTTAGAAAATTAATTAAAACACTGTCATTAAATCGTTATAACGGCTATTAAAGGAAATTGTTACAAGGATTATTTTTGTTTTGAAGTTTTTCGCGTTCACTTTTTTAGATACCTACTGGAGTCAAGGTTGGTTCTTTTAAAAGTGTTAAAAGATAGTTAAAAATTAGTGAATATACGTACATAATTATACATGATCGACGTAATCGTTCTTTTACGCAATAAACAACACTTTTAAATAAGATCGTTCCTGTTCCATTCACATTTGCTTAATTTTTCCTTTCAACACGTACTTATCACAACACAAAAGGTTCTGTAAACTGCAAATATTGTGCACTACTATAACACAATAAAATTGTTGCTATAAACAAATTCAAAACACTGAATTGTTCATCTTTTATTTGTTTATGAAAACCGATAGTCATTTATATGTCAGTCATTTTTGGAAAACGATAATCCTGGAAGCACTTTGTATCACTTAATAATATGTATCAAACCTTTTTCAAGTAATATTAGTAGTAGCAGTAGTTTTAAAAGCGTTTGTCATTGTTAAAATCATAATGCACTCACGTCAGTTAGTTGTTAACACTTAGCAAACACAGTGGAGTTAAAGCACGTTCGTAAATGGTAGCGGAAGTAAGAAAAAGTAGCAGGTCTATAACGTACGCACGTATATTCCCGGTACCCTCCAATTTCATAATTAGTATGTAACAAAACAAAAATGTGGCTCTTTAATGAGTGACAACTACTTTGTATGCCGTATAAAATTATTTTTAGGACACTAGGTTAAATATTAATAGTAAATGAACATTTGCATTATAGAAAGTGGATAATAATGATGGAACAAATGATAAATACAGATATTCGCGTATTGATTATCAAGGTACGTATAGATAGCAGTATAATCTCTGTATGTGGATATTATTAAAACTCGCACTTTAGGAGCTGGTCAGCCGTTTATTCAAGACTGTGTAAGCTGCTCTGAAGGAATATAAAAAAATCGAAATCGGGATCTGCCTCAGGTGGTTTTGATAAATTTCTGACCAAGAACACAAGCATTTTTATCAAGTGTCTTTTTTTATGATCCTTAGTATTACTCTATTACTATAGACATATAGGTATATAATTAAAGGCAATGTTAATGTCATGTGTAATTAGACCAGTGCTGAAGCATTCAAAAATAGTAAAAAGTGAAAAAAAAATATAGTGGGATGAATCCCATTGGAAAAGGAAGAGAATATAACAGAAATGAAAGGAAAAATAATTTACGGGCGATCTGAGGTCGAGAAGGGGAAGGGGGTGAGTTTTTAAGGGTAAAAAACGGTTCTCCTTGATTTCCGGAAAAACTACAAGTCTTATGGAAAAAAGTTAAATGGCAAAGTTGTAGGTAATAAAAAGATCTACAACTTTTATTTTTACACTTTAGTCACATCACCTCAAAATTTGTATGAAAAATTCAAATAGCCAACTTTTTGGTTTTTTATTTTTATCTTTTACAAAAAATATTTTTTTTTTCACGAAATTTAGTGAATACTTACGTATTTATGTCCCAAACACGCTGTAATTTTTTTGATTTGAAATATTTATTTTTTCACCTTATTTTTACTTAATATCGAAAACGCACCCTAATTTTCAATCGAAAATTCTCACGTCAAAATATCTGCTTTTTTAAAAACGTTGGTGGGCTTTTTCTTCGTTGAAATCTTTCTAATGGTGTGAAAAAATATACCTACATTACTATAGTAAGTTTTCCCAGGAAATGCAAAAAAACGAAGGGAATTTAATCTAAAAAATGTGACCGCTGCTATTTTGTTCAGTAAAAAAGTTGATTTATTAAATTCTAATAACATTTATGTCATAGAAAATCTTACAATATATAAATATACATGTAAATCGTACTATTGAATTCACATACTTTATACTGATTACGTTATTCATTATAATATTTTTAAAAAAATTGATCTAGTTTTTTTCGGTTTTTAAATTTTTCACACAAATTTTGAGGTTATGTGACAAAAGTGTAAAAACAAAAGTTGTAGGTCATTTTATTACCTACAACTTTGCCATTTAACTTTTTTTCATAAGACTTGTAGTTTTTCCGGAAAACAAAGAAAACCGTTTTTTACCCTTTAAAACTCTCTCCCTTCCCCTTCCCGACCTCAGATCACCTGTAAATTATTTTTCCTTTCATTTCTGTTATATTCTCTTCCTTTTCCAATGGGTTTTATCCTACTATAATTTTTTTTGGTTTCAAAAATTATCGACCCTGGTCTAAATGTGGAATAGTGGCTGATAAAGAAGAAATATCGTTACTGGTATACCAAACAAATATAATTTTTGGGATGGATCAGATGTCTCTATTCTTATTTAGGAACAACATGGAAACCAAATCCTAATAATCACAGTACTCGTTAAAAAAGAACATTGCAATAATGTAAGTTGACAATAATTGTCGTTTTGCCCAAAGATGTCTTTATGACAAAATGAAAACCTCACTAACATTTTTGCAAAAATTTCTCTTCTGCTAACTTAATATTCAGTAAACAGAAAGTTGTATAAGCAATGGAAATAGATTGTTTCATTATAATACAGTAATTAAGTGTTAAGTCTGTGCTAATTAAGTCCCCAAATGAAAAATTAAATGCTTCACATTTTTCAAAAAATTACTGTTACCTTAAAAACAAATGAGCAGAACGTGGCCAAAAAATTATATAATGAGAAATTAAATTCTCTAAAAATTTTCGAAAATTAGTGTTCCGAAAAATTAAAATTAAATGAGCTTAAGAGGACCGAAAGAATTATTTAAATAATGAAGGTTGATTATGTGGTAACACAGTAATTAAATGTCCTCATTAAATGTCATCATTTATTGCCCTTATTAAAATTTAATGCTCCAGGAATTTTTTTCAGATTAAAAAAGTAAAACATGATAAAAAAATACTTTTAGCAATATCAATAGAACTTTTAATTCATACTAGTTAAAAAAATCATTAAATACTAATTAAACGCTTTAATAAAAAAATTAAATGCTGCAGGTTTTTTTAATATCGTACTGCTGAATTAAGATTAAGTGAACAGAACATGATCGAAAAAAATACTTGTTAAACAAATAATTAAATACTAATTAAATGCTTTAATAAAAAAATTAAATGCTGCAGGTTTTTTAAATATCGTTCTGCTGAATTAAGATTAAGTGAACAGAACATGACCGAAAAAAAGTTTAAACTATGAAAGCAGATTGTTTAGTAACACAGTAATTAAGTGCTAAGTATTATGGGCTAACTAAGTGCCCTAATGAAAAATCAAATGCTTGACTTTTTTTTTAATTACAGTTCTATTAACTTAAGATTAAATTAAAAGATCATATTAAGTAATGCACATACCTAGTAGTTTTTCATCAAACAGTAATTAATGAAAGCATTACATGGTAATTATATGCTTTAATAAGAAATAAAATTCTCGAGGCAATTTTCCGAAAATTCTTGTACTGCTAACTTAAAAATTAAGTGAGCAAAAGATGACCAACAAAAGCAGTATATAAGCAGTTAAAATTGATCGTTTGGTAACGGAGTAATTAAGTGCTCAGTATGTGCTGATTATGTGCCCTCATAAAAAAAAATAATTGCATCAGACTTACTTGTATTTCAAAATTACTGCTCTCTCAAACAAGTCGAATAACCAAACAGAAATTAAATTCTCTTTATATGATTATGAAATAGACTAGTTACGAATAAAATGGTGTACCTAATTATTTTCGCAACTTGGTCAACATTTAACACATTAGGGCACTTAATTAACATTTACAAAGTACCTAATTGTCCATATATTTAATTTTGATTTTGCCGACTTTGTACTTTCTACTTAATAGACGCTATTGGAGATGTAATTTTAAACATACTACAACAAAAACAAAATTTAACAGTTTTCATTTTTAAAAAGTGATTACAGAAAGTCAAAAGAAGAAACTTTACGCATTATTTTCTTTATGGTCCGAATTTATCTTAAAACTTAATATGTAAAAGTTTCACCGTCTTAACACAGCATTTACTAGTCAGAATAAGTTCAATACAAAGATTCTTTAAGGTAATATAAACGGATTAGCTCATCTCATGGAATGCTATTATGTAGATACCTATGGTACAGGTTCAGTTTATACCTGGCATATGTGATTCTTAAATCTTTCTGTTGTATCTCAGATTGTAACTTGAGTTGTTGAAAAAAGTATGAATTGTTGAATAAAATATAGTATACATTCTTCCATTTAGAACTGAAATGTAATCGCTTTTAATGACAACTAATTACCTGAATTTAACAAATGTGTATTAATTTGTCGTAGTTGAAACGAATAAAAAGTCGAAAATGAATCCACATACATAGTTAAGGTATTTAATTATGAACCTAATTATGCATACTAGGAAATTCTATTATGTATGCTAGGGTGTTAATTATTTTGGTAATTTTTATTTTATCATGTTTAATATCGTTTCTGAAAATTTTAAAACGTGTCACTGAGCAATTTAAACATAACATAAATTACAAAGGTTTCTTATTTTACTTTTTTCTCGTTATTTGAAGTGAGTTTAAAAAACATTCAAGTATACAAATTGTCCATACTTTCTATAAAATGTAGAAAAACAGAATAGAAAACTCTAGACGGTTTTTTTGTTTGACATTGTTAATAAAATTATAGAATTAATTATTGTATAGAATATTCTACAATTTTTAAACTTGTTATGTTCTTTATTCAATACATAGAGCAACATTATGTAGAGGTATTCAGATAAAATGAGTCATCTATTTTTTTAAATAAATTACAAATTATTATGATGTTATTTACAGTAGGAAACTTTTTTCCGATTTTATAATATTTAGTAAAATATATTGTTTAATAATATTATCAAAACTTTAATTTTTATTTTGATATTTTAGTGGACAAATCAGAAACGATTCATATATATGTGCAAATATGCTTATTTATTTCATTCATTATGGTATGTGTGTTATTTAAAAATATTAATTAAGAGTGCTAAGAAGAAGCTAGATTTGTTATATTATTTTTAGTGAATTATTCTGCCCTAAATCAATATTTTTAGTGCAATTATATATCAGTTAGATTTTTAGACTATCTGTGTAGTCTCGATGAGACAATCTAGAAAATATACCTACTGCAAAAAACATCATAATTATTCGTAATTCATTTCAAGAATTTAAATGTTTCATTAAAACATAATTAAACTTATTAATAATGCATTTTCTCAAAGTCCTCGAATGTTAGTATTTCAACTTTCTTTTCTGTGAGATTTTAATTTCTTTTCGGGACTGTATGCATCAATTTAGTTTCTTATCAAATTAAAATACCCTTTTTGAGAAAAATACACTATTACTATGTTTAGAAATAGCCCTCCCCCCTCGACAAAATCCTAGCTACGCCCTTGGTCAGTATGGTACCCTTATTATTACTTATTTTATCCTTCTCTAAATTTATGAACGCTCGTGCTGTTTTAAAAGTCTCATTAAGCTAATTAAAGTGCAACATCGCCAATAAGTTACCATTATAACCCCTCAACTTTCCGAAGCAAAAATCTAATTTTACTCCACTATATTATATTTAGACAGGCTAGTAAAGCATCCTACCGTTTGTGCACTTACTGAAAGAAACAAAGCAAGGCCAGAGACAACAACGAGACGGGAAACTGGGCCTGAAAATTTGTCCGTCGTTTTCTACTCTTTCTGGTTCACGTAATTGCCGATATTTGTCTCTTTATCACGCATCAGGGAAAGCAATCGTAGATGGAGCAGTCATCGCCTTACCCACTGTTGCCATATCATTTACAATTTCTGTATATACATTTTGATGTCCATGTTCCGCTCACGCTTAATGAAGAGACGGAAGATATAAACAAGAATAACTTATTTGCGATATGACAACGCTGCACCAGAACGTTTGGCATATTGTTTGGCGTTATTGTAATGGCCGCTTTGTTTAGTTGATTTGAGTTCAGAGTTGTAGCGTTGTAGGTGTTTAGTGTTTGTAGAGTTATTGTGCGATTTTCCAGTTTCCGACCTGGAAGTATTGACGTTAATTAGTGTGTAGTGTAGATTATTAAATTTGTGCCTTTTAACAGTGAAATGGATGGTGTTAAACTACAGCTACTAACTGTGATTAATGTTTAACTAATAAGTATTTATGTTTATATGGCCATTCAGTTTTCCAATGTTCTTTATTTTAGTGTTTGTATTGGTATCGTCTGTAAGAAACATATATATGCAACCAAATACATGACATTTTTAAATAAAAATAATACGCGACTTTTTATTTAATTAAACCTTCAAATTGTGAATACAGACAAAAAACAAAAGTGGTTTGTTTGAATTTGGCGGGCAAATCGCAGGGTCTGTGCCGTGCGCCATCTACGTTCACTTTCCTTGAAGACAGACAAAGACGCATGGCACCTTTCTCTCTCTCGGACAATTTATTTCCATTGAGTTTCTCGTCTCGTTGTTGTCTCTGGCAAGGCTTCCGTTGTCTGTTATTCGAACCTACCTTCCGTCATAAAAAAGATACAGGAATCCCCTTGCACTTAACGACCAAAGTAAACAAAACAGCATATTAGGGGGGCTTTAAAGGCTAATGACTTGCTCGAGTAAACCGCCAGCGTTCCGCAAATGGCTCCCTCGAGTTTACCACGAATTAGCACTTTTTCAAGAGTGCATTCATCTGAGTCAGTCAGTCCAATAAGATAACAAACGTTGACATTTTACGTGCGGAGGGAACCTAATGGACTACAGATAGCTAATCGTAAAGTTACAATATAATTATTACCTACAGCATATCAGTAAGCTTAAATATGATATACATATATCACCTTTGAGGTTGAAAGCTCTATATTACCTATAATAAGGGTGAATAAGATTAAGCATATTATATCTTTCAATAAGCATTTATATAAGGTTTCATCTTCGGAAAAGTATTATTTTTCACTTGTATTGAATTAGCAGAAACTTGATTAAAGACTAACTATTTATAACTTAGTGTTTTTTGTGTTCGAGTCATTATTTTTCAAATAAATTGACCATTTTTAGAGGTTAAAAATATTTTGTTACTTTTCAACTCGAAATATTTTGTTATAAAGAAAATAGCTGCAAAAAATTATCAAATGATCACACCGTATAAAAAGCATTATGCATCTCGTTTGACTGTGTCTATGGTTTCTTGTGCTTTTTTATAATTTCGCTAAAAGCATACTCTTAGAGTAATAAAACTTCTCTTCAACCATCGGAAAATTTTCAGGCAACAATAAAACGACCTGTCCATATTTTCCATTAATACAAATGTTTAATGGGACTCCGCAGACGTAAACTCTATAAAAAAACTGCCTATGTACAGTAGGTACCATCAGAAAACTGACGAAATAATAATGAAACGGTTAAAATAAATTCCATTTTGATAACATTCAATAACCTCCTGGGAGGAGGAAGGTCAAAAATTGATTAGTTCTTCGTTACACAATTTATAAAACCTAAAATGTTAAACAAAAGAAACAAAATATAACAGATTGAAATCTTAAATAGTATTTATTATTATACAGGGTTTTTCAAGTTGATGGGCTATTAGAAGTATATGAATTAGTAGAAGGAATTAAATTCTGAAACTTGCCGCTTCTTTTAAAAATATTTTCAAGTTCGATTTACATCCGGTTATACCGGAAGTCGATACCAATTTTGTTATTTTAAATGGAATGGTATATTTTTTACGCTGAATTCGAATAAAACGTGTAATTCTAAGGTAAGTTTGATAACCAACTTGTACACCTATGACAATCGGTTTCTAAGTTAATTTAATTTATAGAAAAAAAATCGCTACCGCAACCCAAATTATAAAAAAATCATAACTTCCACAAAATACGACTTAGAGTGTTGAAATTTTTACTAGTAATAGCTGAATATTAGTGCTAACGCCTTGACAAAATTAAATTAAATAATTTATACAGGGCGTTCAAAATAAAATTCTAAAATTGAAAAACTTCAAACACGAATTACTTCGTTTTTTCAAATGGCACCTACTATTTTTTATTTTTTCAATCGATTCCTTTTTTATCCTCTTTCGATCTATATGGATACTTCCTATTTTATTTGAAAATTTTGGAATAATTTTGAATTATTCATAAAATAGGAAGTATCCATATATGTAGATTGAGAGGATAAAAAAATTATTCGATTGAAAAAATAAAAAATAGTAGGTGCCATTTGAAAAAACGAGGTAATTCGTGTTTGAAGTTTTTCAATTTTAGAATTTTATTTTGAACGCCCTGTATAAATTATTTAATTCAATTTTGTCAAGGCGTTAGCACTAATATTCAGCTATTACTAGTAAAAATTTCAACACTCTAAGTCGTATTTTGTGGAAGTTATGATGTTTTATAATTTGGGTTGCGGTAGCGATTTTTTTTCTATAAATTAAATTAACTCAAAAACCGATCGTCATAGGTGTACAAGTTGGTTATCAAACTTACCTTAGAATTACACGTTTTATTCGAATTCAGCGTAAAAAATATACCATTCCATTTAAAATAACAATTGGTATCGACTTCCGGTATAACCGGATGTAAATCGAACTTGAAAATGAGCCCAAGTTTCAGAATTGAATTCCTTCTACTAATTCATATACTTCTAATAGCCCATCAACTTGAAAAACCCTGTCTACCTAAGGGTGGGTATTTGTATTACCTAATTTAATAAGGGTGGGAAATCTTTATTATAATAGATATTATTATTTTAACGTCCATTATTTTTAGATACTTGCAGGCATTGTTTTAAAATAACTGTAATTCTCGATAATTCTTCTCAGATACTAACACTACTCTATAGGTTAAATTATATAAAATTACTATTACAAAATATACTTAATAAACTACAGCAGTTTCATTCGTTTCTAACTTTCTTGTAATTTTATTTTCCCCTTTATATTCCACCGAATATTAATAAGAATGCATTTAGGTTAATCACAACAATTTAAAAAATTTGCTTATTTAAATACCTGCCTACATAAAACACATAAAAACAAGGTTTACATAATATTTTGCGTAGTACCTATCCTATCAGCTAAATTTAGAACAGATGGCTCTTTCCTTTTAAATGACAGATTTATAGAATTTATTCTAGGCCGCCAGTAAAACAGAAAAATATTAACAATATTATTTTAGTCGAAAAACAAGGTCAGTGTATTATAATAGCAGATAGGCTCAGAATCAAATTTGCTCAGAAAAAATAAATTGAACAGAATAATAAATAAACTAAATTTGGGACGACTGCGGTTCAATATTTGGGACTCGACCACAAAAGAGGGTAATCTGTATAAATAAAAAATATACTATTATCAGGACATAAAAGAATGGATTCAACTTATGAAAATATCATACCTACAAAAAATAAATGCCTAACCCAGCTGATGCATACAATTGTTTCTGTTTGCGTCAAAACTATTATGTCCAATCTTGTAAACAAACTTCGTTCGTATTATCTTTTCACGTTGTAACACTATAATCCTAAGCTATTTAAGGAAATACATTCATCGGCTAATGTTATCAAGAGAAGCTAAAGCTAACCTAACATAAGCTAATTTAATCTAGCCTAACCTAACCCAATTTCGGTTGCTGTACATGCCCTTCAAAAACTGTACTTCTGTCAATGAGTTGTAATAAATAACAAATACATTTAATCAATTAATTAATTAAATAAAATTTAAAATGAAATTGTATCTAATCATTTAGATCTGTTCATTCATCAGATTTCTATGTATTGCAGCCATTCTATAACCTATATTCGAGGATGGATTAAATATAAACTAGCCTTTGTTCATAAAACATTTATTTTTAAAATTTCATAAAAACACAAATTTCTCTATTTTTCGACATATCCCCCTTGTTGGATTATACATTTTTCCTAACGGATTGGTAGTTTTTAGGGTTCCGTAGCCAAATGGCAAAAAACGGAACCCTTATAGATTCGTCATGTCTGTCTGTCTGTCTGTCCGTCCGTATGTCACAGCCACTTTTTTCCGAAACTATAAGACCTATACTGTTGAAACTTGGTAAGTAGATGTATTCTGTGAACCGCGTTAAGATTTTCACACAAAAATAGAAAATAAACAACCAATTTTGGGGGTTTCCATACTTCGAACTGAAACTCAAATTTTTTTTTTATCAAACCCATACGTGTGGGGTATCTATGGATAGGTCTTCAAAAATGAAATTGAGGTTCCTAATATCATTTTTTTCTAAACTGAATAGTTTGCGCGAGAGACACTTCCAAAGTGGTAAAATGTGTGTGTGTGTGTGTCCCCCCCCACTGTAACTTCTTAAATAAGAGAATGATAAAACTAAAAAAAATATATGATGTACATTACCATGCAAACTTCCACCGAAAATTGGTTTGAACGAGATCTAGTAAGTAGTTTTTTTTTAATACGTCATAAATCTTAAACGGCAATTTACCTTTCATTTAATCAACTCAAATATAAAAATAATTAAAAAAACATTTAATTTCATAAACATAAACCTTATGCATAAACCGTGAACCATTATTTTCTAATAATAAATCTGTAATAGCTGCCTAAGTAAATAATAGTCATAATTCGCGCGGGGAGTGGCTTGATCGGTAGCGGGTGCGGAGGGCGCGGGGGGCAGATTTCCGACTGCGCTTTACCCGAGCACACAAATTGATAATATTTTTGGAAATATTTCTTGTCAAACTGAAATATATAATATTGGCTTGTTTAGCACGTATATCAAGCTAGCACGACAAAGTTATTTTCCGATTTCTGACTTGCACTATAATTTGTCGCTAATTTGGTACCAAATCCAAAAATTTGTCGCTCGTGCCGTTAAGCCATATTCAGCTGTAGTGCTAGCTTGATATCAAGCTAGCACTACACATAGCGTATCTCGAAAACGAAATGTCGTAGGATATTTTTGTAAACGCCATAATTTGTCGCTGAAAGATGACACATTCAACGAATTTGTCGCTAGTCTTATCTTCAACTGATAAGCAAAAATCTGCTGGAAAACCATCAAACTGGCACCACATATAGCATATCTCTAGAAGGAAATGTCGTAGGATATTACTGTAAAGGCCATAATTTGTCGCTGAAAGATGACACATTCAACGAATTTGTCGCTAGTCTTATCTTCAACTGATAAGCAAAAATCTGCTGGAAAACCATCAAACTGGCACCACATATAGCATATCTCTAGAAGGAAATGTCGTAGGATATTACTGTAAAGGCCATAATTTGTCGCTGAAAGATGACACATTCAACGAATTTGTCGCTAGTCTTATCTTCAACTGATAAGCAAAAATCTGCTGGAAAACCATCAAACTGGCACCACATATAGCATATCTCTAGAAGGAAATGTCGTAGGATATTACTGTAAAGGCCATAATTTGTCGCTGAAAGATGACACATTCAACGAATTTGTCGCTATTCTTATCTTTAACTGATAAGCAAAAATCTGCTGGAAAACCATCAAACTGGCACCACATATAGCATATCTCTAGAAGGAAATGTCGTAGGATATAACTATAAAGGCCATAATTTGTCGCTAATTTGTCGCTGAAAGATGACACATTCAACGAATTTGTCGCTAGTCTTATCTTCAACTTATAAGCGAAAAACTGCTGGAAACCATCAAACTGCCACTTCATATGGCATATCTCGAGAAAGAAATGTCGTAGGTTATTACAGTAAAGGCCATAATTTGTCGCTAATTTGTCACTGAAAAATGACACATTTGACAAGTATGCGTAGAGCAGATATAAAGTTTGTTACTACTGGATGATACCTTAGTCAATGTTGTTGCGAATTTTGTCAAAGTGGCCAAAAAAAACCGATTATATTAGATTAACTATGTAATTTTATTTTTAGTGAAGTATGTACATCATATTTTATTTTATTATAACGGTGGATACTGGAGTACAAGAACGTCGATGATTTTTGTTATATGTCAATCATGGTTGATGTATATCAGTAATATGGGAATTACTTTCGTGTTTTCCTTCACGATATGATGTACAAGAGAAATTTGTACTCCTTTAAAAATATACACTAATTAGATAAACAGCAATAACATCTAGAACGCTATTATGAACATATAAACAATATTGATACTTGCAGTGCCACCTAATTGTTAAGCCGTTATATCAGTTGATTGTGACTGAACGGGTTGAAGACTAATTTTCGATTTGGTAACAAATTAGAGAATAATTGGCGACAAATTTTGGTCATTACAGTATGTTTCAACTATATTTCTATTTTGTAATATGGATGCCATATGCACTGTCAGCTTATCAGCTGAAGATAAGACTAGCGACGAATTAGTTGAATGTGTCATCTTTCAGCGACAAATTAGCGACAAATTATGGCCTTTACAATAATATCCTACGACATTTCGTTTTCGAGATACGCTATGTGTAGTGCTAGCTTGATATCAAGCTAGCACTACAGCTGATTATGGCTAAACGGCACGAGCGACAAATTTTTGAATTTGTTAACAAATTAGCGACAAATTATAGTGCAAGTCAGAAATCGGAAAAATAACTTTGTCGTGCTAGCTTGATATACGTTTGTTTAGCTATCACAAGCCTATATTGAGCTCGCATATAGTTAGATGTAAAACCCATCATTTAGGTACCTAATTATAATGTTGGCTTATCAATAACTTAATTAAAAAAAATACATTATTATTGAAACATCGATCAAAGTTACAATGAACTACAAAAACGTTTATATTATGTTACTTGCTGCTACGGAAACCTTCATGGGCGAGTCCAACTCGCACTTGGCAGCTTTTTCATCTCGTTTTCATAAAAAGAAGCAGGGCGGGAGTCTATCCAGTTGCGCAAAAACGCCTCCACATGTTCATCAGTCTGAAATCGCTCGCCTCCTTGTGATTCTTTGAGGGGCCCAAACATGTGGAAATCACAAGAGGATAAGTTTGGGCTATATGGGTGGTGCTCCGATTGAGTTTAGTGCATTTCACTGATTTGGGCCTGCCTTAAAGCTGCGATGCGAACTCGAGCAGCTTTTTGATCTTCACTCAGCAACTTTGGACGCGGACGACGAGGTTGATTTACATTTTCGACACGATTACGCCCTTCGTTAAATTCTTTGCACCAAACTTTTACCGGTTGCCACGAAAGCGTTTCATTTCCGAACTGTGCTAGCAATCTGCGCAAAATTTCAGCTAGTTTCGCGTTATCACGTGTAAGAAACTTAATAATAATTCGTTGCGCAACGCTGCTATGCATCTCTTTCTCACTCATTGTGCTAACTACTAACTACAAGCAAACACAGCAATACGACGAGTCGTTTCCGTGTCACCTAATATCCCCATTTTAAGTTGCTAACGCCCGTATGCGCCTTGAACAACTATCCGGTGCTCAATTTAAAAAGGCTCGTTTATATTTGATCCGCCCTCGTATTTTCCTCAATAGTAATAACACTCAAGCATACAATAATGATAAACTACGGCCTAAGAATTTAATGTTTTCGATTAATTTGATTTCTCTATCCCTATCAAGTAATGTATGTATAATGTGTGTATATGCCATATAAAATATAAAATTACGTGCGTATGAAATAACCAGTTCGCTAGAGCAGTCTGTCCTTAATCTAGTTTTAATGAATGAGAAAAAGATAAAACCCACAAAAGTTTGTGTTTTGCAACTGAATCTATTTACGAAATACGTCGTTGGCAACGGACGCATACGAAAGCGACAACTTGTAAATAATAAGGAGTCGTCTTAACTTCTGTTTAAAATAAACATGGAAATAATATGACTGATTGAACTCATATTTTGTAGAAACTGAAATGAAACTTAATTTAACTCCAAAGCTGTTGTGTAGATGGCATTATACTAACCATAACTCAACAAACTTCGGTGAAAAATATTACAGAGCCATCGTGCACTATCGTGTAACACCCCTTGAAGTGGCCGAACAAGATCAAATTTTAACTAATTAGCTAAAGTAATTAATTTACCCATTACACATAATTGTTACTGAAAACTTCCCTGTTATTTACCTAGAGCCGATAAAGTTAATTGTAAATAATAAAACATTTAAACAAACTAACCAGACTATGATTATTTTTAGAAAACCAAAATTTTTCTGTCGTTTTTAAAAAGCTATTTTCTAATTGTTCTTTTAAATAGTTTTACCAATGAATGAGGATTATTTAAGACATTTGTCTGAATTTTTCTTTCTTTTATCTACTGTTTTTCAATTTCTTCACAAATTTGTCAGTATTAATTGAAGCACGAAGTGGTAGGATTTAATTAGACATACATAGTGTTATTGTGAGATATTTTTCTTGTTTATTGCAAAAGATAAAATAAGGTTATAACCATGGAAAGGCGAAAATCCACAAGTAAAACAATTGCTTTGAAACTCATATTATTTTGTAATTTTTAACTTATGAACTATGCGTCTTATTAAATTAATTACTTTTAAAAAAATCTCCATAATTATCAACTTAATTTTGTACTAATTGTATGTTCTATATTTCTGCAAGTACCGAACTTATGACATAAAAACAACTCAGAATTTACTTTCAAGAATTAGTATAAGTAAAATAATAATGTAATTAATGTACGTGTGTATTTTATTTCTCATCCTTGACACGTTTAAGAAGTGTTTTAACATTTACTCCACTACACAGCATAAAAAATGAGGAATTTTGATTTACTGTCTGTTAGTTATCGCAGCATTAAGTCTGAATCATCAAGGTGACCAGCGATCAAATAGTAACCTCTAGTTTTTTCCACTGCACAATAAATTTGCATTAACAGGTTATTTTTCAACAAAACACATTTGTGATTTATATTTTCAAATAAAATATTTGTAATTGTACTGTTTTTTGTTAAAAAAATAAGCATAAGTTACCCGATTATTAAAAGGGGGTATTTTTCTAAAATGTTAAATACGTGAAAAGTTAAGTCCATTATTATTATTAAACAATTGAAATAAAAAAACAACATAAAAGCATTTTTCTCTTTAAGTGTTAATTTTGATTATGCTTTGTTGGAGTTTCATTCTGTAATTACATTATTATACATTCCTTATAAAATTGAAAAATGTGCATTTTGCAAATATTCAAAGTACCTACTTAGTTACATTGTAAACACGAATTTTTGATAGTGCATTAACGAGTAATTGCCCGTTAAAAAATAAGAAAATCGATTAATCCTAGCATACTTCCTTTACGACAAAAACAAGTTAGCGAATCATATTATGTACTTATGTATTATATGTCACTTTTAATTAAAATTACAGCCAAAAACAATTGTCTATTTTAATTTCAAATTACTCATAAGCAACAGAATTATATACATTGCGATATCCGAAACGGAAAGAGTTACAGCGAGAGTTAGAAAAGTTGAATTTCTTTATGTGTTTCAATAATCTGGAAAGAAACACAAGATAATTTAACCCGCTCTGGAGTTATCCCAAAAACGCTGAAATTTGCAATTGTTTGTTTCTTTCTAAAAATCTTATTTTCGGTTTCGGATATTCGAATGATCATTGTAAGAGTGGCCACCCTGTAGGTATACTTAGCAGTGGCGGTTTTACTGTAGGTGCATTTGTTCAGTGAACCCCCTTAAAAATTGAACTAGTTACACCATATAATTTTATCCTTTTAATATTTATTATATTATTGATGATTATTGTATAATATACATCTCTTTTAGCATTTCATAGTTCATCGTTACAAAACACCAACCCGTAACCCATAGAAAATATTTAAATTTTTGTTGTGTCGCTGACGACTTCACCTAACTTTTTTGGTTCAAGTTTTGATTCTGAACATATCACGTGAGCGATACTCCGCTTGATGTCCATGTGTTAGAGAGAGAGGTAGTCGGACGCGTGAAATGGAAGATAAAATACACTCAACATACAGCGTTTAGGTGCACTGCACGAGAAGCCGGAATCAGCCGGAATAATGTCGTGCTACGTCGGCACGGCTACCCGACATTCTGCCAGGGTTTTGCAACTTCGGTTAGCCTGCCAGTCTGCCACCTGGTGAAAATGTCCAGTACGAGTCATTTTTAAAGGCTCTGGAAGCTAGTGTTGGTAGGAACCGATAGTAAAAAAATTATGTTCAGAAGCATGTCCGGATTTCAGAGTTCAAAGTCCACTAATTGTAAATGACGCACAATTTATTGCACAATACGTGTTAATTAAAATATTACGTAAATGATGGAGTCGTGTTCGGTAAAATATATTAAAGAAAATTCAAATAATTTTCAAAATCGTTTCGAAATAAAGAAAAGGGGTCCACCTCGCCCAAAACTACAGCTGACACAAGAGTGTACCTTAAAAAATAAAAAGTTCAAACGTGTGTTTAAGGAGGTCAGTTGACTACTACTCTAGTTTTAGACCATAAATCCTAAAAAAAAATTTCAAGTCGAATATTATAATACTTTATAATAGTAAAAAATGTTTATTTTTAGTTTTATTAAAGATTATACAATTTTGATATTTTAAATCATGCTCAAGAAATATAAAGTAATTCAATTGACTTTAGATGTAAATAGCTGTGAAAACGTTTCACAACGTCGCGTATTGTCGGTAAGCAACATTCCATTTAAGTGTTATACCCTAACCTATAGTCTTCTGTCATAATCGATATAATTTTATATAACGCATGCAGTACATCGAGTTGCGACGTTGTCAAATTGACATGGCGGCAAAGCTAGGAAACGAGTTCCCTATTTTTAGACTCTTTATTCACAAATTATATTAAAAAGACATCGTCAAGGTACATTTTTTTTCGATAAATTAAAAATATAAATATTAATTTATAAATATGATTATTTTCCCAGCTGATATCTAATTTGTGAGTATATTAAATAGAGGAATTTAGTTTAGATTGTGACCATATACCATACAGCACCGTGTATTTCTGACGATATTCAAAGTTGAATATCTTGTTAAATAGTTCGATAAGATATCCTAAAGTTTTTCTAGAATCATTCTACATGACTAAAAGAATGACATATTTTAAATTCATAGCTTTATCTAATGTTGCAATGTTCAACTGACCTCCTTAAAGTAGAACAGTATAAAAAAACTTCGTGGTTGTGTGGGTGTAATAAATTAAACGCATTATTTTGTTTTCCGTGCCTGATTTTTGCCGGTAATCCTGTTGAGTGTGTTTGCTAATTCAAAACATAGACGAATGGATTTCCTGTATAAGTAAACGTAAGGTTTTTATTTATTGTGTTATTAAATGCCATAAGTATTTGTTTCTCCTAAAAATATTAAAAATCTTCGCCTGCGGTGCATTTACAACATCGTGAAATACGCTTCATGTTCTGATATTACCTACATGTTATTAACTTTGTGAACCCCCTTCGTATTCGATCACGAGCCGCCACTGATAGTTTTGTAAGTATATACCCCATAAAACCTAAGATTGCATGTAATTCAGAACAGGCAGCATACGTTAGTTTAAAAAAGATTGAGTCAATGAGTCAAATTATTTTTATGTTAACACTCCTGTTACTATTTAGAAGTTGTCTCTGTTTTTATGTATACATTGCCAATAATGTATTTCTTATCCATTAAAACGAGTAAAATATGGATAGCTAAGATTGATTATTCGTGGACATGCAATCGTACATTTTATGGAATATATCTACTTTTTCTAATAAGTAAAAAATAAAATTATATCAAATTGAAAATTGAAATCATTATTGTAGTATTGTGGTATCCGATGGTCATCTTTAATCCTTTAAATATTTTACGCACGCTTCTTTAAAAAAAAAAAAAAATTTTTTTATTATAGTTTCTCGATCATGGTATTACAAAATTATTTGTTGAATTTTCTGATAGCTTTCTGAATATTTGCCTGCATTTTACGTGAGTAAAATAAACTAAACAACCACATGTTTTTTTTTTGTTTTGTTTCTGTGTGGTCTGCATAGTTTTACTATTGGTGTTCAGGCGTTTCGCACACATGGGGTGTAATAACCATAAATACTCTTGAGCTGACGTGAGACATGTCCTCTTTTAGGTAAATTATTTTTTTTACTTGGCTCGTAGATCGATTTCCTGTGGGAATGTTTCTGATATGTGCTATGGTTCGATTTGTTTTGATGACGCGTTATAGGAGTTTTTAAAAGGGCTGCGAATTAACTTTTAAGGCATTCAGATTCCGATTTTGAAACCCGCGTTTAAAATTTGTTTTGTGTTTTTATTTTGTATTTTGTGTGTGTATTTTCTTTGTTTATAAATTTTGTTCTAATTTGGATATACTTTTCCTATCAGGTAGGATTATTATTATATTATTTTTAAATAATATCTTTATTATTATTATATTTTTTTTCATGTTATAATGTTAATTATTTCCAATTTAATTTCACTTTTTATTATTTGCTTTTATAACCATAGAAATTCTTTTCAATTGTTTTATATTATTGAAATAATTATTTTATTATTTTAAATTAATATTATTTTGTTTATCATTTTTATAATTCTAATTGTTTCAAATTCAATTTCACTGTTTAGTATTATTTTTTTTTTATAACTAGAAATTTTATTCAATTGTTTACATTTTTATATAATTGCAATTCAGGTAAATCTCACTAAATTAAATAAACTATTTTATTTTTAAATTAATTCCAATTTAGTTAAATCTCACTAAATTAAATAGATTACATTTTTTTTTTTTTTAAATAATTTCAATTCAGGTAAATCTTTCTAAATTAAATAAACTACATTTTTAACTAAATTTCAATTCAGGTAAATCTTACTAAATTATATTTTAAAAATTATTTTACTTAAAAAGTTTTTCAGGCTTGACATTAATATTTCATTTTTCAAATTATAATAATTTGTGTATATTTTCGAAAGGGGTTAAAACATTTTGTGGTTCAATCTAAGTATGAAATGCCTTGTTGTAAGTACTAATATTTTCTCCCGTGTGGACGTTGATGGGAGTATAACAGGGGCTTTTGTTATATTGATAGTTTTATCGATGATGCCTCGCTCAAACAGAAAGATGTCTAGGCTAGATAGAAAATGCAAACAAACATTTAGTCGTGTAGCCCGATGCGTTCCAACGATCATCGTTATCTGGATTGCTTCCTTAGGGACTCCAGACCCCTAAATTAACTAACAAATATGTTTTTGGTTTTAAAATGTGCTGCTGTTTGTAGGGATTGAATTTCAAATTGTGTCAAAAGTTATTAAACATTCGGAAATTATAATCAAATTTGGGTGATTTACATTTTGTGAATTTTTCATAAGTTTTTACAAATTTTCTTACACAAATTATTTTTCATTTTTGTTGAGCCTGAAAACTACAAAATTTTGAATTTATCTTTTCCAAGATGTTTCTGATTTCATTTTATTTGAGAACTTTTAATTATATTTACAACAATTTCTTATTGATTATTTTACATACATTTTATTTGGTTTTTGTCTTATTGTGTTTTTACCCTTTTATGTGTTTTTGTGTACCCTGATTTTTATGTGTTTTATTGAATTTTCTTATTGATTTTATTTTTATGTGCATTTTATTTTGTGTTGGTTTTACCCTGCAATTACCTGTTTTACCTGATTTTATTTTTGCACTGGATATTTTGATTTTTATGTGTTCTACTTGATTTTATTTTTTTTTTTTGCTTTGGATATATTTTTTTTGATTTACTTGTGCTACACTGGAATTTATTTTTATCTGGATATTTTGATTTGCCATTTTATTTGAATTTAATATTTTGATTTACCTGTTTTACTTGAATTGATTTTTGCATTGATATTTTGATTTACAATTTTACTGGAATTTGATTTACCTATGGTTTTACTTGAATTGATTTTTACATTGGGGTATTTTGATTTTCATGTGTTTTACTTGAACATATTTTTACATTTGATATTTTGATTTACATGTGTTTCACTGGAACTTATTTTTTATATTTGATATTTTTATTTATTTGTGTTTTATTTGAATTTATTTCTACATTGGATATTTGATTTATTTGTGATTTACTTGAATTTGATATTTTGATTTTTATGTTTATTTGATTTGTTTTTAAATCATTGAGTGGCTGAGATCGTGGTTTTCTCTGTCAGGCTCTTTTTCCACGCTAGCCACAGGCTGAGTCTGACACTCTCATTTCCAAATTTACATTTGATTTTGATTTTGAATTAAACAGTAGGAATGAATTCATTGTGTTTTATTTAACCTTGTTCCTCTAATGGTAAACCCGTACCAGAGTACAATTTGTCATTTTTGGCAAGACCTGGCTTTTCAACACAACGAAGGGTAAGAAGTTTTTGACGATCACGTTGGCCTAGGTAAGTTACACTACAGTATTTAATCCTTAGCTACATTAAGCACAGGTATATATGACAAAATTATATAAAGGTAATCAAAATATTAGCTCTATAACTATACCACGTCATAATCAAATAAGAACATTATTTGCTTTGTAAACAGTGGCATGTTAGTGTAAAATGTTTAATGATGATGTTTCTACAATCTTAATATCGTCTTCATCTTTTTTTTTCAAAGCAAAATATTCGGAAAATTACTGATTTAAGTGTTTAGTTCACATTTCAGCAATACGTGAGCGACAATTCAAAAATGATGTAGCATAATATCGTCATAAGATAAAATTACGAACATCTGTAAGTATTTGATGACTTTCAGAAAGCATTATTTTTTTTTTTAAAAAAGAAGAAGAAAAAGTTTCACTAACCATTAGAAAGTGAGTAATTAGTAATGTCCTCTCAAACAAAACAAAGCAAAACGAACATAATTGTAGAGAATTGAAACTAAGCTATGATTTAACCAGGAAAAAAAGCAAGGGCCTTTTAAAGAAGAAATTTAGTGCCAAAGCCAAAAAGTGGGACCCAAAATTTTCGTTTATTTTCGAAAAAAACTGCAAATCAGGACAAACAACATTAACTAACTATAACCTAACTTTTAAGAGTTACATAACATTAGGGCAATAGGGTTAGATTAAGGTCATTGTAGATTGCCCTGATTTATCATTTAATCGAAAAACACAAAAAAGGAAACAATTTTGAACTTTTGCATCAAAGTAACCCTTTATTTGGCCCTTAATATTTTTTTGTGAATTTACTTTGATTATAGATGCCTATTATGTTATGCCAGATTCAGAGTTTTATAAAAGAATTTCAATTTGATAAACAAAACCGATGGATCTTTCATAACAATAAGTAAGGCATTTCAAAAATCAAAATATTATCACCAAGTATTATTATAGTTCACGATTCAAGAAATTAAACAATTGCCAATTAAAATGAATAAAGGCACCTACCTATTCGAAATCTAACACGAGCAAATACTTGTAATGAAAATGATAGTAATTAGCAAAACCGGCTTAATGTAGTATAAAGAAAAAGACGCAGAAAGCAGATGCAAAGCAGAAGATCTAAAAACACAAACCATATCAACAACAGAACCCAGCATCGTGATGCAACAGGTGCTCTACAACAGTTTCTCTAATCCAATGTAAACCAATGAGCGAATCAAACCAAATTTAAACCGTAACGACAATCGCAAGAACTTTTTACTTTCCGTTCCAAAACTGTTCACTTTTTTGCCACAACTAATACCAATTAAAACGCGCACGCTATGTTATTAGGAAAAGTTAGAACTACCTTCGAATTATTTTTACTTTTGGTTTGTACGTGGCGCTCCTGCATCTTATTGACACAGTATGAGAAAATAACTATAAACAACATCAAACATACCCCACCAGTCTACGGTATAATATTATTGTTGTTTTTGCGTATTAGACCTATGTATATAACAGCACTAATATAACGATGATGTCAAAAACAGAGTCGCAAACTCACGTAAACTCATACATACGTATGTATGTATGTATGTTTAATACCCACCGGTATTCGCACCTTAACTTTTCTTTTTGTACTTTTAGCCCCAGTCTCGCTGCGAACGTACGAAACCCGCGCTCAGTTTCTTAGTTCAATAATTCTATTAGTAATACAATTTATTATTCAGACAGAAAGGATTACGGATTACCTCACTTCTGCAAAAAAAGAAGTCGCAAATTCAATAGGTACACATATGCATTCATTATAAAGCGTAGGCGCAATGATATTTTAATATCTTGACCTCATGTTCGTATTTTGTATGATGGAGTAATGTAGAAGTTCAAGTTCGCGGGCATTTTCTCTACAGAAAACACATTGCAATGTTGACAAATGTTGTTATGTAAACATTTGTAATGTAAGATGTAGGTACTAAAATATGAGTAAGCCAAATGAAATGTGGTAAGGAAGAACACTTTCCAGGACCAGGATTCCTAAAGGGCCATTTTAAAGTTTCTATAAAAATAATAAAAAGGATTATTCCCAAAGTAGAGAGTATTTTCACAAAGTGCTCATATTTTTCCAAAATAACATTCCCTTTTAATTGAGAATCCCCACACGGAAATGCGAAATAATTGCACGGCAAAAGTGGGCCGTGACCAACTTGCAAAGTTCCGTTTGGGGGTAAAAGAGCACTCTGTGGGTCAGTATAAAAGAATTAGTTTTGAGAGTAATAGAGTAAAAACGAAGATCGAGCCAGCGAGTGAGAGGGGTTAGAGGGGTGTAGCGGGTTACTGCTATCAGTCACCCTAATGTTTTATTAAGAGTCCCTGCTATTACCAACGCCCCTAGTTGGTAATTAATTAGGCAAGTAGTTTTAAGTTATATTTATAAGTAACTGGTTTATAAGTGTTATCTATTTTATAATATTGTTAATTCATTAAATCATTAAAAAACACTATAAAAATTTCGCTTATTCGTTACAGTATCCTATTGAAATCTCTAAGATGGCAAAAACTTTTTCGATCTCTTAAAGATGAGTATTTCATTTTGTATGAGGAATTGTGGAAGTTCAAGTTCGTGGACATTTTTCCCTACAGCCTACAGGAAACTCGTTCCAATATCGTACGTCCCTGTACTATGAGTAAGCCAAATGAAAAGAAATGTAGTAAGGAAAAAACTTTCCATGATCTAGATTCCTAAAGTGCCCATTTCAAACAGTTTCTCTTAAAATAATACAAAATGTTCGTAAGATAGATAGTACAACATTGCAATTTCTAAGATAGTTCAAACTTTTTCGAGTTCTTGGATATGAGCATGCATAGTATCAAGTCAAAAATATCACAGAAATTCAACATGGCTAAATCCATATGACCACTAAAAGTTCTTAGTAAAATATGTAATTTTAGTCTACATATATGGCCACTAAAAGTACAGGGACGTTCTTAGTAAAATTTCTAGTTTCTTAGCACTAAATCTCTTCATTATTTTCATAAACACTAACTAAAAATTTGAAAGATATGCAATGGAAAACGAAATTCAAATAAACGAAGGAAACGTTATTGGCTAAAAAGAGTTAATAAACTTCAAAACGGTTTGAGTCTACATTTTATTGTTATTTCTGCTTCTATAATGTTTCTAATCTTTCATATGTCAGTTGTCCTAACATCCTTCCTAATTTATTAACTTTTGTAACACCCTCTTTTCTCCTATTTTTTCTCCTCATTTCTAATCCATTATATCAATGGTATTTTGTTTTATATGACATTCAGTTATTTTTCAAGAATGATTGTTATACTAAAGTATTATTTTAATAAACAAACTTTTACAACCATTATCTACGTATCGTTTTTAATTTAGGTGGATATCTGTAATCCGTTCACGGTTATAGTTATTACTGACATCATTCTTATGAAATCTACAGTAAAAAAAATGGGTGCCTCATTCTCACCAATATTGGTGAAGGAGAAATCCTTCCGCTCTACACTTTGGTGCAAGGTGGACGGGTACAGCGGGAGATTCTTTTCATTATATTACATTGAGGGTAGAGAAAGCAGTAGGTACTTCAAGCATCTTCAATACCATATAACACCTAATAACTGAGCAAGTTTTTTGGTTTGCTCACAATCTGATGAATTACCTATATATCATTGCAAAGTGGGTTCCTTCGCAATATAACTGCGCGATACGTTGTTGCAGTTAATGTACGACAAAAAAATACAGTAAGTCTTTCACAGTCACGTTTAGAAAATAAAAAATCTGTGAAAGGAAATTTAAACGAATTATCGTCAGATACCTACAGTTAAAATGTAAAGTGCAATATTTCTAATTTACTTAAATTAAAAAATGAATCTTGGATCAGCGTAACCTCCTTATTTTGAAATTATGCACCTCCTATGTAAACTACTTACCCCAATCCACCGTTGAATTGTCAATGTACTATTTAAAATTATTAAAAGATGCAAATTATAGTGTTAGGATAACCTTTAAAAAATTTTTTGGGTAAAACATTCTTAATGTAAATTAAATTCTATTATAATTTGCAAGAAATTCTAGTTTCAAACCAAAATAAACAATACGAAAACCAAAATATCATTTAATTAAATATACAGAAAAACCAAACAAATCTTTACTGACTCATACTTTGTAACATAGATAATCATGTATTTTAAATCTTTTTCAAAATTTCTTTTGATGTAAGCAGTAAGATACCGCGATACCGCAAAAAAATTATTTTAATCAGATATCTTTATATGATAAATAAATAATGTCAAATAATTTAAATGTTAAAATGTTCTAATTAATTCTCAGATAATACATTTAGGTAATTATCTATAATACATATGAAGCATTCAGATACAACACTTGCCTGCTGTACCTACGACCTACATCATAACTGTCATCAATACATGTAATGGAATCTCTCTTATTATGCAATCCCCGATCACCTCAGTTCCATTGAGCAATGACTGTCTCATTGCTCCATTCAAACTTTAACATTATATTTTAAATATAGAATAAGTTGTATTTTGAAATTTTCTAACCGTTGTATTAATTAAGCACTAAGCAAGTGTTTCAGTTTGCTAGTTTTCAGTGCACAATTAATTCAGTTCCTAATTTAACATACAATGATAAAGAAATGTGGTGAAAATCTTAAAACACAATAGGGGCCATTCATTTATTACGTAAGACGATTTTTACAAGTTTTGGACCCCCTCCCATCCCTAAATAAGAAAAAATAAGAATAGGATGACCCCTCCCCCTTGTTGAATATTTATTACGTAAGAATCTAAAGGAAAAATTTAATATGCGCTTGGTTGGTGTTGATGTTTATTTTTAAAAGTAACAATTTTAAGGAACGTTTACAATAATGTTGGATGGAATCATTTTAATCGTTTGGATATAATCACTACATAACATTTTCAATCCAGGGGCTCAAAACCCACTCAGAAAGTGAATCTGCCACTAGAACATCTCTAATACCAGGTGTTGCTTCTTTTGGTCACATCGACACTCGCGCTTTTTCAAATCTTAACTTTGCGTATATTTGTGATCTTACGTAAGAAATATCAAAAATCCCTCCCACCCCCTTGTAAGAAAAAATAAGACATGGTCGACCCCCCCCCCTAAATCGTCTTACGTAATAAATGAATGGCCCCATATCAATAAAACTACCGGATTTATGGATAGACAGATGTTACAAAGGTTTTGTTTTAAAAATTTTAGGAAAAATGAAACTGAACTTTAGTTTACTTGAGCATCGTAATGTATGCATACAGGAGGGGGGGGGGATTGGAAAAAATGGAACAGTGGTAAAGCCCTTTTCAACCCTCTTTTAAAAGTACCTAATTGAAATAGATACGTAGTGTTGAAGAAAGAATGTTTAGATGGACGAAATAAAAACAGAGAAGTGGAATTTATCTGCGGAATATTGTTACTGCCCCATGCCCCATAATTTTCCTAAACCTGAATAATTTAAGGAAACCATAAAAAATTGAACCAGAGCAGCCGACCCTGGAATCGAACCTAAAACCTTCTGAATATTAACATAAGGTCTAGACAACTACTAGATCATGCTGTTGGATACTTTATGCATTATATGGCAACAGTGTAAAATAAAATCGGTCATGCTTATATTATTAAATGATGGTATTATTATTATGTGCTTAACAGAACGTGACTTAACGATGACAAGATGACATACTTTAAATCGACTTTAAAATCAAACAAACGGAATTAATAGTTTCGTATTCATTTAAAAGTACGAGAAAGTACTTTTTATAGCACGCAAAATGTAAACCATACACACATGAATACTGATTAACAATAAGTAATTAAACGGTTTTAAAGTACCTAGGTGCTGTATTTTTTTATACAACAAACTTCTACCTATAATATATTATGAATGTGCCTACAAATATACTTTGTAAAGTTCTAGTTGTTTAATACACAACATAATAGGTACCTAAAATAAATGAACCTTAAACTTATTCATTAAAATCTGAGAACTGCATCATATTCTTAAGATAAGTTAAAAACAAAAAATACTTAATGTGTTTTTATCTGATGTTAAGCTAATATACACCATATCAAATGTTATTTGGAAAACTTCTACTTACACCTGATATGGTCCTACGACTGGATTTTCTTCCTTTTGATTTTCTTTCAAAAACCTGTTTTTCAGATTTAGACATTTTGCACAAAATAATTTAAACAATGGGAACTTATTTAACTATTCATGATTTACTCAATCACACTTAACGAATAAAAACAGAGAAACCCACGTTAGCCTTTGTGGCTTATCTTTGCAATACGGTATCAAATTCTACACTAACGAAAGGCAAACACACCTATGTTTTTCATAGTTATCATATCTTACAGATTAAGACAATCTGCTTTTTATGCATGTGAGTCAAAGCTCAGTGTTGTAATTAATTTCTTCAAAAGTACAGGTGATAAGGTATCATACAGTTGATTGTAATAATAAAAGTGTAGGTAGACGTTAGTAATGTTAGTTAAGTACTCACGAATCCTGAAGACTTCATACGTTCTTGTTTTGACATTGTGACAAAAACATTTGGTGAGCAAAAAATCAGGAATGTTCACAATAAGGAATCTGAAATTCATCAAAAAATCACGATGAACCACAAGTAAATTACACTAAAAAAACAGTTACAGATTGAAAACATAACCTTACTTTCACTAACACACTTTTGTTTAACTAACTTTTTTTTATTTGAACGAATACAACAAAGCAAAAATACTGTTAAACTTACGATTTCAATATCACAGTTTTTTGTTCATTATTTTCCTTTTCTAATAATAATTTAGTTGAGACGGCAAAAACCACCTTAATTTTTGAATCGCAAACTTGTTGATCACTGGCATTTCAATGGCTCTGTTAAGTCATCAACTTATTGAAAATTCCAAGCTTGAATCTTTTGCATACCCGCGAAGAAATAGCTGAGAGGATGTAAACAACTGAAAACGGACAGTACATTTTAAAAAGTTGCTCTCATAATAGGCAACTTTTTAAGCATCGTAGGCTACCACATAGTCAGCAAATTTCTTATGCAGTAGCTGTTATTGATTATGTCATAAGGAATAAAATTATTGGTTTCCAGGGTTTTTATTGGATAAATTCTTTAAAGATGATAAAATGATAAATGAATGTGGTTAACAGGGTAAAAATGCAGTTCTACTGGTTTTTTAAGTAAACTCAAAAATGAATCAAGGTACAGAAAGTCAATCAGATTTTTTTTGTACGAAATCAAATTTCCCACAGTAGATTATTTACAAAAATTCTTTATACAAAAAATGTAAAACAGCAAGAATTTATTAATTTGCTTCTGTTTTATTTTATATATTGCTTTTTAAGCAGAAACAAGTACAGATATTGATTTATATAAAAAAAACTGTGCATAATTAATTAGATTTACAATTTTGGTTAAGGAGAGAAACGATAACAAAAGAAAAATGAAATATTATCTACATAAGATAATGTTACTACCCCAACATATTTGCTCAATGATGCAAAAAAAGCAACAAAAAGGTTTTGACCAATATTTCCAAAACCTCCTTAACTTAATGTGCTAACAATAAATATAATGATCTGGACAATTACATTAACGTACATTTTTCATTTAGAAAAATGTACTAAAAATGAACAGAAAATAGCGTTTTCTATTTGAATCAAAACTATTTCAATAAAATAAGTTACATTGTAACATTTCACATTTGCAAATTCAAAATCAAATAAGATAGGAATAGAACATTTGAAAACAGAGTAACTTCTTTCCTGATTTATTTATACTTACGCTTCTAATTACTCTGTTTCTGGGTCAGCAGGTGAACTGGAGTCTTTCCAAGCAAATAATTTTTTTAGAAAAGACCATTTCACTGCTAAACGGCCTCTAATAGTTTTTCTTTTTGTATTTAAAATCTTTTCAGTCAGCTAAAGCCAAGGCCCACAAATATATTAGATGGACAAACTTTAAAATAATATTGCCACATATTACGAGAGGCTTTTAAAAGTAATTATATTAGAATTCAGCTTATTCTTTCCTAATACTTGATTTTGAACACGCCTCTCATTTTCTCAAAACATTATCAGCATGTTTTGAAGTTAAACTTAGACATTATTGTACTTTGTTTTGTAAAGTTGTGAGATAAAAATGATAATAATAATTGCCCGGAAATGGTATTGTTGCTACAAAAAGCAAGTGGCTACACGTTAAAATTCAGATTTCTTTGAAATCATTTTCCATGTTTTCAATTAAAAATCAAAGTAATTAGAATAATGGTTTAATTATTAATGGTCATAATTTAAATAAAAGTTTGCAAATTGTGGTTAGAGCTAGGCAACTCAACTTTCACATTTTCTTAAGGTTTTTTGAACTAATAATGATTAATTATAATTTCTTTAAAAAAGTAGGAAACCCAACATACACCAAATTTCTGATATCCACAGCAGATAAGTATAAAATTCAAGAGGTATCCCCCAGAAAAGTCCCTAAAAAATGAAGTGGCTCTATAGCAACTAAGTACTTTAAACTCGGCTGAATAATTTCAAAAATTTAAAATTAATAAAGGGGATGTAATACAAGCAAGAACAAACTGATTAATATAACTAATCAACTTTTACTCTCTTTATTTATTATTCTAAAATTTAATTACAATTTTAGTTGACGTTCGTTATTGTATGGCTGTTACTTAATTTGATAACTTTTTTGTATTGGTGTACATGTCAGAATTATGGTCAGAATTAAGGTTAACATATTTTACTTATTTGAAATTATGAGAAAAGTAGAGATAATCGAAAGTTTACGTTGCTTTTTAGTTTTGTTGTTGAATTATATTCCTTCATGTAAGAAGCAAGTACTCGTCTGCATATTTTTCTATAAAGCATATTCCCAGTGACACAGTTATCTCTTCAAGATCATTTCTGATCAACTGTAACTGGTCCCGAAATTACGCCAGAAGTGAAAATTGCAAATATCTTAAGTATTTTAAATTATTACCTATATCTGTGTATATATCTGAATGAGCAACTAATTTAGTAGTGAATAATTAATGTGGACTATAATGAACTAAGTACCTACCTATAAAGTAGATTATTTGATTTTATCGGAAATATTGATTGTTGTAAAAAGTATTAATTATCACAGTTACTGTTAATACTTTTCTTTTATTTAGTAAGTTTGATTTAATTAATTTTTGTCTGATTTAAAAATCTAGAAAACTGCAAGTCAGAATTGTTCTAAAAGTTTAGTTATTTCGAAGCATGGCAAAGGTGAGTAATCTGTATTTTAATTATATAATTTTTATTAAATTGTTTTGAATGTAATAATTTAATAATATTGTTGTAGATAATGAACATGTCATCAATGACACTGAATTTAATGAAGAAAAATAAGTACAATTTTGAAAACGCATGAAGTTATTAGAAGTTTAGGAATAAACGTGAAGCTAGGTAGATTATATAACATTCTTGTGATACCAGATTTTTACTACAACTAATAATAAAAGTTATTGGAGTATATCACAGATTAAGACATAACATAAAAGATTAAACACAAATGTTTAATAATTTAATGAAATATTTAATAAATTCACAACAAATCGTTTCACCTACAAGTGCTTCATCAGGCGATGAAATCTACTAAATCATAAACAGCTACACATTTTTAATAGACCCCTAAACCCAATGTCATCACTTATATCCTTATTATTTTTGAGGAAGTTACCCAAAGTAGTTTTAGATTTAAATGTAGTTTTGGCATTAACTTTATTACGTTTTTTTTTAATTTTGTTCTGTAAGTTTACCAATATAAGTAAAACAGAATTATTTTGAACCTCTTTTTTTCAGGCATGGATTCTAACTGATTGATTATGGGAATTTATTAGTTTAAGAAAATGTATGAGTTTATATTAAATTATTATTAAAATTTTTAAATATTGCAGTCTATACAAATACAATAACAATATTACCTTTTTAATACAATGAACCCACTGTATATTCAAATATGTACTTCCCAGTAAGCACTGTTACATTGCCGTTACATGTATATAATTTAACTTTGTAACCGACCCTGTTTTAAATTTCGCGCCCTCCACATTAGATAGTACCGATGCGTTCCTAACTACCTTCATCGAAAGCGCCACCAGTTACCCGCGGACGCTGCCGACCGCTACCCTCTCCTACGAGAAGACGGTACTCAGCCACCCCTACCCTTATCGGTACCACCGGGAGATATTTAAGGAACTGGCACCCTTTTTGCTTTTAGTCGGTAGGTCCGAGGACACCTTCCTCGGGAATCCGACACTACCCAGTCGCTCGGGCGGTTGGGTGTCTTTTGAAGATTTCCTCTCCTCCACGAAAACACAAAAAAATACTTTTGCTTAGTCTAGATCTTTGCTTAGCATTCGGGAGGTCACCGGTTCGATTCCGGGGCCGACTACTCTGGTCCAAGTTTTTCTGTGGTTTTCTTGGACCATTTAGGCAAATGCTGGGGTAGTAATATTCCACAGATAGTCTTTCACTTCTCTTCTGTCTTCATTTCGTCCGTCTCATCTTTCTTCCCCCACACCACCACCAACCCATTCCCACGATTCCTGAAGGAGGCTGAAGAGGGCCTTCCGCCCTACCCCTCCGAATTTGCACAAGAGTGTAGGTCGGGGGGGACAGCCCACCCACCAATATTGGTGGGAATGAAACACCCAGGTTTTTTTTCTTTTTCGAAAAAGGCAAGTTGGTTCCTCAACCAGCAGCTCCTCCTGACTTAATATCCTCCGGGGTCAAGTTTACTGGATAATAATCGAGCCCAGCTCTTTCTACACGCTAAGTGGTCAGACTGTTCTTGTGTAGCCGCCAGTATTCGATTATTATTTTCTTTGTGGACATTAAATATATATATATATCTTCATAGTGTTAGTTTTGTACCTGTAGGTTTCTTTTTTTTGTGTAATTAAAACTGTAAAAAAACCGTTTTTTATTATTATGAGTTTTTATTATCGTGAGTTCGCAAAATCGAACGCGTAATAACTTGTGATATTTGGTACATTGCAGGTATGTATAATGAAAGTTACGTAGATGTTTCTATTCCCTACTCAGCAATGTAACATCGTTACATAACAATGTTCCATTACAATAATATTGTTTTTACATTGCAGTTATTCATTTGCAATGTAAATGTAAGTTTCATTGCACTTATTTACTATGTAATGTTAATATTACATCACCCGGATGTAATGTCTATAATATTTCTCTGTAACTTCTGTGACACATTACCGTGATAGATATTACACAAGTGAAACATTGTTATATAGCGCTATTTCCATGTTATGTTGTTGCAATATTCGGTGCTTACTGGGTTGTATGGCTCATCAGCAAAATATAAAACTAAAATGTGTGCTTTTATTTGCTAATAAATAATATAAATCTTTTTAGCTATCAACTTTTCTAATTTTAATTTAACAGTTGTCCTTGTTATAGGCAACAGAATGTGAGGATTAGCCAAGAAACAAAGAGAAGGGAGAATTATGAAGTTTAATATAAAATAAAAAAATTAACAATTCTAAATGTAAATGTTATTTATTTTTATGTATTTTTAATGGTTCTAATTAAATCATAAGTAGGTAGGTACTTACAGATTAATTAAATGTTATGGAAATTGTTATTTGTTAATTTACATACTGAAGTAAAAACCACCAAACTCTTCATGTGTCCCCACAGGTCAGGTCAGGGCGCCTAGCTGGCCACGGTATGGGTCCACCTCTTCCGATCCACTTATTGGGAAAACTACAGTCCAGACCTGACCCCCATGGATTTTTATGTGTGGGGACACATGAAGAGTTTGGTGACCAACGAACTTAATCCAATTACATCTGTTGAAGTTTTAAGGCAGAAACTTATCGATGCGGCAAACGAAATAGGGAGAAAATTAACAACCGGTGTAGTGAAAAGTGGCTTAAGACACAGAATGAGAGTATGTGTGTGAAACAGAGGCGGACATGTGGAACACACATAGTAAACTTTCTTTGAAAAGAGTAATAAACGCTTTTTTGTACCTATTTGGATTTTTTTATTTTGTTTTCTGACTCAAGTGATAAATTTGACGCTTAAGTACTGTTATTTTTACCACTCTCTGGAAGCATTTTATCAAAGTTTTTTGTAAGATTTCTGTTAATACTCTAGCTTGTTATACCTTGTTGGATAGCTAAAGAACCAAAGATATTTTTAAACACATCTGCAGCATAACTGTCATAGACTTTTCTTTTAATATTTACAAAGGAAAGAAAATATCGTGACAGATGTATCATTCTGACGTTGACAAGCGCCGACTGCGAAAATTGAGTGGAGGTAACCTATGACGCGTTCCAGAAAGTCCGAGAGTTGCTGGACGTTTCTAGAGTTGCCTAGAAACGTCCATAATACTATAGAAGGAACAGCGTTGGACAGTTTGACAGTTTTTGATAGAAGAGAGTGACAGAGATAAGTTCGAAGTGAAGAAAAGCGATTAAAAAGCGAAACAGCTATTGAGTTGTTGTTGTTATCGAAATAGTTATTGAAAAGTTGTTGTGCTAGAATTGATTTAATAAAAAGTGTTGAGAGAAAAATACGTGATTATTGTAAATTACGTAACAATTGGTGTCAGGACTAAAGATTTATGCCAGTAACAAGAAGTCAAACGTCAAAAATGGAGGAGCAGATTAAAATTTTTGGATGGAAATGGGGGTTTTAAAAAGAAATGAAGGCAGGCCAGGAAGAAATGAAGGAAGAAATTAAAGCAGGCAAGGATGAAATGAAGGCAGGCCAGGCAGAAATGAAGGAAGAAATTAAAGCAGGCAATGAAGAAATGAAGGCAGGCCAAGAATAAATTAAAGCAGGTCAAGAGAAATTGATCTAAGTTATAAGAACAATAAAAATTGAGCAAGAAGGTTTGAAGGAACAGTTAAAAGAAGTAAGAGTAGAAGTTCAAAAAGAGCTAAAGGAAGTAAGAGCAGAAGTTCAAGAAGAGTTAAAGGAAGTAAGAGTAGAAGTTCAAGAAGTTCAAGAAGAGATAAAGGAAGTAAGAACAGAAGTTCAAGAGGAGTTGAATGCCGTACACAAAAAGTTTCAAAAGGAATTAGGCGAAATGAAGGCCAATCTGAACGTTCAAGAATACCCAAAGAAAATCGAAGAAGGAAGTGTAAGAATGTCGAGAATAAAACCACCAACATTCGATGGGAAGGTCTCTTGGTCAGTTTATCTTAAACAATTCGACGCTGCTGCCAAGGCAAATGAGTGGAATGAAATGGAAAAAGCCACTGCCCTGATCATAGCGCTACGTGGGAAAGCTCTCGACGTTCTGCAAGGTATACCAGAAATGCAACAAAACGATTTTAAAATTCTGGTGGACCCATTAGGGGATGCGCTATAGGGGATAAACACCTACAACAAATGTACCAGGCTCAGTTAAAAAGTCGCCATCAACGTAGCAGCGAAAGCCTCCAACAATTCGAAGCGGACGTCGAAAGGCTTGTGCGGTTGGCTTATCCTAGTGCCCCTCAAGACTTTTCAGACCAGCTATCCACCCAAATGTTTGTCGATGGAGTACGATATTTTCGAAATACAGCAAACCCTGCGCATGTCTCGACATAAAACTGCAGGCGAAGCTTTATCGCACGCACTGGAATATGAAGCAGCCAAACAAGCATCCAAACGACATGTTAGAGTTCGACAGGCTGGGTTAAATTTGGATGATGACAGCGAGATATTTCGACAAGAAGTCGTAAAAATAGCTAAAGAAGTAATGTCTTCAAAACCGAAAGAAGAGATGAGTGAGCGCCCACGCTGTTGGACTTGCAACAAACCGGGGCATCTTTCACGCGATTGTGTCAAGAGGAAGCGAGAAGTTACATGTTGGAATTGTGGACGTAGGGGGCATTTGAGCAGCGGCTGTCCATCTGGAAGAAGACAGACGTCAGCCACCAAAGGAAGTAAGCAGGGAAACTAAGAATAGCCGGCCTTACGGGGCGAAAGTCGGCTTTGCGTCCTCCAAGCCCCAATCATCGCCTCCGTATCGAAAACAACCACTGGTAATTCACTTACTGTGGATGGTTTTGTGGACGGCAGGAAGTTAAAACTGATAGTGGATACCGGCGCATCAAGAGCTATAGTTAACCCTCGTATAATCGGTAAATGGAGGATTCGACCGCTAACCATAAATGCTGTCTTAACAACTGCGACAGGGGAAACAACATCATTTCATGGAGAATGCGAAGTGGTGATCGGTCTTGGAGACGCAAGCCTATACCAACAAGTGCTGGTGGCCAATATCACCGACGACATCATTTTGGGACTCGACTTCATCGAAAGACACCGAATCCAGCCAGACATGGGCACAAAATGTTTATGAATAGGAGATCAAGAACTGCCACTACAAATAAATGGGACTGATAAGCGAACACTACGGGTCGTCGTTGCTTAAGATCAAGTTTTACCTGGACACTCCGAAGCTGTTGCCCGAATTACAATAGAGGACAATGTCCCTTATGAAATAACTGGAGTCATAGAGCAAGACAACGAAGAATTGAAGCAGAAGGCTATCCTTGTCGGAAAAACTGTGGTACAAACCGGCTCGACCACGATTCCAATCAGAGTTGTCAATCTGAAAGGCTTTAAACAAAAACTTACGAAAGGAACACCAATAGGGACATTAGAACCAGTCACCACCATCAATCATTTGGACCAAATTAGAGAACAGAGGCAAGAAAACGGGATGCTGCCAGAAGCATTACAAGAATTAATCAACAAGGCAACTGAACATCTTACTGAAGAAGAAACTCGAAAGCTAGAACACCTAATTCAAAGTTACAAGGACGTCTTTGCGATTGATGACAGCGATTATGGAAGAACCAATTTAGCGTACCACCGAATCAACACAGGAAATGCAAGACCAATCAAACAGCCACCCAGACGAGTACCATGGGCCAAACGAGAAGAAGTCGATTCATTGATTAAGGACATGCGCGAGAAAGGGATAATAGACCCATCGAAAAGTCCCCTATCGTTTTGGTACGTAAAAAGGATGGATCAACGAAATTCTGTGTTGATTATCGACGATTAAATGAAGTAACACATAAGGACAGCTATCCTTTGCCGCGAATCGACGACACGTTAGATTGTCGGTCGAGTGAAATTAAATGGTTCTCGACGTTGGACCTAAAGAGCGGATATTGACAAGTCGAAATACATCCTGAAGACAAGGAAAAGACTGCGTTTACTACTGGGAACGGTCTCTGGCAATTCAATGTAATGCCCTTCGGTCTATGCAACGCACCAGCTACCTTTGAAAGATTAATGGAGATCATTTTACAAGGATTGAATTGGGAAATCTGCTTGGTCTATTTGGATGACGTTATTGTGTTTGGGCGAACGTTTAAAGACCATCTCGCCAATCTAAGCAGAGTACTTCAGAAATTCAAAGCAGCAAAACTAAAATTAAATCCCAAAAAGTGTGCGTTGTATAGAACTGAAGTGAAATACCTAGGCCATGTCATATCAAGTAAAGGCGTTGGTACAAATCCTGACAAGACCGAGGCAGTTCGTAATTGGCCGCAACCAACGAATCAGCATGAACTGAGGAGTTTCTTGGGACTATGTTCGTACTATAGAAGATTCGTGAAGGGATTTGCGGATGTGGCTCGCCCCTTGCACAGACTTACCGAGAATGGAGTTCCTTTTGATTGGACGAACACCTGTCAAGAAGCTTTTCAAGTTCTTAAAAATAAGTTGTCTAACACCCCGATTTTGACTTACCCCGAATTTGGAAAACCATTCATAGTCGATACCGATGCGAACAATGTGGGTATTGGAGGGGTTCTTTCTCAAGTTCAAGACGGCAAAGAAAGAGTAATCGCATATTTTAGCAAGACACTGTCAAAGCCCGAGAAGAACTATTGTGTGACCCGCCGAGAACTATTGGCCGCGGTAAAAACTATCGAACATTTCCACAAATATCTATATGGGCGAGAATTCCTGCTGAGAACTGACCACTCTTCTCTTAAATGGTTGCTGCAATTCCGAAACCGTGAAGGACAGGTGGCCATATGGTTACAGCGTTTACAAGAGTACAATTTCAAAATTGAACATCGGCCAGGAAAATACAATGGTAATGCCGACGCCTTATCAAGACGACCATGTCCACGGAATTGCAAACATTGTTCTTCTGTTGAACGAAAAGAAGGGTTAGAACAAATTCCATGCCTACATACCACCGTGGAGAGACAAGAAAATTGAGAAGACACAGTGTTCATTGAAGAACAGCTAACCGATGATGACTTAGGACCCATCATGAAATCGAAGGAGGCAGGAGAATCTCAACCAACGTGGGCGGACGTAAGCCCCCTGAGTACTACGACGAAATGTTATTGGGCTCAATGGGATTCCCTAAAGCTCGAAAATGGTGTCCTTAAACGAATCTGGGAAAGTCCGGACGGGACCAAGAAGCAACTACAAGTTGTGTTGCCCAAGACGAAGACGAAAGAAGTAATAAAAGAGCTGCATGCAGGGACTGGAGGCGGACATTTTGGAGTGAAGAAGACCTTAGAGAAAACTACGTGAACGGTATTACTGGGTGAACGCTAGATTGGATGTGGAAGACTGGTGTAGAAAATGCGAAGTATGTGCTTCAACAAAGGTCCGAGAACCAGGACACGAGGAAAGATGCACCAGTATAACGTCGGAGCACCATTCGAAAGAATAGCCATGGATATCGCTGGTCCCTTTCCCCGAACTGAAGATGGCAACCGCTACATTCTGGTTGTGATGGATTACTTCAGCAAGTGGCCGGAAGCCTATGCAATCTCCAACCAGGATGCAACCACCGTGGCGGAGGCAATAATAAACAACTGGATCAGCCGATATGGAGTTCCTATGGAGATTCACACTGACCAGGGCCGAAATTTTGAATCAGAAATATTCCAACGAGTATGTGAATTGATGGGAATACATACAGACTACATACCGTAACCTTATGAACCTAAGGAATCTAAAAAAGGAAACACATTGAAAACACTTGTTAAAATTTAATATCAAGACGATATTCCAATTCAGTCCAAGGATACGTCTAGGGGGTATGCTGAAAATGGTCACCCTGTATATTGTTACAATCGTGATATGTTTTTTCATTTTAAAAGAAGTCAAACTTAGCTCTTTAGGATTTACTATTACTAACGACTAATACCTATAGTTAAATTCGTTTAGATTTATATCCATTAATACCTGCACATTCCTAACTAAGTACATTACCGGTTGGTCCCGAAATAGGAATACTAATAATACCATTACAAAGCAAGCCACGAAATGGAAAATAAAAATGCAAAATTTGATGAGCTCCCAAAGTGAAAAGACTCCGTTTTTGTGGATTTTAATGACTTTACTGATGCTTATCTGGACAACAACGTATTTACAAAATTAAAAACTAGCCCATTTATATGAATAATAAAAAATAACTTTTAACAACATCTATTTATTTTCTTGTTGATATCGGGCTCTTCTATTTCACTTAAGAAAAACTAAGCAGGGGGACGAGTTACTTTTTGAACTCTTTGAATAATAAGGATCGTTGGTTATTGCATGCTTAACGTGTACAATTGGATACGCTTTCAAAAAAAGGGTTGTAGACAACAAAACTGATCAGTTTGGGTTCTCATTAAAGTTTCATTTAACAGAAATAATTTTGTGCTGCTAAGCTGCTCCTTTAACTATTCATGCAAACGATGTCGAAAATGTTCTCTTTTCCTTATTATTACTGTTACAAAGAAGAATATTAATCTTTGTAGATTTTATTGACGTATGAATCAATTGTCAAATCAGCGTATTCTTTGTTAAATATACATATAAAACCAAATGCTCAATTCCTAACATCAAACAAAATAAATTTGGCAAGTGCACTAGAAGACTCGTTTAAATCAACATCGAAAAAGCATTTAACATAATGTTTCTCTTCATACGTACCTGCCCTTTTTAAAAACGTTTGTAAATTATGTAGGTGGTATATGAAATAGGAAAAACAGAAAATCAAATTTAAAGGGTTCACTAAACCCTCAAACCCGACAGGCGGCACAGCAATGAGTTGTACTAGCAAGTCTTTATAAATTTAGTTGATGTGTTATTCGTCACTGAGGCTATGATTCTTTTTTTAGACAGACAAATTATAATAATATGTTTCGGAGAGTCAATACTCTTTTTAATATTGCGACTGTACGCATGTGGTGTGATTAATTTGATGGGCAATATGTCGCTAACTTCCACATTTTAGGCTTTTCTCTCATTCATGAACATTTAGTTCAACAAAATTTAACATGAAACGTTAGAAATACGTTTTTGTTTCTTGATTTATATATAATGAATGTACATGTTCTGTATATTAAAAGGTTACCTACTTCATTAATTAATAGTGTAGAAAAATGTACAGAGCTCCAATGCGATTTTGTTTTGAAATTGAAATATCAAAGGATTTTCTACAGATTTAGAAAACTTCATTCATGACAATGAACTTGAAATATTAACAAAAAACAAAATTTATGTAGAATAAAGCTTCTCTACCAACAATCAGTGTTATTGGCTCTAGAAATAAGTACAGTAGGTACCAACATTACAACAAAGGACTTCAATTACATTACAAATGAACCAGAAGTTCTTTTAAATGACTTGAAGCCCTTCAAAGTGCTTTAAAGAAAGAAAAAACCATCAAAATAGCTTAATGTTTTTTGATATAATGTAGGCTCGTGTGGTTTGTTTAAAACTTTTATGGCATGTTCTTTTTCACAAGTGCTTCAGGCGTTTTGATGTCTGAAGCTCTTTTGAAATGCTCAATGCCTTTTTAAATTGCTTGAGGTCCTCCCGATGACTTTACAGTCCCTTTAGTTTGTTTGAAGTGTTTGAAAGAAGGGCAAAACTATTAATAGGGACTTGAACTTTTTAATATAATCAAAGCTTGGTGTTCGTAGTATTTAAGTCCTTTTAGTGTGCACAAAGCAAGTGCTAAAAGCTTTGAATTTAATTCCTTTTCAATATAATTGGCAATTCAAAGTCCTTAGATTTTAAAACGTTTTTGAAATTTCAAGAATAAAAGTATTTTTAGTAACTGCTTTCAGTTTAGGGTTTGAAGCCACTTTAGTGAGATCTTCTACCAGCTCTGATCCGGAGTTTGAAGACCGAAATCAACTCACTTAAATAATTTTTAATTAAACCAAAAAGCTCACTGATCTGTGAGAAAATTAGTGCAATTTAATGTAAGGAATGATTAGAAATCAATGAGTTATTTGATTTCGAAATCTCCCATTTTCCCCATTTTCGTATTTGCTGGTCACCTACTACGTACACAAAGTCACCTTCAGAACTACTTAATAAGTTTTATTTCAAAAACTTATATATGAAATAACATTAAGTTTCGTGAAAAACGATTGAATAATCAATCACAATCACCCAAGCATTTTTTTTACACCTGCGTTACAAATTTCACAACAGACGCGCTTGATGGCAAGGCCAAGTGCAATGACTTCAGTCAGTGACAATGTCCAGACTCAAATCTTCCCAAAAATACACTATTTTGACCAAACGAAAGTGCAATAAGGTTTGTATTTTTTAGTCGTTTTAATTCAGTCGACCTGAAACGGTTTTCTTGTTTTGCGTTGTAATCGTTATTTCGGGTAGAATTGTACGTAAACACAATTAAAGTGACGATTATAGTGACAGATTTTATATGCAGGGCATCAAGATGCGTCCACGGTAAGTAAAGAATATATAAATTGTTACAAAAATATTGCCGATAAAATGCTTTAGAAACAAGTTTTCACTTTTGGGAAATATTGTGCGAGTGCAAAATGAAAAACAATTTGAAATATTCATTGGTACTTTTCTTAAGGAACTTTGTAGACAATGTGTTAAAAAAAATTGGTAAGATGAAATCCTAAATAAATTTTCCCTTAAGTACATTTTAGGATTAATAATGGATCACATCCTGATTTACTTAAAATTCAATATTGTTTTAAAAATACATCATAATTAAACAGTACCTCGGTGCTAATAAGGAGTATATACCAAACGTAGGATAACCCTTAAGTAATTAGTAGTAATTTAGTAATAGTAATATTCATTTATGTCAGGATTAAAAGCAGATTTTGACCATTATTCTCCATCTTTTAATATTTAACATAGATTTAGTACCCCTACGGTATACATACATAAATAAGGTAAAGAATATTTCCTAGGTAATAGACATCAGTAATTGACGTAGCCTTTTCAGAGTTTGGTGCCCATTTATGACAGGATTTTGAAATAATTCACATTTTTTATATTCAGTACCCAATATATACCCCAGAAACGAAAATTTATAAGAGATGTGAGATTTGGAGCTGGATTTTGAGAAAAGTTTAAGCATTAATATCAAGGGAATATTCGAGATCGATGATGGGATAATTCTTTGTATAGGCACAAACCATCACGTACTCACCCAGAATTTTTATTAAGGGAGAGGGGGTTAATATATTGTTACGTAATTCATATATCACGTATTTTTTTTAACACTTTTTATCAATTAATTCGTACACCAAAAACCAATAATTCACTAACTAGTTTGCTTTTCAATCACTTTTCCTTCACTTCTAACTTATATCTGTCACTATTCTATCAAAAACTGTCAAACTGTCCAACGCTGTTCCTTATATAGTGTTATGGACGTTGCTAGATAATTCTCGAAACTTCCAGCAACTCTCGAACCTTCTGGAACGCGCCACAGGCAAAATTCACTTTTCGCAATCGGCGCGTGTCAACCTCATCCAAAACGCTACGTCCGTCACACTGCCCCCCCTTTAGCGCTGATCCCGATCAGTTTCTTCCAGTGTGTATGGAGCAAACCGGTAGAGGTGTTCCTATAAACGACATTGTTTATCCGGGTAATCACTTTGTACGGGCCCTCCCAATTCCGTTGTATTTTAGGGCACCTTCCTTTCTTGCGAACTGGGTTATAGAGCCATACACAATCGCCCTCCCTGAATCCAGTGGAATTCGCTCGCTGATCATAGCGGGTCTTCATTCGGTCACTTTCGAATTTTATTCTTGATCTGACGGCTTTATCGATGGTGTTTAGGCGCTCGCGTAGTTTAGACATAATTGTCCGTGGACAGCGAAGAATCTTTAGGTCGGCCAAACATTAGATCAGCAGGTAGTCTCAGTTCTTTCCCAAATAGCACACAGGAAGGGGTCTGTCCAGCAGTATCGTGTATGGATGTCCTATAGGCCAGAAGGAATAAGGGAATGTGGCGATCCCAGTCGGTCTGATGATCGTTCACGAACATCCTCAGGTTGTTTTCTATAGTCGTATTAAATCGCTCTTACCATGCCATCAGACCGAGGATGCAACGGAGTTGTTCTAGTTTTCCTTATTCCCATCAATTCACATACTCGTTGGAATATTTCTGATTCAAAATTTCGGCCCTGGTCAGTGTGAATCTCCATAGGAACTCCATATCGGCTGATCCAGTTGTTTATTATTGCCTCCGCAACGGTGGTTGCATCCTGGTTGGAGATTGCATAGGCTTCGGGCCACTTGCTAAAGTAATCCATCACAACGAGGATGTAGCGGTTGTCATCTTCAGTTCGTGGAAAGGGACCAGCGATATCCATGGCTATTCTTTCGAATGGCGCTCCGACGTTATACTGGTGCATCTTTCCTCGGCTCCTGGTTCTCGGACCTTTTTTGAAAGCACATACTTCGCATTTTCTACACCAGTCTTCCACATCCAATCTAGCGTTCACCCAGTAATACCGTTCACGTATTGTAGTTTCTCTAAGGTCTTCTTCACCCCAAAATGTCCACCTCCGGTCCCAGCATGCAGCTCTTTTATTACTTCTTTCGTCTTTCTTGGGCAACACAACTTGTAGTCGTTTCTTGGTCCCGTCCGGACTTTCCCAGATTCTTTTAAGGAGTCCATTCTAGAGCTTTAGGGAATCCCATTGGGCTCAATAACATTTTGTCGTATTCCTTTTGAAGATTTTGTGCACGGCCTTTAACTCTTCTTGAACGTCTACTCTTACTTCCTTTAACTGTTCTTTCAATTCGTCTTTCAAGTTTTGTTTCATTTCTTCTTGTCCTTTCTTTATATCTGATTTCATTTCTGCCATCATTTCTTCCTGGCTTGCCTTCATTTCTTTAAGCATTTCCATCAAAAATTTCATCTGCTCCTCCATTTGTGCCGCTTGACTTCTTGCTACTGGCATAAATCCCACTCCTGGCACCAGTTTTTACGTAATTTATATACCACGTAGTTTTTTTAACACTTTTTATTAATTAATTCGTACACCAAAAACCAATAATTCACTAACTACTTCGCTTCTTAATCGCTTTTCCTTTACTTCTATCTGTCACTCTTCTATCAAAAATTGTCAAACTGTCCAACGCTGTTCCTTATATAGTGTTGTGGACGTTGCTAGATGATTCTCGAAACTTCCAGCAACCCTCGAACCTTCTGGAACGCGGCACAGACAAAATTCACTCAACTTTAGCAGTCGGCGCGTGTCAATCTCATCCAAAACGCCACGTCCGTCACAATATTTATACTTATATGCTGACAAAATTATCAAGATGTCTCGTGTAGTTCAAACATATAAACCGAAATATCTGTATAACATATCAACATATCGCACAACACACAAAAAGTCAAAGAAAACAAGAGCATTTACCCTTACAAGCTTATGCCTTATTGACACGTATATATAGAGCAAATAAAAATAAATTTAGTGCCTATAATACTGTGACGGACGTGTCATTTTTAATGAAGCTGACTTGCGCCGACTGCGAAAGTTGAATGAACGTTACCCATAGACGTTAACTATGACGCGTTCCAGAAGGTTCGAGAGTTGCTGGACGACGTTTCGAGAATTACCTAGAAACGTCTATAATACTATAGTATAAGGAACAGCGTTGGACAGTTTGACAGTTTTTGATAGAAGAGAGTGACAGATATAAGCGAGAAGAGAAGTAAGAAGTGATTAAAAAACAAAATAGCTATTGAGTTGTTGTTGTTATCGAAATAGTTATTGAATCGTTGTTGTGTACGAATTAATTAAATAAAAAGTGTTGAGAAAAAAATACGTGATATTGTAAATTACGTAACAATACGTATACCCACGAAGCGAAAATATCTACATATTAATGTTTATGAGAGATGTGTTTGAGATTTGGAGCTCAAATTTCAGAACGATGTTGGGTTCATTCTTTGGATACGAACCAGTTAGTAGGCCCAGTTAAATTGTTAGTTTAGGCCGAGTTATATTAGACTAGGCAACATACCTAAAACAGAAAAACATTTTTCTTCGAGTTATAGAAAATTTAGGGATCTCTGATTTACAATTTCGTGGGAGTATAAAAGACAATATAATCTGAAGTATGTAGATATTTGTTAGTAGGTACAATATTTAGGAAACGTTGAAAATAAGACATTAGAAGTAAAAATCAGTAATATTAAATTAAAAAATCAAAATTTTATTATTTGAACTTTTGATTTTCTGAAATGGAATTATTCACATTAAATAAATTAATTACCTGTATACTAATGAAGCAAAACTTTCTAAAAATTAATGTTTATAAGAGACACGATGAGGATTTAAAGCTTTAAACTTCATACATTAAATATTAAATTGTAAAACGATGATAGGATCATACTTTATCGTCTACGAACCATTACTGGGCTTTAATATATATATATTATATTTATTATTATTAAAAGTATTTTTCTACGAGATAATAAAGTTTACAAATTTCTAATTTACTTGACTTTTGTGGAAACTAATCTGTAGTAATTTGCAATATTTGGAATTATCCTTATTCAACCACCTTTGTTCATCCATTTATTTTAAGAATATGTACTCAGGTTAGTTAGCGTAAATTTGGGTTTTTGATTTCCATATTTTTTGTCCAATACTTAAAGTGGACCTTTTGCAGTATGTATAAATAATATTCCTAACAATTTGCACCCGATGTTAGCAAGCATACAAATGAAGCTTTCTGGAACAACTTTATTTTAATTTAGTCATCATTGTTTAACCATATCAAATTGATTCCTTTTCTGACCATATTTCGTTGTCAACAGTTTCAACAATCTTCCCAGATTCCTGTAAACGTGGACATCCACTATTACATAGTTATTTACAAGACATTGAGAGTGTTCAGGGATTGTTGACGTTATAGGGTGGTGTTGTTTGATGTGACCTGTTGGTATCTCTTTAAAGTTCTTCAGAGTTGTTCCAACTGATCCTGTGCATAACTGTGCCAATTATCCCCACATGAAAATTAAAAAGAAATGCATACCCCACAATCCCAAACATCAGATACAAATGAGTATGTTACATGCATGCAGCCACAAATCATAAAAAAAAGAACATTTAATCATGGTTTCTTCTTTCTTGTTCGTTGTTCCTGGTCTTTCAGGCAGATTAAAGTTACAGGGGATGAAGGATCATCACATCACCCCCATTCACTAGTAACATATAGCAGTGTAATAGCTTCTTAGCAGAAAAATATAGAAAATGGGCGTCAACCCTTATACAAATTAACCATGATCTCCTTGACTTTAAGAATTTTAATAACAAAGAACTGATTACTTTTTGTGACTGACTAATGCTAAATATTATTTTCATACATTTGTATTTCTACTCGAACCAAATTATAATCCGTTCAAATGTGGCTACAACGTAAATAATCATATTTTTGTTTGGAACTAATTGTAGATACCTGCGATCTTTCATTATGAACAATCCACCCTTAATATAGAAAACAATTTATTAATCATGAAGGTGAAATACTAATCTGATGAGAAATGCTTTTTGCGCGCGCTTTTTAAACTACCTGTGCTTTGTTCTTTGCATATTCGATATTTCTGACCAAATTATTTGGCAGCTGAATATACAGGTGATTTTGGGAGACAACATGCCAATGCCCTTAAGCAATATATTTGACAACTATACACAACAATTTCGTTTATAAAATTAAATGGTGAATCATAATTATTTATGCACAATAATAAATATTTTCTAAATTTCAATTTACTTTTCAAAAGTTGATAAGTATATTATAAATGCAGAGCTTGGAAAATATGAACTCAAAAATCGTCTAATATGCATAAAAACAAGCAGGTTGTTTCTGAATACTAAAAAACACCCTTAACAATAAAATATGCAATAAATTACTTTGCATGTACATTGATTCATTTTTGTTAAAATATGCATATATACATACACTCAATATACAGGGTTTTTCAAGTTGATGGGTTATTAGAAGTATATGAATTAGTAGAAGGAATTTAATTCTGAAACTTGGGCTCATTTGGTTATTGTTTATGCCGCTTCTTTTAAAAATATTTTCAAGTTCGATTTACATCCGGTTATACCGGAAGTCGATACCAACTTTGTTATTTTAAATAGAATGGTATATTTTTTACGCTGAATTCGAATAAAACGTGGAATTCTAAGGTAAGTTTGATAACCAACTTGTACACCTATGACGATCGGTTTCTGAGTTATTTTAACTTATAGAAAAAAAATCGCTACCGCAACCCAAATTATAAAAATCATAACTTCCACAAAATACGACTTAAAGTGTTGAAATTTTTACTAGTAATAGCTGAATATTAGTGCTAACGCCTTGACAAAATTGAATTAAATAATTTATACAGGGCGTTCAAAATAAAATTCTAAAATTGAAAAACTTCAAACACGAATTACCTCGTTTTTTCAAATAGCACCTACTATTTTTTATTTTTTCAATCGATTCCTTTTTTTATCCTCTTTCGATCTATATGGATACTTCCTATTTTAAGTAATAATTCAAAATTATTCCAAAATTTTCAAATGAAATAGGAAGTATTCATATGGATCGAAAGAGGATAAAAAAAGGAATCGATTGAAAAAATAAAAAATAGTAGGTGCCATTTGAAAAAACGAGGTAATTGGTGTTTTAAGTTTTTCAATTTTAGAATTTTATTTTGAACGCCCTGTATAAATTATTTAATTCAATTTTGTCAAGGCGTTAGCACTAATATTCAGCTATTACCTACTAGTAAAAATTTCAACACTCTAAGTCGTATTTTGTGGAAGTTATGATTTTTTATAATTTGGGTTGCGGTAGCGATTTTTTTTCTATAAATTAAATTAACTCAGAAACCGATCGTCATAGGTGTACAAGTTGGTTATCAAGCTTACCTTTAAATTACACGTTTTATTCGAATTCAGTGTAAAAAATATACCATTCCATTTAAAATAACAAAGTTGGTATCAACTTCCGGTATAACCGGATGTAAATCGAACTTGAAAATATTTTTAAAAGAAACGGGCATAAACAATAACCAAATGAGCCCAAGTTTCAGAATTGAATTCCTTCTATTAATTCATATACTTCTAATAGCCCATCAACTTGAAAACCCTGTATGTTAGAATTAGTCCAAAAACACTGAAATATGCAATAATTTATTTTGTATATGCATTTATTCATTATTGCCAAAATAAGCATATATAGAAACTAAATGGTGTACCTACTAATTTCTTACAAAGAAAAATATTGTTTATTTAAATATCAAAGCTTGTTTTATCTTTTTAGGTATTTATAGAAGCGCATAAAAGTTACCAGATTCTTGAGAAAATTCTCGATGTGGTTCCTTTGATCTTGTCTCGACTTATTTTAAATCAATAGGTGCTCTTGTCTTAGATCGAGACAAATTGACGATAACAATTCTTGAAAATCTCAAGAGGCTTAAAATCAAGTTGACTCTTCCTAAACAAAACTTCCCTTTTGGAACTGTTTATAAACTATGTAAGGATAGTATAGAGAGAGTTGATCCAAAATTATATCAAAACTTGCTAGAGGAGGAGGGGGGAGAAGAACTTATACTTTTCGTTTAATAAATAATCTCATCTTTTACATAAATGTATGAGGAAGATAGAACAAATATTTTACTAACAGAAATGAAATTTCGACATACAGCGCCCACCAATTTTCTAATAATATAAGTAGGTAAAAAATACATATTTTCATTATTTCGTTACTAACAAAGAAGTTTTCGTGCATAAAATATTAAGCTTTGTCCTTAATAAGGAGCAAGTAGGTTATTTTTTTTGCTGTAGGGAATGTCATTGTATTAGGCATTAATGAAAATTAAACAAGTATATAACTAATTGTAAGTTAAAGTAAGTTTATTAATAATATAAACAAGAAATAAAACTGCTTTTTTGTTTCACACTAGAATTTATTAATTTCCCTACAATTGTTTCGGCTGTATTTAATTAATTGTGTGAAATAGCAATAATTTGTTTTTCTATTCCTTACAAGGTTGTCGGTCATGTTTCACAGTGAGTACGACAGTCTGACAATTCACTTTATTTATCTGAACAAAGCTTTCATCAAAAGGGTTTCAAACTCTAAACCCAAATCTATTCCATAAAGTGCTTTGGTCCACGAACTCCCAATTATATTTCAAAATTTAATAACTTCCAATTATAAATTACACCGTAAAATAATCATGCTCTAGGCCCTACGCATTATAAGGGCTTGAAATATATCAAAAGGGATTCAAATATATCAAGACTTCTGATAAGTTTGCTTTGTTTTTCAATCTGAAAGAGCTTTAAGCTCACTTAAAGGGCTTAAAACACTTTAATAGGGCTTCGAAAAATTTGAAAAGCCCTTAAGTAATAATATAAAATAATAAAATTCAAAAATTCACACAATTATTTATTAGAAACTAACGTATATGTTTCGACCTCTCGGTCATTATCAATGAGGATTACAAGAATTACATTAAATTAAATTTAAAAATTTAATAGTACGTAAACAATAAATTAGCAAATAATGATGTGCTTAAAAACTCTGGGGTTTATAAAATTAAATGTAACAATTGTAATAGCGGTTATAATGGTAAAACAGGTCGAAGTTTTGACATTAGACTCCATGAACACGAACGATCAGTAAAAAAAATGCACTAGTTTATCCCAACATTGCTTAGAAAATAATCATACTATTAGTAAAAATAACCTTCGGTACTACATATCCAAAATAATGGCAAGAAATTAAATTTTTTAGAAAAATTAGAAATTCAGAAATCATTAAGTTCAAATGTATACATTACTTTAAATTACCAAATTGAAGGGTATAATAGCCCACTATTTCGTGTTCTTGGAATTAATGCTGGGAATTCCACTAGTTGTATATATATATATAAATTACTTGTTCTATCACTGTACCAACTAGTAGTATTCTTGTAATGCTATTTGATAATGACCGAGAGGTCGAAACGTATGTTAGAGTTCCTAATAAATATTTGTGTGAATTTTTGAATTTAATTATTTTATACGAGAGCGGATCAAATATAAACGAGCCTTTTTAAATTGAACGCCGGATAGTTGTTCAAGGCGCATACGGGCGTTAGCAAATTGAAATGGGGATATTATTAGGTGACACGGAAACGACTCGTCGTATTGCTGTGTTTGCTTGGTTAGTAGCTATCACAATGAGTGAGAAAGAGATGCATAGCAGCGTTGCGCAACGGATTATTATTAAGTTTCTTACACGTGAAAACGTGAAACCAGCTGAATTTTTTTGCGCAGATTGCTAGCACAGTTCGGAAATGAAACGCTTTCGTGGTAACCGGTAAAAGTTTGGCGCAAAGAATTTAACGAAGGGCGTATTCGTGTCGAAAATGTAAATCATCCTCGTCGTCCGCGCACTAACATATCGCCGGTTAACATTGCACGCGTTAGAAACCTTATTGAAGGGGACCACCACGCCACTGTGCTTCAGATATTTGTTGAACTCGGCATCAGCTATGGGAGTGTCCACACAATCATAACGAAAAACTGAGGATTCCGAAAAATATCAGCTCGTTGGGTCCTAAAGTTGCTGAGTGAAGATCAAAAAGCTGTTCGAGTTCGCATCGCAGCTTTAACGTAGGCCCAAATCAGTGAAATGCACTAGACTCAGTCGGAGCACCATCCATATAGCCCAAACTTATCCCCTTGTGATTTCCACATGTTTGGGCCCCTCAAAGAATCACTAGGAGGCGAGTGATTTCAGGCTGATGAACATGTGGAGGCGCTTGTGCGCAACTGGATAGTCTCCCGCCCTGCTTCTTTTTATGAAAACGAGATGAAAAAACTACCAATCCGTTGGGAAAAATGTATAATCAAACAAGGGGATATGTCGAAAAATAGAGAAATTTGTGTTTTTGTGAAAATTTTCAAAGTAAATGTTTTATGAACAAAGGCTCGTTTATATTTGATTCATCCTCGTATTATTACAATGTTCACAACGAATCTACCGCAAATTCTATCCAAGCCTTAAGTAAGTTTAATGTGTTAATGACTTCGAATTACAAATTACACCGTAAAGTAATCATGCTCTAAACCTTACGCTCTATAAGGGTTTGAATTACATCAAATGTAATTCAAATATATCAAAAGACTTTTGATAAATCTACTTCCCTTTTCACTCTGAAAAAACTTCAAGCTCATTTAAAGGGCTTAAAGCACTTTAATAAAACATCAAGTACTTTGTAAGTAAGTTGACAGTGGTTTAGTCCTTTATTGAAATACAAATTACTTAGGTACCTTTATAAAGTATTTTGCTTATCAATCTCTAACTTCTTGTCCACAAAAGAGGTTCAAACATAGTGCTTCTAAACCCTTAAAGGACTTCAAGCACAAAGCATTAAAATTCGACCTAGCACTGATTTAATCCAACCCTCTCCTAATAATGCTTCAACCTTTCACCTACATCTTATGTAATATTGTATGTAGAATCATCCCAACATATTGTTTCTTATCTGTAGATAAAAATGTGTCCTGGAGAAATGTCCTGATACGGTAATGAATTGAACAGTTGGCACAGTACATCATTTTGACAAAAGAAAACGTATCTAATCGTTTCAAAAATAAACAAATCTAGACAAAGAACCTTTTGCACAGTTATTGCTAGCGAAATTTCCGAAAATAAACTGACGTCTCACGATGGCCGTGCGGTCGACTGTTTGGGACCTACGTGCGTTCAAAAATACTGTCAGTTTTTCGCGAATTATCGCGCCGTTCACTGCCAAGTCCGACGACTCAGTAGACAAACAAAAACATTTTGGAAGAGTCATCAACAGGCGGTTTTCAGGCTCAAGTGGCATGACTGACTTTGACGTTCGCGCGTTTCTTGTGACTGTGTCCCTTTAAAGTTCGAAAGGATTACTGGAGCACAATGAAGTGGTGCGTAATAATGAATTTATTTACTATTTCTACTTATTTCTTGTGATTCCTACAGGTGGTTCTCTTACGCATATACATACATGCATACTTTTAATGTTGCAACCATACTATTTTGGCATAAATAAGTCTCTTAGTTTCTTGTTATTATACAATCGATAAAATTCACAATCTTCATCTACATTGGCAATTTGAAAAGATACTTTTTATTGATATAAGTATGTAGGAGTGAATTTATTTGCTGAAATTGGGATCTTTCCTATTTTTATAAGTATTTCCAATAAGTAGGTATGTACATCTAATTGCTCTGATTACCAGCTTGCAGTTGTGTAGTTGATCACAATTGTAATCAATTGATCAAAAATTGCAGTTTACTTTAATTCTAAATTAAATAGGTTACAATAATTCCCATTATTGTGGTGTTGAATTTCTAATGAAATTAGGCATACTGGTGGGAATTTATTTATAATATAAACACTCCCTTAGTGGACTAGGCCTTTTAAATATGTTTTCTGCAAAACAGAACTTTTATACCTATAATTTTTTGATAACTTGATAATTGTTTGTTTACTTTTAACAATACAAGACAAACTATGCGGCTCGAAAGACCATGTAGAATCTATAGGCAGAAAATTTGAACTTTTGCTGTTACAAATTGTTATGCTGGACATGCGGTATTTATCTCTGGACTGACTATTATTATGAGCATTATCAGTACGATAAATACTGTTGTTAACAGCGTTCTTTTATAAATTATAAAGACTTAAGATCAAATACTTATATATTTTTTTTATACTTAATATATTTTATATATCCATATATTATATTATACAGGGTTTTTCAAGTTGATGGGCTATTAGAAGTATATGAATTAGTAGAAGGAATTTAATTCTGAAACTTGGGCTTATTTGGTTATTGTTTATGCCGCTTCTTTTAAAAATATTTTTAAGTTCGATTTACATCCGGTTATACCGGAAGTCGATACCAACTTTGTTATTTTAAATGGAATGGTATATTTTTTACGCTGAATTCGAATAAAACGTGTAATTCTAAGGTAAGTTTGATAACCAACTTGTGCACCTATGACGATCGGTTTCTAAGTTAATTTAATTTATAGAAAAAAAATCGCTACCGCAACCCAAATTATAAAAAATCATAACTTCCACAAAATACGACTTAGAGGGTTGAAATTTTTACTAGTAATAGCTGAATATTAGTGCTAACGCCTTGACAAAATTGAATTAAATAATTTATACAGGGCGTTCAAAATAAAATTCTAAAATTGAAAAACTTCAAACACAAATTACTTCGTTTTTTCAAATGGCACCTACTATTTTTTATTTTTTCAATCGATTCCTTTTTTTATCCTCTTTCGATCTATATGGATACTTCCTATTTTAAATAATAATTCAAAATTATTCCAAAATTTTCAAATAAAATAGGAAGTATCCATATAGATCGAAAGAGGATAAAAAAAGGAATCGATTGAAAAAATAAAAAATAGTAGGTGCTATTTGGAAAAACGAGGTAATTCGTGTTTGAAGTTTTTCAATTTTAGAATTTTATTTTGAACGCCCTGTATAAATTATTTAATTCAATTTTGTCAAGGCGTTAGCACTAATATTCAGCTATTACTAGTAAAAATTTCAACACTTTAAGTCGTATTTTGTGGAAGTTATGATGTTTTATAATTTGGGTTGCGGTAGCGATTTTTTTTCTATAAGTTAAAATAACTCAGAAACCGATCGTCATAGGTGTACAAGTTGGTTATCAAACTTACCTTAGAATTACACGTTTTTTTCGAATTCAGCGTACAAAATATACCATTCCATTTAAAATAACAAAGTTGGTATCGACTTCCGGTATAACCGGATGTAAATCGAACTTGAAAATATTTTTAAAAGAAGCGGCATAAACAATAACCAAATGAGCCCAAGTTTCAGAATTGAATTCCTTCTACTACTTTATATACTTCTAATAGCCCATCAACTTGAAAATCCCTGTATATTTGGGTAGATGATGGGTCAATTCCAATGAAATAGAGCTCGAATAAATAATGCTTACTGAAATATTTTGATTATATTTTTTTTCGTGTTTAGAAATTTACAGTAACATCATTTCTTGACATAGATTTTATTGTAGATTATAGAAGAAATTGTAAAACGCATAAAAGGGAAATTCAAGAAGAAGGATAATAACGGGAAGGGCTCATTATAACAATATGTTCCCAACATCCCAACTTAGCATTATTTTAAACATGTCAATTATTTAATCATCATTTCAAATTAATATCCAAAAGATATCATTACTCTGAAATTATTGAAGCTGATTTGTTGATAACAATAAGTACAATATTATTTACTGTTTGAATCTGTAATTCTACCCTCAATTTAGATCTCTCAAAAAAAAAAGTAATTTTTAATTACGTTAATGTTACCACATATCTTTAATTAATTATGTAAAATTGTGTAAAATAGTTTTACACTTTTAGTATCTACTATTTAGCACTAAAGTATTTCAAAGTGAATGTGAGTTAATAATTTAATGACAAAAAAAAAGAAACTAATACTACAGATGAATAAATGTTACTTAAAATAATGATAATAAAATTGTATGTTTAAAATAAAATGGTGTTATTGAATGAATTTGCTGAATGCTGAATTTTGACTGCTAGTTGAAAATGTTTTTCTGTTTCTACCTGGGGGTACAAACCGGATCCATTGGGCAGTCGGGGTAATTTGGCCAAGTTACTGACCCTGAAGGGTTCAATTGTATTGCAGGAAATATTTATTTTTATGTTTATATTGGACTTTCCAAATTACCCCGAACGTGCTCCAACAATAGACATCGTCCAGGCGTCCTAAATTATCTCCTAATAAAATTTTGAATAGGAATGAACAAATTAATTAATTTATTTAATTATTGTGTGATTGTGTCTTCATATTTACTAAATTAATGAGCTTTTCTATATACTGTATTAACAATATGATTTGTTATTTAAATTTGTAAAGTAATAATTAACAAAAATTAATGTTAATATTGTAGATGTACCCTTTAACTTTTTATTTATTTCTCTATTTATTTGTGAGTGCCCATCTTTTTAAAGTTTGGGGTGAAAAATTATACTCCTCACAACATCTGCTTCTCCAAAAAACTCTTTATATGTCTACCATGAAGTAGTTAATTTTTATTATACATTGAAGCCCTTGAAGAAGATAAAAAACTTTCAGTGAAACGTTGCTAATTGATTGTGTAAAACAATAAAAAAGTTTTCACGTCCTTAAAATTACTTTACATCATTAATTACATATTTTATGATACAAAGAATTACAAATTATAATAAATCTCTTTTA